>CM076648.1:7028264-7117949 GCA_038496675.1 Rachycentron canadum | reverse complement strand
TCAAAAGGGTGTGTGTGTGTGTGTGTGTGTGTGTGTGTGTGTGTGTGTGTGTGTGTGTGTGTGTGTGTGTGTGTGTGTGTGTGTGTGATGTTTTGGATAACTTTCCCCCTCTGTCATGCCTTATTAGATGTCAGACAGAGAGCAGCACTGTGTGTTTTTTCATCCATGGCTGGTTGGGTGAAGTGTTTTGAAGACTCACTCTGTTACAGTACTGTGCAATTTCACTGTCTACTTCTCTTTTCTGTTGTTTACATATGTTTATTTCACCCCACAAAAATGAGCAGATATGGAGAGAGAGTCATATTTTAAATAATTCATTTGTTTCCTCTGGAGGAATCAGTTGCAAGCGACACAGAAAATAAATCTTTAAATGCGATTTCATAGAGCCAAGAAACAAAGTGATTAAGTTTTACTTTTTTCGACTGTTAAGTTCTCCACTCATCTTAATATCTCTTTAATTGTTGAGGTGGAGCTGGTTAACAGCATCTGATTGTGACGACCTAGTCGCGTGCCTTGTCTGTGGGCTGGACAGATCATTAAGACTAATATCTCCCTCAGCATGTGTGGGAAAATGCACTGCAACTACACACACAGGCCACTTTATTAGGTATACCTTGCTAGTATTGGGTTGGACTCATAACCTCAGAGATTTTGGTCCATATTGACATCACGCAGTTGCTGCACATTTGTCTGCTGCACATCAATGATGATGATCCATGATCTCCCGTTTCACCACATCCTGTAGTGCTCGATTGGATTGACTAAGGACGTTCATTGTCATGTTCAACAAACCAGTTTGAGGTGATTTGAGCTTTGTGACATGGTGCATTATCCTGCTGGAATTAGCCGTCAGAGGGTGGGTACACTGTGGCCATAAGGGGATGGTCAGCACCAATACTCAGGTCAGCTGCTCAATTGGTACTAAGGGGCCCAAAGTGTCCCAAGAAACCACCAGTAGCCTGGTCCTTTGATACCGTTGCAGCAGAAATCGAAACTCATCAGACCACGCAACATTTGAACATTTGTGAACTGTAACGCCAGTTTCCTGTTCTGAGCTGACAGGAAGTGGAACCCGGCGTGGTCTCTGCTGCTGTCACCCATCTGCTTAAAGGAACGACGTGTTGTGCATTCAGAGATGCTATTTGAGTTACTGTTGCCTTTCTATCGGCTCGAACCAGTCTGGTCACTCTCCTCTGATGTCTAGCATCAACAAGGCATTTTCGCACAGAGGATATTTTACTTTTATTTTCTCACTTTCTGACTAGTCTCTGTAAACCTTAGAGATGGTTGTGCATGAGAATCCCAGTAGATCAGCAGTTTCTGAAACACTCAGACCAGCCCGTCTGGCACCAAAAACCATGCCATGTTCAAAATTAAGTTCAGTTAAATTAAATCGCCTTTCTTCCCGTTTCTGCTGCTCGGCTTGAATCTCAGCAGATTGTCTTGACCACGTCTACAAGCCTAAATGCTTTGAGTTTCTGCCATGTGATTGGCTGATTAGATATTTGCGTTAAGGAGCAGTTGATCAGGTGTACCTAATAAAGTGGCTGGTGTGTGTGTGTGTTCACTGTGTCTTATCTGCCTGCACAACATCAGAGGGAAAACTCCTGTCACATGAAAACCTGTGTAATGAAGGGTGATTTAAAGTGGTGTTAAGCCTAAGCTCCTGTCTTTTGTTTATGTTGGCAAAGTCATAGGAAATTGTAGAAAACTAGTTCGGGGACACGCCTCATCATCCACATCCACATCCACCTTCCTCTCTGTCACTTACCCTGTCCATCATTACTCAGATTGTGCAATGGGTGAAGACCTGTTAATGCAGTGAGAGTAATCACCCTTGGATGCCAGTGGATGAATCACATGGTTGACTCAGACAAGTATAATGGACGTGGATAAAACTCCTTACTGCGTCATTTTGCTCTGCTTTCTCTGTTGTCATTTGCAATTTTCCTGTTATCTTTTTATCTGCCTCCCTCCTGAAAAGAGAGGATCTAACATGTCTGCCAACCAGTTAGGGCAAGAATTTAATCAGCCATGCGCATAATGTTCTGCTGTAATATTTCCCTTCAGCAGTTTTTAGCAGGAGCAGTCAGATAAATTAAAACATTTAGAGTTCAAGCAGAGTCCCAGATTGAGTTTCTGAAAAGCTGGCATGATGAAGACAAGATGTTTCCAGTTTATTTAGAGACTTAAAGCCAGTATAGGCGGACTTGGTGGTGAGGAGAAAGTGATTTTGGATACTGGAGCATGTTGAGTGACTAAGTAAGAGGGGAGTGAAAAGTATGAGATAAGGGCTGATCAGTAGAGGTGAAATTTGGAAGGGAGAAATGAGAGAAGAGAAGCAGAATCAGCAAGGACGCAGAAGACGGGAGGAGATGCCACCACATGACAAAAAGCTCTAGTAGGAGGGAGATGAGAAGCATTACAGTGAAATGAAGTTTGAAGAAACTGGAAGGAGTGGATGTCCGCAGGTGAAAGGTTCAGCCATATGTAATTTGACAGTTTTATTCCAAGGTTTGCTGCCATGGAGGAACAAAATCAGTTAGTCTCAGCAGGTTGAACTTCAGCAGCATATTACTGGAAAGTTTTGCTGGGAGGCAAAACAAAATGGCCACAAACGACAAAACCCGCCGTCTACATCCTCCCACCTCAGCTGTGTGTAACATCCCAGTCATAGCTGTTTTTTAGGACTTGTTTTCAGCAACAGTCTTTTTTCCCCCCCACTCCTTTCATGTTGAACTACTGCCAGAAGATACTCTGTGTGTGTGTGTGTGTGTGTGTGTGTGTGTGTGTGTGTGTGTGTGTGTGTGTGTGTGTGTGTGTGTGTGTGTGTGTGTGTGTGTGTGTGTGTGGCCCGAGGACACCGAGCAGTGATTAAAGAGGAGAGAAGAAATGTGACTTGTTCTAGATTCTTTCTTCTCGTGGATAAACAACTTGCGGTGCCAGTGGGAGAGGATAGCGTCACTGCAGGGAGCCTGAATCAGGGATATTAACACAGTCTCACTGTCTCATGCACATCATGTCACACACACACAAAACAAAACGCACACATCGTGTCCCCAATTTAGTTTCACTGCTAATAAGCAGTATCTGTTGGGGTGGGGGTATTGCATTGGAGACAAAGGTGGTGGGTTACAATCTAATTGTTGCTTTCCAGTAAACACAACTCTCCTTGTTTTTAGTGATGAACCATGCGACACCTAGTCACAGTTACAGAGTCCTGCTCTATAAACTGTATATACTATATACTACAGAGTCCCTTGAATGAGTTTGACCTTTCCACTGCTTTTCAAGAACCTCGAAGATTAGGAAAATTAGGCAGAGCTGATTTTAAAAGCTGGTTTTCTGTGTTTCTTTAATGTTTTAATAATCCTGTTCCAGTTTCATAAACATCATCTGTTTTTCTTTGGTAAATTGTGAGTCCTTGTTCTTAGGTTTTTTGCTGCATTAGTAACATGGCTCTAGGAATGGAAATGTCATTTGGTGCATTAACATTAATAAGAGTGAAATGTGTCCTTCCAGGCTTCACAGTGAAACATAAATTAAATGCTTGTCTTTGTTCTTCTCTGTGGTGATTTGTTGTTTGCCTCCAGTTTCCCTTCTTGATCCTCAGTGAGTTCATTCCAGGGTCAGTTCAGGAGAAGTTAAATGGCTTCAGGTGATGATAAAATCATTTGTGTGTGCTTTACATTAAAGTGCAGACGGTGCTTAATTATAATGAATATTTTATACTCAGCCACAACTGCAATTGATCCTCTCCAAAATATTCTTGCCATGAATCTAGTTAAATGCTACATTTGAGTGCATTTTGCTTTCACATTTAAGATGGTTTAATGTGGTTTGCTTTTTGTTGCTGCTTTTAAAGATTGTGGAAATGCCCATATATTCTGGTCTTCTGACATTTTTGATGTCTATGTGACCAGGACATGCTCTGAAATTAAAATGATGGATATAACATTTTGTGGTTTTTCTCTCCGGGACAAACATTGTATGTATGTTGTGATATGACTATGAACCCCTGTGGGAACAGTTCTCTTTTAACTCCCTAGGGAGGTCAAAGGTCAGGCTCAGCTCACTGAGCAACACGCCTGGAGCTGATCTGAATTCAGTGTCTTGCTCAAGGACACTTCAGCAAGACAGATGCTGGCTGTCACTGGGGCTTGAACCTGAGCCATCCACATGAAGGATGTTTTCTCTAATCGCAAACAGCTCTCACTGCTGTATGTGGCCCTGTAGGGGAACGTCTGCACCAAATGACATTTGTCACATAAAACAACATACTTACTAGAAACCAGCAACTTCGCTCTGTGGCTTCGGCGACATTAACACACGGACACATTACATGTAATTATGTATTTCTTGAATGTATTAAAGTGGGGGAACATAATACATTCATGTGTAGTGAAATATCTTAAAAATTACTGGATGGATTTTCATGAAATTTGATGCCGACGTTTATGTCCTTGTCAGGATTAATTGCGATAACTTTTTACAATCCTTTTCATCATCATCATAATCAGGTCATTTTAAATTATCCAATTCTTATGATCAAATACCTACAAAACAAACATACAGTTCAGTATTGTGATTTCGTGAGTACAGCCTCACATGGTGTTAATTAAATTTAATTTATCTGGGATCTTTCACAGTGGAAAAACTAAAGCAGTATCCTGTTTTCAAGACAATGTCAGTGGTCAAACTAATACAAGACATACTAGTGTAACGCAAAGCAGTAATTTCATCTTGCGTTGTTTCATCACTGTGTGCTACTGCTGTCTGTCCATCAATAGGTTTTATTACTTCATCTCCCTGCTGCAGTCAGTCCCAACATCCTCTGCTCTACTGTTGTCTCTTGCAGAGGTTATGTGCTGAATTAAGTAAACCAGATCAATGGCCCTGCATGTTGTATTGTAGAAACATGGTTTAATCTGGATTTACACTGTGAAATTTAAAGCCAGTTTTGGCCTGAGTTTGAATTCATTCCAGTATAAATTCCATCACAACATGTATTTTGCCTGTAATTGACTGGTGTAAAGACGTTCACCCCATGTACTGTTAAAATGCATGGCTTTAGAATAATGCGTATAGTATTTGTGGGTTTGTACATGTAATTCATGATGTTTGCAATATGTGTGTGTCTCATTCTCAGTACTGTGTTGTGTGTTGGTGAACCCTTGGCTTGTATCTGAGTTAATCTATCAGTGGATGTGATCAGATTACTCTGGATTATGCTCTGACTATTAGAGTCTCATCCAGCACTAGATAAAAGCGCACACACACATTCACTCGCAGACAGATAAGTGCTCAAAGTGTGCGTGTAAACCAGACTGACGCACTAATGCATGTGAGCTCTCAAGCCCCGACATACACAAATATGAGTTGACACTTGTTAACACACACATGCATGCTTGGTCTGATCTGTTAAGGGCTTAAAGTCCATCCCATTATCAGAGAAGCAGGTGTGAGAGCTCTGTTGTGCCCCACGGAGATCCTCCAGTTGGCAGAGAGGAAGCACTTGTCTGGACTGGGAATCGGTCCTGAAACAAAACACTGACTCTGAATAGACCAAAAATAACCCAAACTGGGAATTCATTTATGTTAAAATGTCCCGTCGATGTGATGTGAAGCAGGAGTGAAGAGCAGAAGTTCTCTCAGTTGTCTTCACATAGTTGCTATGAGCGAGCCAGAGTTGCGTTCAGTGCAGTCAGCTGTTTACAGGCGTGTTTTTGACGTGTGCAACAGGCAGATTCGGCCTCAATTTCGTTCCGCTCTTTTGACGTCCGACTGAAATTTAAATGTTGAAATTCACTCTGACAGGCTCAGTGTGTTAATTAACATCAGGTGCTTTGACATACAGCATGTACTTGTCACGCTCTCAGACTCTTGCTTGTGACCTGTCAAATGTCATTTTTCCCTCTGCCCCGTTTAGCTTCCTGTCACCCTGAGCTGTAGCATGACACAAAAAGCCCACATCGCTGTCCTTCTCCTAGTGTCACAGCGAGGCTCATGAGGCCATGACAAAAACTGCAAATGCACCATTTTCAGGAACCAGACAGAAAATGTTTATTTAACGACTGAGGATGTTTAATCAGAAAACTCAATAATCCATGAAGAGTGTGTTGTAAGTCCATGAAAACAAGGTACAAACTAACAGCCGCCTCCAGGGAAGTGAGAGGGAGCAGCAGCCAGAGCTTTTATAAACTGGAAACACTGGGACAGGGGTCACATTAACAAATATAAATTCATTGTTATACTGGGCTCAGTAAGATGCTTGATGCTGCTCTTCAAGAACCAACAGAGTCAAACACACACTGCTGGGACACGTTCACCCACGAGGGTTGTTTCATGGCTCAAACCAGGAAAACAAACCAACAGTAAATCCTAAAAAGGCAGATTAACTCTCACTCTTGCTCTCTCTCTAATGTTCTGGGAGCCAGAACATTAGAGTGAATTCTAGTGAATCTCACATGAGTAAATGTGTATAAAATAATACACTACATATGTATAAATCTACCACCTGAAGAAATGTTGCGGCGATGAAAGTCGACTGTTTGAATATGACACTGTGAACATTGACAGTATATAGTAGTAGACAGTGCAATTAAATTATCTTTTCATCTACATGGAAAAGCAAAGCAAAGGCAGGACTGGCTGTTAATATTTATTCTGGCTGCAGCTGGTAGAGAAAGGTGTGTGTGAGTGAACACAGCTCTCATCAGTCATGTTGGTGTTTTAGAGGAGAGGCAGATACAGGCTGAAGCCTTTTTCACAAAGCCTTTTTTTAAAGCCATTCATGTGATGTGAGCTCTAAAAATAGCTCCACAACATCTGCTCCTGACCTGCCCTCTTTAAACCATGTTTCAATCAGCAATAAGTCATATTTATAACAACCATTTGTTGATAAATCAGACAAACTGGCCCTTAAACTCCTGCATTGTACTCATCATCTCCTAATGCCTTCTGTCTTAGCGTGATGTGTGATGGGTGGTTCCCATAAATCACAGGGGGTTTGGGTTGGAAATCGGGCAACACAGATGCAGCTGGAGAATTTCACATGGTCTCTGTCACTCGTCTCTGAACGACTCTTCTTTCCTATTGTTTACGTCAAGTTTTGTTTTTGCCAGTTTCTAGTTTTTCTCCATTTCACTTGCTTTTATTTCTAATTTCATCATTTTTTTCTCTCTTCCTTTAAAAATAAAAAAATGAAAGTGATGAATTTGTGCAGTTACAAGTGAAAGTGAGCCCAGGACTCTGCAGCCATTTGGCAACGATGAGCACAGCAGGGAAAATTACTGGCTGATCTGTTCCCAGCACTCGCTCTTCATGAGCGTGAGGATGCAGAAACAAACATTGCACAGGACTTGAAGGAGGCTTTCTTTTATTCCCAAATGGAATTTAACATAATAATATTTCTAACATACTAAAGAAGATTTTTTTTTTTTGTTTTTGTTTTAATCAGTGCAGCTAAGAAAAAAACGGAAGGGAAATTGCAGGAAACTTGTTTCTCAACACTCAACAGTAAACTAGTAGATACTCAACAGGTTGTCAGCGGCTTTTGTTTTTTATTTTTAATTGCTTGTTAAGCCAAATGTGTTTCATTTAAATTGTCTTCCTGTAAACTAGTTGGAAATTGAGAACAGCTGTTCAAACTATCAAGACTATCAAAAATCTTCCAGTAGATTGTTTGAAAGTTGGAGTTGTATACTGTTTTTAAGAAACACTTTGTGGACAAAAGTATTGAACCACCTACACATTACACCTACAGGAGCTTTTATAACATCCCAGTCTAAATCCATAGGCATTAATATGGAGCTTGTCCCCCTTTGCAGCTATAACAGCTTCCACTCTTCTGTGAGGCTTTCTACAAGATTTTGGACAGTGTCTGTGGGAATTTTTGCCCATTTATCCAGAAGAGCATTTCTGAGGTCAGACACTGATGTTGGACGAGAGGGCCTGGCTCGCCATTGAGGTTGAGGTCAGGCCTCTGTCAAGTTCTTCTTCCACACCAAACTCACTCAACTAGGCCTTTAAGGACCTCTCTTTGTGCACTGGGACACAGTCATGCTGGAACAGAAAAGGACCTTCATCCAAACTGGTCCCACAAAGTTGGAAGCATAAAATTATCCAAAATGTCTTGGTGAGCTGAAGCATTAAGATTTCCCTTCACTGGAACTAAAAACAAGCCCATACCATTATCCCTCCTGCACCAAAGGTAGGTGTGATGTGTAGGTGGCCCAATACTTTTGTCCATATAGTGTATATACCAGTATTTGTGAGAGAATGTGATGATATATTTGTACCATGATCTTAGACTTGACCACTGAACTCAAATGGTGCACACCTCTAACTGGCAGTGGAAAAGGGGTCAGCTTACCTATGTTTAAAAACCAGCTCATAACCATTAATCTTGACAGAAAAAGGCTACAACAGACATTTGTCGTGTAAAAGGTGTAACTAAAAATGTGAATCATTGACTGCAGCATCCGAAGACTCATCAGTTTATTTAATACAACTTAAGACTCAGTAGAGCCCAAGGACATGATGGATATAATCAACTTTATCTGACAGAGAGCAACACACACCTCAGATGACTTCATTAGGTCTCTGTCAGTGCTTAAAGCTCTTATCATCACATTACAGAGGTGTTATACCCACAAACCTTGATAAAATCACACCACTGTGAAAGATGTCGGCACATGCATGCTTGTTTACTGATACCCAAAAGCAGAGCAAACTAGTTCCTCAGTTTGTAATCTCTGCTATAGCGGTGGAGGATTTTGTGCAGAGGTATGAAACAGTTTGAAGACGTTGAATTGAGACTTCTACAAAGAAAAAAAAGTCCAAAAGCAATTTGTTGATCTACTTTACCTGTAAATGTGTCTTGTGTTCCCCTGAGAGCCTGACACTACACTGGTCACAACAATCTGACTGCACACACTCTGCTGCTGTGAACGTGCACAGAAATTGATGTAGGATTTTTTTTATGCTGGTCGTGGGTGTTAGAGAGTCTAATCTTATTTCAGTCACTGGAAAATGGGTGTCGTTTGAGAACAGATTGATGAGCCGTCCGCAGCAGATGAATGGGAATGTCGACTTCGAGTGGAGTGATCGGTGACAGTCAGAGAAAACAATTATTTTACTACTTGAAATGCAAAGGCATTAAAAATGTATTTGTGTGTGTGTGTGTATATATATATATATATACATATATATGTGTATATATATATATACAAAGAAATGTGTAGAAATGAACTGTTAAGTACTATTGATGATGGTCTCAAACTGTCATTAGGCCTCCTGTGGCAGTAAAGAAAACAGATCAATAAAGCATTTTGGAGAAGCTGAAGGTGAAAGGGACTTACAGAGCCAATAAGAGAGATGGGAACAAGTTTTCTAAAGTCAAGGGCAGTGTTTCTGGACAAGGAGTGAATGGCGCTAATTGCTGTGCCTCCCAGTGTATTGATCCGGTGGGTTTTAATGGTAACATAGATGGACAAGGAGAGATGGCTGTGTCATCTGACCAATCTGTAAATGGTCAGGGCATGACTGTGTTTCCCAGTCCACCAGTGACGTCCGTTGGGATGAGGCAAAGATAATGTATGGACAGGAAAAAATGAAAGGAACAGATGTGTGAATGGGTGGGGGGAGGCATGATTTCGCCTCAGAATCACTGCACATGTGGTGTTTTAAACACTGAGAGATGTAAAACAAAACAACTGCTCAGTCTAATTATCAGGCTGAAGGATCAGACTGACGGTTGAATGAGATGAGACATGGATATGAATTGGTTTTCTTATTAGCTGCAAAACGAGAAGGCAGATTTGATTAATCAACATCTTGTGGTAACAGGATCATGAATCACTCTTATCTCATCAGTTCACTGTTTCACTGGGTGAAGTGTTTAAATAGTTTTCTCTTTTAACTTTGGAATAAAATGACTCTCTGAAATGTCTCAATTGTGTAAAACTCAAACCCAAATGCTCTAATTTCTTAAAGAAAGTGTCTCAGTCACTCTGCTCAGTTTGTGCGTGAGTGTGTGCCTTACTGTTTTTTCTTGTCTCCTCCAGGATGATTGGGGCTCCAGTGACTTGTCCAGTAGGAGCAAATCTCACAGCTCTGATGATAAAGGTCACGGCCTGGAGACTCTACCGCCAGGTAGGAAACTTCATTACCCATCATGCACCACCGCCACTATGCTGCAACGTTGCCTGGAATGGATAAAATACTATTAATAATTATGATTTGCGTGTATGTATTGCCTTTTTGTTGTCATATACATGACCAGGATATTAGACCAGGATCTGGAGAGGGTTCAGTTTCTCATTGTTTGTTCTTGTGCTACAGGGAGAGGCAGGACAAAGTCACCCCAGCTGAAAAGCATGTGCATGGCAGACACTGTACACCACAACCGAACCCATTTCCTTTTTGAAATGTGGTAACACAGCGTTATAGCAGTTTTATAGTTCTATTACCAGGAGAACATGAAGATCCTCAGCTTCTCTAACCTTATCGTGTTCAAACGGCCACAGAGAAAGAGACGATGGCAGTTCAGTGCAGCCAGCAGTGTGATAAGACATCAGATGTTAGAGCCACTAATTTATCCTGAATACTTCACAGTTCCATTTTAATCTTTTCACAAACACAACAATGCGTCTCCACCCAGACTTTGAGAAACATTGTTTCAGTCAAGCACAGCAGAGGAGTCACAGCAGAAAGAGCAACAGAGCAGTGATTTCTCATTCAGCTCTCATCCTCAGCTTGGCTCAAAGCAGCTGCCGCCGCCCCTCCTTCACACGACTGCGGCCTGCGAACGCTGAACACACACTCTTATCTGATCCAGCAGCAGAAATGGGATCCAATTTGAATGTTGAAGAGGGGGCATTTCAACTTCAGGGTGACTTTACACAGAATGACGGCAGTGCATCACAACATCACACACACCCACACACACACACACACACACACACACACATACTCATACTCATGAAAGGAGGAGAAGAAGAAGTGAGATGTAGGTGAGAAGAGAAGAAAGAGGACATAGAGGAGTAGACTGAGGACTGTCTGATGTGATTGAAAGCTGCAGTAAAAGGAAGCGAGTGGACATTGTGTTTAGGACCGAAACCATTTCTTCTTTCCATTAACTAATTAATTAATTTCTTGAATCATCTGTAATTGTTTGTCTATTTTAAAGCTTCAGATGTCTTTTTGACCTTCAATCCAAAATCTAAGGACACGTTGAAGTGATAGAAGTTTTACTCCAGTTTAGATTATTTTGTCAAAATCAATACTTAATATTGAGATTGAGGATTTATTTTTTTTGTGTGTTTTAACTTCTCACATGCTGACGTGTAGTTTATGACTGTGACATCACCGGTGGGTGTGGTTACAAAGCTCACCTCTTACCACACCCACCTGATGGTGTAAAATTAGTGTCAGTATTGTTTTATTTATTATTATGGTCCATGTTGTTCTGATTTCGTGATTTCAGAACAAACCTGTATCTATGTTGGTCACATTAAAATGCGGGAAATTGAAGAAAATGAAAGCGTCGTGCTAATGAAATCCAGATATTCTGTGTTGAGACATCATTTCCCTGGCAAATGTAAGCGGTCTTATATTCATGCTGACAGGTTATATTAATGACTAGTGCATGCGGACAGTTCAGTGCTCCTCCTCAGCTTTGTTTTAAAGAAGCTATTCATTAACCCCTGATCTTTCGTCTGAGAAAATTCTCCTCTCCCTTGGTTTTAAGGTCGTAGGTGCCTGTATGCAATATACTTATTTTTCCTCAACCACCAGTGTTTTGTGTTTATTTCTGCCAATGGTGTTTATTTATCTAGACAAAGCAACTTTTTCCATAACAGTATAAAGCAATACTTTTCACCCTGGTTTTATTTGAGTCAGACACGTTCAGTGTCAGTGTGCTCTCAGCTGGTAGGTGGAGGGTTTGTGGTTCGGTGCTGTATCCTGCCTGCCAGCCACCATCAGTTGGAGACACGACAGCATCAAGGGATTTACAGAAAATGTTGCAACAAACAAAAGCAGCCAATCACCAGCTGTGGGTGGAAACAGCTCAGTGACGAGAGGCAGAGGGAGAGAAAAAGTCAACAGACCACAACGTTCAGCAGTACAGACTCTGTCTAAGGCAGCAAACCACCAGCTGGGTCTCAATGGGTCTACCTGCCTGCTAAAGTGGTCCGAGTATTGGAAAAATGTCAACTGAATGGGTAATCCCAGTGAGAGAAAAGGGCAGTTAATCTGCTTTGAGTGGTTCAGCACACAAAGGAAACGGCGAAAGAATGACGCCGAGTTAAAGACTCCCAGAGTGAGAGGTTGAAACATTAATTTCACCACATTAATTACTTGCTGCCACTAAACATAGACATCAGCAAGGACATCAAGAACTCTGACACATGCGGCGGTGCCTCAGAGGCACTGTTGTATAGGCGCAGGCAGATCATCCCAGGCTTCAGCTAATTAACATGCCAGACACATTCACATGCCGTCAGGGTAGACGCACACAGAAGCTCGCTGCCTCTCTCCTCCTCATCGGGCTCTGTTTCTGTCTGTCTGTCTGTCTGTCTGTCTGTCTGTCATGCACACTCTCATCCATACTGAGAGATAGTGTAATCTCACACTACCATATGTTTAACACAAGCCATTAGCATAGCAGCTGCAGCCGTCTAATTAGTTGCATTATTATTCGTGTGTATCTGTATCTCAGTAGTCAGTGATAAACTGTGACATTAAACATGACAACTTTCTCTGTTGTTGCACAATGATCTCAGTAATCTGGTCAGACAGACGCGACGCTCCCCGAGTGTGTCTTTCTAAACTTATATTTTAGGCTGCAGTAAATTTTTGTAAATACTAAAATTTATGCATTTTTTTTTTCCTGACTCGCTGCAGTGAATAATAATTGTTCTTTTGTGTTTTCTAGCTTTGCTAAAATAGTCTCGCCTCATCTGCTGAATTCAGTTCTGCATATTTTCACATATAAGCAGCAGCATACATTTCATGTTAGCTTTCCTCACTGCCATGTTGCCGCCTTGTCAAGCAGCAACTTGAAGCGCCAAGGTTTCCTTCCCGTCAGTCGTGAAGGATTCTTGCATCAGACAGGCTGCTGCCTACATTTCATATTCCCACTGATGTATAATCCCGTTCATTCCTGAGACACATTTTCAGCCTTTGTGAAGGTTTAAATATCAGCTTTGATTGAGTCTTTTATTTTTAGATATGTTGTGTTTATTTAAAATTTATTTCACCAGAGAGTTGCATTGGGATATGATATTTGAATATGATTTGTTGTCTAGTGGTTTAGTGTTTATCTAAAAGTTGAAATATAAAGAAGAAATGGGCAGTTACCTGTGTCATAATTTATGGCTATTTAACAAAACAGGATAAAGACATCTCGATGTAACCTGAGGGTTGTCATCATAGTACAGTTGTGGGTTTCGTGTGGACTTTGTTTTGTATGAAATGATGAAATATCTGCAATTGAATGCATGTTTTTGAGCCCTACATCGCTCCAATCCACTATTTCTGTTAAACCACAAGCAAGACGGCAAAAGACAGAAATAATATATCCTTCACCTGCTGTGGATGTGAATCGACTGTATGCTTCATGTTTTTGTGTGTGTGTGTGTGTGTGTGTGTGTGTCCAGGTAAAGTGCGCTGGCAGGGTTTTGACCAGGATTTATACGTTGGAGCCACAGTGGTCCGACCAGGTCAAGATCCGTACGCCAGGAACAAGTTCAACCAGGTGGAGAGTGACAAACTCCGTATGGACAGAGCCGTGCCTGATACAAGACATGACCAGTACGTATCTCCGCATTAACTCATTAATCCTACAGCTGATACAATTATGAACCAATGTCCCTCTTAACCTGTTAGTGTTGCGTGTGTGAGTGTAGGGGTTGTGTGTGGACATGCTGTTCTTTGTTATCTGCCTATTTGACTAACTGAAACCGCACTGGATAAAATCTCGAGGAAACTCCCTCTTTTGTGGTCTATCAGATGGAACCAGGAAGTAGCAGCAAATCAGACACAGTGGCTCTGTGCAACCCCCTCTTAATAGCTGTTGATTGTTCTGACAAAAATAAATCAAGACACGATGTCATGTCATTACCTTTTTAATCAGCTTGATTCTAGTGTCTGCTAAATGTTATCAAAAAACTTTTTATGAACCTTTTTTAAAAAATTTGAGGTTTGAAACAATACAATCTATATGATATTTGTAGGATTTTTTGACTAAATGATAAGTACAAATTACCTGAACGTTATCTAATTTTGAGTCTCGTCCCAAAGCTGGATATTTTTAGCCACTGAAATTCATCAGACCCAAAATTGAAAGTCATTAAAAGTGTCATGAACAATGGAATGGTTTCAACGGAGAGATAGCACTGAGACATCCTGGATGCTCCAAACACACTGAACGAACCTGTTCTCCAAGAACAGAGGGGCATTTTGTTCATAGTGTGAGAGGAACAGGTCTGCACTGTAATAGTCTTTTTGTTTTCAGACTGTGCCTCAACCTGAAAGACAGAAGTACGAAACATTATGGAAAACTGGAGTCAATCTAGGATCCAGGATCGTTCTGGGTCTATGATATTTTCAGCCATATCTCACCTCATTATTTTCATTATTATTTTTATTTACAAATGAATGCTGATAAGTTTCCAGTTCACTGTAAAGCACTGAACATTTGTGAATGGATGCTCTTTTATAGGCCATTTAACAACAATTTAACAGTGACTTCAATTTATCTGTAAATCAGCTCGAGGCACAAAGAAGTGAAACTGCTATCATCTGTCTAGATACAGTGTGTGAGTCAAAGGCTGTTTTTATGAAGGCAGTGGTCTGGCCGTGCTGATGTATTGACCTAACTCAGACAGCTCAAGCCATTAGCCCACTGAAAGAGCAGGGATGTGTCTCCCATTGATCTGGTAGTGATGTGTCAATTGCGCAGCATGCAGCAGCACTGACTGTGAAGGTTTCCCAGAAAAAAGAAAAAGGCTCGCTGGGTCAGTGGAATATTGGCTTCAACACATCATCAGAAGCACTCATAGACTTATTATATGGCTCTACCCTGGCTGACTATTGGTGCAGCTATTCTATGAATCATCATGTGGCAGCATTGCAATGCTTGTAATGCAGCTGCAGTTAACAACAAGAAAGTTTCAGTATTAGTATAATGATCTTAATTAAGTTTACCAGTATAAATTAACAGGAGGGTGTTGACTCAAGATGGATGAAGCTCCATATTGCCACCTTTGGGTTTTAAATCCAATGCTGCACTGACAAATGTGCAGGCACATCATTAGCACAGACAATTTAATGTGTAGCTGTGCACTGTACAGTCAGCATGTACTGTATATAGTGTATACATAGTATACACTGCGCATACAACGACAAGATGGGAAAACATCTGTGCTGGCACAAAATTAAGGTTGATTGAAACACAAACCATGTTCTTCACTTTTCAGTTAGTGCAGGATTTGTCTCTCTTGGGCTCTTAAACACACACACACACACACACACACACACACACACACACACACACACACACACACACACACACACACACTCTTTCTCATTCACAGTCTCATGGGATTTTTGCCCTGTGGTCTGCAAAACCACTGTCAGTACAGGCTTTAGCAGAGCAGAACTGAAGTGTGTTTGTGTGTGTCTTTGTGTGTGCGTGTGTGTGTGTATCTCAGTGTTAGTGTGCGCTGAATCCCTTTATTGTGTTCATGTGTTACGGGTCTGTTTTGGGAGCGATTCCAGCCCGCAGTTTGGCTCGCACATTCATCTGCGTGCTTATGTGCGTAGGAGTGTTTGAGCAGTTTGTATTTTCTGTCTTTTTATTCCTAATTTTGTTGATTTCTTGTGCTCGTAGATGCAGACATAAACAGTGGAAATCAGACCTACCAGCCTCCAGCGTGGTCATCACCTTCCATAATGAGGCTCGCTCTGCTCTGCTGCGGACTGTGGTCAGGTAGGTGAATGGTGTGTGCGCTGTCTACTCAAACTTTCAATCCAATTCTCATTTTTATTTCTAGGCTAAGATTCTCTATTATTCAATATATAATTGGCTCTTTCTCTATGTTCAGTGTCTTGAAGAAAAGTCCTCCTCACCTCGTCAAAGAGATCATTCTGGTCGACGACTACAGCGATAACCGTGAGGAATAGATGCAAACACATTATGCACACACACCTATTGATACCAGCGTGTAAATGCTAATGTAATGTGTGTCTAACCTGTGTGATACACATTTTGTGTGTTTTAGCGGAGGATGGCGCATTGCTGGGGAAGATTGAGAAAGTGCGTGTGTTGAGGAATGACCGCAGAGAAGGTATTAGAAGTGTAGAAGTTGCAAATTTTTATCCCAAAAATTAACTACCAGTGCTGTTATTACATGTAAGATGAAACTATTCCAATTTGTAGCAGGAAGGTTGTGCTTAATTAAAGTTTTTTTTTTTTTAATTTAATTTCTATAATTGATGTTTCCCTCAGGTCTGATGCGCTCGAGGGTTCGTGGTGCAGATGCTGCCACAGCACCAGTCCTCACATTTCTGGATTCTCACTGTGAATGTAATGACCACTGGCTAGAGCCGCTGCTGGAGAGAGTGGCTGAGGTACACAAACACACACACACACACACACAGGCAAACACAAACACACGCACACGCGCATTATAACTGGTATAATATGTAGCAATATCAGTTATACAGAGTCTACACACACACAGAAGAGCTGTAAATAATACAGATACGCATTGGTTGCACGTCACATTTGGAAAAAAAATGTCACTGCAACTGCTTTAATTGTATGTGACATCCTTTCAATTACACCAACACAAGCCACAAAATGGGTCCAGAAAAAGCAAGGAAATGATTGATCTCAGTTGCTTTACAATAATGACAGTGATAGTTAGAAGTTATTTTGAGGTCGGCTCCAAAGCAGTCCGTGGTGTCAACACCGTCTGTGTCTTATTAACAAAGCAAAGAACATGTGACATTGCTTCAATAATACAGTGTTGAGACAGTGTTTGGACTCTTAGTATAAAAGCACAGCTGCAGATTTTTGCTTTTCATTTTATGACCTGAAGTGTTTGACAATGTCTTTTACATAAAGAGTAAAATGAGATATTAAAGTCTAATTGTATCAACCAGTATTTCTGTCAGAGCAGAGAATATAATCACTTTTTGGCAGTGAGAAGATTTTTGTCTTTTGGGACCATAATAATCAGGTTTTTGGCTACAATTACGGTTTTCCCTCCAAGACATCAGGTTTTTTTTTAATTCTAGACAGACACACAACTCGTAGGTTTATCTTTCCTCTTTCCTAACCACAACAAAAGGAAACTCCTGAAACATAATAAACCTAAACAGGACTCTGTAACAGTGAAGTCTTACAGTAATGACTTACAGTAATGAATTTAGGGAAGTCATGAAACAGGAAATGTGTTTGTCAGGCAAACACCGACCTCATGTTATATTAGCAGAGCAGGATAATGTTAACCTTTGCCTTTTACTACAACAGTTTCCAGCTGTTCCAGTCCACAATAATAATAATATATAATAACATAATAACATACATACTGGTCACAATATAATATAATAACAATAATATTTCAGGACATGAACAGTTTTTTGTTAATATAAAGTTAACTCCCTCTATATTCTATACAGATCTGGATGCCTGTCTTTGAGGTGTTTAATCTATTCATTTGAAAAAAATTTTAGTTGTCTATGACTTGACCCTTATAATCTGTGTCAAATACAAAATACACTTTTTTTTTAATTTTCAACCAACCTGTTGCTGACATTCAACATGTTGTTATTGTTATTTGCCCCTGCTTGTAGGGTCATTACACTGCCCTCCTCAGTCCTGGAGGAGTCACATTTCCTGTACAAGTATAGGAGGCACTGTAGCTATTGTACAAAAGAAAGAAACAAGTCCTGTCACATTTTCAGAAGTATCAGTTCTTGTGACAACCACAGAAGGAGCTTGATTCTGGATCGACTGTGATCTCAATCAGAAGTTGGACATTGGGTGTAAAATGGAGGTTGTAATAAATAAGACAAACCTGACATTTTGCTGTTAGTTTAGTTGACTTTGATTTTCTTTGCTTTACTTACATTAATTTTAAATCACTCAAGTCTAAGAAAAAAAGGGAAGAAATCTGTGTGGGTGAAAATCTTGTGTCATATCAAAATGTCTCAAGATAAATAAAGTCACTCAGTACCTGGAAGCCTGTTCCTGTTGTTGTCATTCAGACCAATGGAGCGGCCCTTTCTCTAAACTACTGTATGATGTAGCTCTGTGGCTTTCAGCTCAGGGTTTTGACTTGATGTGAAAAGACAGGGCTGCTTTTCTGTCTGTTCTACTTCATAAACACAGAGATAGTAAATATAGAGCTTAGATTAAACCGATGAATCACTGCTGTTGAGGGAAGTATTTAGTTCTCCTCAAGACATAGCAAAAGAGTCATTTATACCTTTGCTTATTTTGGTCCTCTTATTTATAGTAAATACTTATTCATGAGATAGTTCTCTCAATTCAGTTTTATTTTTCTCTGTCTCTTCTTTTCAGGATAAGACCAGAGTAGTCTCTCCTATTATTGACGTCATCAACATGGACAACTTCCAGTATGTTGGAGCCTCAGCTGATCTGAAAGGAGGTAAAGTACCCAAGTAGAACAGTACACACACACACACACACACACACACACACACACTCCTGTTTTGTTCAGCTGTGAGTTATTTACTTTTTCACAGTACTTTGAGTTACAGTGTGTACAGTGTGTATATGCTGTTGTCTGACACTTGTTCTGGCATCAAGTGAAGTGTTTTCACTGAAGGCCACCATTGTTGTGTCTCACACATAAGACAAACACGTCTGCCAAGTCTATATCCAGCATATTTAGTTCTACGACTTAAGGCACGTAAACATTTTTCACTACATACTATTTCTAACTTGGTTTTAAGAATGTGGTGCATATACACTGATGAAGTGACTTAATAAATACTGAAATACTTCATATATGTAGTGAATTTGTTGCATGTGGGGCTCATGGACATTGTTTTTCCACCATGCAGAGCACACTGGAAATTAAAGGTCCTCACAGCTAAAATAGATGATAAAGCTATAAAGCGCTGCCTGGAACAAGTATTATTTACTTTCTTGTTAAACCTGCCCTAATCAATATTTTTATATTAAAATGTAATTATAATGAATCACTAATAGCAACATAATAGTCTCACTGCTTCCCACTATTTGCACATCACCAAACAGCAGGCACACACAGTTAGCAAGTAACAGGTGAATATAATGGAGCAGTTAGCAGCTAAAGAGCCAGATATTTCCCCCAGGACTCGCTGGAGACCATTAATACAGCTAGTAAGAAATTGGAAATTGGATCTAAATTCACAAAGACAACTCCAAATAAAAGGTAATGTTGCTTTGTGGAAGTGTAAATAGGCAACTGTTTGCTAACAAGTTGATCATATCAGTTTAAAAAGTTATTATCAGTATTGTGTCCACAGCTGTCCCCCCAACAGCTGTGTTTTAAATGTGGTTTGATTGATATCTGTTGACATGTCTTGCACAATTTCCTCCAAACTAAACCGAACTAAAATATGTGAATACAAAGTGGTTGACTGCACTGTGCATATTAGTCACTAATGGTCCTAATGGTGTTGGTCTTTTGTCCTCTGTGTGTGTGTTGGTAGGCTTTGACTGGAATTTAGTGTTTAAATGGGACTACATGACTCTGGACCAAAGACGAGCGAGACAAGGCAACCCCATCGCGCCCATAAAGTAAGACACACACACACACACACACACGCATTTAAGTTTTCACACAGTGCTGACACACTTTCCGTCGCCAGTTGCCATCAATAACTAATCTGACTCTCTTCCTCACTCCATCCGCCCGCCATTTTCCTCTCCCTTCCCCTGCAGGACTCCAATGATAGCAGGAGGTCTATTCGTCATGGATAAGGAATACTTTGAGCAGCTGGGAAAGTATGACATGATGATGGATGTGTGGGGAGGAGAGAACCTGGGTGAGTGCCACCACAGTGCAAATGTAACCTCGGCAGAGTCAAAGTGGAGAACGAAGCTGGTAGAATCACAGTAGAGCAGATGAAATTATGACACTGTAATGGATGTCAGAGGCATAGAAAACCTCAGTGAAGGAAGGTTAAAAAAAATCAAGTAGAAGAAGGTGATTGAGAATAAACTGTAACTACTGTCATTGTTTAACATCAATACACTTGGCTGCTGTTTAGTGTTGTCTCATGAGTTTTTCCAGCAAACACTTTTAAAGATTTGTTTTAATTTTGGGAAATGGCAAACAGTTATTTTTTTTTTTGTTTTTTTTTTTTAGGCCTTAGACAGGCACATAGCTGTAACTGCTTTCTATCACAAACGCTGTTCCTTTGGCTTGAAAACCATAGATTCCCGTCAATCTATGAAATCTAGATTTGATACTAAAGTCACAGCAGAAATGTGTCTCAGGCTGTGATGAACTCATGAGTTCATCTGGGTTTATGATTAAAAAAAAAAAAAAAAAAAAAAGGAGAAAAGGCTTCAGTAATGGATGTCACATATAGGGTGAAGCATCTTCCAGAGTGGCGTTAATCTCAGAAAATGACACTGTTATTGTAATAATGATTTGGTATTGACTGAAAATAACTCTAGTGTACACAATAGAGCTCCTTTTTCAAACATTACAATGATATAATAACAACAGTGTCTTAATGCTGCCTTTATCTGAAGTCAGTTGGATATTGTTAAGAATAAACAGCTGACTGATTCTGTGTGTGTGTGTGTGTGTGTGTGTGTGTGTGTGTGTGTGTGTGTGTGTGTGTGTGTGTGTGTGTGTGTGTGTGTGTGTGTTTGTGTTGCAGAGATCTCATTTCGTGTGTGGCAGTGTGGTGGCAGTCTGGAGATCATCCCCTGCAGTAGAGTTGGTCACGTCTTTAGAAAGCAACATCCATACACCTTCCCCGGTGGCAGTGGGACCGTGTTTGCAAGGTGACGCACATGTATAAACATATGGCAAGACATTCATTGACCTGTGAGCCCCCACCCATCACGTTGCCTCTCCTTGATAGTTGTTATTCAATTCAGCTGAACAATTCAGTCACAGCTGGGCAAAATCCAGCTGCTGATGAAGTTCATGTGACATGATCAAAAGACCAGACTTAGACCAGATACTAAAAGAAAAGATGATTTTCTCCTCATTTAAGATCCATCATAATATTATGACCACAATAGCCTCAGATGGTATTTAATCTACAGTCATATCAAGTATATTTTTCATGCCTCCTCTCTACAGGCATCTCTATTTACTGAAATTATTTCAAGTTCTAGTTATTTGTAAATTCCTTTCTGGGTCTGTGGTTTAAGTGACTCAACATGCATTACTAAGTTTTGCTACAGGTACATAATGGAAAATAATAAATATAAAATAATAAATATAAAATAAATAAAATAAATTTAAATGAGCAACAAAAATTTAAATTCAAGTAAATACGGCTTCAGACTCGTTAAATATGGAAGATCTGTTTTTGCTTGTGCTGCCTTTGAAGATCTGACAAATGGGACGACATAATCACTGAACATCAGTACTCACACATGACATGGAAATGAAAAACATGGATCTCTTGCCATGAAAGTCCAATCACAAGACGCCACCCCTGGAAACGAGCGCAACAAACCCTCATGGCCCTGATTAAGAAAGTAAGGGTGGATCAACAAACACACAACAGGGAGTTTAAAGTGGCCGTGCTTTCCTCTGTCCTGCCAGTGATGAAAAAAACACAAGATTTTTGTTTTGCCAAAATGTAGAGCATCTTTAGACTCTAGCTCTCTTAAGTTGCTTTTTGTTAAAGAGATATCTATGGTAAATACAGTCTTTCAGTTGCAGGAGAAAATGACTTCATAGCACCTAAAGCTACACAAGTCCAGCAACACACAAAGTGCACCCATGTTTAAACACTTGATTAATGCTTACAAGCTGTGAAGTAGCTTATTATATCGTTCAGAGCTTATTATGACATTCAGCTAGGACAACCTCCTGTGGACTGCAATCCCAGCGTGTTTTTGTCTGTCAGATAAAAGTTCATACATTTTCAAGTAGTCACACGCCTCTCTAACAATTCAATGTATAATTTATTAATCAGCAGGTGCATTGGTGCTCTCATGTATCAGCCTCAACAATAGAGGCTGACAATGCAGAACAGCTTCATGTCTGCTTTAAGGTGGCCTCAGTTCAACGTCTTGCCCTTTCGTCTGAATAAAACACCAGAGTCTCTCCCATATGGCCACCGGCAGTGACCCTGAAGAGTACGAGACAGCACCTGTTTTGTCTGAATTGTAATTGTTCCTCCGAGAGCAGCATTTCTGAGAGAAGCTGAGACGAGGATAACTTACAATGCATGTGAAGAAAAACTTCTCTAAACCCGGAATGAAATTTCCTAGTGAGCATTGTCTCTGTTACTGGGTTTCAAATGGATGAAATGGAGATTTCTGCTCATTGAAAATCGTTAAAGTGGAAAATATTGTAACAGCTGAACAACCAAACTGAATAACTTTTTGAAACAGAAACGTCCACGGTGCCAGAAGTTCATTTTCCTTATTTGTAAGAATTTTCTATGGAAAACAAAATGCTAAGTCAGTCATTTGTACCATGCTCCTGAAAGAAAGTTTCCCTAAACTTGAGTCATTTTGAAGCATCACAGGTTCCTGTTGTATAGTTGTCTAGATCAGAGAATGGCTATATTTGGTGAATCATAAGACCTTTTATCAGTTTTTCCAGTCACAGCTTTTTCGTCTGTTCTTTGACAGTCAATTGAGAACGCTCATGAAAGATTAATAAAGATTGAGGGGCACCTCAGTTGGTCACCTCAGGGTATTCAGGACAACCATTAAGGCTTAGCCCTGACAGCAAAGGCCTGGGCTAGAGGCTGACCTGTGACCTGTGACCAAAATTTCCTGTCTCTCCCACACTGTAGCAACAATAAAGGCATAAAAAGCCTGAAAGTTGTCTCTACAGCCAAGGGTATACAGCTTTAGTTGTATTGTTCCTGCAGCTGTTATTGTGACATACCTTTAATCTAAATGAGAGTTGGAGCGAACTCACAGTCTCTATGGCACCATTATACTTTCTGTTTACATCCTCCAGGGCATGATGGGAATGGCACTTCCAAAGCTTAGAGTATGATTGTCCCGAAATAGAAGTAAGGCACAGAATAATAAAAGGTATGACAAAATACATTAATATTGATGGTTATGAAAGCTCACAATGTCCCATCCATCAACATGGTTCTTATTCCCTGAACACATTTTCATCTATTTATATACTGATATTTGTCTTGAAAACTTGTGTAGAAACAGACAAAAAAAACACTCAAACTCAGTTAGGTGGATGTGATTGTGTTGATTTTGTTGTTGAGGGTGGGGCCAAGGCGTAAAAATGTTGAAAATCCTGTTTCTAGAAAGCAAATATGATCAAGTCAAGCTCTGACTCCTGCTGACACATAGTGTGACGGTAGTGTGTCAGAAAGAAATGAAAATTTGACAAAATGTCACTGCACATCATGTCAACACACACACACACACACACACACACACACACACACACACACACACACACACACACACACACACACACACACATACACACACACACACACACTATTGAACAACAAATGCATTAACTGGGAAAATAAGCACACGTTTACAGCCGTCTGCTCAACCAGTGGATCTTTTACTGCTGTGTAGATGTATGAAACACTGAGGAGGGGGCAGGGCAGTGTGTGCGTGTCCATGTTTTTGTTTAAATGACTGATCATGTCTGGGCACAGTTCCCATGCAACACTGGTACTGGTCTGACACATACCTCGGTCCTTAACCTGTTTTTCTCTCTCTCTCTCTCTCTCTCTCATTTTGTTCATCACTTATGCACATTTTTACATCTTTCTCCATCCTTACCTATTTTTGCTTTTACTTCTGGTGTTTTGTTTCTTCTATCACCCCATTGTCTCCCTGACCCCACACTAACTTTTCTTTTTCCTTCCCAGGAACACGAGGAGAGCAGCAGAAGTGTGGATGGATGAGTATAAAAACTTCTACTATGCTGCCGTTCCCTCAGCGAGAAATGTCCCCTATGGAAAGTAAGTACCCTGAAGTGCAAACCTTACAGATGTTAAACTGAATAATGTTGTTAAATCAGAAAATCACACAGCAGCCTCATGAATGGGCGAATTAATGAGTTTGCCAATTAGCATTATGTCAGCTGTAAAAGGAGTCACTAACCCCTTTTATGTAACTGACCTGAGGCAGTTAATGTGTCTTAAACGGGGGCAGAAAGTCGGTGCCTGATTTGCACTGATCAAAAGAAAAAAGCCATATTATTTGATGTGCTGAAGGGATTAGTGTGAAATTATAACAGCATAGGGCAAAGTGAAAGTACACGATGGACACAAGCGACACTGGTAAAAAGGATCAAGGATCAGATGGCAAAGCTCCATTAAAATGTTAGATGGATATTAAAACAGGATTGTTTTTAGCCACACAAGTGACTTGGCTCTAGGTGCAGTAATGTAATGTAATGTCTAGTGCTCTGCATTTTGAAACCGAAATATCTGGCTGGTATGGTATGACATTTAGCACAGATACTCTAGGCTGCAGAGGATGACATCTGCTGACTTTCTGGATCCTTTTACTTTTCATCTAGTGCCACCAGCAGGTTATAGTTTTCCCTTTATCCAGTGAGATATTTTACCGTCTACTAGATGGGCCCACATAAATCCACAAGGTTGTCATTTGCGGTTTTGTCCCGACGACAGCTGGATGGATTGCCGTGAAATTTGTGTCTCACATTCGTGCATCTCATGTAACCATCATGTGGTCAACATTTAAATGTGTCCAATTCTTTGGTTCATTACCAAATACCTGCAATCAAATGACATTCCTGTCAAACCTTGGCTCCACTTAATACTTGGTACTGATTTCTATCTGTTAGCATGTGAACAAACTAAACTAAGATGTTTAACATGCTAAAGATTCTGACTTATAAACATGAGCATGTTGGCAGTGTTATTGTGTGAGTTCTTGCTGTGTTCCCTCTTCTTGATTTTCCACCTTATCTAAAAACCAGCTTAGTGCTTATTTTGTGACTCGTCACCCATCCAGTGTCGTCTATGCTCTCTCACATTCATGTAGTGTAGAGAGATGAAGATAAAAAGCCTCTTGTGTGACCTTGTGGGAGCACTCGGCATCTGCCTCCGGTGGCAGCCTAATCAGTTATTTTCCCCAAAGGATGTGGCCTGAGATGTTCCCTGGGCCTCCTCCACTCCCTGCCCTTACAGAACAACTGAGTAGGGCTGTAATTCAATCAAACTTAAGAGACTTATTGGAAACCACAAGTGATCAATGCTTTAATTCTTTCTCTGTCTCTTCCTCTTTCTCAGTATCCAGAGCCGTTTGGAGATGAAGAAGAGATTAGGCTGTAAGCCTTTTAAATGGTACCTGGAGAATGTCTACCCTGAGCTGAGGTAAGACAATGAGAGCATTTTATGGAATATGATAGGGTGAAAATGACTGTAATGATACTAATGACTAACCATTATCAGCAATTACAATTCAAGCACATTATTACATTTTGGCAGTTTTGCAATTTGTCTCGCATGAATGAAAAAAATAACTCATAAATGTAATAGTTTGAAATTATAATTGTTTCAGATGTAATAACTTAAATGCCACACTGTCCCATTGGCTCTTCCCTTTTCTATCACCATTCCTCCATCACTTCTCACGATTTACAATCAAATAATAAAGCCCTAATATCTGCACTGAGTTAATACAAGTGTGGTACAGTAAATATACAATCTTACAACACTGTGTGATGTGTTCAGGGTCCCAGATCATCAGGACATAGCATTTGGAGCCTTGCAGCAGGGAGGAAACTGCCTGGACACCCTGGGTCATTTTGCAGATGGGGTGGTGGGCGTCTATGAATGCCACAACTCTGGGGGAAACCAGGTAGCGTTACCACAACAACACACACAGGTCAGCTTGTTAAGTCCTTGCTCTAGAGACACCTGGGTGGCAGGAGGTGGCACCGGTGGTGAGAATACAGTGTATTGTTAAAGGATCCAGCTGCTTCAGCATTCACAGTTTAATTTTATTTGGTATAGGCTGTAGTGACACAAACTGAATTTACTTCAAGTCTGTACATTGAAATATTTAGATATGGCTCTTAGAGGACATGGTCGTTTCTTAGAGCACTTTAAATGTGGAGGGTGTCCAGTGTTTGTGTGCTTGCGTATGAGATCCTCAAATAGTTTTTCCTGAAATAGAATAACAGGTGTAGAGGGGTAAACTGCTGTCACACGTATCAACTTCACATATCTGCTTTACTCTCATCATTTCGTGGTTGTTGCTGCAAAAGTAGTTTTGAAGTTTTAAATACAAACTTTTGCTCTGTCAGATTGAGATTAACTGCAGCTCAACTAACAAAGACCTTAAACAACAAAATGGTTTATTTAGGCCTAATGTTTTGAGGGGAAATTAACGTCTAAATTCTTCCTTTGGGTTTCAGTCACAGATGAAGAGCCTAACATAACAGATATACTATCTATTATCTATTCTAGTAAAGTACATACAATTATAAAACAACCTCCTTTCTTTTTTGTTCTCTGACTTTTTGTCCAAAAAAGTCTGTTTTTGTTTGAAAAAAATAGGATGAGAAATAGAGAGAAACAAGGGCTATTGGTTAAATAATGCAGGTTTGTGCAGCACTGTAACATGTATGTAATAGTATATATGATGTAATACAGGATTTAGGCCAATACCTGAAATATTGGAACAAGCCTTGCCCAGAACATCTCCACTGTCACAATATACATGTATGTAGAAGTGTTGATGAAATCTTACTAATGTTTTTGTAAAGGAATGGGCCCTGACCAAGGATAAATCAGTTAAACACATGGACTTGTGTTTGACTGTGGTGGACAGAACAGCCGGCTCCCTCATCAAACTACAAGGCTGTCGAGAGAATGACAGCAGACAGGTAGAGACAGATCAGCTGCTTCACTGTCGTCTGCAAGCAACACAACACTTGTAATGTTTCTGCGCAGCACATGTTGTGTATGTGTAAATCATTTTCTTGATTTGTTCTCAACAGAAATGGGAGCAGATTGAGTCCAACTCGAAGCTTCGTCACGTGGGCAGTAACCTCTGCCTGGACAGCCGCAGTGCCAGGATGGGCGGACTCACTGTGGAGGTCTGCAGCCCCAGCCTCAACCAGCAGTGGAAGTTCACCCTGAATTTACAATCATAGGGGGCGGGACAGACCCCAGGTAGAGTTGGATCTTGGATAGAGACACTAACAGACTCTGAAACGCGGGTAAGAAGATGGACTCAAGGAGAAAGACAAACTCAATGGATTAATGGATGCTTTTTGCTCCTCCTCCTCCTCCTCAGAGGTGCAGACAGTCGTGTCTACAGCCCTCTCCCCCACCTCACCCCCCCAAAAAAATCAAAACAAAAACAAAAAAAACATAATGAGCCACGCCCTCTAGGGGGAGGGGCTTGCAGACCATACTGGCATAAGCAGGAAATTGACTGTAATTGGTGGATGGGTGGCGGCAGCAATGACGTGATGAGGATAAAAGCGATGAAGAGGCTTTCCATCCAAACTACATACCTCAGTGTTTTTTCATTGATGGTTCCAGAGGCAAATGACGAGTGAATTCTTTTCTTTCTTTTATTTCTTCAATGCTGGTGAAATAGAACTCTTTGACGTTGTTATTTTGTAATTGTTTTATTTTCTTATTAATATTTTTTATTTCTTGGTCTTAATTCTCTACGGGAGTTCACAGGAGCTTTTTTTTTTTTTTGTTCTTGAAAGAATCAGATGTTGGATGTTGGTCCTGTTGCTCCTCTCCAGTGCTCTCTCGTTGGTTTTCCACATCGAGCTAGAGCCTGTAATGGTAGACAGAGGCTTCGGGTTGTGGTTTTGGTAAAGGTTTGGGGTGTAGAGTGAAATGAAGAGAGGAAATGGACTCGATTCCTTGAGCTTTTCGTCTTGTTTACTTTCATTGGTTTATTGGATCAACAGAGAACAAGAGAGACGAGGTGGAGAGAAGAAGGTTGTTTGTACTTCCTTGTTTTCTGTTTTGTTTTTCCTACAGATTGTGTCTTGTGGAGGGGGGAAAGGCACAGGGAGGCGCTTCTGTGCTCTGGACAAGAACAGTGTCCTGAAGCCCACCCTGAAGATTTACTGTTTGTCTTCAGGCTGTAGCACTGGCTGCCACAGCATCTTCACTTCTACACCATCGTGTCTCTTAAGAAAATACACACAAGTCTCTTACTCTTTTTGTTTACCTTTGTCAAAAAAATGGAACCAAATTTTCAAATTGGATGTTTTGTGTTTCAGGAAAACCAGAGGAACGATTAAAATAATTTTTTGTTACATACTCTCACTGTTCTTTAAGAGTTCCCTGTGGAACGATTCAGTTTTATATATCTTTTTTCTGCACAGATAACTGTCTTTGCCATTGTCTCTATATATTGTCATTATAGGAAGGTACTGTCTCATAACCATGCCCAAATCAGATTTGATGCTGCAGTTTCCTCTCCAGAGCTAACAGATTTTTTCTGCAAATGGATAACTATGACTTTTTATATTACGATGATGAGAAGTAATGCTTCACACTTAAACTCATGATTGAGATGAGCGTTTATCCACTTTCAACACTACCCTGCATGCAGTGGCATAGGAAATGTGGCAAATTTCTTAAAGGACTAATTATGAAGTTCAAACTCACAGATCCCTCAGTTTTGTTGACAAAGTAAAACCTTCCTTATCTCAGCCTGAGGACTGATGTCATACACAGAAAATGTTTGCAGTCCTGACTATAGTCAAACTCTATGAAATGTGCATGCACATGTGGTCTCAACAAGTCACCAACAAGTACCAACAGTCAGCTCAGTCAGTCGTGTCTTGCGTCAAGATGTTTTTTTTTTTCTTTGTAGTGGCTTTTAGATGAGCCATCTGTTCAGAAGTTTGAAGGTGCAGTAAACAAGAGTTTGCTGTTTGTCCTCACTCTGTTCCTGCTGGAGGTGGGCAGGTTTTTCTGATTGCACAAGTGGGACTGCGTAGCATGTGCTGTGCTGATACAAGTAACAACACTTTTCTGTCTTACTTTGGTGAGCTGCTTTCTTCAGTGCAACAGCATTGTGCCACTTCTTAGTTTTTCGTCACTTGACTGTTACTGGTGTCATTTACGGAACAGTTTGTATCTGTTGTTTATCTTTTGCAACACTATTCTCCCCTGTGCTTAACAGTCATTTCGTTCTCACTGCAGTGATCCTCTGTACTGATGAGTAATGATGGTGGATTTTAGGGAAATTGAGTTTTGATTAAATCTGGAGCGACTCATCACTTGGCAGCTTTAAGGCAACTACATGAACACAAAACATCTCCGAACAGATACACTGTACAACAGAAAATGGCCAATAGAAATCACATCACTTGTTTCCTTTTTATTCTAACAAGAAGCTGAAGCCTCAAGTGTTTTTTAATGTGAAATATTGTTTCTGTTTTTCATTATTTCTCACACGTACATTCACATTCTTACTTGTAAACGCTCCTTAGATATATTTTTTTTGTACTGAGTTTCTAAAGCTGACAAAGACAGCTAGTGTTTGCTGTGTTGTGTAATGGTCTTGTTTTCTTTTCTTGTTTTCTGCCATTTTGTTTCCTTGTACCTGATGCTTGTCTTGTCTTACACGTTCATCCATCTGAAAACAGAGTGAGTGATGTTCAGGAAGGTCGGCTCAAACTGCAGCTGGTTGAAAAGTCTATCCTGTGACTTGACATGTTTCTTCATTGTGCTATGCGGCTCAGGACCTGAGGCCAGAGTGAGCCTGGTTGTGAGGAAGGTTTTGTGTTTCCATGGTGACCAGACTCAAGGGCCCAAATCTGGTTTAGGGTTTCAGTTCGATTTAATGCTGATCGAGAGGTGGATGAAACATTTTCAGTTGTGTCTTAATTTAACAGTTCTGCGATTCACACAAGCAGTTTTTATTCATTTTCCTTGTTTTCAAACTTCAATTAAAGAGAAGGTGTAAAGATGACTCGCATCCTTTCCCTATAGCCTACTATTTGATGCAGCACAAGCACACACACACCCTTAAAAATTTTAATTAAATCAACAAATGGTTTACCGTGTTGCGTATTTTACCTGGTGCCATCTTTTTACACATGGAGTTTTATAAATGATCAGTTTCTGAATGTGCGACCTGATCAGACCTGTTGAGATGAGTCATTGGGCTGATCTGAAGTCTGGGTTAGTTACTCCTTTACTTTTCATGTGTACAATTAAGTGTCGTGTAGAAGTGTTTATGGGCTGGATATATAATTAGTTTGTAATCATTCTGACATGCAACTATGTGGCATGTATACAACAAATCTCAAGTATTAATGTGTTTCATCAAATGTTGATGCTGTTCACTGGGATAGTTACAGTTACTTCATTTTCTAGTCCACTGTGTTTGTCCATGAGGGCGACACACTGATGTTTTAATGACCTGTAGCGCCCTCTATTGGAGAAAAAGGGACTAGATACTGTAAATGTCTTTTTCTTTTTCATTTTTTCTTTGTCTTTTGTCCTTTCTTTTTCCGAATAACCTGTCAATTCAACACTGCTATCACAGCTTTTCAGTGGAAATGAGCCTATTTACACCTCAGAGCAGGTGTGAGAACCAAACTGCACCTGCGTGACCATGGCATTACTGTCTGCTTACAAAAGTAAAGATATGTTGTTTAAAGCCTTTTCTTTTTAAACTAGTCTTATTCTCATAAAGGTGAATTATATATATATAATTTTTGTATGTTATACACAGAGGAAATGACTGTAAGTCCAGCACCTCATTTTGATTGGATGGTTAAATGTTTACATCTTTCGCACAATGTGCCAAAGTTCCTTCCAGGATGAATAAAAAGGGGTAAAAGCCTTTAGAAATACAGATTAAGTAACAGAGAACTACTTATGTTTTGGATAAACGTTTGCCTACAGTATGTTGTGTATCTCATTGTTCCTTCTTTTTAGTCTCAGTTCACAGAGAGCAAGGGGAAAGGATGGCGCTTAGCTGCTGATCTGTGTCAGTTGTCAGTGGATAATAGGTATAAATTTGGCTGCATCCTGATTTGATGTCTTTAAGGGTTTTTTTTTTTTTTTTTTTTTTTTGTCTATACAAACACCAGCTGTGTAATAGGTCTACACAATGTCTGTAAAACATCTACTGAGGCAGAATCAGCTGCGCGCGTGTGTGTGTGTTACACTTTGAAAATGGCTAAAAACTTAACTCAAAGAAATAGTCAATCTTGCAGACAGACATCTAACTGAACACCAGTCAGTGAACTAGAGCATCTTCCCCACCAAGTTTATTCATATTCACTGTGTTTTGGAGGGAAACAATCAACAGTTTATTTAAGTTTGAAGAGAGAAGATGAAGAATTTTCTTGGTCTTCTCTCAGCTTTGTGGGAAAACAGGGAGAAGAGTTTTGTCACATTTTGTCCTGAAAGAGGGAAGTCTTCCCCGCTCAGCCCACCTCAAATCTCCTTTTAGGATTAACAGAAGAGAAGCCCTCTCTGATCAGTGAAAAGCCCTGCTGAGACACCCAGCTCAGGACTGCTTAAGCTTGTCTACGCTACGATTCATTTTAACAGTGTGTAGGAGGGGCTCAACATGCACAAAAGACAATATACTGTAAAAGCCTCATCAATCAGTAATGACAGATAAAATGCAACGGTAATCAAAAGGGAGGGACATGAACTGATGGACTAATAATGTGTTTTCTATGAGGAATGTGGCTTGCTTGAATGACGGTGTTATAATTGTGAGGTGGGAGATATGGCACGAGGGGTCACACATGTAAAAGTGTATATTTTTGTATATACCTACATCAGTGTGTGTACAGTCTGTACATAAATGCGCAGTGTACTCAGCCGCGGTTCCTAGTTTTGTTGTCAGACTGTACAGCGCTTCTAACTGTTCCCTGTTTTATAGATACTGCAGAAATTCAACTTTGAATGAGGAGAAATGATTAACTTAAATAAATGCATTTATATATATAAACTACACAATGGAGTGTTTTGATCTGCTGCAGTGAATGATGTGCAAGCTCACGATGAAAATCCATCACAATCATAAATATAAAGTATATTGTTGGATTATTGCAGCTTTCACAGTCATGCAGCCCTCACTCTGGACGGCTCTGAGCAAAATCCTCCATATCGTGCTGCTTCTTTATGGCTCTTTAATGTCAGTGAGTCTGTCAGTTGTTTGTTAGTTGATGAAATCTCTGAAATGTCTCTGGTGTTCTCCAAAGGAAGACGTTGTGAAAACTCCACATGAATTTTACATGTATTCTGAGGTATTATTATTTAATGAAGGACTCCATCCATCAAATTATGTTATTTTGCTTTGGATTTTAAAACGTAAAATGCAAATGCAATGCCTGTCTGATCCCCAACAACCCACTAATTTACATTAGATTTACATTTACTCATTTGGCAGATGCTTTTATCCAAAGGGACTTAAATCAGGGACATCAGCACAGCTTCAATGCAGTAAAGGCCTGCATGTATGATTGAGTTCAGATACATGGTCAGACCCAGAAGTCACTCAAAGGCGAATTAATGACTTGATTTGGGTGACCATGGGTAGTCAGTGTAGATTGATAAGTAGCAGAGTGACGTGGTCTTTTGGGCTGAAGACCAGACAGGAAGCTGCTTTCTGGACCATGTGCCAGGGTTTCACTGAGCACAGAGGAAGACCTGTCAGAAGAGCATTGTAGCTGGCGAGAGATAACCAAGGCCAGGACCAAGAGCTGGGTGACATACTGACTCAGGTGAGGCCTGATTTTCCTGATGTCGTATAAAGCAAAGCAGCAAAACACTGATGAAACATGGTCAGAGGACAATAGGTCCTCGAACATGACACCCAGGTTTCTTGTGACCTTGGTTGGGGTAAGAAGTGATTGTATTGATATTGTGATGCAAGATACTGATTGGCCAGGCTTAGAAAGGTTTAGATGAAGATGATGTTCTTTTATCCATGCAGATATGTCAGAGACAGATTGAGAGAAAAAGGCAATATGGTTGATGCAATGGGCTCCAAATGACACATTCATTATGTATAAACACTATGTTTACAACATCTGTGACAGTCAATAGCCCCTAATCCTTTAAGAAATTCCAACTTTTATCCCCAAATTGAGGAGATTACCATGGTTCTGGGCTGAATTATTTGGATTTCTCAACAGGAAAAATGTGTAAACACCATGTGATTGTTGAGCATCTCATTCCAAAATGGACATGACATCAATGAGGCCTCCACTCTTCTTGAAAGGTTTTTGATTGATTAATTAGATTAACTGGAAGTCTGGCACAGAAACACCTATGTATAAGGCATTACAATTCAACAGCAGCCTCCAAAATTATCTCAAAGTTGAATCAACACATCTAAGATTGAATTAGTGTAGGGATGTACCTAATAAATCTCCTGTAGTTTGTGCTTTTCCCTCCTGACCTCTCTCTCCCTGTCCTCATTCTGCAGGTACTGAATCACTGCTGCCCCCATGTTCCTGCTCAACACCTGCTGCTGCAATAATTATTATTAGTTATGCTACTATTATTGCTTCCTCTATTATTCTTCTTTAGATGCATTGTTCTAATTTACTGCTGCTGCTAATGTATTGTATTAGTATCAGTCATCATTAAAACTCTTTACATCTGTATGTTTTGCTTGTATTCTTGTTTCTCTCTCTCTCTCTCTCCCTCCCCAACCGGTCGAGGCAGATGGCCCCGCCCACCCTGAGTCTGGTGCTGCTTCAGGTTTCTGCCTCTTATAAGGAACTTTTTTTCTCAGCCCTGTCGCAAAGTGTTTGCCCACGGTGGGATTTGTTGGGTCCCTTTAGATAATTTTATAAAGAGTGTGGTCCAGACTTGCTCTATATGTAAAGAGCTTTCAGGTAACTCTGTTATGATTTGGCGCCATGTAAAATGAATAAAATCTGATTGGTTGACATCATGATTTAAGTCATAGATTAGATGTTAGACGTTTTGTAGTACACTCGGTTTATCCTCGTGTGTGTGTGTGTGTGTGTGTGTGTGGGTGCAGGTGCAGGTTGCACTGTGTCGCCTCTCCAGCAGGGGGCGGTGAAAAGCCCCCGCCGGACACACTGAGCGCCGGAGAGGAAGAGGAGGCTGAGCCAGAGAGTGATTAGACCAGTCGACAGACACAGGTGGTGGTCGGCACTAGTTTCCGACCGAAAACCCGCAAACAGAAGCAGCCATGAAGAACGAGGGCATAGAGGGGACGGAGAGGTTTGAGAGCCCGGACAAAGGCAGAGGCCTGCGGGCGCTGAGGCACTTCGCGGTGGGGGAGCTGGTGTTCGCCTGCCCCGCTTACTCCTACGTGTTGACAGTAAACGAGAGGGGAGCGCACTGTGAGCACTGCTTCACCAGGTAACACCTTTCAACAAGACAAAAAAAATATATATCTATATATACACACCTGTGACACTTAGCTGCAGATTCGTTGTTGTTCAAGACCGAGCCAGGCGACCCGCAGTGTGACCGGGGGCTAACCCCGTTAACCCGGCTGTGTTAGCCCAGGTTAAACCCCTGAATATCCACCGAGCCGCCGCCGCCGCTGCTGCTGACTAATGTGGGTCATCTGACCTCATCCTGCACCAGTAGTTTGTTGCACTGCAGAGTCATAGTCTGAAATACACTAAACAACCTTTGCTGATGCTTTTTAAAGCCAAATGGCAAAAGCTTTCGTGTGAGCCTGCTAATATGCCAGTGCATAATACTGCACAGAGAGAGGACCACTTCACTGACCCCCAGCCTTTCCTTTGTATCATGATGGGACATTTCTGCTGACAGCATCAAAGGTGAAGCTGTAGTCTTCACGATTTCAGGTTCTGCCCTAATTATGATCAGGTTTAAAGTTATTTACTTATGTATTTATAGTAAAGAGGATCCTGGCACATAGTTTTCAGTGCACACTTGCATCAGTAAGTGTGAAGGGGTTGGAAAGGTTTTCCTACATTACATGTGTTGATGTGTGTAGGCATAAGATGACAAAAACATTTAAGAAGGTTTAATTGCAATGCACTGGTCCTTTTAAGGTTTAGCTCTTTAGTTGCTTGTCTTGCTGATATCTGATGTACTGTGACACCCTTATTATTATTATTATATTATCATTATTATTATACATATAATATGTACTGTTATATTATGACAGCCTTCAGAGTTGCATTACCTCTAGTCTCTCTCTAACACACACACCTCCCTCCTAAACTGCCATTAAGGTTTGTAGAGCAGTAAAAGGTTAGGGTGCTAAATATAGATGGCCATGTGTCCCAAGAGAGGAGGAGTCTAGAGATGAGAAGGCCAGGGGTGCATGTGTGCTTTGAGTGCGAGTGTGTCTGTGTGTGTGCCTGCGTGCGCATGTGCTCATGCATTTTTTCCAATACAGTCAGAAACATTCAGTTCAGCTTTATGTACATATGTTGTTTACATTATTAGCTTGTATGGAAACTCTGGGAATGTTTGAAGAATTGATCATTTAATTCTAACTTCTTATTCTGATGCGTAAAGAGAATAAAATTAAAGGTTTGGTAATTGACTAAATATCATTAGTGTTTGTGCTCCGGTTTATAAAGCTAAGTGACCTGACCAGGACTGAAACAAACCTGCAAGAGGTGCTCATTCACCTTTTCACCATTTATTTACAAGTGTGTAAATATCTTGCATATAGACCCATGTGAGAGCATTAACATCAAATATTAAAAGAAAAGAATAATGATGATGGTGCACCATGTGTGACATTTGAATCCTACTCATAAAGTTTTGACAGTTGTAGTGAACTGCTGTGTTGTGTCTTTGTGCCGTTACAGGAGAGAAGACCTTTTTAAGTGTGGCAAATGTAAGCAGGCCTACTACTGCAATGTGGACTGTCAGGTAAGAGTGAGCCGCATCCACTTTTGTGCATTTTGTAGCTTATGTGTGTTAGTTTGTCTTCCAATTTCCATAGTTACCTAAAGGAACTGACCATGAATACATTTTACTGCAAACAGAAACTTGTATCTTAATGAAAATATGTGTGTGTCCTTCAGATCTGTCTTAGTTTTTAGTTTTGCTCTTATTACTGAGAAAGAGAACAGGAACATATGAAGCCATTTGACACTAAAAAAATGAATCACCTGCACACCAAACAGTGTGAGACCAGACATTCACCCGTACCACATAGTAAATATAAATATTCTTGTGACCCACCTTGGCACCTCGGACCACACGTTGAGAACCGCTTCAGAGCTCCAGGCGGCAAGAGCACCCGCACTGTTCACACTGTTGTTGCTATGACGATTCAGTCTGCCTCCCCTCTGCCTAGTGTCTGTCTAGTTTTAGTTTCATGGCACAAAACTCACTCGGTGCACTGCAGTAGAATTGAGTTTTTTTTATGTGTGTATGTTGGATTTGCTACGGCTGCTCATTTAATTATGATTTACTTTGTGATAGTGAAATAGTTTTTTTAGCCAATCTATTAACTTGCTGTCAACCAAGTCCTGCACAATCTTTTAAAACTGTTTACTTACAATCATTTCTTGTTTCTTTCTTCTTCTGTGTGCGTTATGCAGAGAGGTGACTGGCCCATGCATAAACTGGAGTGTGTAGCCATGTGTGCCTATGGGGAGAACTGGTGTCCATCAGAGACTGTCAGACTGGTGGCAAGAATTATCATGAAACAGGTAAAGCAATAATAAGATGGAGAGGAGAGGTTTCAACATTTAACTGTCAGTTCTGATGAAAAGTTACATTTTCATCAAGTGACTAATGATGTATGTGCTTTATGTTGAATTTTTACCTCAGTCCTCAAAGTGTTGGTCTGAGTTAACATCACAGGTCCTGAGCTGGTGCTGCTTTTGTCACCCAGTTGATCTTGGGATCTATTGTGTTGTTATATAGAGTTTTAATGACATCTTAAATTAAGTCTTTTACTGTAATAAAGACATGTAATTAAGGGAGAAATTAGGTTATCCTATGTTTAGTTATATTTTGGTTACTTTGATCTTATGTTTCTTCCATGTTTCAGAAAGTCACAACAGAGCGCACACCTTCAGAAAGGCTGCTACTGCTGAGAGAGTTTGAAGCTCGTAAGTCTGTAATGTGTGTGTGCACGAATACATGAGTGTGTGTGCTTAGTTACATGTGTGCACTTTTAGTTACATGGTACAGTGTGTGTTTGATCTTCCTGTGTCTCTGCAGTTTAGCAGCATGTCTATTAATATCCTCTGCTGTAGCCTCCAGTCCTGGTTTTGTCTCTATCATTCACTAACGCTGCAGCAGCAGTGGGACTTAAATCCCAAGCTTCTGCGTGCTGTAATTTCATGTTCTCTCCCCTCCTTTAACAAGTACTGCCACGGTGCTCTTGAGCAATGTACTTAAATAAAACCATGTGTTTGCCAAAACAAGACTGTATCCCATCTCAGTGCTCATTAACTGTTTTCTCTGCTCCAATAAGTGTTATCATGTAGTCTGAGCAGTTGAAGGCTCAGATTTGTCATCAGAGGATTGTCACAGAATTAACCTTCACACCTGTCTCTCACGCACACAAAGCAAATCAGTGGCCAGCTGCTGCCTGCTGCCACCAGTCTGTGTGAGGGTGTGTGAGTTTGTGTGACTGACAGCGACACATGGCAGTGGTATGTTCTACCATAGCAGAACATGGTTCTTCCATGTGTCATTGTAGTGGTAACAAACAACAACACAAAACATACTAATACAATTCTGGAAGAATAGTCAACTTTGTTTTATTCATTCTCTTTATAACGTATCTTGTCCTTAAACATTGTCATTCACATTATCAGTTAGTCATATTTTTTCTTATCACATCTTTCTCTCCCTGTCTTTTTTTTGTCCGTCCTTTTTCTCGTACCCTGTCTCTATTTTTGGTGTCTCCTCATCTTTATCTGTTTGTGTATCGTTGCCTCCTCCAGATTTAGATAAGATGGACAGTGAGAAGGAGGAGATGAACCAGGCAGATATAGCAGCGCTGCATCACTTCTACTCCAGACACATCAGTGACCTCCCCAATGAACAGGCTCTCACAGAGCTCTTTGCACAGGTAAAATTGAACACAATTCCTTTAGCTGCCTGTGTCTCCTGTGCCCACTAATGTTACTGCATAGACAGATGTTTAGGCTTTTTAATAGAAGCACAACACTCGTCATGATTTGATTATGTCACTATTGATTAGTTTGATGTTTTTATTCAAACTAACATGCTCAAATTTGAATGTGATATTTATACTCTAAACTTGAACTGTCTTTTAATTGTGAAATACCTACCTAAAATTAAAATTCCAGCAGGAACAAAAAGATCAATCCCTAAATTCAAAGCAGTATGTTTTTAATGTTGGCACGATGCTGTCAAAAATCCATCTGCCAAATAACAGCTCTGTGTTGCCAGAAGAATTCAGGGTCCTGGGTTGGATGTGTTTTCTTACTGCCATGTGTTGTTAGCAGAGCAGTCAAGGTTTTGGTTGACACGCAGACAGGTGTTGACCTTTATGGATTATGGAAGAACATGCTGGGTTACAACATAAAGACACACAAACATTCAGATACAGTGTGAAAGCATAGTATGTTGTGCACATTGCACACCACTCAGACTCACATTTGCAATGTGTTTGTGTACACTTTTTTCCCCCTCCCTTGTTACTTTGCTTATCACACACTTTTGAGCAGATACATGCAGTGGAGCACATGTTGAGTTGAAACCAGGATCTGTATCACACACTCCTTATTGTCCTGTCTGTTAACTATACAGCATTTAGTTATTTAATTTGATCTGTCTGTGCTGCTGTCTCTTTTCTTTCCATACTACACCAGTAGAAATAGCCTCTTTGGTTTCCTATCTCAGGCTACATGTAATCAGATTTCCTTTCATTATAGCACAGTAGACCGGAGAGTGAAGCTATTTGTATTATAACACTTTTCACCCTGCTGTTCCCTGTCCCTGTCTCCACCTGTTTGTGTTTTTTCTCCTCTCTTGCTCTGTCCCTCCTTTTCTCTTCTTGTCTCCTGTTTTTCTCCAGGTAAACTGTAATGGCTTCACCATAGAGGACGAGGAACTCTCCCACCTGGGGTCAGCTGTTTTTCCTGAGTAAGTTGTCCATGTCAGTACATGATCATTATTCAAGTGACCACCCAATTTAGTTAATAAAGGCAGTGTTTTCAGCATGTTAATATGTGTTGATTAAATCATGTCGTCCCTCTGTTCGTCTCCTTACATTGATGCTTAACCTCATCATCCTCATCATTTTATACCCATTTTCTGATTTGATATAATTTCTTTAAGCATTTGTGCTTCTCTTCTTTCCCTTCTTCCCTCCAGTGTAGCACTGATGAATCACAGCTGTAGTCCTAATGTCATAGTGACCTATAAAGGCACAGTGGCTGAGGTCAGAGCTGTCAAAGACATAAACCCTGGAGATGAGGTATGAAAAGAAAGAACTAATTTAGCAACAACTCCTAAGAGCAATTTGATTTGATGCCAAATAGAATCACAAATAATATTTATTTTTATTTTCCATGCAAAATGGTCCCATGTTTCTTATCTTGTATCTTTTCAACTCTCTCTTTCTGTAGATCTTTAACAGTTATATAGACCTGCTCTATCCAACAGAAGACAGGAAAGAGAGGTTGTTGGATTCCTACTTCTTCACATGCCAGTGTACTGAGTGCACCACCAAGTCAAAGGTACTGTTGAATTATCTTTCTGAAACATTACATTTTTCATACAGTATCTTGATGTATAGATTGTAGGTGTGGTTAAAAACCTTTTGTTTGTTGATATGAGAATCACAATCTCATCAGCATTATTCTCCTGTCTGGTGGAAAATGCAGCAGGATCATTGCAGACGTTGTCACTAGGGTGAAACCACATACTTAAAATCTGTTCAGGATTAGTAAGAAAGTAGGACACAGCTAGTGATGCTGTATAGCTGGTTATGGCTCTTTGGACCCAGTTCTTTTTATATGATCCTCTTAAGAATATCTTGTGTAAGATATGTGTACATGTGACACAACTGTCTTATTTCATGTCTTTTCTTTTCTCCTCCTAGGACAAAGCAAAAATGGAGATCAGGAAAATGAGTTCTCCACCAGAGCAAGAGGAAATACGATCCATGGTCCATTATGCCAAGAATGTCATCGAGGAGTTCAGAAGAGCCAAACACTACAAGAATATCCTCTTCTTTTGATTATCAATGAATTTCCCATTTCTTGTGTTCTCTCCCTTTCATTTTCTCTTTCTGTTTCTTTCACCTCTGTCTGTCAACTTTTCTTCTCTCTTTATTAACGGCTTGTCTTCTCTTCTTCTGGTTTGATCTGTCATTATTCCTTGACACCGTGGCACCCCCCAGTGAGCTGCTGGAAATGTGTGAGCTCAGCCAGGAGAAAATGGGGGCTATATTTGCAGAAACCAATGTCTACATGCTGCATATGATGTATCAGGCCATGGGGGTCTGTCTCTACATGCAGGACTGGGATGGAGCTATGAGCTATGGAGAGAAAATTGTTCAGCCATATAGGTAAATTGATCTGTAAGCCAGACGGGATGTGGGTCGATAGTTGTGCACTAGGAACGGATTAATCAATTGTGTAGAGTTTTGTCAGACAATTGCAGACAGATTATTAAGACCTGTGGACAAGCTCAGTGGCTGATTTGACAGGTAGTCCCAAAATCTGTGGGAATTTCTGACATTGACTACTTTTCCACACCTCTGTGGGTGTTTTGAGATTTTAATTCTTTTTGTTGTCTTTTAATCATTTGTTTTAAACATTATTAATGTTTTCTTCACAAATACCACATAGCTTACCTTTCCCATGTACACTATACTACAGCATAAATAAGATTGTTGATGGTGAACATGTTTTTCCTCTGTGGTTAAACAACACTCAGCCACATCTACTACAGTACATGTTTAGTATTGTTCTCTCCCAGCTTGATATGGTTTGAACTTTTGTAGCACGATCATCAAACCAAATGTAACATTAATTATAGATTAGATTTTCTTTCCTCTCACATTCACTGCTTAGTTTGATGTATAAATTATACTCTCTCTGCAGTGTGCACTACCCAGCCTACTCTCTGAATGTGGCGTCTATGTATCTAAAACTGGGACGTCTGTATTTGGGGCTGGAGAAGAAGACTCAAGGAGTGAAAGCTCTGAAGAAGGTACATTTTACAGACATGTGATCCATTTGTATTTTCATTGGTGAAAAATTGTTTGTGAAGTAGAAAACACTGGGCTCAAAAGAAGACAATTATAAGGACAAAAATGGTTTGTAGGTTGTAAAAAGCTGCGATACTCCAGTGTCCTAAGTTTCCATACTATTTCAGGATGCAGCCACAACATACATTCAGTTTGGTCAGCTGTTGTGGAAAGGGTGTCTCTGTTTTTTTAAAAATAAATAAATAAATGTTTTTTTTGTTTGTTTCCAGGCATTGGCCATCATGGAGGTGGCTCATGGGAAAGATCATCATTATGTAGCGGAAGTCAAACGAGAAATTGAGGAGCAAAAGTAAGGATGGACAGCAGAAAGATGAAAGAGAAAGGCACTGGAGTGAGAAACCTCTTTCTAAAAGCAACAACTACAAAAATATACACATCACAACTGCATGGCATGCATCTTATACCTCCCTGTTTTTTTAAACATTTTCATTGCCCACTCAATAGCTTTTTCTGCCCCTCTTTAGGCAGAGATTTTTTTTCTTTTTTTGTTTTTCATGTCTACCGTGAACATATTATGGCAGGGGATGACCACATTTTGTATCTTCAGCAGCCCACATCCTGTCAGACCTGGACTTGAAAGCAGACAAGTTGTGATTACATTTTTGAAATGAAGAAAATGTCTGAAATACTTACAGTTCTAACCATGAACTTCATTTGAAAATGTTGATTTCTGTGTACTGAAGCTCATTAAACCCATTTAACACCCTAACTGTTATTCAGAAAAGGACCATGTCAACAGAAAAAAGAAACTTCAACACTGCCTTTTAAAGCTGCCATTTGGAAGAAACAAAACTTTCATTTGATGGCTACATGAGGTCCTTTTTCTGAAGTGAATTTTTGCCCATTTTGTCCTATGGACCCATCAACTTGCACAGCTCCAGAGCAGCTGCAAACAAAATATTGAGTAGTTGTTAAAGGACATAACTACTTATTCCCAGTCAATGCATTTTAATTCTATCAACTATTCAACAACCGAGTTTCTGGCTTCATTAATTCATTTTTAAACTGTGAAAAAAAGATGACTGACCATGCATCAGGTACTCTGTAGCAACGGAGAAGAGAATGCAAAGAACTATTCCTGAACGAATAACCAGTGGTTTGATTGATTTGTCTTACAGTATGTTTTGCTTGTTTTAAAGAACCAGGACAAGTGTTGCACGTTATGTTGTTTATGTTGTCTCGTTTGTTTCTTCATATGGCTTGTTGACCAAAAAGGCCACGGGTTTAACTGACAAGGAACCAGCTATAATTCTCTAGTCACAGTGTATCCTTAAAAGGGGAGCTGATCTGAGACCAGTTTGCATCCTAAGTCGCAGCGAAGACATTGGTACTATGACCTGACTTATGATCCTGGATCAGAGCCCCTTTGCTCTCAGGAAAAAAGGCGCAACACTGTAGCTTTTGTTGCCTTTTGCAAAGAGATACACCATTTTACCTTTTTAGTGTTTTCTCTTAAGCACCGTGAATCCAGATTGTTGTTACGTGGGGAATTAAATCCCAGCAGCTGTGGGAACTATATTAATGTGCTTCATTACTGGGTAGGACAAAGGATACATGTTGCATTTTATTTAGGTAATAACATGGGAGAATATGATCACCCTCAATGTTTTAAACTTTATAGTCAGCATGAATGAATGAAATATTTCTTAAAAGGGAAACGCATCTTCCTTTAATCTCTACTTTAGTCTTCATTTTTGCACTCTTGTAAGATAAATGGACAGATTATTTAAATACCATGATATATATATATATATATATACACTCTTGTACCAACATGGCAATTTTTCAAAGAATAATTTGGCAGGAATGGGTACAACAGCCTGTGATCGAGAAAACCATGTTGAGGTTTGTCATACATGCTGGAAAAGTGCTGCCTGTGTATTTTGGTTCTCTGTACTCTACCCCAACCCCAAAATCTTTGGGAGGACTAGTTACAGGTAGCTTTTTTCCTGCTCTAAATTTTAAATCAGCATATAGAAATACCAAGGTAAAGTCAACTGGTGTTAGAAACTTCAGGCAATACAAAGACTATCACCTGGGCCTTATCTAAGAAATTGTTGCACTCCAACTTTGCACAATTTTGTGACTAAATGATGTCAATGGTCAACCTGTAAGCATATTTTGTTTCAACTTATCAGTTTCTGCCAGTGGATGTGCACTGCCAGAGGAACTTCAGTCAGATATAATTCATTCTTTCTTTTGAACAGCTGTAGCTTCTCCCTGTTGTTTACTATAGATGCAGTTATATGCACCACATGAATGTGGGTTTCTGAGGGTTATAAATAGCCCTACTCATGAGTTGCCTGTGGTCATAATTGTAGCAATTCCTGCATAGGTGACTCTTTTTGTCACTTGGAAAAATGCAACTAGCAGGTGCCTGCCTTACAGTTTTGCATAGGTAATCTAAAAGCACCATTTCAGCATCTCTGTTTAATGTTGTTGTTTTTTTGTTTTTTTTTAAGACCATGTGGGTGTTTAACCCCGTTGAGGACAGACTCAAGTATTTGATTTCTGGTTATACACTAAGAAAATGCACATGATTTATTTTCTTTTTCCTGTGACGTGATAAAAGATAAAGACCTGTGGCACAATTCTTAAAATGTTCAAATCCATATTCTACTGCACATTGAAAACCAGATGAAGACAAGCTGTAACGCCATCCACATGATGTTTTCTTTCATTTCTGCAATGTACTGTTACTTTATCAGGCATGAATGTTATCCTACTGGAATGCATTACTAAAGTCTGAGCCTCTGTTTCTTTCTGTAACATGTCAGTGGAACTCAATAAATAACAGTATGGCACTTGCTTCGCTTTAGACTTATGAGTTCATCAGAAATTATCTGCTCACATGGAAAACGTGTAAAGGCAACAACAGTGTTTAAAGACATGGTACACTTAATGTGCAACACTTATAGATATCTTTGGATGTTTTAGCCATTTTACTGCACTTGATGTTAAAAACAAACCAGTGTCTGTAATGGTGGAAAATCCTGACATCCGTAATTTAAGTCTTCTGCCAATGTTTTGAATGCAAGAAGCTATCAGGTTTCCCATAGGTTGTATCTGAATATAATGTTTAGCTTGGTCTGACTTGACTCTATCTGCAGATCCAAAGGTTTGTTTAGACAGAGAACAAAGCGATTTGTCAGTGAAGGTTTATGACCATCCTGTCTGAGCTCAGTTTATGGATGGATTATTGAAATTTCTTAAAATATCCTGTAGTCTGGTTTTAAAATACATCCATGATAAATGTGATATTTACTTAAGCCGCAAAACGTGGTGGCGTCGCTGTAACAGATGTGAACCAATCATCTCCGAGCTTTGACTGACGTCATCTGAGGTAGCCAATGGGCTTGTAGCTGAGTGGATCTCGAGCTCGTCCGGCGGAGTTTGAATTTTCCAACGAACGTCAACAGTTTGTCTGAAAGTGGAGCCTCGCGCCCAAAGTAAGTGTCGTTTATTTATCCTTTAGTTTACACAAGTTTAACACAACACGTTATCTGTGTCTGATTAACACCTACATCAGAGTTACTGACGTTACTTGTCGCGTTTGCTGTTTTTTTTTGTTTGTTTTTTTACAGCTCGGTTAAGTTTTCGAACAGAAACGTTAATACATGTCGGTAACGTAACGTTTACGGTTCACTTCAGAGCCACCATTTAACACAATTAGTACTTCAATATTTCTGCATTAGATCAATAAATACCAACCACACCAAATGGGTAACATAAACATTAGTCAATATTTCGTCGGCCACCTTTAACTGTGGTGGATATTTGCTAACATCACAAAGCGCTCACGTCGGTAAAAGCTAATGCTAAAGGTATAAACAACACGCAGGTTAACGTAACGGCTGTTTACAAGTACAGTGTAACCCATTAACACCAGGACGTAGTTTTATTGTCACAATCAGCAGATGATTTCTTGTGTTTAATTGCATATTCCCCTTAATTCGTATTTTTTTGTTCTCTTCCTTTTTTTTAACCTACTACTGTCTTATCCCTTGTACCCTACTTAATAACTTGGCACTGCTTTTGTACTTTTGCACTTTTTTTTTTTTGAATTGAATAGGATAAATAGCGTTATCATTATTAAATTTACTCTTGCTGCTGTTCTTTTATTAGACACACACAGAACTTCAGTAAGTGCATATTGTGTTTATTAGTTCAGCCAGTTTGCCAGATTAGCATTGTTCTCCCCTCTTAATAAGTTTCTCTGTACAGTCAGGTTATAAACCATGAGCTGGGCGGTGGAGGAGTGGAAGGATGGACTTCCAGCAAAAGCCCTGCAGAAGATCCGGGAGATGGAAGTCCAGCTGGATAAACTGAAGAAGGAAAGGACACAGAAACAGTTTCAGCTGGACTCCTTAGAGGCTGCCCTGCAAAAGCAGAAACAAAAGGTCAGTGCTTAAGAGGAAAGGATGAAAGAAATTTGATCAGGAGTGTGGATGGATGAACTATATTCATTCTCCTTGGGCGGCACAGTGGTACAGCGTTTTACTGTAAGCAAGAAGGTTCTGTGTTCGCTTTCTCTGGGGAGTTTGCATGTTTCCTCCATTTTCTGTGCGTTCAGCTGGGATTGGCTCCAGCCCCCCCACGACCCTGACAGATAAGCGGTATAGATGATATATAAATGGATGGACGGATGATTCTCCTGGGGAGATTCCTGTTGTTGCCTAACAGAAGTGGAAATTCGGGCCAAACATACGCTTGCTTATTATCTCTTTCTATCTCCAGGTGGATAGTGAACGTACAGAGACGTCTGCTTTGAAAAGAGAGAACCAGGGTTTAGTAGAGTCATGTGACTCCCTGGAAAAAGCCCGTCAGAAGGTGGCTCATGACCTTGGAGTCAAAGAGCAGCAGGTCAGTTACTGATTTAAAAGAGAGAAAAAATATCTACTCTTTGTGGCTATTTATTTTTGAAAGAATTCAGAACCATAAGACTAGTTATAGGTTCTCTTATAATTAACAGATGTTCATATTTCACAGATGTACTTAAATGAGGAAACAAACTTTGTTTTTAAAATAAAATTAATCTATATTCAGCAGCTGAGTGTTATGCACTATATATCAGTTGATTGCACAAACTAATCGCCAAGACACAAACTGCTGTAATGTTAAAAAAGTAAAATTAAGCCAAGGATATACATATTTGGAACTAACATTAATCTATACTTTCCTCTGATCCCAAACTAATCCTGTTCCTGAATCTAGGTGAGCTATCTGGAGGGTCAGCTCAACTCCTGTAGAAAAACCATAGAAAGACTGGAGCAGGAGCTCAAGAAGTGAGTTTGCATAAGTATCTGTTGAAATTGAGTTTTAAGTATAAAAGTGGAAAGGTTGAATTTTTAAATGTTGCTCCTGTTAGTTGGTATTTAGTCAAGTGCTCGGTAAATCATGCTTAAAGTGAATGAGTGTCTATAAACTCTTGAGTGGGTGGTGATGCAGTCTTTTATTTATTTATCTTATTTATCTGTATCTCTGCCCAGGTACAAAAATGAATTGGATCGATCTCAGCCTGCTGGCTCTTCCTCTTTGTCATCTTCCTCCTCTGACATTCAGCTTTACACTACTCCACAGAAAAGTTTCTCTACCCCAGCTCCTGTCCCAGCCTACAGACAGCAGGGTCAGTTTCAGTTTGTTATCAATTGTATCTCAACATTCATGCTGTATACATTTTCTGTTTATTTGTTGGTTTCCAACTATATGCTGTGCTGTCAAGCTGTCTCTCTTGATTTTGAATGACTGTAAACTTGATGGTCTTAATACAAATGTTAGTAATCTCTATTGGTACTTTGTGGCCCTGAAGGAGATTTTCACAGTAAACTGTGTGTGTTCCATAGATAACAGACTAGAGGAGCTTCAGGAGAAATATAACCAGGAGGTAGAGGAAAGAAAAAAGCTGGAGACTGAACTCAAAGTCTTGCAGATTAAAGTGAGTACTTTACTTATTATGTTTCTTTGGAGTTGTTGTCTATGGGTTGTGTTATGTGGTGTTAACTTGCCACTTCTCTTTTAGCTGTTGAATCAGTCATCGGTTAGTGTAAGTCACAAGGACATTGCTGCCCGCCAAGCTGGATCTTCCATATTCCCATGGCAACAGCAAGATCAGGCCAACAGCCGCCAGTCTCAGGGTGCAATGGAAACGCCTCTGAAGAGGCGAGGGCCATCCCTTTGGGATGCCCACGAGGAGACACCTATCAAACCCAGCCAGAGAATGAGCTCTTCCAGAGCAATGCAGAGTCCCAGTGGATCCTCCCAACAGATGGAGCAGCTAAAGACTCTTAACCAAGGTGGGCTGTTTATGATGTATTTCTGAAGTAAATGTCCTGCTTTGTGTTTTTCAACTTTCCAGTGAAATATCGGATAGTTATTTTATTTTATTTTTTTATTTTTTTTTAGAGCTGCGTGGCCGTGTGTCAGAGCTGGAGAGGAATCTGTCCAATCAGGAGAAGGAAATTCGTAGCCAGGCCCTCAAGATGCAGGAGCTACAAACCCAACTGAACCAGGCCCGCAAAGACTTGACTGAACGGGACAGAGATCTAGCCAAGACTAGCCATGAGCTGAGTCAGGCCACAGACAGACACCAGCAGGTCGAGGCCAAGGTGGGTTTCCATGGATATTAATTGTGATTGTTGTAGTATAGATTTTTTTTTTTTTTTTCTCCCTCTCACAGTAGGAAACATGACTTAAAAGTGAGGGGAAACATGTAAATTACTGGCAAAGATGACTAAAATGTTGCTACGGATTGTTCTTAGTGTTCGTCAGTTGAGCAGAAGCTGAAACAAGTCACGGAGGAGATGAACTGTCAGAGGCACAATGCTGAAAGCTGCAGACAAGCACTGGAGCAGAAACTCAAGGACCAAGAGAGAAACAGTCAGAAGGTAGCATACTTTTATCAGGCTTTGGTTTTTAGGTTTCGTTAAACACTATCAATAAAGTGCTTTTGTATTTTAATCAAAAGGTTGTTTTGTATTTTTTTTTTTTACTTGTTATATTATGTGTAGGAGCTTGCCCAGCTGCAGAGTTCCCAGAATGTTTTGGATCAGCAGCTGAACCAGACCAGAACTAAGCTAACACAAGAAGTCCAACAGTCCAAAAAAGAGTACAATGTGCTGCAGGCTGACATGGAGAAGGTAACTTTCTAAACTCAGTCACTAAACCATCCATTTGTGAGAGCTGCAGATACAGTTCTGTGTATTGCTTTGTCATTGTGTTAATATTGTTGGGTACTCAATGGTAAAAGAAATTTAAAAGAGCATTTTTGACAATAAAAATTCCAGTAACTCAAAATGGTGGTTGTATGAATAGCAATCTAATAAGCATATGTATCAGACACCAGTATTGTAAGTCAATTAAATGGAGTAGTGTAGTAATAGGTGTCATTTGTATATATGTTGTATGTTTCAGATTTCTTCTGCTTTGTCTATCCCCTTGCTTCTTTTTAGATGTGCTTCCAGAAGAGTCAGATGCAGAAGGAGGTGGAGGAGCAGAAACAGAAACTTCTGAGGTCAGAACAGAGCCTCCAGGCCAGCCAGACCAAAGAGCAGGACCTCCGCAAGAAAATGGAGGTTGGTTTCCTTTAGAATATCCACTTAGTCTGATGGTGAGTTAACACCCTCTTGTTAGCAAATCAAGGCCAAATAAAAAAATTAAAATAACACAAAAAACCTTTATTTTTTTCACCAATACTACAAAATGTCAAGGTATTTAAATGTGTTTATCTCATCGTTACAAACAGGTCCCTGTTCCATCCTATACATTCTCTTTGCCTTCATATCTTCCACTGTCTCAGTCATGACTTTGCTGTCACTTCTCTCCACATTTCTTCACTGTAGGAGCTGCAGAAAGAGAAGAACTGTGTTACTGTCCAACTGGACCAAAACAGCAGACGCCTGTCTCAGCTAGAGGAAGAGAAGAAGAGTGCAGACCAGAGCCTTAAACGCACCCAGGGACAACTAGATGACCTCAAAGGTATACTTGTTGTTGGAATAGCTTTGGCAGAGAGTGGTGGTTAATTTTAAGTTACCAAAACCTGATTGGCTTTTTGCTCTTCAGCAAAATCAGAGGGACAGATGGAAGAGCTGAAGAGACTTCAAGGGAAACTGGAGCAGCAGACTCAGGCTGCAGCCCGAGAGCTGGAAAACTTGCAAAAGACACTTTCTGATGCTGAAACCAAAAATGACAGGTAAACATATTTTTTACTGTATAATAGCAAAAAGTGTGACTATGTCATGATCTATGTTGACTTGATTTTTAATCATTGTAAATGTTAAATTATTATATATTTATATATGAAATATTTAATTATATTTTAAATCACTATAGGTCTCAAAGTGAACTACAGAAACAGAAACAAGAGACAGAGAGGCTGACAAACAGGTTGACAGACCAAGAGAAGGTGATTGAAGTCCTGAAATCCAATCTCACTGCAAGTCAGTCAGAGTCTAAGGAACTGAAACAAGAACATCAAGTTCTGCTGAAGTGGAAGAAAGAGAAAGAGACCTTGGTTAATGAAACTGAAGCTGTGCAAAAGGAGCTCACAGACAAAATTATCCACTTGGAGAACAGCCTAAGCTCGCTGAATGAGACTAATGATGAACTTAAGGTAAGCTGTATGTGTGGTGTGTACATGTGTTTATGAGTGTACACACATGAAAAGGACATTGTATATTGACATAATTTTCATACTCATCAAACCATTCAGTGAGTCCTCATTCAATCATTCATCCTTCATTCTTTCATTGTGAGCACATAGAAATAGTGAAAGTCCTATTTGTTCAAGCGCACACTACAAAGCCAGTTAAATTTTATGTGGGCTTTGATTTCACAAATTTATTATAACAGTTTGATAGACACTAGTAGTGAAACTGAAAAACGGAGCATTTGGAGAAAAAAAAAAACAAAAAACGTTTTGAAGCATCCTTTATTATAAAAGTCATCAGTTTAGTTAAGGGCATTCTAGGATGTTTTATTATCTGTTCATTTAAACTGAAAATCTATTAATATAATGCCATTAAGAATTAGAGTAAGAAATATTATCAACTTAATTCAAGCAACATGAACAATAGTGTCATAATAGTCATTAAGTAGATTACCCCTCACCCCGAATCCTGTCATTATTGTAGAAGCAGCTCATGAATGTAGAGGGAGACAAGGCTAGTCTGTCTGCTCACATCGATTCCTTGAAGGGGGAACTCCTCAACAAGAGCACAGAGTTGGAGGAGCGAGAACACCAGTACAAGGAGCTCCAGTCTCAACTGTCTGAGGCCGGACAGAAACACACCAAAGACCTGGAGAATGTTGGTGTGCAAGTCGCACAGCTCGAATCTCAGGTAATATAGACTCAGATTTTATTTATTTATTTATTTTTTAAATTCCATAATTAACTTTTTTTTTTTAATTATTTTGCATTAACATTACAGATTGAAAGATTTTAAAATAAAATACTTACAGGACCTAAACCTATGTAATTAATAAACACTTAAAATGCATTCACTAATGAGCACTTGTTGGAAAAACAAAATCCTTATTGGCCTTGTATGTGTTCTTTTTACTCGAACAGGTCAAAAATCTGGAATTGCAGTTGCAAAAGGAAATAACTCGGGCAGAGCAAGCTGAGAGGACAAACACACAGCTGGTGGATGAGCATCAGGCAGCCTGTGACCTTGTTCGCTCCAAAGACCAGCTGGTAGAGCTGGGCCAGGCGGAGATCAGACAGCTGAGAGACAGCCTCGCACAGTCCACTGCTCAGCAGGAAGAGCAAAATGCCAGGTGGGAGATTTATTTGTTTATCCTAATACAACTATTCCCTGATAAATCTTCCCTTTTTACAGAAAATAATGTTTGTTTTTAGTTGAGGCTGTGTATGAGAGCTCTGCTTAACTGACAGTAGTTTTCAGGGTTTAAGAAGTCAGTAGATACAGTTACAATGAAATACTCAAGGATTCATTCATTAAATTTGTTTTCATAGGACTAGGTTATATGTAGCTTGTCTTTAACATGTTTTCTGTCTCTCATGTCTAATCCCTACCAGGTTGGAGGAGGAGAAGGCAGTCTTGCTAAAAGAGTGTGAGGACAGTGTTTCAGCAAAGATTGAAGAAACAGAGCAGATCAAGCTGCGGTTGGAGGAGTCTCAGCAAGAGCTGCTGCTCACCAAAAATCAGGTGTGATTTACTGGACTGCAACATGAACTTATTTCAGTTTGTTGATTATATATTCTTGTGTCTCAAATACAAAATACTCTCAAGACCATTGAAAACAATATAATCAAAGTAACTGTCTGGCACTGTTCTTCTGTTCATGTTTCAGGTCAGTTCCATGGAGCAATTCCTGAAGGTCCAGGAGCAACTGGGAGCTGAGTCCCAGAAACAAATTAAAATACTGTCAGACAATCAAGAGGAACACAAAAAGATGTATGAGAAAAAATCAGAAGAGCTCAAACTGTTAGAGGAGGAACTGAAGAACCAGCATGGCCAGACAGAAGAGAGGGAAAAGAATCTCAGAGAGGCTGAAGCTCAGATTTTGTCTCTTGAGAAACAAAAGGCTGAGCTGGAAAATGTAGTTGAAGAGATGAAGAAAGAAGCTGAGGTAAAAGACTTGGTTTCCTTTCATTATTTTGTGATGCATGTTGTACTTTATCCTCTTATTACCACAGTTATCTGTATGTGCACAGTTATTATCTGTACTTGCACAGATGTACTTTTACTGTGTAAGTCTCTTGCCACTACAAATATGAAGTTTAATTCCATGTTCATACTGTTTATGATTGATAAGATCCTCCAGCGTGTCCAGACTGAGAAGATGAGCCATCTTCAGGAGCAGATATCTTCCTTAGAAGAAATGGTGGCTTTAAACAAAGAAGCAGCTGACAAGCTTCCAGTCTTAATGAATGAACTGGATGTAGTTAACAAATCCTACGTTGACCTTAAAAAGTCTCTAGAAGCTCTTGAGAAGAGTCACTCCTCCACTGTTGAAATCAAGTCCAACCTGGAGAGCACCCTAGTTGAAAAAGGTAACCTGGTCTCTGCTTTGGAGAAAGAGGTCAAAGAGCTCACAGAGAAGATGAGTAAGGAATCAGAGAGTCACGCTTTGGAGACAGAAAGCTTGCTTCAGAAAGAGAAAAACCTAAAAGAGCAGCTTCAAGCCACTAAGCAATCCCTTAAGACTACCAAAGCAGAACTGAGTTCTCGTCGAGATGAGATCAAAACCATGAAGACAACTCTGTCTGCTGCTTCACATGGCTTGGAAGAGAGAGACAACACAATTAAGAGTCTGAAGGAAAAGCTGAATCATGCAGAGGCAGAGCGGGCTAAAACATCAGATCTCCTGAAGGAGAAGGTGGCTGCCATGAACAAAATTAAGGTTGGCCAGTAATTTATTATTAGTTATGTGTTGGGCTTTGCATGTTTACAATTTTCTTACACAAACTCTAATTCTGACTTTATTGTGTTTGATTCTTAAGGATATTTTGAGAAAACTATGATAAAATGTTAAGTCATTCTTCATTTAATTACTGACAGGTTCAGCTGGAGATGCTGCAAATGGACTTGGAGGACAATGAGACAGCCATGAACAATTTTGACACTCAGGTGGACGAGCTCAGGGAAACTATAGAGTCGCTGGAGGCCCAGCTCGCTCAGAGCCAGTCACAAATGTCTGAAATGGAGGACAGACTGGAGGACAGCAAAGCCCAGGTAGAGTAATTGTCTTACACAAGTCTCAAAATTTGCTCTGGACTGAGGATGGCATTTTTATCACTTTTCAGAGCTCAGTATTTCAACACATTTCAATAAAGTCTTAAAATGAGATTTTTCTTTTCATTATTGTTTGTTTTAAAACCATTATTGTGAAATTCGGGCACCACCAAATTGACATAATCTTTACCAGCTCCTGTTTAACTATAGAGAATGAAATGCAACCAAATCAAAATTGAATTCTCTTTTTTCAGGTCTCTGTCTTGGAGTCCCGTTTAGAGGAGGTCCAGTCCCAGAACTCTGTGCTGGAGACGCAGTATGTCACAGCTAAGGAGGAGTTATTCGATAGGAGCTGTGAAATCACTCGTCTGGAAGAGGACGCTCTGAAACGAAAACAGCTTGAGGAGAGTGTTGCTGCCTTAGAGTCTGAACTCAGTCAGATCACAGAGAAAAACATCAAATTAGAGTCAACTCTCAGACAGATAACTGAAGACAAAGACAATGATCTCAACCAGTTTCTCGAGGAGAAAAACAGCTTTGAGGCTACTTTGAAACAACTAACAGACAACAAAGAGCAAGTAGAAAATGAACTCTTTCAAGTAAATGCAGATAAGAAACAACTAGAAGCCAATTTAGATGAGCTATCTGAGGAGAACAAACAACTGCAGACCACAGTTAAGCAGTTAATGGAAGAAAAGCAGCAAACAGACGCAAAGATTGATCAGATGATTGCTGAGAAACTAGAAGCTGAATCAAATGTTAGTCAAGGAACAGAGGAGAAAGCTCAGCTGGAAATTACCCTCAACCTGATAAATGATGAGAAAATCCAACTTGAGGCTAAATTTAGTGAACTAACATCTGAGAAAAATGATTTGGTTACTAAATTGAATCAAGTAGTCGAGGAAAAACGTGAGCTGGAAATTAACTATAGTCGGCTGACTGAAGAGATAATCAAACTACAGTCCTCTGTGGATCAAGCAACTGAAGAAAAGCTGCATTTACAAGAAAGCATTGAGAGGCATGAAAATGAGGTGGCCTCACTTAAAGTGGACAACGAGTGCATGCAGCAGTTGCTGAAGGCTTCGGAGCAGGAGAACCAGAGGATTGAGGAGGAGAACAGAGACAGGTACAGTGCATCTCTATCTGCTCTAAAGCTAGAAGTATTTAGAAGTATGTGCTTCTACACTTGAAAGCATCAATGTATTTGTGAAATGGTTTCCCTTTCAGTGTTTTGAATGATTAATATTAGCAGGAATTATATTTTATCACAGGAGCCACCAGTTTGAGGCAGAGCAGATACAACAGCATCAGAAGCTAGCAGACTTACAGAAAGAGTTGGATGTGTTCAGTCAGCAGTACAAGTCACTGCTGGAACAGGTCGGCCAGCAACACAGCTTAATACAACAGCTCTCAGAATCCCAGAGGCCAGGAAAACAAATCAGCCACATGGAGTCTGAGGAGACAGAAATTGGTGGTGCGTGTAAACCAAAACATGAAACACTGTTGCTTCTTAAATATAAATCTGAATATTTATATTGAGTTGTCTCAACAGTTTCCTCGGAAGAAGCTGATGAACACATAGATGTGGAGCCAACACATGATTCAAGCTTAAATATTGAGACCCTTCCAGTAAAGGAGCAGCTGAGTCCTATGGAGTCTGAACTGGGTGAACTTTCACACCAGTCTGACGAGGATTTATGGTATGCTGTGTTTTGTTCTAAGCACAAATACACAACTATATACTTGTATTATTAAAGGGCAGTGTTTTTTATTATGTGAATTGAATATCCTTTAACCCTGGTAGTGAGACAGAGGTGGTCTTCAAGGAGGACGTTGAGGAACAGGCAGAGGAGGAGAGACAACATGTGGCTGTTGTAGAGGAAATGAGAAGTAATGAAGAGGAGCAACTACATCAAGAGCAACCATTAGATCTGGTAGGAAACAATTATTTCACTTATGTATTTGGCTTACTGTATACTGGCCTTTGATTTGATGGTTCTTAAGGAATGATCAACATCTACGTGAGGATTTTCAAGTACGTAATTTGTATTTATAACAGACGATCTTAATGACCTTTTATTTTGTCCTCTTTCTTGCAGGTGACTGAAGATAGCAGTTGTCTTAGAAATTTTCTTGAAAATGACCCTGAAATCTGTGAAATGTTTCAACCCGTGTCCTGCTTGGGTGAAACAAAAGAATCAAAATCCCCAGGTGAGAATTTAAATTGTGCTTGTAACTTCGTAACTGCACTCGCAATAATTATGTGTTTTCTTGGGCATATGTTTGGTTTCACACTGTGCTGATACCAGCCTTAAATCTTTTCTTTGCATCATGGCATTTTGTTGGCTAATATAACCACACCATGTAAGTGTATTCTGATGTTGGATGTTTCAATAACCTGGATATATTCAATGTGTCTATCAGCACCAGATTCATCCAAGGGACAAGATGACCCCACCCACTACAAAGAAATGATCAGAAAACAAGAAAATGAATTCCAGGTGCTACGCTCAGAGTTTGACCAACTGAGCTCTGAACTGGCACTGAGAAAGGAGCTGATGTCTGAATTGGAAGTCCAAGTTACAGATTTGGAAAAGAAAGTTCACGCAGCAGAAGAGGAGGCACATAGTGCAGCACATAAACTCAACATTGCTCTGGAGGAGAAGACAGGCCTTGCTGACCAGGTCGGGGGAACATCACATAGCCAAATATCTCATATATGGCAGTGTAACAATAATATTTAAATATGAGTGATACAAATGTTGTGTGCTTATGTCTAGTTAGTGCAGCTGTCGGAGGAGAGGGAGACATTAACTCTACAGCTACAAACTGCTAAATGCCAGCTGGCTGATGTTATAGAGATGCTTGAAGGACTGGAGATGGCCAAAGGTAAATGTCTACCTGGCTTACTCCATGATACTAATTTCACCTATTTCACAATTTTCTCTTTTTTTTTTTTTTTTTTTTTTAAACCTGAGTCTGAAACAAGGTGCTAACTTCTTAATGAATGTATTTGTGAGTGCATACAATTACATTTGGTTTGGATTTTTTGGTTCCCTAGGTGGCTGGGACGAGAAGTTCCTTCAACAGGAAAGTGAGTTGAAGAGGGTTCGCTCTGAGAAAGCTAACCTTGAGCAGCACATCCTGGGCATGGAATCTGAGCTGGAGACCCTGCAGGAGGAGAGGACCAGACTGCAAGATGAGATAGAGACCCAGAGGAGGACTTGTTCAGGCATGGAGCAGCAGATAGAAACACTAACAACAGAGGTGAGCAGAGCAAATAATGTATATTTAAGGGTTGAATCAATTCACATTTATTCATGAAGCAACACTTAAATTCCAGCTCTCAAATCTTCCTTGTGCAAAAACACAGCAAAACATTATTGAACATTGTCTGTCTGTATTCTAAGGTTACTGATCAATCGGGGTGACAATTACTCTAAATATTATTTCTTCAGACAAGCCAGCTGAGATCTGAGCTTGTGTCCTGCACTGAGGAACGAGATGAGCTGAACCAGTCGTTGGGGCTATGGAGAGACAAAGTTCACAGTCTGGAGAAAACGAACTGTGACACCAGAAACCTAATTTCCATCCTAGAGGACGACATCAGAGCAGGGAGGAAAGAGTATGAGGCCCTGCAAGGCAACATGGAGAAGCTGAAGACGGAGAGGCAGCAGGTACTTGCTGTTTTTGAAAAAGAGGTAGTTTGAGTTGAGATCTAGGTACGTGTTATATTACTCAAAGAAGGCCTTTATTTACATGTAGCTTACAGACATGAATCATTTCCCTTTTCAGTTTTGCTTTAGACTCAGTGGAAATCCATGTGTGCTACATGTTCTGTTTGTTTATTGTTGACATTCATTCCTTGTCTTTCACCAAAGCTGATGGAGCAGATTACGGTGCAGGAGCAGGCAATCACTCAACAGAGTGGAGAAAGAGAAGAGCTTATTGATCATCTTAACCAGATCAAAGAAGATCACACCTCTGCCAATCAAAACACAGAGTCCATGGTCAGCAAGATACAGGTGAGAGAAATTTGATTTTATTATATGTTGTATGTTATCTCAGTAATTTAATGGTTCTGTTGTTTATTTGCTTCAGATAGTAACTTGTTGTTTTACTTGTCCCTCAGATGGTTCACTTGTTCTTTAGTTTTATTACATTGTATCAAGTAGAGTCGAACCCAGACAATGTGTCGTAATGGGGCCTAACATTTTGCTTAAACCTCAGGACATGGTTACTGTCTGAAATAAATGGATGTAGGTCTTGTTTCCCCTTCACCAAAGATCCTTTAACGGCCATAAAAATGTAGCTCTTTTCCACCTTCTTTATACTAATCCCTCCCATTGTCTTCCCCAAGGCTTTAGAGGGAGAAGTGAGCCGTCTCTCTCAGTCTCTAGAGTCCTCTCTACTGGAAAAAGGAGAGATTGCCTCTCGTCTGAACTCCACACAAGATGAGGTCCAGCAGATGAGGACTGGTATTGAAAAGCTTCAGGTCCGCATTGAGTCAGATGAGCGAAAGAAAAAGAAGATGGGAGAGCTGCTCAAAGGTGACTCTTCATATCTTTGAGTGACACAAGGTGTTGAGTGTTGTGATGATTTGGTCTAAATGTGACTGTGTATGTCTTTAGCTGCCCAGAGAAAGTCAGACTTACTGCAAGATCGCATTGATGCCCTGGAGCGAGAGAAGGAAGATGCAGAGCAAAGTATAGAGGACGCTGTTCTACAGGTATTGTGTCGAGCAAACAAACAGTATATTGATTAAAAAATGGGTTGAAGATTTGACTACATTGTATTAAATGCAAATATATCCTTTTATACAGGCTGAGACAGCCAGAGCTGAGTTGGAAGAGGAAAGGAGAAAGGTACTTTTATACTGTTGTGTTTGGCTAGTTGACATCCTGTCATGTGTCTGGTGTTTTAGTTTGTTCTAATAGTGCTTTGTGACACATTATGTTGGCCTAGGAATTATTAATCATCTTACCATCTCCACTCTTAGGTGGAGGAGGAGAAGGGGACACTCACTGAGAAACTATCAGAGCTCTCTGCCATGCTGGAAAACCTGAGATCTGAGAAAGAACGCATGGAGAAAGACCTGGAAACAAAAAACAGAGAAATAGAGGAACTGAAGGCTGCTAAGGAGGAGCTGGAGAGAGGATTGGAGAAGGCAGAGGTAGATAGGAGAGAGGAAGAGGAGAGACAAATTAGACAAATAGATGACCTCCATGAGCAGCTGGAAGCCTCTCGGCAGAGGGAAGTTTCCCTTGAACAAAAGAGAGCAGAAACAGAAGGGGAGAAAGATAGGATACAGTCTCTGCTGGTGGAGTTGGAGAAAGAGAAACAGTGTCTAGAGAGTTCTCTGGAGGAGTTGCAGACAGATGGACACAGGCTCCGCTCTCAGGAAGACAAGTGGGAGAAAGAGAGAAACGATTTTACAGACCATATTCAGGCTTTGGAAGGAGAAATTAAGGAGCTTAAAACACTCATAAAAGCTAGGGAGGAAGAGAAAAACGTTTTGGAAAAGGAGTTGGTGGAGGAAGCAAATCAGAGACAAGCCTCAGTGAAATCCATCTCATCTCTTAGGACAGAGAAAGAACAGGTAGAAGGGGAAAATGGAAGATTGGTAGAGGAAAAAGAGAAATTGCAGTCTACCCTATTGTCGCTGGAAGAAGAGAGAAATGCATTGCGCTGCACTCTTGCATCTGTAGAAGAAGAGAAGGAAAGACTGGAACAAGAGCGGGATGAGAGGGTTGCTAATGAGAGAGACAATCTTCAATCTAGACTTTCTTTGATAGAAGAGGAGAAACATGACATGCAACAAACTCTTTCTTCAGTCAAGCAAGAGAAGGAAAGAATAGAGGAGGAGAAACAGAAGTTAGAGGTTGAAATACAGGAATTGCAGTCTTCCCTTTCAGACAAAGAGAATCTGCGTTCAGCTCTGTCTGCACTGGAAAAAGAAAAGCAAAGGGCAGAAGAAGAGAACAAGAAGCTTGCTGAAAAACACGAGAGCCTTCAGTCTACTGTTGCCTCCACGGAGAAAGAACTGGAAACACTGAAATCATCTGTCACACAATTCAATGAGCAGGTACACACAACCAGATCTTAAGAAAAGACAGAAACAAAGCAATCAACTAATTTCACTTAAAGAAGAATGTATAGATGTATTTGTTAGGATCAGTCACTTCCATACAAACTGTTTAAAATGATACAAGTGAGAATGATGATCTTTTATTTTAGATGTTAATACACTGCAGTCTCACCATTTCACTCTTTGTCCATCCCCTGCAGGTGTCAGAGCTGACATCTCGGGCTGCTCGTCTGTCAAAAGAGAGAGACTCTGCTCACAGCAAAATGAATCTTTGGATGAAAACCTGCAAACAGCTGGAGCAGGAGAAGCAAATTTTGTTAAACAGCTCAGGTGCTTAGATAATTAACAGATTTAACTGTTAGTCTTCATCTTAAATAGTAAATGATCTCTACACAGTGCTCTTGAATATTTTTTATTAATTTTAACCTTATTTGTTTCAGGACATGAAAAGAGCAGTGAGGATGGACAGACAGAGGCAAATCAGTTGAAGATGGAGTCACAGGAAATAAACAAGGAGTTAAAAGAACTTCAGGCTGCCCTCGATGAAAGGAAGAGAGAATTAGAAAAGAGGGATAAAGAGCTGGAGGAGATGAAGAGTGAGTTGGATGAAGTGAACAAACTTCTGGAGGAAAAGAGCACAGAGGCTGATGAGAGCATGGATAAATGCTGCAGTCTGATGGTTGAAGTTCACAAACTGGAGGAGGCCAACAATGCACTGACCATACGGTTGGAACAGATTACCGCTAGCCAACGTGCTAACGAGGCTAACGTCTACTCCAGCAACGCTGTCGCTACTCACTGCCGGCGCTCAGGAAGGAAGTCTTCCTCCAAACATCAGGACGACAAGATGCAAGACAACACTGAGAACATGGCGCCCTTGACACCTCACAGGTCTCCTCAGGGGAAACGTGGTCACCGTGACATCAGTGATAAAGACAGTGCCCAGGAGGCCCTACACAACCTAACAAAGAAAATCAAAGCCAACGCAGTGACTACGCCCAAACCAAGAACTGAACAGGACGACGAGGAGTTCAGGCCAGAGGGACTTCCCGAGCTGGTGCAGAAAGGTTTGTGTTGTGTTGTAATCTACTGTAACCATATGATAACAAAACCATCACAAATGCAGTAATGGGTGCAAACATGACAGAACAATGCAGTAGATTCTCACTCATCACTTGTACTTCCTCAGGCTTTGCTGATATTCCTCTCGGAGAGGCGAGTCCATTCATCATGAGGAGAACCACAGTGAGGCGCTGCAGTCCCCGGCTGGCTGCCAGGCAGACTGTTCCCACGTCTGCCCCTGACAGCAAGGTGAGTAAAGAATATATTCTCAGGTCAATTTATTGGCTACACTTTGATGTCAGCATAAACATTTTGAATAATGGGGTTTGACTCCAGGCCCAGAGGAAAAATGTTAGTGAGGCATTATCAAATAAAACATACAAATATACTGTAATAATAAGTAGTTATCGCTAGTAACCAGAACTGTTAATTAAAAGTATTATAAGTTATGTTAACATGGCTCCATTTAGCATCCATTTAAAACCAGTCCAGATGGAAGATTAACTCTTCATGTGTTTGCTTACTGTGTCGGCCTCCATCTATGCTGAAATACACTGGTTTAAAATGTCCATGTAATATAACCCTATCTTCGAGGTCGCCTGTTTGGATCTGAAGGAAACTTTAACAGATGGCTGGATGAAACTAAGTGTCTATGTGGTAGTTAAGGATCCAGGCTTGTAATATGTCAACAGGACATCCAGACCCCCTACACCTTTAAGTCAGTCCAGACCAGCTTGGTTGTATTAAAGGACATAAAGGTTTCAGGTTAAAGAGGTCAAGAGAAAAAAAAGTGTCATAATATGTCCACACTTCTTTATTTCATTCACAAATGTCCCACTTTCCTGTTCCACTCATTTCTTGTCTTGTTCTGTCTCTCCAGAGTCCCTCTGCAGACGGCACCAACAGGAAGTGTCTCTCTCCGAGCAGCGAGGAGAAGCCTGTGTGTCAATCACTGAACTTACTGAGAACACCAGAGCAGAGAGAGAAGCAACTTTTAAATGACCAAACACGACAAGGAGACAACTGTCATGTTCAGTAGAGCACATACACACACAAACACACAAAACCTTACACTTGTGATTTTTTTTTTTTTTTTTTTGTAGAGATTTATACATACACACGTCTCAAATCACAAAAGGTTATCACTCCACTTTTTAAAAAAAGGCATATTCAACTTAAAAGTAGAGACACTTATTTTAATAGTAAGACCCAATCTAATAGTGGTTTAACACTCACAATGCACCTTTTTTCCTTTGTTTTGGGCTCTTGTGTCTGTGTGTGTCTGTGTTGGGGGTGACTGCAAAACCGATTTTCTAAAAAGCACTATTTTTCATTATGCTCTGTTTTGACAGAAATTGTCTGTCTTTGAAATGTCAGATACATATTTTTCCGAAGTGTTTTCGAATGAATGAAACATTGTTTGTCATGCCTCTGAATGTACTTCATCTCTTCACTTTGTAACACTTTGTTTATTGGCACTGACTCACTGGTTGTACTTGTTTTGTGCTGTTCTTGTCCTTTTGTCTGAAACATATACAGCTATGCTTCATCTATGTAACCTGTAACATATCAGCTAAATGCTAATGGCAGCTAGGTTTGTAGAGTTTCTGCTCTGTTTTTAATGTTTGTTTGTTTTTTTTATTTTAATCGATGAAGTCAAGACAGGACATTAGATAAAACGTAGTTTTTGTTAGGACTTCTTTCTTTTACAGCAAATGCTGATGGTGTCTGCATTTCATCACAGCATCTGTTCTTATTTAGGTAGATTCATGTTACTGGTCACTGTAAATAGTTCAAGAAGCCAAATAGATTTTACTAAACTTTTTTTTAACTCCTACTTCGTGGCTTGTGTGATCTTTGTCTTTTCTTTGCTGCTGTTATTTGATGATAAACATTAAGCATGTCGGAGTGTAAACAGAGGTACGTACAGTGCACTATGCCACCACAGGGTGGAGAACCTGAGCCATACGGAGAAAAAGGTGTTGGCTCTAAGTGTAGAGGGTGAGAAGTGCTGACTGATGATGATGTTACCAGGCAGGATGCACCTCAGACAAAATCACATTTCAATTTTTTTAATGACAATGGAATATCCATTCATCCATTATCTAAACCACATATCCATGCAGGTTCAAGGGGGACTGGAGCCAATCCCAGCTGCCACAGGGCGAGGAACACCCTGGACAGATCGCCAGTCTGTTGCGGATCCGACATATAGAGACCTACTGAGACAAACAACCATTCACACTCATAGGATATTTAGAGTCTGCAATTAAGCTAAATGTGTTTGGACTGTGGGCGGAAGCTGGAGAACCTGAAGGGAGCCCACGCAGGCTCAGGGAGAACAAACTCCCACAACCTTCTTGCTGTGAGGCAACGGTGCCAACCAATGCACCAGCCCAATGAAATATCTGAGGCCACTTTATATAGTTGCATCTGGTTTCAGTTCAGGCTTTTCTGTGTGGAGTTTGCATGTTCTCCCTGTGCCTGTGTGGGTTTCTTTACGGGTTCTCCGGCTTCCCCTCACAGTCCAAAGACCATGCATGTTTAGGTTGATCGGTGACTCTAAATTTAGTGTGTGCATGGTTATTTGTCTCTATACGTCAGTCCTGTGATAGACTGGCCACCTGTCCAGGTTGTACCTCTCCCAGTGTCAGCTGGGGATCGGCTCCAGCCCCCACGACCCTGATGGTGACGGACTCTCGACATCACCTAGAGGTGGTGTTGGTCAGGATACACCAATGCAGTTGATTCAGGCAGCGACTTTTAAAGCAGCTCCTTATTAGAACTTGGTCATTTGTAGTTGAACGATTGGAAAACAATCTGATTTGCTCCCGATGGAGAGAGTTGATAATATGGTGTTGCTGTTTGATTTTTAAAAATTTTTCAAATTTTTTGAGGTCGTCTGTGATAATAAAGTGATCAGTGACCTACTGGTTGCCGTCTGCCACAGCTGCAAGTTATTTACAAAAACTATTTTATCCTGCAACTGGACAGAAAAACCAACATAAATACAAACATCAAACCATGTTTGCCCAACACACTTGACTATTTCTAATCAAACAACACAATAAGCAAACCAAACCTGATGTCTGCTCTCTTTTCAGGTATCCTTCTTTTAATTGAAAACAGTTAATTACACACTTATCCCACAGTTTATACCATTAAGTCTCCTTCATGCTGATGAATGGATCAGTAGTAACACATGGGATCACCGGCTTGTTTTTTCTGGCCGTACCATTTCGGGTCTGAGGAGGATTTGGATCTATGACTATTGATTTTCTCTTCTGGTCTATAGACGTTAGAATTAGAAGTATTGATGAGTGCCGACCTTTTGACCCCTTGTCTTTCTCAGGCCTGGTAAGGAAACATTAAAATAGCATATCATCTTTCTTGGAGCATGAAAGACAGCTTGATACCTGTTTGTTCATTTACTCTCCTACATTCCTGTTGCTCCTCCCGGCAGTGGGTGAGGAGGCAGCAGGGCATGCTGGGTTGTGGGAACAGAGAGGATGCAGTTCTGCTCTGATGTCTCTGGCTGGAGCTGTTAGCGGAAGCTGCAGTGCCAGAACCAACTCTGGCCGAGGACACGGGAAATGAGGAGATGGGTCCACTGAGCTATGTTATCACTGGCACTCAGACTGGAGAGTGAGTGTGTCTGTCTGTGTAACTGACAGACAGACTGACTTGTCAATCCCCTGCTGTATGCATGATTTGTCCCATTCTTTACCCGGCAACACTGTGTAAGCAGGAGTTCTCCGGGCCAGAGGAGAGTCACTGACAGGAAGTGCCGGCCGGTTTGTACAGGACGGGGGGGGTGGTTGTGTATTTTAGTTACCTTCAAACCTGAATTACATAATCTACATTATCAAAATGTCCAAAAGCATCTTTACTGAGAGTTAAATGCATGTGTTTGACTGGTAAAAGGCATTTATTGCATCCTAAAAGTTTGTCATTTCATTAACCTTTAATGAAACTATTAGTTAATACCATTAAATCCTTTTTCATTAGAAAGTGAAACCAAGACATTTTATATTTTATACAGATTAATATATTTCCATTACTATTATTATTTGATCAGTCATAAGTAGGTTAATAAAATTATTAAGGACCTTTCTGGTTGATTTTTTTTTTTTTATCTTCATCAGGTACAGGATTGTCTTTAAGAAGCACTCAAGCTATTTAGTTTTGCATCTGCATAAAGGTGGAGTAAAGAGATGTTTTTAGTCCCTAGTGATATAAGCACCAATTTTATATGATGTAGCTAGAAAATATATTTTGTTAGACCCTAACTGTTACACTTTTTCAAACCCTATTCATCCTTCATGTATCTTTTTGTTACAAATCTGCGCCTCAAGCCCAAACTGAGATAAATTATCTCAGTCTCATTTTCTCAGATTCGGCTCCTGCAGAGAGACAGAAGTTGTTCTCTAGTGACAAGTAAATTGAAAATATATGGAAAGCTCATATACCAATTCATCACATGCAGGCCCAACAAAATCTTTTTGAAAAAGCTCGAAGCCAAACTAGCGCATTTGTGGAAGATTGACTGAAGCACATGTCCAGTTGAAGTTGTGGGAAAAGCAGATAACTGTATGTGGTTCAGTTTGTCCTGTGTCTGTTTGTCAGGGGCCACTTGCCAACATGACTGAGTCCTCTGAGAAGACACAGCAAAGCTTGAAAACAATACAGGATGGTGTCAAGACTGAAATACAGTTCAGACATTTTTATATTGGAGTCTAACAAATACATATTTTTAGAGGGAAATAAAGGAAACGCCTGCTCGAACACCTGATCATGTGTCTTTCACAGTCTTGCCTCCCTGCACCCACCACACCGAGTGGGAGCTATTTTTAAGAATCACTGTCCCCGGGCTTTTTTACAGAGGCTTTCTACCAAAGAATTGCCTCTACATGCACAGAACTAAGAATAGAAACCATTAGAACAGAATCAACATAAAGGCCACTGGAGGCTTTGGGTTATCTCACTTACAGTGTTTTAAAACACTGACCCCCCCCCCCCCAGGAAATAACTTTCAAAGGCTGGTGTTGAAAAAGGACATCACTGCAGGAGGATCTCTGTGGTATTAACATAAAAAAAGAAGATGAGCTGCTCTGTGAAGCTGCGTGGGAGCTTTCACTTACAGAGACGGACAGTCAGACCTTCAATGGACCTGGGCAGAGCCAACACACTCACCACAGATACACACTGTGTGATCATTTACAGCAGAACTGACTTTTACATGTGGCATATATCCAGTAAATTATAATGTATATATAAAAGTAATTAATAGAGTAATGATTATTTAATAAAAATACTGGTTAAGCTGTTATCTCTGTAGAAAGTATGGGGGAAACTTCTGAGCCCAAACTCTTGAGCAGCAGGATGAATCAGGGGTCGCTGAGGTTGTTTCTCAGTGAACTAACACAATCATGATGTGACTATCAAAAAAAAAGATTTCTTGAAGTGTTAGTATTAAATTTGAATTTTAGTTTTATTTTATTAGGTAAGATGTATGTGATTTATTTTCTATGTTTTATTTGTGGTATAAGTGAAAACGTCCCAACAGATCTCACTGTGACCAATTTTAGAAACAATATACATTAATACTGAAAACAGCCCTCGAGGTTTATTCTATTTCTTTATTGTTGTATTCAGGTTAAGTGTCTCAGTGACCAGAGGAAGGTCCTTATGCTACAGCAGCCTGAAATAGTGTGAGTGGGTATGTTTCAAAGGCTTTTGCATGTATCTCAATTCTACAAGTAGAAGCCTGCGTGTGCTTAAATTGTGTTTTCTGACGATGTGCGACAAGCTGCTGTTTTCACTCCTTGAAATCCAACCGCCCCCCAGACTGTAGCGGTGCTGCGTCCCTGGCCTCTGTCTGACTGAACAGGCTCTGAAAACTGAGAAAATGTCATGGTGAAATGAGCCGGTCGACTGTATCTGTCCTACTGTGTGCTGTTGATTCTGGTCTGTACTCTGCTTTGATAACTTTACCTCACGCATCATAAGACCAGCTGCCACTGGCCAGTCACTCATCAGACCACTCTGCCATCCAGGAAGTTTAAACACTAATAACTACTCAGTGATTCAGAGCCTGTGAACTGTGTGAGAGAGGGGAACAGACTGATTAACGTGCTTCCAAATACTTGAAGTGGTGGATCATTCACGTTAAAGCTGCTGGCTGTTATTTAGTAAGAACTGATTATTATTTGTAGTTGGTTATGATTTATTAAAAATTTAACCCTGACATCAAACAATCCTGTAACTGGCATCTGATTTAAATTCAAATGACAAGGTCAAGATCCTGATGGGTGCATGGTGCTTTTCCAGCTGAGCCACTTCAAACCAGTGAGAAACAAATAGATCTCTGAAATCATCTCTTGTAGGGAACATGTTCACGTTGGATACTGTGGTCACAGTAAGAAGCTGAATAAAGAATCTGTTTTCAAGGCTTTTAAAAGGCAAATTAAACTCTTTTGTATGGTTTAAACGCCTAACACGACAAAATGGCCCCATTAAAATGCTGCTAAATGATCTTTTACCTCCTGTTTGAAATGTTCATGGGAGGTAGAGACAAGTCGCACTGAATCACTTTGATTCTGAGGAAAAGTTTTGAAGTGTGATGAACACATTTTTCTCTATAAGTCCTGCATTTCATACTTGTTGACATTTATAATTTGATCACATGATGCATGTTGATCTTCTGGATATACAGCACAGAACCCATATAGTTGAGTCCTTTGTACAACAACAGTGAAAGAATTGAAATTTGTTTTATTTTCAAGTCATATTGTACAAAAACCTTTGTTACATTGTGTTTAGATCATCTCTACAGGCATAATTATAACAACGTGTTCTCTCAGACTCAGTGTAGAAACATACAGTTTAGAAAAATATGCAGTTTTTATGATCGCAGTCATAAAAAGCATTAACATATTTGACACATTAGCAGAAAATGAAAAGGGTTAGTTTCAGTTTTGCTAAAAAGATGATTGTGTAAAATGTCTTGTATTTGCTAACAAACTGAAGAGCAAAGAGAGAAGTCAGAGTCAGACCAACCAGCCACACAGTGTAACGTCACTACTGTTTCCATTCAGTGTTAGTGCTGAACCGCACAGTTAATGCTGAGCTAAAAAACACTGCTAAGTCTGCTAAAAGTCAAAACACGATGCGTCATCAGCTCAGTCAGGATGTCTAGACTAGAATAATACAAGTAAAGGAAACATATCACTTCTCTCAGACACCAGTCGATCATGACCCAAAAGTAAATCTGGACTGGATCTGTCGAGACTCTTTAAGTTCTGGTTCAGGTATAAGGTTTTTACATGCTGTTCTCAGCATCTTATTGGAGCCTGATTTTTCTAGTTTTCCTTGTCATTACATTCACTAAATTAAAAACCCTCTGAGTAAACTGAGGGTCAGATATAAATTGGTGTCAAACTCCCTGTTAATGTGGGCAGTGATCTAAGGGTTCAGGTTTCTGTGTTAAACCATGTAATTGCCACTAATGCCACATAACAACATCAAAGCCTTCTGGCTGGATGGACTGGTTTGCTGCAGAGGCAGCAGCATGTTGTTACACTCACAGGCTGTTAAATCAAAGTGCATTTTCAACGGCAGGCATACACATGGAAGAAAACCCTCAGTGTGTATGTGTGTGAGTGAGTGCGTTTGTGTGAAGGCTGGGCATTAAAACAGAGTTTATTCTTGTTCTGTAATTGTCTGCGTCTCTGAATCCTCCTATCAAACCATATCACACCTCAACATTTCAAAACAATAAACAGTTTGATTTGTCAATAATGTTTCCAGGATGATAACTGTCTGACAGTTCACAGTGGCAGATAAAGATTCAAAGGTGGTTTGTGCAAGAAACATGTGGATGATGATGATGATGATGATGTTGATTGTTATTGTATTATTATTATTATTATCAATTATATCAGCTTTGAGTTGCACAGTAGAGAATAAATGTTTGCTGGATATTATACTATATTGCATCATTCAGTTTCAGTTTTTAGCCACTGTAAAAATGAATCAGTCAGACTTGCCACAGGCCGCGTACTTGATCCTCTGAACCATTCAAATTACATTATTATTATTAGTGAAATCATGAATGTTAGATGAATATGATCACATGTAGACCCAGGCGAGTCAAACATAATGAGAGTAAACGACTGATTAATATTTGTGAGACTGGATTCACCATCATCACTGTATTTATAAAACATAAGTTTGTTACTGATATGAGATGAACACTTGTGAAATCAGTGGTCACCTGACAGTGTGTTGAGTTTAAGGCACAGGTATGGTTTGACAACAGAGTCAATCAGTGCTCTCAGCTCTAAAATTACATCCAAACACTCAGAGAGAGGCCACAAGCAGCTTCTGTCTCTTCTCTGAAACTGAGAAGCGTCAGTGGAAAATATTGTATATGATGATATCGTCTCTCAACACCAAAATATTAAGACCTTGCTTGAATCACAGGGAAGAAGTTTTACATTGAAATAAAAAAAATATATATAACAGTCATGGCTTGTACTTGTTGGTAAAAAGAATTATTATCTGAACAAAACCTCTTAACAACAACATTTACCAACAAACAGTGGAAGAAAAATATGAAAAAATAATAATGATATAACAGCACTTCTTTTCAGTATTTCAGGTTTGCAGTAGCTATTATATCTATTAGCAAACTAGTGACGGATAACAGCTACGCTATTAGTGAAAAACTGATAATTTATTTGAACTACTTGAACAGTCATGATGATAATTGGCTTTGGATAAAAAATGTATTTCCTTATTTCAGCCAATTCTATTGTTGATATTACAAACAAAGAGGTTAGGAGTCCAGAGAGATGGACTCAGTTTGATCAACATTATCTATCGTTGTAGGTCAGACCTTTGATATTATCACATCCCTCCATATATTTAATCTGTAAGTCTTACATGTCATTGATCTGATGTATGACATATGATTGTTTCCCATCATGCTCTCTGCCTGTGTTTCATGTCTGCCTACTATGAACTGTCAAACAAAGAAAGGACCGCCCTCCCACCAAAAAAAAACAAACAAACAAAAAAAAATTGTTCATAAGTTGTGAAGCTGTGTAGTAAAAACGTACCCTAAACTGTTAAAGTGGAAACTATTGAAATGGTGCAAAATAGGCACCTATGACATTCCTCTGATGTGTTGATTTAAGTCCCCAAATGCTGTAATTTTATGTATTTTAACTGCTATGTGACAACTTTGCTATCTTACAGATTTTGAGATGTGGCTGACAGAAACCCAGTCAATGCAGTTTTGCAGGTCAACTCGTGCAATAAATGTTCTTCTTCTTACTTCGGGTCACTGTTGGGACGAGGGTGTTGAGGTGAGAAAGTCCCATTGTTCACAATCCAGTGAGTGTTGTTGACCAAGGCTTTCACTCCAGTTTTGTTGTAGAAGATTCATTATGTCCCTGCTCGGCTCACAGAGTACCACACTCTCATGATTACTTGATTTGTGAATAGAAACAATTCATTTGGTCGAGAAACTCTGGTCTCAGCACTGATGCTGTTAGTGGTGACAAATGTAAAGGCATTGGAAGGATCATGGAAGGTGTTGGCCACCATCTTTCTACTTGAGGTGTTCAATGATTGAGATATCTCCTCTCTCTGGGTCCAAACCGTTCATGAACAAACCGCCATTTCTGGCCAGAGGTGTCGTCAGGCCCTGCAGCCCGGCCTCCCTCTCGTTCTTGTCCCGTTCGTCATTGAAATTGACTGACACAGTCCTCTTGGGCAGGGCGAGGTCAGGGGCAGGGCTGAATCCCAGATCCGACGAAAGCTTGCGTTTAATTGATGCTGCACGCTGGAACTTATCGTAGATCTCAACACTAACACGACGACGAGTTTCTTTGAACTCTGCGGAGACATTAGCTGTCCACTCCGCAGCATGAGCACGGATCTCGCCAACCTGCCACAGGAGAGCGAGAAAGACGGATGGTAAGTATTTAGGACTGTTAGGATTAGGTCCCTTTGGGCCTTTGTTTTCCTACTGTGCCTCCATCTCCTCCTGTCCTGTTTGTTTGTCCCCAGTCTGTCATTTGGGTCTGTTTGTGTGTAGTTGGGCATGGCCTCCCGGTTTGCTGTTCCCACCACTTCTGCCTCTGCACCTGTCTACATTCAATTTCATCAGCTTCACCCTCTGCAGTATTTAAGGCTGGCTCAGACCTGCACTCTCCACCCGATTGTTCAGACACCTCTCGTGGTATCACATCAGGCCAAATATTACCTTTTTTGTAACCTGAAACCTCGGCTGGAAACGTTTTGTGCTCCTGCTGCCCTGTCTCACTCTGCCTGTCTGTCTGCCTGCCCATCAACATGAACTCTTTCAAACCCTGCTGCCTCCTGTCGACCTGTTTCCTTTTGACGTCCCCTGTTCCCCTGGATTTATCCCTATCCTGCCCCAAACTGATTAGAGACTGACAAGTTGCTCAATAAACACTCCTTGCTGGTTTTACCTCTGTAGAAATGTTCTCACAGAGACACTTGATACTGCTTATGTTTTAATGAGTTAAAGGTACAATATGTAATAGTCACACATTAAAATATCTAAAAATGACTGAACCTATAATTTACATTTCAAAGCAAGAGAAAGCATAATGTTTGTTGGCCAGAAGTGGACTAAATGGACTTTTTATCTCATTTTAACAATTTTAACAATATCATTTTGTTGAAGGATTTTAGTCATCAGACAACACGAGGAAACATTAACAGCAGCTAAACTAACAAGACCCTCCAAGACACCCTGTTACCACTGAACAGTATTGGAGAAGCACTGATTTTTGCCTTGACCGCAACAGCGGGGCGAGCCCTATAATAGCAAATGTCCCTGAATGAGTGACTGAGTGATCATATTTCCAGCCAAATGTCACGTGACAAGGCATTGGCCTTTGCTCTTTTAAAATTATTTGGCACAAACAGTTTCTATTAGAAGTATTGATACTCTGTGGCGTTGCTAATTTATATTTAGAGCCTTTTTTCCAAATAAGATTGTGTATAAACCTTGTTCATGACTGGACCTGTATGGGTGATAACTGTGGGCTGAGGGTTATTGGCAGTTACCCAGATACCCTGGTTTCCTGCTTGAATGTTGCAGAGAAACACCTTTACAACTCACTGAGCCTAACCTCCATTAAACACATAAATTACTTTCATTACATGCATCATTATTATTAAAAAGGAGGTGGAGGAATAACTAAACATAGGACACACTGAGCAAAGAGACACAGTCTGTAACTCCAACATCCAAAACTCCTCAATGACCAAATCACATTATTCCTTCTCTGATTTTCCTTGTTCTTTCTACAAGCTGATAAACACTTTACTGTATAAATCTATGTATCTTTAATGCTTTAATAATCAGTATATTTTATAATCCCATTTTCAAATAAAACAGTGGAGCGTGACAGTGTTACAGACCAGGAAGTGACACACACACATAAAAAGCTGAACACCTCTATCAAATATGAAATACAATGATATGTATATTTCTGGTGGAACAGAACATCTCTTTACAGCAGAGACATTCATCATGTTGCACAGATATCCCTGTGGACTGGAAATATTTGAATATAAAAATGAACTCAAATAAATAGAGTTATATTCTCCAGGAACAGAGTGTGCTGCCACATTGAGTCTAATTTAATTCTGTTTCTGTCTCAATTCTGTCTCAATTTAAACTAATTAAACACCTCATTATCGGTTCTTCTTCAGAAAACCACACAATCTGATCTGAGTTTTACTCTTTTTACTCTGCTACACCACATAAATTAGACAGACAAAGAACAAATTGCAGACTCAGGTGGAGTCTTTGTTTAACCAGTATATTTACCTGCCTTGATGGGACACTAACACGCTTCAGTTCTGCCCTGATTTCTCATCAGAAGGTAATGGAGCCATCATAGAGTCAATCTGGTACAATATCCCTTCTGGCCAAAATGAACCCTGTGCACACACCTTAAATAATGTCTCTATTTCTAACTCTATCACAAATAATAACACACACGCGTTCACAGACTGGTAATATGATGTGGTATCTCAGCAGGACTTAAGCTTTAGGGGCCATGTTGAACACACACACATACACATACAAATCCCCACTACATTTGTGGGTACCTGTCATTGCCCGTTACCCTAACCTTAACCATCCCACCTGAACACCTAACCCTCTCACTAACTCTAAAACCAACGCTTAGGCCTCAAAAAGCCAGTTCATCCTGTGAAAACTCCCAGGTCTTTCTTTGTGGAAACAAATGAAATTATTTGCACAATCTGTTATATTTAGTTTTCAGACAGTTCTAGATAACCACATCATCACACATTGTCCGAATAATATCTCCCTCACTCTCTCTGGATTTGCACACAGTAATGGCCTAAGACTATGTGAGACAGTGAATTAGATTAGAAAAGAGTCTTATCATTTAAATGAAGTTAAGCAGAGGGCAAAAGTTGAGGCAGGGACACAATAAATGAGTGGATTGTATAACCTGTGTCTAACTGTACTGAGGGAAAGAGACAAAGAGGTGGCCTTATATTCAGAGAGACAGAAAGAAGTTGTAAAACAGATCCAATGAATTGAAGGAGCAGCTGAAAACCATCAATCTCATACCTCTTCTTTTGTCCTCTTGGAGATGACTCTCAGCCAGTCTCCTATCATGCTGAGGATGGCAGCAAAGTAGGCCAGTCCCACCAGAATCCAGAACCATACAACTGGTTTATAGTAATCTAAGTACTCAATTTCTGACCCACCTAGACACAGAGAAAAAATATGTTGAGTATTTCAGCACCTTATGTGACAGATCTGAATGACGTAAAGAAAAAGAGAGAGAGCATCTGTACCTGCTACAAAGTCTCCAAATCCAATGGTAGTCAGGGTGATGACCACAAAGTAAAGAGACTCCAGCGCAGACCAACCCTCAATGTATTTAAAGATGGCTGCTGGAAGCGCCACAAACAGCAAGCAACCAAACAACACAAACAGCAGGGTGGAGATAACTCGGATCTTTGTCTGGCTGATGTCCCAGTGCTGCAGGGGAGACAGGGAGGGAATAAGCAATAAAACACTGAATTTAAACTCTGTGACAGGTATGTGTGTTCTGCTTGGTCTGTTTTTGATCATTGCAAACTTCTCAGTATTTTAGTGTTTAGGGTTGAGGAAGGTCTGAGGAACAAATGCTGAGGCAAACCATTATGTGAACCTGAAATTACATCTATTCTCGAACCATCAGAGGAGCTGAAAGCAGGTTCTTTAAAGAGATAATGGAAAAGTCGAAGGGTTACAAAAATTACTGTAGCTCATCCTGCAGGGGACACAAACTGTGTGAAAATAATTTCTTTCTAATCCACTGAACAGTTGTTCAGCTATCTAACTCAAAACCAAAGGTCACATTCATGGGGGTGCTGGAGGAAAAGTCAGAGGGTCACTAGAGTCATTAAGAGTCATCCTCTGGGGACAATGACTGTTTAAAAAAATAATAACAGACACAACCCATTGTTGAAGGGAAAACTGTTCTTGAAGTGAAATGGTAAACCAGCCAGATGCTGTTAGTAGTAATAACATTATTCTTTAAATTGGTCCTTTGGGTACCGCACAAAAGAAAAGCCATCCCCAGTATTCACTCAGGATAATGCTGCAGCCTCACACAATTTGCACAGAGCATTAAGGCTTTTACAAACACACATACACACTTACACAATGAACTTTTGTCCCCCGTCCTGAGCCTTAATCATAATATTCATTACTGAGTCCCCCTGGGTGCTCTGAGCAGCAGAAGAAGGAAATCGTTCTCTATTACACTTTCTGCTTCGACTCGTTCAACACTAGAAAGCAAATCATTCACAACAACAACTTAAACTGTGTGAACTTCTCTTCTCTTATTTGGCATCTGTAGGGTTTTCACAATACATTAATGGTGATGCTGATGATGATGTTACATGAGGAGTCTCATAAAAGTTCAGACAATAAAATAAATAATTGAATCAACATGAAAATGTGCTGATACAGCAGATACAAGATGATCAATGCATTTTGGTGTGACAGTTTTGACTTAGATTGTCTCCTGATGTACAAAAACCCACCCAGTATGATATTCAGCTGGAGAATTACTCATCGAAATGTAAATGAGGTGCAATGTTTAGTTTTGCAAACGTTTAGTGGCCAATAATTTATAAAATTGTCTAATCTCATCCATTATTGTTAAAATGGCAGAAAATCATAATAATGACACAAAGGGTTAAAAACCAAGCTGGCTTTGTTGCTGAAAACAAACAAACAAACAAATCATAAGGTTTAATTCCATCTTACATCTGTGAGGTGAGAGATATAATATCTGACTGACTCGGCCATTTTTACTCATCCAAGTTACTATGAAAATGTTCATTATTTTATTTGGAGTCTAAAACCAAGATATCTGTGGATACATTAGACCAATGCAAGCTAAGATTATATAATAATAAGCAGAAATTATTTATAGTAATATTTATTTTTTTCAAATGTTTAATGCATTTATGTATGAATAGTTCAAGAAAACTAACCATATGAAAATTCCATATACTACAATATAGGATTTAATTCATGTCACCCAGCTACACCACATGTTTTGGTTAAATCAACAAATGACAGTAATAAAACAGATGTGGCTGTTATATAAATATAAACTAAAACAGTTGATGTGGGTAAGGACGCTGTCAAGAGTGCTTTAATATGAATTATTCATGTTTGCCTATATAAAATTGCTGCCTACAGCCCATAAACCTGTGTGCATCCTCCTGTGTCTGTCAGAGAAATGACTGTGAGTGCATGTCGCCGTGTACCAGTGTTTGCGTTCCTCCAGACTCACCACAAACATTTTCTCCACCCTGGCGATGCCTTTGCCGAATATGGTGCCGAGCTGATCTCCCACACCAGCCAAGAGAAAGCCAAACAGAGGGATCCCTAACAACGCATAGACGATACAGAATATTCTTCCACCTTCTGTGTGGGGAGAGATGTTCCCGAAACCTGCAGAGAGGACAGAAAGAAGAAATCTATATTTTTCATATATATGTTTCACTCATTTTACACGACTGTAGGACCCTGCTAAATGGATTGTCACTATTTATGGTAGTGCTCCAGTACTTTATCAATCTTTGTGGTAAAATGACAAAATATTTTCCTGATTTTTTTATATTTTTGTGAATTAGTTTACATTTAGTTTCTTAGTTTGTGATGTTTTCCACTCCTGCTCAAGTAGCTCTTTGAATTAAAGCTGAGAAGAGCGTGATGAACACACTGTGGGACCACAGGGATGATAATGTGAACAAGTTTGATTACATCCAGGAAGCAGAGGTAGAATCAATGACAAAAGAAACACTTCCAGTTTCCTCAACAGTAAGTCATGTTACATAACTAACCACAAAGGAGCATGCACACAAATACATAACATAACACACCTGCCATGACAGCACCAGGGTTTATATTCATATGCCAATGAACATTAATACAAGATGACACATTTACACATTAACAACAGAAATGTGTGTGTGTGTAGCTTACCAATGGTTGTGATGACAGTCCCAGCAAAGAAAAAGGCAGAGTTCAGGTCCCACAGGCTGCTGTGGTTGGTCAGCGTCCCTACAGGATTCACTCCTGAACGAATAGCAGATACAACTTGCTGGAAGGAGAGAAAGAGAGAGATTTGTGTTGAAAACAAGTGTTATCAATGAGATACCCTCCTTCTGGTTAAAAACACATGCTGGTGGGGTGCTTACCTTCCTAAATGAATAAAAATGAAAGATACTGGGTCTGAACTGGGAAGAAGAAACAAACTTTCTATGTTTCAACAAGCTCCTCTCCGTTACAGGAGCTGTCCGTGGTGCTGAAGACACTGCAGCTGTGAGGCCTCGACCACAAGTGTGTGATCGGAGACACTGTGAGGTTGGTAAAGGTAAGGATGGTCTCACCTTAACCAGCTCCTCCAGCTGGCTCTGGTTCACGCACGAGTGTCTGGACAGGAACTCCAGTTTCTGGGACAGGATGGCCAAACGCTGGGCACTGAGAGAGAGAGAAAAGTGATGGAGTCTGAGAAAAGATTTGACCGTGAAGTCAAATTAATTTCATATTTCACAAAGTGTTAGTTGTGGAAGTTTAATTACAGGAAAAGATTAACTGCATTTGGCATTTGAGTTTTTCCATCTTCAGACCATAGGTTTACACAGTGAGCAGCAGGATGAGCTTTACAGGAGCAGTCTGTGCCTCAAATTCAGCCAAATGCATCAAAACTTATTGGATGACATATTATCATTCAGCGGGATAATGGACCTAAACTGACACCCAAGGTAAAGAGCGTTTCAGGGCAATGAGGTGGAATATTCTCGACTGGTCGAGTCAATCACCTGATCTCAGTCTGGTACCACAAAGTGCTGCCTGATTTCTGTCACTTACTGCAAAATTTTACGTTATAGTATAACACATCATTCATGTAAACCTACTGAAAGTAAAGATAAGCCTTGTCACTTCAGTGTAGGCTCTATTATATTTGTTAACACTGAGCTTAAACATAAACTGTGCAAATACGTACCCTATGGGCTGTATACTCATCTCAGCTTCTCTTTAATTCACTGAAGGAAGTTTAGTCACATCTAATTGTATATTCAGCTTCATGACTAATACAGTTGATCTACAGTGACTATAGAGTTATTTAATATCTGGGTGTCATCTGCATAGATATGGTGCAAAATCTAATTATCAATAATAATAATCTAATTATTTTGGTATGAAGCCCAGAAGGACTGAATTATAGAGGCCGAATAATCGAACCCTAATAATCGAAAACCCATGAAACATGTTAGAGTCAGCCACCAGATTAATGTTCACCAGTTGCAACAACATAGCCAAGACCTTCTACATACAACCTGAGCCAACATGGTTCTGCACCACAGAATAACTCTGGTGGTTATTTGGTTTTTCAGTCTCTGTGTTAAAATTCAATGCTCAGCAGTATTGAAGACACAGATATTTTTCTTCATAAAGTGTTAGACAAACATCATTTGGTAGCTTCAGCACTGGGGTCAGGAGTCTCCATTTTAGAAAATTGCTTTTAAAAATCAATTCAACAGAAGGGAGGAAACATCTGTCAGTAGACAGACTGAGACAGCGGACATATTTTAGCAGCCTACCTCTCATGAGGCTGCTCCAGGGATCTGAAGACTGCTGCTCCCATCACCAGGTACAGAACCACCAAAAGAAAGATGGCCGTCACCGTCTTCCACTTCATCACTGTGGCAACCACCTGCAACACTTCAACTGATCAATCAAGTGTCCTGAAATAACCTTTGATGATGGCAAAAGCCTGCTTTACAGAGCCTTGTTCACCACTGTGAAATAAGCACATTGTGACAAAAATAATTACTTTTAAAGTCTGGACTTCTTTCTTTTCTCTCTCACCTCACTCTCCTCCCGGGGAGTCAGTGTGATTGGCTTTGTGGAGAAGGAGAGGCGGGGCTTGGTGTTGTGAGTGGCGGATTTAGGGTCCAATAAGTCTGGAGCTGCCACTGTCAGGTGAAATAAAAAAATAATAAAAAAACTGACAATGAATCTTTTTTCCACCTCCACACTTCCTTCCCCTCCCTGTCGCCAGTCCTTAAAAAAATCACAAATAAATCCTTAAAAATGCCTTTAAATCCTAACACTGCTGAAAGAGTGAATTAAGCACGAGAGTTTAGTCCTCTGGTTTTATTCTCCTGTTCATGTTGCAGTGCCTGGGTGTGCAATAAAATGTGTGTTTGTCTGCTTTTATATGCAGCATGGAGTTAAGAATAAAAGCAAGAAGAAAGAAGAAGAAGGGTATGAAAGCCAGGTTGAATATAGACATCAAGTGATGAGATGTAGAGACAAAAAGAAGCTGTTGAGTCTTTGTTGTATGTGAATGAACAGTTTTTAAACTCCTCAAAACTGTGTTGTTGAGGTTTTACACCTGTTTTACACCTGTCAATCAGTTTTGAATCTGTTGTACAATTCAAGTGTAATCGGTGTGAAGTCAAAGAGACGAAGTAGGAGAGATTACAGAGACATAGAGAGACAACAGCAGCATGATAACTATCCCCAACACAGGACCTTCTGTAAAGACCTGTTTTCAGTTCAGTTATTGTTTCATTTGTCTTATTTATTGAAATTAAATCGTTAGAGGAGCGAGGAGGTGATTTGTCTTAGGACTGTTTTCTTATTCAGAAAATCACATATGAGAATAGATTGTGCTTGAATAGCCATCACATCAATGTGATCACAAACATAAATGCCAATTTGGGAAATTATGAAAAACATTATGGGATAATGTTTTTTTTCCCCATATTATACAGCCTGAGGAAGAGGATTATCAGTAGACACAGAATCAATCAAACTGTATTGTACAATTAAATTAAAATATATTGTCTAATTAATGTGCTCCCTAAATGAACATTTGTTCATGGTATCTTTGCATTTCAACAGGCTACAAGAAGCACAAACTGAGATATTCATCAAATGAAAGGAAAAAAAACATTTTATTAGGATGAAAGTGAAAAAAAGCTGCTCTCTGCCTGATTAACTTCCACATACACGTTTGTCCAGATCATATGTTTTACTACAAAGTAATGTGATTTCAAACATAAAAGCCAAATACTGTCCAATTAAGTACTTTGGAAATGGATGAAACATATTAAAATTTAATGTTTTTCTTTGCTATATTAAGGAGACTATATAAATAATATAAATATGTGTCTAACTTTCCTCTCTAGCTGCTCTTAGTCTCCTGTGATCAGTACATGTGTCTCTCCCTCATTCAAACATAGTAGATCATATTCTGAATATGAGAAGTACTCAGTTTTACTTTTAAAATAAAAAGACGAGCTTCAGAAATGTGAGAAATCTGAATAAAAGTTAAATTTCTGGGTTGTCTGACAAGTTGAATTATTTTAGCTTTAAAGATCTTCATCTCTCCCTCTTCCTCACTGGGTGAAGTGTTTCAAGGGCTCGTCATTTTTATTGGAACAGATTAGATCATTTGATTCTTTTAAAAAATAATGTCAATGCCAGTTTGAACAGTTGTGTTTTAAAACTTATTCACGAACAACGATGTGTGTCTCTTTCTTGTCTCCCACTAAGAACATTACTAACTCACTTACTCCTTGTTGTTGCCTATCCGATGCCCTCCGCTCTCCTCTTCTCCTCATCCGACGCTCTCACTGTGTTTGGGGGAATCTTTCCTCCTCTGCGTGTCTCCTCCCTGCGGTGCTGGAGCGGGGGAAAGATCAGGCGCTCCGTTTTCCTTTTGCTCCTCTCCTCTACTTTCACTGAGATGCGGCTGAAGTGTTTCTATTGTGTCCACATGTCGGGACAAGAAGGTTTCTGTGGTCTTTCCCTGTCTCTCCTCGCCCTCCTCTTCCAGCTCTCTGGCACCAGCTCCGCAGGGTTTGCGCTCTGGGTTTTTGAGCGCACCGGTGCAGCGGTGGGATACGACCAGGGAGGAGGAGGAGGAGAGGGAGGAAGAGGGGGAGGAGGAGGAGGAGGAAGAGAGGGAGGAGGAGCGGAGGAGCAGGACATAGGGCGGTGGTTCCCACACCAGGGAACCAAGGTAGATCCTTCACTGAGGCTGACCTTTAAAGGAGTAATTTGACTGCACCTGTTTATTCAGGTAAAGGACTAATTAAAGACTCTATTAAAGCCTCTCTCCCATTTTATCGCCTAAATGTACCTGCAAAGTCATGTCAAAGGAGGGGACAACCTGAGATAAACCAATCCACAAAGTGTTATTGTGTTATTATAAGTCTAAGTCATTGTGATATTAAAAACCTTTTGGCTTCTGATATCTTAACAAACAGTGAACTGTCCAAATATCAGGATTATCACGGCCACAAGAACTTACCATACCAACATTATTACGATTTTATAAGGTTTTGAAGATCAAGGATGTTTCCTTCATTTACAATGATGAGATACACAGAAATACAGAGTTAAAATTCAAAGGATAATACTAGTGAAAGCATCTTCACACTGAGGTGAACTGGTTTGACATTATAGTCTTGATTTGTTTGATTTGTTTGTCATAGTGTGTAGATGTTGAGTGTGTTTAGTGAAAACAAAACCAGAACTATTAAATACCTGACCAACAGCAGCAACATGCTTATTAAACACCAGGCAGATCTTGATATCTATAGAAAATATAGAATAAATAAATAAAGCCATATCTTTGTTCACTGAGCCTTTTATCTCCTTTGTGTAAACTGTGTAAAACACACAAAAAGTGACATTTTCACACTTAACAAAACATCACAGTTATCACCAGTACTTAAATAACCTCATTGTGATAGGATTATTATTAGGACTCAGCATCTCAATATCTTTTGTATAGACTTTGGATCAGTACACTACACCACAAACTGGTTAGGACCTCAGATATGTAGTATTTGATGTGTTGCTGTGTTTTCCACTGGAAAACAAAATAACCCACAGATGGCGAGTTGTGTTTATACTGAAATGTTCTTAATGTTTAACCATCATAGGTGCAATAAACTCAGTGAATACAAAGCTGGTTTGTTGTCACACACATTCACTGCAATCATAGACATTATTTGGCTAAAAAAGAGAAGAGAAGAAAAGAAGAGAAGAGAAGAGAAGAGAAGAGAAGAGAAGAGAGTCATAGAGTCACACAGATACATGGTTGTTCAACACATGTTATAAAACATGTACAGAGGAGACTGAAGCAGCTTTAACATCAGGTCTCTGAGTCTCTGAGGTGATCAAATATGCATAAATATACTATTAGATTTATATACATTTCAATGCAGAACATAAATACAGAGAAGCGTCAGATGGTGGATAATCTGCAGAGAATCAGTTTGCTTTGCATCTTCTGATCAAAACCTAAGTTGGAAACTTCCCGAGGTAAAGAATGTAGAGAGCTGTGTGTTGGCCAAATTATCAAACTAATGAATCACAGTCTGCTTTTTACACTTAACTTCTCCACCACCAGGATACTCCACACTTTTGTTTTTATCCACATCATTTTCAGCTGCTTCGGGGGGGGGGGGGGTGTCACCTTTCAAATTTCAAATTAATGAAAGAGAAAATGTTGCTTTTTATGAGCTGACAATCAATAATGAACATGATTTAGTATCATCCATCTCCCACACTCCATTGGTCTTTCTTTCATATCTCTCTCCCTCTTCTCTCCCTCTGTGTCTGTCTCTGTCTCTCAGGCCCTGATGAGAAATTAATAGTTATTTAAATGTTCGTGTTTCCACCTCATGACTTCAACATCTAAACATTAATTAGATGCCTGTTTGTACAGCTATATACAGATATTGTGTGTCTGTGTGTGTGTGTGTGTGTGTGTGGGGGGGGTTATGTGTTACTTTATGATGATTAACATGCACATGTAGTTTTTGTGTGTATGAATGAATTTGCGTGTGTGTTTGTGTGTGTGCTGCTTAGTGTAGTCAGACATACAGACCAGAAAACTAAATGAGATGAGTCTAAACTGATTAATTTTATGATGTATTGTATTTTAGTAAGCATAATATAAAACCATTTTTTCTACAGTTGTGACTATGTCAATTGTAAAAGTGTGTAAAGGCTGATCAGAAGTTTCACTGTACTGAATGATACAATATTGTGACTATGCTGCATACATGCACATCTTTATTAACAAATCCTCACAGTAAAATTACTTTACACTGTTAACACTATAATCACTGACTGAATCTGTAGCAGTGTAACTCCTTACCATCCATTCTCTATACTGATTATCCATCAGGGTCGCAGGAGGCTGGAGCCAGTCCCAGCTGACAGTGGGCGAGGTTGCCAGTCTATCGCAGCACATATATTCACGCACACTCATTAAGCTAAACGTGCAGGTCTTTGGACCGTGGGAGGAAGCCGGAGTACCCAGAGGGAACCCATGCGGCACAGGGAGAGCATGCTCCCTGCAGAAATGCCCAGAACCATCTTGCTGTCAGGCGACAGTGCAAACCACCAAACCAGCACATTAACTGTCCTCAGTTAATTCCTCACCTGTCCTCTGGAGGTCACCTGAAACAAGAGCATTGTCTCATATTTTTTAGCCAGTTTAAAATAATTCATTGCTTTTTGCCAACTCAAATTATGAACTATTTGCCAGCCTGCTCCACACGTGGTGGTCCCCTGAGCAAAAAAATATTGATGACTAACACGGCACAGAAATATTATTTCAGTTGAGGTTTACGTGCCTGTGTGTCTGTGTCTTGTGCTGCAGTAGCTAATTTAGAAATTGATTGCTTGATGATTGCAGTCAGTCTGGTGTATGATAATCAATGATGCTGATACTTAGTCACAGTCAATTTACACAGCAGTGACCAAATATAGCTCTCTAATTTGAACTTATTTTCCCATCATTTGTTATGACTGTTATGCAGTCTGTCTGAAGGGTAAAAATAATTCAAATGCAAATATTCTCCAGCTATGGAATTAAATCTTGTTTCACTAAAATCTAATCTAACATTATGTGCTCAGCTGATTTAAAAATAAGATGTTGTTGAAACAGCATTTTTATATTAAATATTGTTAGTTTTACAATTATGGGGATCATGAAACCTGAGGTATCGTGGAGACCTTTAATTATGACATGAACAAAGATAGAACAATGGTGATTTTTTAATAGTATGCAGCTGTATATATATCCATCTATCACCCAGTGTTGTCCCTGAAAAACACATCTTTCTACTCAGTCTAAAATAAAACACGTGTAATTGGAAGAGCTGAGTTATATCTTCTGGTCATGAAATAGAATCTGATTTGTAGTTCATGATATTTTAATGGACTGAATATTTATTCAGCAGTTTAAGGTCAGATAGAGCTTTTTGTGCTCACAACACTTTGGTGAGTGAAACTGGAGGGAACCAGAGCAAAGTGAAAAAGTGAAACTATTAAGCAAAGAGCAAAGAGGAAAAGCTTTGCAGGGGCCTGATGTGCGAAGATATCCTGTATATACAGGAAGTCGACCACTTTGACTTTACGCTTATGTGGAAAACCAACGTGATCCTTCTTGACCTTTTTCTGACATCACCATGACAACCTGACCATTTTAATTACCATAACGACCTCTGGTGAAGACTTTTCCACCATTACTAAATTCCTTGTTATTACTTTTGTACGTGACTTTGTATGCACATTGTTTTTATGTGTGCGTCATTACATTTGTGTGCGTGTGTGTAGTACATGTATATAGTTTATCTACTGTATATACATGTGTACGTGGGTGTATTTAAGCAGCACAGGTGATTGGTCCTGACAGTGTGGTGCCCCCATAGATGCCTGTGGAGAAATGACCATGGATCCTCACGTCCTGCTGGACACAAACCTGCAATTAAACACCCATGAAGCGGAACCGCCCTCTGTGTGTGTGTGTGTGTGTGTGTGTGTGTGTGTGTGTGTATACATACAGTATGTGTTTCCAGTCTTCAAGAGAAACATGCTCCCTTTGAGTCTGGCTTGATTTGAAACTGCAACAGAAACTGTCTCAGTAAAAAACAATGTGTGTGAGTGTGTGTGTGTGTGTGAGTGAGTGTGTGTGTCTCTCTGTGTATATATGTGTGTGAGTGTGTGTATTTGCATGAAGCCACTGTAATGGAATTAGTGCTTTCTCTGGTTTACCAGTTGTAATGACCTGAATCCCAGAGGAATTAGTTTGTGGAATGTGACAGGAACTACTTCAAACAAACTCATACTATGGGGCACTGTGTGTGTGTGTGTGTGTGTGTGTGTGTGTGTGTGTGTGTGTGTGTATGTGTGTGTACATTGCAGGTACAGAACATTTGGCTCTTGACACACACACACTTGTTCGACCCAACCTGTCTGTATCTAAACTGTTTTTCGTAAAATGTTTTTTCTTCTTGTCTCACAGGTTCTCAGCGACACTCATTAACTATCAGTGTTTAAATCAGGCTGTTCACTGCGCTCACGTTCATGTACACGCTACATTTGAACAATGTCCTGATGTGGAACAACTTGGTACCACTTTACAATAAAGACTAGGCTCGTAAAAATGGATTTATTAATTTAATTTGGTTGTTAACACCTTATAAATCATAACTAACTAACTAACTAGTGATGCAGGCTCACTATTTGGCAAGATCAGGGGGAGAATCAATTCCCCGAACAACAGACCATCAATGTCTGAGAAGGGGGACAAAGAATGGGTGAAGAGTACACAAAGTAAAGGAAGATTACCAGCTGTGTTTTACCAAGAATCCTGTCCTTAAAAAGTTATGAACCAGCTAAAAGTCATATCAACACCTGTGATTATAATGAGGATCAAGGTAAACAATATTGCGAAGGCCCCAGAGTATGAATCTAGTTCATTGATATGATATATGATTTTCTATACCAAATGCTGACAGTGATTAATTACTAATAACTTACCAAATATATTTTTTTATCTCATGTGTATGTACAGCTTGTACTTAATAAGCTACTTGTAAACCATTCATAAACTCTTTATGAGGGCAGTCTTATTGTAAAGTGGTATCTAACAAATTCCAATAACTAAAGTTGACTTCTCAACACTTTGTGATGTAAAATAGGTTAGTACTGAGACTGACTAGTTAAAACTGTTCTGAGTTGTGTAAGTAAGAAAACCTTTTGTTGCAGCCTCAGATAAAGTGGGAAGTGACACTGGCCGTTGGTGTTGTTGTGGGAGGCCCATGTAGTGGATATCAGTGTTAGAAGGACATGTGAGCATGAGCAGCAATGACCGTTAATCACGGTGCATGTCTGTTGATATTATATCGGGGTACAGGGTTAAAAATAGATCACGTAGTTTTGACTGTCGGGGCCATGGGATAGTGAAACCTAATCCTTGTTACATAACTGAATGGAGGCAGGGCTTCTGTATGGGACCTGTGAGTGTGTGTTTGAGTGCAGGCTTGTGTGAGTATGCATGCGAATGCACTTGGGCTATGTTAAAGACAAACAGAGCTATGCAGTTGCGTGACATGGTGCTGGGAAGTGGGATAAATGGTTGGAAAATACCACAAACAGCAGGGAAATTTGTCAAATTTTTTTAGAGGGGGGAAAAACTTGTGCATGGAGAGCAAATTAAATATTTGTATCATGCATTATCTCCAAATGAAATCACTGTCCAGCATGTTAGAGAATCAAATCACAAACAGCAGGTGCAGATGATCACACTGAAGAATTTCTGACATCAAAAGGCTGTAAATGCTCCTTCAGAGACACAAATTTGACAAATCTTGGAGCAGTGGCTGGATTTTCAATGTATGTCAAAAGTTGGTCTGATCAAATATGGCTCATAGCCTAGTTCAGTGTCTTGCTCATGTTTCATGCCTAAATGGCATGAAACATGAAATTATTATTATTAGTTATTATCACAACACAGTGCTGTACCTGTGGCATTGTTATTTGAAACTATTAACATGCCTTATAGGGTGCAATATATTTTTAACCTTTGACTAATAGGTTGTAAAACATTTCTCTTCGTCTTCCTATCTAACTTTTAGTTTCCTTCTGATGCTACTTTTACATCTGCATTTGTTTACTTAAGATATGGATATAGTCCCTTCAGCCCAAACGTTCTCCCTCTCCGACCCTGAAATACACACTTATATATCAGGACAAAAGCCAAGTCTTGAAGTCCAGGGAACTCTCTGTGATGAAACTATGGCGAGGCATAGATCAGGGGAAGAGTATGAAGAAGTCACTGTGTGTCCACCCAAATTTAACCTGATGATGCTGAAGCTCTGCTACTCTACATCATGTCACACCAGGCTCCACAGTAAATTGCACCTTACGGGATCAGGCATCTCTGTGGAGCGACAGTACAGCTCTGTTAGGTTTGTGCAGGGACGCTCTGACCCAATAACCCTCACACAGCGTATAAAAAGTGTCCCCTGCTCTTCTTCACTGAAATCTCAAAAAAATTCTTACGCATCAGATGGACATGGACATTGACAGCTAAAGGTACTTACTTGCTTTTACCATTGGACGGCAAACCAACTGGAAATCACAATGTCCCACATCACAGCTTAATTGCGCTCTTGCAGTTACCCTGGTGTTTCTAATCAACCAAAGAAAACACACTTGGAGCAGCGGGAGACTTGTTTTAACAATACTCTGTGTGGTGTGATCTATAAGAGCACCACATTTTCTGCACCACATATCCTCTCTATCTGTTTGGCTCCTGTGTGTGAGGGAGTGTTTTCTAAATGAAATGCATTATCATTACACACACAGACTCACACAGAAACACACACAGACAAACACTAGGCAGCAACTCATGTTAACAATTACAGAGTAATCTCCCCTGCTGTAAGTGAGCGACAGTAGGTTGTTTATGAACCAACTGGCTGTGAAATAATGAGCCATCACAGTGTTTAGCCGTACATGTGTACATACTGTCACTAAAAGTTTCCAGTGGAGGGTCAAATGCTTTCGTCCATGGCCTTCATGTGTCCAGCTGCATATGGTTGGGTGTGTTTTTGTTTGTCTGTTAAGACTGGTTGGTTGTTCCCATCTTCATCAGCTGCAGCTCCACTCGGTTTGACCGACTTTATGGGTCCCATGTGAACATATTTCAAAAGACTAATCTGAGTTTGTCAGTGTTACAGTCGTGGTGTCAGTCACAGCTCTCTCTCACAGAAAATATTGTTTCTAAACTTAGTAAGTTTTAAATGCAAACTACATATATATAAGAAATACTGTATCAGAATGTTTGACTTGGATAAAGTGATATAAATCACAAACATACCAAAACATTGTTGTGAGGTTGAGCTGCTACTGCTGAGCAGGCACAGGCTCCACCACAAGGATGTTTTTTGGAGCATTTTGGTCTTATTTTTATGGTTTTATTCCCATACATGCTTCAAATTTCACATTTCAGATGGACCACAGGTGCATGTCTGACCACAGTCAGTGAAAACCACCATGTAAATACCAACCAGAATCAAAATACTTTACCATTTTTACAGATAGGTAAGTTACCAGTAATGTAGGAGCAGGTTGGTACTGTCCTTCAACCACACAGCTGGAGACTCACAGGGATGGATTTCTCCAGTGGGACTAATGACTATCCCAAAATGATGTGATCGGGAAATCAGTGACACTGGTCTGCAGTTTGAACTGGACTGTGAGCAGCTGAACTCATACTGACCATGTGATGTGGAAAAATAATGTTTGGGTAATAATAGTTGAGTAAAACTACAATTGAACACATGTGCACACACACTAGCAATATACACATACACACATACGTGTGTGTGTGTGTATGTGTGTGTGTGTGTTACCATTATGCTGCTATGTTGGCACCTCAATAGAGTTTATCTATTTTTAAGGGTCTGGTGTTAAAAAGAGACAATTGAGGATGAGTGAGCTGATGTGGGAATAAAACACTGACTCTATACAGAGCCTCCTCGCCCACTGCCATGATTTGCACAGTCAACACTGGGACTGTAGGTTGTAGAGTTGTGAATCAAATTCAAATTTTCCTCTGTTTCTGTCCATTTTTCACTTCATACTATTCCTTATATAGTATTAAACTTGTAGCAAAATTGGTAAATTGTATTTAATTTGTATAAATGTATAAAGTTACAATAGATGTTAATAGAAAAGATATTTTATCAATCAATCAATAATCATATTTTACTAGTAGCCTATGCAGTCTTTGCAGTGTACATCTTTTAGTTAACTATTTTTGTATGATGAATTTTAAAGGAGACTGCAGTGGCTTTATTGACAATGCAAAGTGAGTTTAATTTATGTTTTTACTTTATTACTTTATTAATCTATACATACTAATTGAATAACTAAAATGCTATTTTTATTATTAAAACCCCAAAATCAAACTCCATGATAATACTTTTAAAGGATTTGTGCACTGTGACATACAGCCCACAGTCTGTTGGTCTGATGCTTGAAGCAGAGCAGCCGGGGAACTATTTTCCCTTTGGGACCAATAACATCATCTCAAATGTGTCAAGTCAAATGAACATTCATCAGATCTATGTGAGTCACATGAACAGATCACACATCCTAGGAGCCAGTAGAGGATCAGCACGATAATTAATTTGCACAGCTGTGACATAATATTAACTTACCTTGACCTGTGTGTGTGTGTGTGTGTGTGTGTGTGTGTGTGTGTGTGTGTGTGTTTGTGTGTGTGTGTGTGTTTGTGTTGTACCTGACCTCCCTCTAATAAAGTGGAGACATTTACAATTGTTTGTTTTAAATTTAATAAAAAAGAAATGCATACTGAAACAGCAAAAAAACTGAAATAAAAACACATCTGTAACTCTAACACAACACGTGTAATGATATTTTTGCAGATATAGCTATGGTATAAATGAAACATCATCAATCTAATCTTCTTATTCATTATGCTCTGCTGATGTGAGTATGATGCCCTGTGAGAGGTAATTCAAATAAAGAGTAACTAGGACATCCTGTGGACAAATATCAGCATTACAGCATTTGTTTCTATCTTTTACTCTCTTGTTTTGTATGAATCTGTGCATGTCTTTACTGCATTGAACAGTTAAAGTATTACGTAAAAGAAAACACGCCATGAGTTTTCAGATTAGATCACATGACTGGAATAGAAATAAAGACTTGACAAGTCAGACTGAATATAAGTGAATGCATTGAGTTTCTTACAAACGTAGTTCATGTCTGATGAGGTCAGTCTGAGTATAAATATATTTATAATCATGGAAATATTGAACAGTGAATAGATTATTTTTTAAAATTCAAATTAAAAATGTTGGAAGGTTTAGTTTTTATTTAAAGTCTCCTCTGAGCTGCAGGGATGAAGAGAGTAATTTCACCTGGAGCATCATTAGCATCAAAAATCCTCTCAGATGAAAGAGAATAATTGTTCAAATAAAATTAGGCTGTTACACTTAATGTCCCAGCGAACAGCAAACTGTCAGGAACGTGTTGTAATGAATTTACAAAAATAACCTTCTACCAATGTTCACTAAAGACTCATGTGAACATTAGCTGAAGGAAAAGAGACAGCGTTCCTCAACAGACATTCAACAGGCGTTCAATGTTCTTCAATGGACATTCAATGGTTGTACGTTCTTCAATCTTCTTCAATGGACAATCAAGGTTCTTCAATTGACATTCAACGGGTGTTCAATGTTCTTCAACGTTCTTCAATGGACATTCAATGGTTGTTCAATGTTTTTTAATGGACATTCAATGGATGTTCAACGTTCTTCAATGGACATTCAGTGGGTGTTCAATGTTCTTCAATGGACATTCAACGGGTGTTCAATGATCTTCAATGGACATTCAATGGTTGTACGTTCTTCAACGTTCTTCAATGGACATTCAATGGGTGTTCAATGTTCTTCAACGTTCTTCAATGGACATTCAATGGGTGTTCAATGTT
>CM076648.1:6981702-7018337 GCA_038496675.1 Rachycentron canadum | reverse complement strand
AATATAATATAATATAATATAATATAATATAATATAATATAATATAATATAATATAATATAATATAATATACTTTTCTTTTTGAAAATATACTCATTTACTGTTAATAGAGCCAGTCGGTTGCTAGGCAACGGAACAACGCGACAAACATGGCGGACAACAAGCAAAGCGCAGGTTAGTTATATATCGTCTGGTTACTTGTTTGTTTGAATGTATTATCGTCAGACAACAAAGAAGTATCCGTTTCAGTTCCTCTAAAGTCTAGAAAGTCTGTGGAAAGTTATTTCCTGGAAGGTTATGACAGCAACAAGCAAACTAACAAGCTAACAGGCTAACAGGTTAACAAACTAACAAACTAACAAGCTAACAGGCTAACAAGCTAACAGGCTAACTCGTGTCTGTGTTCGTGTTTTCTCTCTTTCCTCTGTCAGAGGTGATAGATGTCCAAAAGAAGATCAGAGCAGCTTTTGAAGCGTTTGACTATGAGTACAACAGCACAGTGGATGTCAGGTGAGCTCCCGCAGCTGCCTGCAGGGGGAGGTGGTCCTCTAGTGGTGGAGGACACCAGAGCCAAGCAGGCGGCTGCTCCTGGGCCCCCACCTCTCCATCCGCCCCAACCGCCCAGTGACTCCATATCGTTTCAACCTACAAGATCTTTCCTCCTGTTGAAGCCTAGTGTCAACTCCTCCCATGTCAAAATGTATCTTAAATGTTTTACTTCATATTGAGCTCATATGTATGTAAATTTGTCTTTTCTCAATATGTTTCCATTTTTCCCATGTGTTGGATGTTGAACCACAGAATCTCACACTTCCGAGGAAGCTCTGTGATTTAAATGAAACAGAGTGAACTTGACCCATCCTGCTCTGTGGTATTTTTAAATACTACTTCTATGTAACGCCTCTGGTTTATCCTGAGATAATGTGGCTGTCAACATGAGGAGGTAGCTCATGTTGGCAGGGGTCAGTTGCCTCTGGAAGAGCTGGATAAACCAGAAAGTGAGATCAATGCTGTCACATGTTGTATTTACATATTTTTTAAACAATGTGGGTCAACATGATGCAGTGATTTTTTTCTGAAGCTGTCCTGCATTTGTTTTTAGGGAGATTGGCACCATCATCTATTCCCTGGGTTGCTTCCCCTCTCAGAAAGATCTTCATGACTTTATTGCTGAGGTCAGAACAGTCATTCATTTATGTTTCAGTAATGTTTTGGATGGAAACAGCCAGTAAAATAAATCATCTGAGTTTTACCTCAAATTACATTATAGTATCTACTAAACCTGTCAGTTAAATATAATTAATATGGAGCTTCCTGATATTGTAATGTCATTACAATGGGATCTTTTTTAAATTTATTTTTTTTTTAGTCCAAATGAAAATGTGTTATTTATGTAAAAATATAACATTAGTTCTATTTTATAAGCAACCACCCTTGTTCAACAACCGAAATCCAGATTCCTTGTCCTGTTCGATCAGGTGGAAGAGGACCACACTGGCTGTATCCATCTGGACAAGTTCCTCCCAGCCATGACCAAAGTGCTGTTGGAGCACAAGTAGGACAGCTCTGTTCTCTCCAGTGTGTAGTCTCAACTAATGACCGTTGTGCTGTTTTGTGTATGTAGCTGATAATATATGATGGCTTTTGAGGGTGTGAAAGCCATTTCATGATGCAACCAGGTGCTGGTGAAAACCCTAACTGTATTATACAGTGTGTTTTTCTAAATGATATTGATCAAATGAAGTATGAGTTTTCAGATTGTTTTTATATTTGGGAAATATAACGAGGTAGTCACTGTATTTTAAGTATTTTTACAGTTGTGTAGACTGCAGGTGCACACACAATGTAGGCTACTGACAGACGATATGATAGATGAGTTTGTACTTGAAATTCACTAAGGATATGGAAATTCCACAATATAACCAAGTTTTTAAGTTTCATTACAAGCTCTCATTACTCTTAGGGATTACTTCCACACCATGGGAGATATACACAAATACCAATGGTCTGTGTGTGTGTGTGCATGTTAGGTTTCCTCCAATCCCCGAGGACCTTCTGCTTCAGGCCTTTGAGGTGAGACCAGCTGCTGTTTCTTGTGTATTCTCTGGTGTTATAGTTTCTGAGGAGTAGGAGCAGGAGTAAGAGCTTCAGAGTGAATCTAACATCAGTGTTAGTTACTGATTTTTGTCAAAACAACATTCACTGTGTTTCCAGGTTCTGGACAAAGAAAAGAAAGGATACCTAGAACCTGAGGAACTGACAAAGTACATGACAACGGAAGGTAAAGCAAAAGCTTTTGGTTTTTACTAAGAATAGTTTGTATGGTGAAAAGTAGCAGATTATCCTATTATTCCCTTCATTTCCACCAAACATACTCTAATATACAAGCTGTTTTGAATCACTGCGGTGGCATGTTTGATGATGGTTGTTTTTAAACCAGGTGAGCCCTTCACTCAGGTGGAGATGGATGAGATGCTGACAGCACTCGCTGACCAGGAGAAGAACTGCATCTATTACAAAGACTTAATCAGCCAGTTGACCATTGACCCCGACTTGTAGACAGTGTCACAGTGTGTGTTTAACATGTTACGAACACGCAAGTGTGTGCATGTATCGTATTTGTGTTGACATCTGCTTGTAGTTCTGATACGGTATCATTAATAAAGTCTCTTTGTATTTTCAGATTTCCAGAGCTGGAAATATAATTTAGAAGTCTGTTATTTTGGTACAACACACTAGTTTCTCCACATTTGTACATTTTACCAACCCTCTCTTTCCAGATTTCTAAGCCTGATAAAGATGTGCTGACATTTTCTCTAGAATCATCTTAAAATAGGAAAGTACAAGTACAGTAAAATCCACTAGAGGTATGCAGTTCACTTTTGAGTGTAAATTAAGTCAGAAATCAGGATCATCTCATACAACTGTGATCTTTTCTTGTTGATGCAAAAATCATCAACATGAAATCTTGCACTTGGATAGAATAAGAAAAGTAATTCACACTGCTTTTGTGCAGGGGTGTACTCATTCATTGACTTCATGTGTTTTTGTAAATATAACAATAAGCTCCAGATGTTGAGATAATCTGCAGATACTGAAATATAATTATGTGTTTGAGAAAATGTATATTTAACGAGATCTTGCTGCTTACTGTCCCAACCCCATGACTCAAAATAGAGACTGCGGCATAGTGCTGGGTCTTAAAATAGCACAGGCTCCTAACAAGCTCTGTAGCAGGAGACTTCAAGTATGTGGACATTTATAGGCTTGTTTTACATGGAAAATAATAAAATAAAAATGAATATTTTAAAGCTGTGTAATCTGGACATGAGGAGAAAACCGAGCACATCATAGCTGATGTGAGAGTGGCTGCATGACGCGTTGATGATCATTTCCTGATGTCAGCTTATTACTTATTAATTCCTTCAGCTAAATGCAGAGTACCACTGTGCAAGGGACGCTAGACTCAACACTCCAGCAATGCATGCACAATACATGCAGCAGTAATAAAATAAAATGTAATTTAAAAGTATTGGTCCTAACTCTCCTCAAGCTGCAGGGCACAAATCAACGTAAAATCTTAAAGCTGAAATGAATCTGATGTCTGATCACACATCAGACACAGATCATAAAAGAAATTCTCTGTAATAATCTTATATCTGGCACTGCAGTGGACTCAGAAATAGGAGGTAATGTGGTCATTCATTTGACACTGTTATTCAGTATGTACAGCCACTGAAAAAATAATTAGTAACACAATGAAGACCAGGAAAATTGCCTATATGAGGTGACATCAAATTAAAGGTGTTAAATGTTGAGTGAGCAGAAATGAAACAATGGGATGAATTATGATGACAAAGTGACAAAGAGGCCATGATGTGGCAGCCCCACAGTGCTCATCACAGTCAAGATCAGCAGACTGCAACTGACTAAGTCAAGGAAAACTTGACCCCAAGTATAAAAATAATAAACAAAGCAATAATCACTTTTATCAGCTTAGCATTTTATCTCAGGTGAATCTCTGTATTGACTAGTTACATGCATGAAAGTTAAACACAGCTTTGGAAGGTGGGCGACATGACCTTATCTCGAGCTTAGATAAGTATATGATTTTCTAGCAAACAAGCTGTTCTTTGAATGAGCATGAATGCCTGCTATGATTTCATTTAACAGTAAAAACAAAAAAAAAAAAAGAAGAAGCAGCTTTCTCGGCTTCTGATCACTATGTGAGATGAAAACATCAGAAAATAAAACACAACCCTACAATAATAAAAAACAGTCTGTATTAAACATTCCCTTATTACTAAACACCAAGTCAAGACAGAATAAGGCTCATTTACCTTCAGCATTATCAAACATAGCATCAAATCAGCAGTATTGATACACAGAGAAAAGATTCCTTTACAATTTGCATCTTCTCTTGACCTCATACATGTTTTACTGTAACATGAATAAATGCGCTCTTCACTTCAAGGCGGCTTTAACAAGCACAATTTAAGATACAAACAATGGAATCAAATTGTGTAAGCAATAGAAAAAATACCCACACTTACAGGTTGAGACACACATACATGTACTTGAATTTGAATGGAGAAAATAACAGGTGGGGTTTCTCTGATGGAATGTTTGACTTGTACAAAGTTAGAAAAATAATAGCTGTTTACATAATTTCCATTTAGATCCAGTTGCTTCAGTAAATACAGTTTCAAATGAAAAGTGATTCCTATCCTGAAGACTGAAATAGAAGTTTGATGACGTGGGCCTGTTCAGCAGCAGAGCACCAACACACCTGACTTTAACTCCAGGAACAAGTGAAATGAAGAGTAAATATAGAAAATTTAATTTCAGTGTGGTACACTGCTCCATTCATGGTGAATAGCATCATGCAGTAGCAGACAATGTCTCATTTCTCACCTTCACTTCCTTTTGGAAAAATCTAAAATGAGACATGAGATTGTGTTTCACTGTGCGCAACCATACTGAAAAAAATGTGACCACAGGCTTGCAAGTCACCCCCCCAAAAGCAATGCTGTCTGGGGTGGTACACACTGGTCATTTGGTCCTTAAAAAGCCATAAACAAACACAAGGAGGGGAAGAAACAAGGAAGCAACATGACAAATAATACATAAGTATGACAAACAAACATGGGAGAGAGACAACAATAAGAAGAGGATAAATGGGAAGGTGCAACAGAAAGAGCATGGAGGTAGAGAAGAAAGTTTGACATCATATCCAGCTACCAACAGTGGTCTCTTAACATAGTTTTTGCATCAATGCACTGCAACTGACAAACAGGAATGGCAATCAAACCAAAAACCAGAATATTTTTCACATATATTGGGGAAGAACTGGAAGTGTTAGCCTCAGAGGCTTTCAACGAGAAAACTTTCTTTGCCTTTGAGAATGAGATGGGAGAGGGAAGAGGCAGGACAGTTTAAAATAGTAGATGCGACCTTTAAAACGGTCACAGTGTTAACTTTTCAGCCTTAGGTTAGCGCTTCAGAAACTGCATTTGTTGTGAGGCAGATGATGGCAAAGGCTAGTGCAGTGGTGGGACCTGTAGATATTAAGGAGGTGAAAACACCTAATAAACCTGCTGCAAAGAAATCAAAGATTCAGCTATTTCAGTAATTACACAACTGAATAAATATACTGCATAGTAGAACCACAGGTTTAAATGACAAAGACAGTTTATCTTAGAGCAGAACTCTGAACACAGCAGACCTACGATGCATTCAAAGTCTCGATACACAATTTAAAGCCAAGAGCCGCAAGCTACCCAGACTGGCTCTGTAAAAACACTGGGTGACTGACTTTATCCAAACCTCATCCCTCTTTATCTCATTCTAACTGAAGGCAAAGTCTCCTAAGGCCTTGGAGAAACAGAGAACAGGTTATTAAAAGTCAGATGATAGGCTACCATGACTTGGCAAAGATGCTGGGTATGGGCAAACGAAGGGCAGTGTTCAAAGTCTTAGACATAATGGTTCTAAAAATCAAATTAACTAGATACCTGAGGGCTTTGCAATCAGGCAAAGACACTAAAAATACATATATATATATATATAATATGTATTTTATAAGTCAAAACACACACATACATACAAAGGGAGGGGGGAAGCGAGAGAGAGAGAGAGAGAGAAAGGGAGAGAGAGAGAGAGAGAGAGAGCAAGCGCAATAACTGAAGAAAGTCTTCTTAATGTGGACGTCTAGACCTTACTCAGTTTATAAAACAGTTTGAATTTATTTTTTTGAATTTGGATCCTTTTCAAAGATGGTTGAGCCCATGTATATAAAGTATTGTAGTTTTACCTGATTAATAACCACTGTACCCCATCATCTGACTTCTGTGAGTGAGAACAATCAGTCCACCTGGGCCATGAGCTGCAAGTGTGGGAGCATTAGCCTGATACCTTTCAGTACCTGTGTTTGCCACAACAGCTATTTTTCCATCACACTTAGAAGTTTTCAGAGTCACCTTGTTGCCAACATCGAGTTAGCTACACACAGAACATTTAGTGTCCTTGTCTAAATTTGCAGCACAAGACCAGCAGCTGAGATGTTGTCCCCACCTCCTGCAGTTTGATAAACCTCAGTGCACACCAGCACAGGTGCCACACAGATCTCATAATCCTCCTCATCCCAGCAGCTGACAGGCCTGGTCTCCTGCAGAGGGATACGCTGGCTGCCCTCCTGCCGGCTTACAGAGAATGAGTCATCCATGATGAGTCTCGCCTTGCTGGGGTCAATGTCATTAGAGCCACAAACATGACGGTTAGCTGTGAGAGAGGCCTTGGCTGTGGCCGACATGGTGTTCTTCCACTGAGAGCCACGGGTCACGATCATGGCCTGAAAGGCCAGTGTGTGGACATGGAGGCGAGTCAGTGGCTTACCCTTAGCTTTAGCACTGTTTGTGTCACTTTCTGCACTGGCATCATTTGCATCCCTGTAGCGCTGGTTCAGAATGCGATAGACCTCCCTCATTTGGTCAAGGACAGTAGCGACACGAGGGTTTGGATCTGACAACACTGTGATGTTGGAGCCTTTCAGCAGGCTGAGCAGGTTGGGAAGCTCCTGTTCATTCATGCCCAAAGAGTCTGCCTGCAAAGCAGCGACAGAATGAGTATTAACTAAGGATAAAACACACACACAGGCCATGCTGTTGCACTAGGTGATATAATATATTCCTTCATTGTGGCATGTTCCTCATATAAAACATAATCTGTTCTGATACATAAAGGTTATGACATTAAGGTATTTAAATGGCTGAAGCAGCTGTTCATTGTCAATTGTTTTTTTCCCCACTTTGGTTCACTCCATGTGGAAAAAGGGGGGATATCAACATCAACTATGTAATACAGCAAGATACTACACATACACATATTAACAGGTGAATATATAATATTAAAAAAATAAATGAAAATATGCAAATACAGAAAGGCATACATAGTTTCTGTTGAGTCATGACTGTTTTATACACAAATGTATTCAACAAATTTAACTACGCAAATCTATTTTCTTTCTGGAGTGCGATCTTGTTTTTCCGTCCCAGTCTTTGTGTAATCATGCTGGTCTACATTCTGAGTAATATGTGTTAAATATTCAGTTGAGTAATTATATTTGGTCATACATACATGTGGAATGACATAATGAAGCAGGTCCTCCATTATTCTCTCCTCTACAAAACTGGCCATCTCAAAATGGACACCAATCTGAGGAGATGACGAGGACAGCAGGTCGGCCAGGCGGGAGAGGAGAGCTTCCCTCTCACCTGGAAAGATGAAAGGAATAGACAGACGAGTAAGGAAGAAATTCAGACAAAAGGGAGAAAAAGTGGAAGTAAGTAAAGGGGAAAACATTTGAAAAACAAATCAAATATCAGAGAGGGAAGGGGCCAAAGAACAGGAGAGGTACAAATTAGGACAAATGAAAAAGTAAAGTAGCAGGGTTGGTGGTTGAAGAATTTAGAAATATGGAGAAAGGAGGTATGTAGGAAGAATAGTGGATTGACAAAGAGACAGAAAAAGACAACTGTCAGAGCAAACGAATCACCACTGATTTGCAAACAGCCTGGAGCAGAGTGGGAAGTTAGTTATGACCTGCCTGTCAGTGTGATACCGACTCTGCTTTGTTCCCTTCTTTCAGCTATTGACCTTATAAAAAGTCATGACTAGGGCTGAACAATATGCAAAAAATGATAGCGAAATCATTACAGCAGATATAAGGATTGTGAGATGATTCTACAGTGAACCATGCTAAACCTTTCTCTTATCTGCAGAAAGCTCGCAGTTTACAAATAAAGCCTTTTATGAAGTCAGAATAGACAAGACGCTTGTAAAAATTATCATTAATAATTGTTCCAAAGCTTACATCAACTTGTAAACCCAGATCCTCTCAGTAAACTCATGGAAGGTTAATTAAAAAAACTATCAATGTTCTATGAACACTCATGTGACAAAGCAGCAGATTCTAATATTACACTTCTCAAAACAGCAACAAAAAAAAGGTTGTTGCCAGTTTCCTTACCTGGTTGGAAGGGGAAATTATCCATCATTTGCAAACCGCCCACCACCAACAGATCTGGTTTGAAGCCCTCAAGTTTATCAGCAAAATCCTCCATGGAGGCCAGGTAGGGGTTATGATCATCACTGTGGATGATATATCTACAGAGAAGTGAACACAGATAGCTTTAAATATCTCAGAGCTACAGTTTAACTTCTATGATTCCTCAAGGTCCCCCAAAAGAGCCACCAAAATTTCAACATACCTGTTAGCTCTTCGTGAGGTAAAGTGCCCCCAGCTAGCTCCAGATGGATACTCCAGTATCAGATGAATGTCTGGTTCTTCGACAATGTTACCTCCCACTGCAAAGACAGGGGTAGGTGGGGTACAGGTAAGAGGAAAGGGAGATGTACAGAAAGCAGTGTGAAGGTAAAGACAGAGGGGAATACAGAAATGGTGGAAAATGATTGTGGGAAGTAAATATGAGGAGACCTACATCTTGTTATCCTTGAAAATAATAAGGTTCACCATTGTATGTTTGTGTGTGCGTGTACCTGTGATGTGCTGGGACAGGACATCAGCAAAATCGGGGCTGAAGCTTCCCCCTAGTAACACATCACATCCCTCGGTTGCCATACGACCAGCCATTACTGGAGCATTACCGCCTACTGCCCATCTGTTCCCAGGTAGGTCACGGGACGCCTCAACCAGCTCACTAAAGAGGGTGTCATTTAGCATGAAACGCCTGCAACGCAAAGGAATTAAAAAACAGTGAGACAATATTAAAACTGATGCACCAGGACCTGAAAGCAGCAACATTTCTTTCTCTCTTCTTCATTTAACTTTATTGGAGAACAACACAATAAAGTGCACTACTACTGCAAAAGAAAAGCCGCGGAGTAACAACTTTTCATGACGTGAGACTACATTGAAAGCTGAACACAGAGACACGTGTCAGAGCTTGCCGTCAAAGCACGCCTATCAAATATATCAAGAACAGACAACCTGAATGCTTGTATGATGCCTGGCTGTGCTCAGGCTCTGTGTGACTAATCTTGCTATTATGAGCTCCTGAAAAACTATTTGAACATTGGCATCTTTTCTGATAAAAGCTGCCTTCACAGTCTTGTCATTCTGCAGCCACCAGAAAATAAAAATATGCCCATGTTGCACTGTGTACATGAAACCAATAAATATGCCACCTATAAGAGACAGTTCTAGAAACAGTGTGTATGCTACTTGAAGAGATTAACCTGGTTTCTCAAACAGTAGCATACTGTAGATTAAGGTTATTTCTAGCACCTCTCTTGCACAAGTCGCTAAGAATGAAACAGAAACAGATGTAAAATCAACAGTACATGTGGTCTGCATTTGGCAGACATACCCATCATCTCCTCTGTTACTTGCACATTTCACTTAGTTGCTAAAGTTCTCTTTTTTTGGCAGAAGTGCCTCAACACAAGTCAGTGTTAGACTTTTTATGAGGTTGTTCATTATTTGGTGGAAATGATGTTAATACTACAAAATTCTGCAAGAAAACAAGCAAAACTGAGGCTGTTCATTCTTATTGACTGTCTCACACTTTTGCCCTTGCTCTTTCTGTCCATGGTGAATCTGTAAGCCTGTTGCCTTTATGTGTTAGTTCCAGCCAATGAACAAGGGCTCACAGGCGCCAGAACAGGAGGCGTCATCATACCAGAAAAGAGAAGGGGAATGGGTTCAACTGCATAAATACTAACATGTTAAGAACTGCTGAAACTGAGACTAAAAAATATCAGCACACCAACAATGACAGTAAAACGCACACTGCCTAAAGCGAGGATTTAAACATACCGCTTTTTCTAAGCCAGTCTATTTTGTCTGAAAAATAGATGGATAAATGAAAGAAGAGATTTGTATGTCTGCAAGTTTATAAGAGCCAACACATTCATGGTGGAATGTGAATGCGCTTGTGAAAAAGCATGTGAGAGAGGGAGAGGAACGTAGTAGCCTGAGGGGTGCAACAAGGAAACAGTTTTATATATCCTCTTTACTGGTCTCAAACCTCTCAAACTGAATACCCCCATTTTCTCATTAAATCACAAAAACACTTGACACAGCCTGCATATAAGCAGTGGATCAGTCCCAGCACAGACTTAAGTATTCAAATAGTTGCAAGAGGACATGTCAGTCAGCATATGTACTGTATTTATCCTCCTGTGACTTTAGGATTGAATAATTGAACTGGTCCACAAAAATGTAACAGCCAGTTCTCATTCACATACACACATACCACTTACTCTGCGGCAGCTCCTGGGGCAAAGAAGTAGGCAAAGCTCTGCGCCAACTGTTCAGTGTTTTCTATGTAGTCATGATGCAGGGGCTGGTCTGTGGGAGGGAGGCCAATCTTATTAAGCAGTGATACCCCGTCCACTATCAGGTCAACACAACCGCCAAAACCTGTGGATGAAGGAGAGGGGCAGAGAGGGGCACACAAAAAGAAATAAGTGTGTACAACCAAACATATTGGGCCAACATAAGGGAGAAGATAAGAAGGTGGCCTGAGGGAAAGGGGGGTGGGGAGAAGATTGTGAATCATAAGACACTCTAGTCAAACTGATCACACACAAAGACCATTGTGGACAGTAACAACTCCTGATAACCTACTTGTGTAGGCAACCTGCTAGAGAGGTCAAAAGGTAAAGTAGATCTTATCATGTGGTTAACACCAGTGGTGCATTTTGTTGCATATCAACAGGCTAATACTTGGCACTGTATTGTATTGAATAACTTCTTTTTACCACCTGTCACATCTGTAACAGTAGTATCAAAGGGTTAAATGAAAATTTAATAGTAGGTGACTCAGCTTACATGTGATGTTGTTGCCAAATTGTGAATAACCACTATGTAACAGATCTGATTGCGTGGATGGGCCTGGTGTGGAGCTGGGTAAAGGTTGGACAGATATCACTTCTGTTTTGTGTTTGTATCAGGGTTCAAAGGACAATATTTTAGTATTAGGTCATGACAGACACTCACACCAATTACCTGAAGCAGACTGCTGTCTTCAGGTGAGGAATTAACTCATTTACCAAGGTTAACAGCAAACAGTCTGTCATATTGACTTTGACTAGTCAACAAAGGAAAAGGACCTGAAACAGCGCGTTTATGGTAACAACTAGGGCAGGCATTAATTAATTACAATGGTAAAAAACACACATTTCTTTTCCTTTAAAATTGACATGATGAGTCAGTATGATCCCTCTTTAGAGCAAACTGATCCCAACTGGTCAGACAAAGTGCAAATGTGGATCTGACAGTGCAGATATTTCATGCTCACATCCCTTTAATCTCTTCTTCTTCTCCTTTATTAATATTTTGAGGACAAGTCAGTTCAAAGTTAATGTCAGCTCAATGTTTTCCTGCACTTATTTTAACTTTACCCCATTTAAACCTTAGATCAACGTTACATTAATGTTAAGCTGATTTACTACAAAATACGTAGAGGTTAACAATCAGCTTTCAATTATTTTTTTTTATTATTATTTATTAATTTACTTTTTTGATAGTAAGCTGAAGCTGAAGAAGCTAACAACTTACGTCAACAACAGTTATTTAAGGTGTTGTTTTGTTTGGAGACTAAGCGATAATAAATGCTAGCTAGCTAACGTTAGCTTGCAGCCGCCACTCACCAACCGCCACTCTCGGTCTGGCGACGCTGCTCATCCCGACTTTCCGTTCAGCCCGGAGCAGAGAGGACAGGACCGTGTCCAGCCGGTCGTCCAGGACCTCATTCTGGGGTGAACGAAACCAGAGGGCCACAAGAACCACAAACAGGGACACAACGGGCCCATATTTCATCCACGAAACCCTGCCTCCCCCCTCCATCGCTCGCTCGCTGACTGGATAAAGGTGGTTGACTCGACACCGGGTGTAATGAACAAGCGCCTTCCACCAGCGCCGCCGAGCGCGGGGGTGCGTTTGTTTATGAACCAGCGTCTCCCGGCTGACTCTGGATTCCAGCTATTGATTTAAACACAACAAAATCATGTCTCTATATAATTACTGTCTATATGTATTGTCGTAAATGAGGCTTCATTTATCGATTTGCTTTAAAAAAAAAAAAATGATACGCCACTGTCCCCGTTGTTGGCAGACGCCGGTGTTTAAAACGAACAGAGGGGGCGTGTTTGTTTATTTTTGCTGACAAGGCGGAAGTGGCATGGTTTAATGAAGTCATCCTGAGTTTGCACTTTCCTCAAGTGTTCAACTACCTTTTTTTTTTTTTTATAAATTCTCTTACTGCACTGAATGTGTTACTTTTGCCTCAGGAAAGGATCCAAGTCAATTCAGTAAGTTTGTCTTACAATTACTGTCACAGAAGCCCACATTTAAGTTAAACCCTTATTTCTGTGCAGAGTTTGGATGAACATTTTAAATGTAGCACGAACTGTGTTTATCAGCTACCATCAGAACAGTCTTAGCTCACATGGACTTATCCATTCATCCAGCACATTTTGACCCGCAGACTCCTGGAGAGTCCATCCCTTCAGGCATGGAGGCTTCACAGCAATCATATAAAATGCTAATAGATTTAAAAATAATAGCAACAATGATGAACAGAAACACCATTTTGTGAACCAAAAAATGATTTAATTTCAAAACAGTAATGTGGCAATATATTTAATTAATACATCTATTTTAAAACCATTTCTTAAAAAAAAAAAAAAAAAAAAAAAAATATTACAATTGAAGTTTGAAAACACTAACAGACACCATTTAAAAAGATATATTCTCACATTATGGAGTGGTGGTGGTACTGAGACCATTTTAAATCATGTTAAAAATGAAATGGGTGGGGGAGACACCATTTCTACAACAGCGATGCTCTGCTTCAAATCACCTGCGATGAGATTAATGATAATGCACATGCACGTTTTCTCCCTTTGCAACTTTTTGATTGAGCTTTCTTTAAAGGATCTTACACCAGCTAAGTCACAACAAAACACCTTCAGTGAAACAAGGGTAGTTTGTTCAGGCACATAGTTGTCATACACCATCAGCTAATCCACCTACATCAAGTGAAGGACTTTTCTCCATTTGCTGTAGAAGGAAAACGAAATGCCATGCAAGTAGGTTGATCGGTGTGCTTTGAATACAATTACTATACTGAAAACCAGGAGTGCTTCGCCCCCTAGTGATCAAGTTATGGCCACTGCTGCTTAATAAAACCTGCAAGACAGATCAGTGAGGCACACTCAGATTTCACAAAGACAATAATCTCTCAAGCTCGAAATGCTAGTGAAATAGGTGATACTGTTGCAACCTCCCTTGCAACAGAATGGCAGAGTTTTAGTTTATAATTAACAGTATACACAGGTTTGTTTGAGATAATTTTTCATTTCCATTATGCTTTTTGTTGTCTTACCTTGGGTTTTATTTGGGGATGCCAGCCACAATCTCAGACTCAATATTACAGTGATCAGATCCACGGAGGATTTTAAAATATCCTGAAGACCAGAGACAAAAAGACAGATAATACGAAAGTTTACATGTGAAGTAGCTCAGTTTTATCAAATGAAACTCTGAACCTGGTTGACCCAACACAGAGAACTATGCTCAACTAAATGTCAAAACAGACAGTTATGTGCAATGTGTCTCATATTTAGAGGTGCTGCTGGGGATCATCACAGTATCATTTTAAAGTGGAAATACTGTAGTGTTTAAAAGAGTAACAGCTAAGAACTTTGAAAAGTATTTTTAAAGATTTAGATAATTGATTTATAATATAGCAACCAGCATGCATTATTTTAGAAGAAAAATGCATCATATAGTGAATTTAGTTTGGACCATTTCTTAGGTACACATGTTCAATCTAATGCAACAACCCAGTCAGTCTTTATAAAGAAGTTGTGTCACAGACTGTAAGAGAAATGTTGAATTAATAATGAGGTGTGCATTACACTACATAATGCTTTAGTGTCTCTAGTATTCCATTCCTTGTGTGCATATGGGCTAATGTTTAGACTGACAATCATTGTGTGAATGTAATGTTTCTGCTCACCGTTGTCACCCCAGTCAGTGTTCCAGGAGTTGGCACAGAGCCAGTAGGGAACACCATTTTCCTCCCCCCAACCAAGGATCTTGATGGCGTGGCCACCCACAGCAGAGCCAGACACATGCTGATAGACACCTGGAGATCAGGAGGAGAAAAAAAAAAAAAAAAAAAAAAAAAAAAAAAAAAAATGCGAGGAACACATTTTAGTTGAGAGTTCGCAAGAGTTCTGATATGAGAGATAAAGTCAGAATCAACTGTTCAGAATCACTGAGGAAAATCTGCAGTTATAGTGTTCCCTGTGAGTTCTTACCTGACTTGTATAGCAAAAAGTCCTCAAAGACGATAAAGGCTCCCTCTACTGGACCATTCTTATAAATCTCATTTTGAATCTGCTGCTCATCTGCCTCCACTGTGTAAGATGTTCTACCTGCAACACACTTAGAATTAGGAGTCCATGCTGCATCTGTGTGTACCATGGGTTAGGCCCATGGTAAGTCAAACTCTCTCCATCAGATAAATAGTAGATGTTTTGTATTTGCAAGTCAGTGTATATAAATAGCAGTCAATGATAGGTTATTGACATTATGAGAGAATACATTTCCTTGAAGGAATGAATTACAATTCAAGATTTCATTCTGCCTCTTACCATAATGCTTGTCCTGTTTGTAGCTGGGTGTGTATCCAGTTTCACACTTGTTGATGCACTCAGGTGTTTCCCCACCTTCTCCAGTGCAGGGAGGTCTGCTACCATTCACATGGTGTTCACAGGGGGCGATGGTGTAGGGCCGGCAACCTTTGTCACAAAGGATTCAGAATTGTAGAGACCATACACACACACACTATATAAGTCTAACAGGCACAAAACTTACCAATGTGGGAGTCATAGAGACCTCCAGAGACCAGTCCTTCTGTGGTCCAGAATTCCCAGGCAGATGAGGGGTAGCCACCATTACATCTAAGAGAGAAATACCAAAAAGCATGAATCCCTTTTACACCTTTACTGATCACCAATAAGCACACCATGCTTCTATTTCCAAACATTGACATTAAGGATGCACCAATTTTTCCTGTTGTTGTTCATATTGCTACTGCACTGATATTAAGTAATGATTCATTAACAGTGCACCTTTTCTCAAAGGTGAAATCTGTACACCTAATTGTAGACCTCACTGAAATCATTTTTATTCAAAAGGAGGGACTGGTGTGGTCCATGAATTAATAACTAAGACTGGATTTTATTATTACATTGAAAAAACAACATTTCACTTGAATCAGTTAAGTCACTTAATAAGGTCAGCTTTGGCACAGATACTGATCCTGCCAAGGGCCTGTCTCTGATCCATCCATTCCTATATGTCAGGCTTCTCTCTTCAGATCAGATGATTCACTTGGAAGCTCACGTTGAGCTGATTCAATCTTTCCTCCCATTAATTTCCTCACACCAAATAATTCACATTTCAAACAGTACTTTGCTACTGTGCTTTGGGTTATAGCCTTCATATAGAAGGTCACATTTGGCTACAACAAAGTAGTAAAACTGTTCACATGGCTTGGTCCCTTACCCCATGCCACAGCTTTTACAGCAGGTCAGCAGGTCCTCAGAGGAGATCTCCACATTGACCTTGCCATTGCTATGAATACACACGCGGTCAGAGATGGCCTCGGCAGCGCCAAATGCCTGCAGAGGTGAAGTAAGTACCAAGATATGTTACAAACATACATAAACAAATCATTAAAAAACAGGGAAACCCTCCCCCTTTCTTACCCAGCAGGATCCACAGGAGCCCTGGTCTCTGATCTCTCTCAGCGTGGGACAGTTGGGCCACTGCACTCTGGAGTCAAATTCTTTAGGCAGCTTTACATCTCCAGCATACTGAACCCTACACGGGAAATCAGCATTGCTCAGAGTTAAGTATTACAGTGTGCTTCTATAGTAAAAACACAAAGCTACTATGTAAGCAGATTTGATATAGGTGACTATACAGAGTCTTGCTGAGTGCCAGTGAAACCACTACATCCTCCATGTGCAGACAAGGTGTACAAGGTGCAAATATTAGGGGATGTATTGAACAAGGCAAATACTCACTCTCACAGATCTGCGAGTGAAATCAGTACTAAACTGGTGTTGAGCTCTTGTGTTTCAAACCCAGAAACAGTACACAACAATTGTATGTACATGAGACTCACATGACTGGCAGTTTAGGTCCCTTCAACATCGTACCACAGAGGCTCTGGACATAACTGTAGTCAACATTATTGAAGTTGTGACCAGCCTGCAAGAGATAACAGATTTAACCTGTTTATAGCCAGTGAGAGAAGTCTGCGGCAAGAAAGAAAGACAAAAAAAAAAAAAAAAAAAAAAAACCCTCACCTTCCATGTAGTGTTCATCTTATTGATGTAGTCGACCATCTCATTGGACAGTGCATGTAGATGGGGTCTGGCCAGGCTCAGTGACAAGCTGGCAGCCAATAGCAGGAAGGCTGTGCGCCACATTTTGCCTGAAAGATACAAAATGAAGAAGAGTGAAATGAGTAAATTGGTTATCCATTACACTGGTGAGCTATAGATTTACAACATCACAATGCTAGGCCATAAATGACAAATTTCCTCTTTCCAACTAAAACAGCATCCCTTTCTATTCCAGACAAAATTAGTAGTTTTTTTTAAATCAACTATCAGGTGTGAATGGTGAGGGGGGAAAATAAAATTGCTACTACAGCAGGAAGTTGGACAATTAAATGAAAACTTTAAAGAAACTCAGCTGTGAAGAAAAACTTTCACTAGCATGAGAAAATGTGTTCAAGCATAGTGTTATACTTGAACACAAGTTATTCCCCACTTCATTCACAGCTGACTAGAGAGTGTCTCTGTGGTTGCATCTACAAGTGGAACATGTATACATAGAGCAGAAAAACCCCCTTATCCTCGGTCACGCTTGTCCTAACCCTTTCCACTGGTTAAGGAGACTGCGTCAGCACATATACCACTAACAGTCAACCAAACTCTTCTAATTCATTAGATTTAAAGCTACAAGTAGAAGAATTGGACTTTCAATATGCAGAGCATTTCCATTTGTACAAGACTATCGGTGTTGCTCACTTAACAAGGCTGGGTTTCTGTTCCAATTAAAAAAAAAACAAAAAAAAAAACAACAAAACAAACATCCTTGTCCTGCAGAAAAATGTCACCCACAATGCAAGACATAATATGCATCATATCATAGGAAGTGAGATGTATGCTTGGAGTTGAGATCAGTTGCATTAGACATCATACTATTAAACTGGGAACTGGAATGGGTGTGCTCAGGATAAGCAGGATGCTTGAGGTTCAGAAAAATCAATACCAGTGCAGACACTCTGCAATCAAGGCAATGGAGAAGAACTAATATGCAACTTCAAAGCCAAACATCCAAAATGAAGGGACAACCGATGATGTCAGCTATTACTGAGGGCCGAACAGCAGGGGAGAACAAAAGCTTTGTGTCAGAAAGAAATTTGGCCAAAAATCAGCTAACAAGCAAGACTAAATTCACATTTGAGGGGAGGGGGAAAAAAAAAACAAAAAAAAAAAAAAAAAAACCCTACATGGACTTATTTAGAAACTGATACAGACACACTGACTCAGATTTTCTCAAAAACAGCAGAAGTTGTGTTAGTGACCTGTAAATATTTGCACATCTGTCAGAGCAGGTCCCTTCTGTTAAAGGGAAGAAGAAGAAAAGCCAATGAAAATACATTGTAAGAGAACCAGAAAATCTTTGTGAAACTGGTTTGGTCTCACGTGACTGAGGCCAAAGAAATTAGAAAAAGCACAAAAGGGGAAGTAATAATAATTTTAAAAAAAACCCAAAGAAAAAAGCTGAGTTTACACTGATAACACTGCCATGCTGCAATCACTAGCATAATTTCTCCAAAATATAAACCACGCTCTTGTTCTGGCCCAACTTTTTTTTTTTTTTTTTTTTTTTTTTAAATGCCAAAAGTAGTTTGTCATATTTTAATGGGGGCCTTTGTACTGGAAAGTGCATTTGTAACCACCAGGTTAGCGTTATAGGTTGTTTGTAGACAGATTCAATTGTTTCAACTGAAACGTTTCCTTAAAAACTGAAGCATGATGAGGATGTGATTTGGGGAAGGGACCCAGCTATCTGCTGATCTGCACACTATGTCCTCAAGAATTCATTCTCTCGTCAACTACTTTCAACAAAGTCATTAAAACCATGACTCATAGTGGAGGGCTGTGAGGTCTTTCTGTGGCAGTGCTCTTACATCTCCAAAATGTAAGATTCTCTGAAACAAAAACAACCCCACTTTCAGTTTGACAATGATTACATACCATCAAAAAGGCCAAGGCGTTGTGAAAGTTCCTGTGTGTGAGGTTTCCTCCCAGGTCTGCAGGCGAGTGAGTCACCACCAAAGATACAGAGACGTGCCCCTGAACACTTACTTTGTAAGTAGAATCACCTGCTGCCAAAGATTTTAACTTCCGCCTAAAGTTTGTTTGCTCAAACACCGTGCTCAGCTACAACAATAAAGAGGACACCTGAAGTTTCTGCTATCAAGAAGTACAGGAAATGAAAACCTGATAGCGCTCCAATAATACAGCTGTCTAGATTGTTATCATATTAAAAAGATAGATACAATTAATTTTCTCCTTCCTTGTCACAGAGCAAAGGGCCAGCTGGGAAGGGGAATAAAGCCCGTGGGCAGAGTCTGGGCTGGAGACTGTCTTAGTAGTTAGCCACGGTCATGTCATTTTATGTCAGTTTATCCCAGACATGTTCATGGCTTGGTATAAAAATATAAAAAATAAATGTGCCTCTCTCTCGTCTGCCTTGGTGAAGCAGAGGACGGAATGGCTGCCTCTGCTTCTAATTTCCATTTCCTTGTGTCCATGTGCTACACTGACAGTATTGTGTTGCATATCCATTGACTTATTCTTGATATCGAGTTATTTCTCCTCGGAACCCGATCCTGAATCCGAATGAAGAATATTTTCGATGTTTCCCAATCGTTTTTTTATGAGAAACAGATTTGCTCCGACTGTAGAAATACTTACCACCTTTGGCCGGGAAGCCAAATGAGGTCAGGCAGTTAACAAACAAACAAAATAAATAAAAACAAAAACAAGCACACGCCTTTTAAAGCTCTGTCTGCAGGTCAATGTAAACTGAAGCGGAGTTAGCTAAGAGCTAACTGACCTGTAAACAACTAGTAACCGTCGCTCTAACGGCTGATAACGGCAGCCTCGCTCACTAACGGCCGCCTGAACAACAACAACAACAACTACAAAAAACAGACAAACAAACAAACAAACAAACACTTACCGTAGTTTGTTTGTCAGCTCCGGCTGTAAACTTGGTTACACCCGGCACAGGCGACTGGACGACAAAGTACGTGGTTTCGAGTCAGTCCTCGAGGTTTTATCCCTGAAATCACGTGAGACAGTCACATGAGGGCGGCTCATGTGATCGGCACCAACCAAACACCACCACCTCCACCAACACCACCGACACCACCCTCCCGTCTTTAATCCCGGTCTGTGTCTGGTGACAGAGCCGTGAAAACCTGGATATAACCAGATCCGGATCACCCTGAAGCGCAGACACTTGGGGCAGTTGGGCGTCCATCTTTACATGTAGTCATTTAGTCTTCTATAAAACCCTGTAACCTTTATAATTGTTGGTTGACTAGAGCTCTGATGGGATGTGTTTTATTTAAATTAAATCTAATTTTGGAGCAAAAGCCCAACTCCACATGTCACTGTCATATTTCTGACCCCAGGCCCTTTGGGCTCCGGGGCCTGACCCTGGTAATTGACCCCAAATCCCAGAAACACCTTGACACTGACTATTCTAATTATATATATTACTTTTTAAAAATCAAAACGTTATATGTTGCTATGTTATGTTATTTAAAGCATCATTTTACATCACTCTTGATTATCGCTTGACATAATGCATCTCGTTGTGTGTGGCCAAATGCATGCACAGCTGCGTGACAACTTTTGACTAATTTTAGTTTATCTATGACTTTCATTTCAGTTTTACAAAAATTGTCTTGTGATTGTGAACTGTTTGCCGCAGTGTCGTGGGTTGCTAACTATACTGGGTTGCTGAATGCTCATATTGCTTTCTCTTCCTTTTATCAAACTGTCATCTGACTCTCAAAAAGATGACATGGGGAAATAATACAGGCACAGGAAACAAACGTTAATCATTATTTTACCAAGTTAGTTGCATAAGAGCAGTTTTCGTAGTCATCATTTTTAAGCAGAGCATGATTGACCTGAATCATGTTCTCATTCAACCAGACAGATCACATTCTTCTTTTAACTGATTGCTTTATCTAGAGTATCATTTAAAACACATCCTATAGTAAACAACAGCCTGGGGTTGAGTTAGAGTGTACTGAATGGTTGACCATGTATCTGCAAAACAAAAATACAGGTATATTATGTGTTTTTTATGATTAATAATGCACAACTGGGTTTCTGAGCAAAACAGCATATACTAAGTTGCTGGAATAAACATTACATTAGTCTGCTGCACAACTCTATCTTCTTAATTTTCAGTACTTCTCACTATGTTGTTTATGTTTATAGTTATTTATTAATATCTTCCACAAAGTCCACACAGATGTAAAGGTTATAACTTTTTGATTAACAGTGTTTTTTCTTTCTTCTCCTATTTGTTATGTTTGGTGACTTACTGCATATAAAAGTGCTCCTGGAGGAATAAAAAGAAAAAGTTGTACTAAACTGAGTTCATTCAAGCACAATATCAGCATAAATAGATGATTAAGATGATTTTGCTTGAGGCTCTCTCTTGAAGACAGCTCCTGTGTCAAAATAAAAGTTCACAACCTTCACTAATGTTGTTGTAATAATGCAAAATCTTATAATAATGTCTTTAATACAGTGCTTCACACCAGACTTGAGGTCGTGTAGTATGGCAGCATAAGAATACTGTAAAATAGAGAAGAGTTGGAGGGATAGTGGTTATTGCCCTGGGACACTAATACTGTCTCATTTACACTACAATTACAAACACTACAAGATTAATAATGAGGCTTGGACTTAGATTCATAATGCCACATTTCCATCAGTGACAAAAACTCATAATCATATTGGCCGTCACTGATGGTAAATGAATGAAGGGTGATCAAAACATCACTCTGGGCTTTAATCATGATTAATGACTTTATTTTGTCACATCAATAGCACAGTTAATGACACAGTACCACCATCCACAGCAGCTCTGTGGAAATCCTTGTAAAGAGGAGGTGATGCATGTTGATAAGTGGAGGTCGTCCAATGACGAGGTGATGTTACACTCAAACAGCAAACAAATTCCTCTCTGTAATGAAAACTATCCTGGCAATTTCACATGTGAAACCTCAGCACAAAACCTTGATGTACCGCACCGTGGCTCATCTTACAACAGTAATCAAATCAAACAGTGGTCAAATATAAAATGAGAAAATGTCAAAAAATATATAAAATGAAATTAGAAACACAAGCAAATATTCTCCTACACATTAGATACACAAAGCAAAGCATACTGTACTAATATAATGCAATACATGTACATGAGACAAGCTGTCTTTCTACAAGGCAAAGCACTGATTCATGATGATGAAGCCATGACATCACTGAAGTCTAAAGCGTGGGCGTAGATATTTTTCATCAGTGCACTAATATACAAGTCATTAGCTGGCTTATTGCTTTTGCATACACATACATTCAAGCATGTGAGTTAACTACTGTAATGTGTGCGTGTCGTAACAGTAAGTGCTTTCTTTCTCTAAGAGAATAGATATAACTCTGCTGCCCGTATGAGTGAGCAACATGCAGTGACTCCTTTATCAGCACGCGGCAGCACATGGATAACAGTATGACACAGGTTGATAAAGCAGTTCTGCCAAAAGCATGTTTTTCTGTTTCACTTTGCTTCATAAGCCCAGTATAAATCCAGTATAACTAACTACCTAATATATTCTCAAAGAGCTGCTCATTGTTTAGTACCTTAAAACATGAGCAGCTCAGCCATTTAATTGCTTATTACACCTTACTTTATAGTTATTGTTTTGTTTAAGGTTAAGTATAGTTAAATAAAGTAAAACGAAATGAAAAAGATACAGAACAGAAAAATACAAAAAAATATACAAGGAAGACTAACATTGGTAAACACATTCTGTGATTAAAATGACAATTTTGAAATAAACATATTGAAATAAATAATAACATTCATAACCTAACACTGGTACTGAAAATTCATAGCAGCAAATTATCTTTACCTTTATGCAGCATTTTTATTCTGAAACATCTCCCCCATATCTAGATTCCCTCTGTCTGCAAGCTGCATTATCAAAAAATATTTTATACTGTTAAACAACAGCTCGAAGGATTTTCAGTCATACCATGAAAGGTAATAAAATCAATGTAGCCTCATGGAAATTCAGTTTTACTGAGGTAGGAGTTTCAACTGAAGGGCAACACATATTTATGAATATCTGACTCTTAGGAGAAAACCATTTAGAGTTACAGCTTTTCATTCAACATTACAACAAAAAGTCAATCAGTAATTGCTCATTATCTTGCAAACTAGTTTCAGTGTTCACTGTATGTAATTTTTAAAACAAAGCACAATTCAACTACAAATGACACGTTGATAAAACCAGTTTTAACACTGAACTTTCTTGACGAGGCTCTTCAGTAAAACCAATTCAATTGTTGATATCCAAAAAATGGACAATGGACAACAATTAAGAAAAACAAACAAACAAAAATGAAGCTGACACAGTGAAATCTTTGATGAGACAGTAGGTAGTAAGTAAAAATAAAACATGTGAGCTGTCTGGAGCCACAAGGATTTGAGATAATAGCTTAGTCAGAAAAACACTGTTGGTAATGAACTAGTTTAACTTCCATCCCAGCACATACAGGTTTGTTGCCATTGTAATTTACAATATCAGCAGACAAAACTGACACCCGCTACTACTGCATTTCATTATCATGTATCACACACATTGCTTCTCATCATTCATCATTTAAAAATAATTTCATTGATTTCAAAGAGAAATAAAATGTGATTATCAGACGTGATCATAAAAGTTACTTCAGTAACTTTAAGTTCTTTAAGGTCTCTGTTAGAGAGGATAACACAGCTTATACATATACAACATAGCTTTTCTTTGGAAACTTTGTTCATTTATTAATCTTAGGTTTGTATATTAATGAAAATAGAAATATCTTAGCTCATATATTAATAATAGAAACAATTTGATCCTGCTTAACTTTCCTTTGACAAATTACCTCGTAAATGTCTAAATGAAGTGTAGTTTGTAGAATATCATGCTACAGCCACTGGTGGCTAACAATAAACCTAAGCTGTACCTTTTCTGCTGCAAAGTGCTGACGGGCTGACATGACTGTTACAATAAGCAAAGGAAAGTATAGCATATAAAATAATTTAGAAACTGTTTTTCCTTCTGATCCCTTGTTAATCTGATAGTTTCATGTCTCTCAGTGCATGACAGTAATGTGTGTTAACACCAAACACACAATACAGTGAATAACTGACTGGTTGGATAAACAAGTGGCTGCCTGAAAACTCAACAAGATGCTCAACATCACCTCAAGGTTAAAAAAATAATGATAAGCATTCTCAGGCATATTAACACCAATGACTTTAGATATACAGTTGGGCTTGCATTGAATATACATTGATTCTATATCTCATAACAGATCATTGGTTTCATTGTATTGAATTGACTAATTTCACCAATTTCAAAAAAGAGACTGGTTTTGGTGAGTTGCGTCACAAGCAGCCTGCAGCAAACAGCATGTTTGGTTATTGTAAACTGGTTTAACTTCCTTCATTTAGAAAGTTCATTGTCACTGAGATAAAGCGGGCATTTCATTAACTTTGCCTTATTTCACATGACTGTTTATGCTTATACCACAGCCACTCACCATTTTTAACATTTGCTTGCTTTTGAATTTTACTATAGCTAACATCAGCTGACTGCACTGATTGAACAAGCCACGAGACTTGGATTGTTTTTAATGATTAAAGTGTAAAGGTTTATTTAAATAAAGGTGGAAGCAATGCTCCACATTTATTAGCACCTGTGGAATTCTTCTTTTCTTTGAACGACAAATCTTTAATTTAACCTCAGTGAATCTGTCGCCTTCCTTTCAGAAACTGCTTTAACTAAACTGAAAGACGTTTCTCCCACTCCTCTCTCTAATTTCATTTCTCTAATTTCCCTTGTAAACTGGTGTTAACTGCTCTGATGGCTTGCATAGGAAGCAGACAGCCACATGTTCCTCTAATACACAGGAAATTTCCAGGTGCTTTTTTTTTTTTTAACCTGCCTGGAAGGAGCACCACATTCGAGGAGGTTCATACTGTTCAGCCCTTCTCCATGCAGCCGCTTCAACCTACCAGGTCTGCTAGTGCAGTGACATGATTTGTCACCAGAGAATTGAATTAAGGTCCCTACAGAGGAGTGCAAGTGTTTTTCCACTGTGCCACCCATGTATTCCGATTATTTGCAATTTTAACCTCTATATCTGTATCTATATCTGTATCAGAGAAAAAAAATTAAAATAAAAATGTATTCAAATAAAGATAAACATGTATACTGTATATTCTTCCATGACGGATTCAATTGAACTGAAAAGGCCCCTTAATTCCCCACCAAGCCTTCCCTAGTTTAATTAAAGTGTGAACTCACATATTTCTTAAACTGCTAAACTGAAAAAACATACCATTCCCCACCCAGGATTTCACTTTGCCAACACCCCCACCCTCATTACACTGCCCTCTCTCTACTGTCCACAAACTGGACCATCTGTTTGCGAGCATGGGAGATGACTGGAGTGAGTGGAACGACTGGAGTACCAGGCGTGGTAGCACCGGGAGTCGAGCCACTGGGGGTTGAAGCTGCAGGTGTTGTAGCTGCAGGTGTTGAAGCTGCAGATGTTGATGCTGCAGGTGTTGAAGCTGCAGGTGTAGAAACAACAGGGGTCGAAGCACCAGGGGTCCCACCAGGGGTAGTGCCTGGTGTTGTACCTGGAGTGGCAGGGATCACAACAACTGGAGCCAGGCCTGGACTTTCAGCCCCAGCTCGAGGCTCCAATCGTGGTGTGGATGTGATAAAACGAGCCTCTCTGATTCGGTAGGGACTTCGGTAGGTGGAGATGGGCGATAGCTCGGAGCCCCAGCCAAGATAGCTCCCACTGGAGGGAGACTGTGCATCTGCGCTGAAATACAGTGTAGTGCTGGACTCTCCGGGGAGTCCTGCTTTTCTCTCTGGTGAACCAATCAGGAGAGGGGAACGTCGCTCAGGTGACCAGCCAGGAGTCTTGATGTCTAAGGAGCCTGCAGAGGATGAGGCCTCGGTCAGGGTTGCAGCGTTGCTATCAATGTGGCGAAGGCTTCCTGGTTGCCTTGGAGATGAAAATGTGGGTGAGCCGTAAGCAGCACTCTGAAAGTCCTCATCACCTACGACAATGAAAGCACAATGAATTTAGAGGTAAAGCATCTTCAGAATAATACATGTGTCTCCAATAGAGTATTTAATGGGTAACTTCTACAATGACCTTAAAAGACTTGTGATGATTCTCAAAAATAAAACAGCAGGATGTTAAAGACTTTGTGATTTGTGAGTTGTGATGTTGGCGAAGGCTCTGCACACAGTTTTCTTTGGCAAAATAAACATCTTACATTCATCCCACCTCATGAACTGAGATGAACAGCATCCACAGAGAGCACTGATGTCTGACTGATAAAGCACCAGGTCCCTCATTAAGATTTTCCAGTGATAGTTAAGGTGATCCAATACAGTACGAAGCAGTATTTTATATTTCTGGGGTCACTGAGTTTATTCTTTTGAGTGTGTGCATGGTTATGTGCGTTCAGGCATCCAACCTTTTTCCTCTGATGGTGGCGCACTGGACTCTTCTTCTGCAGTTTCTTCAGGAATGGCCTCCTGGACTGGTATAATCTCTGGGAACCGTCTTATGTCCTGGATTGTTGTGGGAGGAGCTTTTCTCACTGGTCTAGCCACTACAGTGCTGGGGGGTGGCTTTTGTGGCTGGACCTCCTCTTTCACCTGGGGACAAGACGCACACAGATGACCACATGGTTTGCACACACACCCACAACCGTTAAACACATGAACAGGACTCACCAAGCCCCTGAGAAGATCTTTAAGCATTTCATTTATAATTTAATTTATTATTAGTCTCATCTCTTGTTTGTTTATGTGGGTTTTCTGCATTCTGTGATGAAATGATTAATTATACAAGGATCTTGCCTGTGGAACCTGGGTCACTTGTGGTGGAGATGGCTGAGGAGATGGACGTGAGATCTGAGGAACCTGTGGTTGAATAGGTGAAACCTAACAAATGACAAGAATGAGAAAACTATTTACATGATGTTAAAAGACATAACACTTAGGCTTAGCTGCGACTGGTTTACAGTAAGAGGCAGACGTTAAAACTTGCTGCTAAAAACTAATAGTGACGAAATTTACAGGACATTAACAACAGTAATGCAACAAACCTGAGGGACATAAGGTTCATCTGGAGAGTGAACTTCTTCAGACAGACCCATCAGTCCAGCCAGCCCCCCCTCACCATACGCTGACCAGATCTTTGTTACATCCCCTGTCTTTAGGGCCAAGCGAATAAGCAGCCAGTGGTGATGTTTCCAGCCCTCCCATTGGATCGGAAGGTCCATGAGAGTCCCACCTCCTGAATTAGATCAATAACCGCAGTATTAATTACATTAGACAGACAGACAGACAGACAGACAGACAGACAGACAGACAGACAGACAGATCTCTGACAGACCAGATAGTGTTGCATGACGATGGAAAGTGGGAGTAACTTTCTCCTCCAATGAGAGTGTAGATCCACGCTCCATGCAAGCTCCACCTATCCCTCTGTGGCGAATACTCTGGAAAATCTCAAAGGATTTAGGATGGAGGAAATGATAGTACAGCACCAGTGCTATCACTCCTGGAGAGAGAAAAACAGGGAGAATGGACAGAAAAAAAATAAGGAGGAGGAGTAGGAGGGGGGATGAAGATAAAGCTATCAATGTCATTGCAGCCACATGAACATACAGCTGTGGAAATTAGACATTAGCAACAACATGTGTAAGTAGTTTTTATAAAGTTTGTGGTCGTGCGTCTCACCAATGAGGAAGCTGCAGAACACGGCTGCTGGGATGCCGACAGTGTCCCAGGACACCATGGTAAACAACCAGGAGGAGGCCAGAAGAAGAAAAGTGTTCTCCAAGAACATGGCCTCAGGAAGAAACATAGACAGAGAAAATGGTTAAAACCGACTGTTTTTTCGAATATTTTCTTTTTAATTGATGGTCACATTTTCCAAAGTGTACTACAGCATCTTAGTATTTTATATTAAGACCTGCTGCATTTGAAAAATGCCTTGAGATTCTTCTTCTGTTCTGACCTCTGTTGTAAACTGGCACTGGATTAATAAAAACCTGACTATCCAAAACCATTTCAGTGATTCTATTGGTTTATGCTTGCCTTTAATGAGATTTAAATTTTCCCCAGATTTAATTATTCTTACTAGTGTTAAACAAGTACCTGTATCAGAAATGTAATATTGACTCTGTTGATGAGCTACACTGTGATTTATTTGCAGAAGAAGCTGGTTTCCAATAAAGTTCACTTGATTCATTCAAATTGAATTTTAGCTTTTATATGTAAAATTATTATTTACCAAATGATTTGGTTAATTTCTGTTGAGATTTATCCTCTTTAGTGATAAAACATAGTCTGACGTCTGCCAAATTCACAAGTATGACTTAATTGTAAACCAAAACATACCAGGTAGAATCCAGCCATGCGGTATCTGGACTGACCGTACTTCACGTTGAGGAAGAGAAATATGTGAATGGCCCCCAGAACTAAGTTGAATATTCTCCATCGACTAGTTGATCGTATGATGTCAGTCTGCTGAGACACCATCCAGAAAGTTGTACCCAACCAGTGCACACCTGACACACACACACACAAACAAATAAATATTCAACCTCTATCACATACTTAAACACACACATAAAAAAAGTTGTATACTGTAAGCCTCACACTAAGGGAGGTGAATCATTACATCGTGTATATACCAAGACCACCATACAGTGCTTATAGAAAGTATTCACCCCCTTGGGTTTTCCCCTTTCATTTCTTTTATAAATGGAATCATGGTCAGTATTATTTGGCTTTTTTGACAAGAATTTACAAAAAAAAAAAAAAAAAAACTCTTTAATGTCAAAGTGAAACCAGATTCCTACAAAGTAATGTCAAATAATTAAAAATATATAATGTAAAATAAGTAATTGAATAAATATTCACCCCCTTTAAAGTGACTGACCTAATTCAACAGTGTTTCAGCCAATTGAAGCTAGTAGTCTCACAATTAGTGAAATGGAGACAACCTGAGTGCCGTGATTATAGTATAGAGACATCTGTGTGTGGAAGGTCCAGTCACTATTTAATCAATATTTCCTGGTATTTCTTGGCTGAAAATACACCATGAAGACAAAAGACACTCCCAGCAACTAAGAAAAATTGTTATTGAAAAGTATAAGTCAGTGGATGGATACAAGTCACTGAACGTCCCCTGGAGTTTAATTAAATCCAGCATTAAGAAATGGATGGAATGTGGCCTGTGTGTCAAACTGACTGTGTGTGTGATTCGACAAACTTCATTAACTTGCCAATGACTCCTAGGATCCACTGTTTGAAGACACGTGTGAAGAGCATGAGAACAGCAAATCGAGATCCCAACATACTGACCTGCAGACAGTGAACACAAACAAACAAACCCATTGATGAGAAATGGGACTACAGATACGCTATTCACAATACTGATACTGTTATATTGAGGACACATGTTGTGCGTGTTGAAATAAGTTTAAATGTGCCCACCCTCCACAGCAGTCGACAGAGAATGGCAGCAGGGGTCATTTGTAAGTGTCCTGGTCTGATGAGTGAACAGGCTCTGGCATAGAGGACCAAGGCCCAGGCGAGAGACAACAAACACACCACAAAACACACAGAGGCTGGGAGGAGGCGATAGAGAGTAAAGAGAAGGAAGACAGAAAGAAAAATAAGTGTGTACATTAGCTACAAAGCTGTTGTGGGTGCTCATTGGAAATAGATGGCAGATAAATGTGTTAATAATAAATGAAGTTGCACTAATTTATTTTCTGGCTACTTGGGGGCAGCAGAACAAGCTGAAAACAAAACATCTGCAATACAGTATTAGGACCTTATAAAGTTGTTATGGTGAACAGTTATTTATCGTTAGTATACCACTTATTTACACTTAAAGCAGAGACTGAGCAACATTATCATTCTTGTTGGTGAACAACTGACATGTCTAAATCATCAAATATTCACTTTCTTTCAGCTCTATTTTGGTCTCCACCCAGGGAAATATTATGCTCTCTGTCCATAAATCAATTTGTCTGCAGTTTGGTGCCAGGTAATTAGTGAAGAAAGGATTTCTCAGACCTATTTTGAAAACAGGGGCATGGTGCATCTGGAAAGAACAATTGTGAACCAAAACAATAAAGTGGTTGATCAGACAAATAAACAATAAGCTGAAACTCACTATTATGTCTCATAAGGCGGGATGGAGCTAAAGATTTAGGTGTCCTCTGATCACTATGAGTGATTCCTTTCACAATGTCGCATTGTTTTCATGTTGTTATGTGATAAATAAAAATATAGCTTATTTCTGCTTTCAATTTATTTTATCATTAAAACTTAACCGTGGTCTATTGTGTCACAGCTTATTACAGACCTGCTTGAAAATGGGTTTTTAACTTTTAACATTTTAGTTTCTCGAGATGGTTGTTGGTCTGATTATTGTCAGACAACACATACTCTACATACCTTTCACTACCATATCTACACTCACACTTACTTATACATGCAGTTTCAGACCTTATCATCCTTGTACACATACATATGCATATTCTTTTACCTGGAGATTTGAGTCCTATGTCAGTACAGATGAGCACGTACATCTGCAGCAGTGTCTCAGGGAGGGTGACCACCAAGGCCTCAAACAGACGTAAGGCAGACACATCGGCCTGCTGCATGATCTCACCATACACGTCCTCATCTGGCAGACGCATACACTCCCACAGCCTGTGAAGGCCCAATAAGGATGAAGATAGAGAGAGATCATAGAGATAGAGATTATGACCATTATCAAGATCATTTATCATCAAACGTAAACACATTTATAGTTTATGATCGATGATACACACACACACACACAAACACATATAAGGTTGACCCACCTTTTGAAGATACCCAGGTGCAGAATATGTGTCCAGGTGAGAGACTTCCTGCGGATACGTCCATCTGACAGGTACCACAGGTAACTGAGCCACTGAGGACCCCAACCTATGAAATACATGATGATAAAAATGAATACCAATCTGTTTATCTTTCTATTGATCTATTGGGTTGTTATGACTGATGTTATCTCACCTGGCAGCAGGAACAGTGCAGTGAAGGTGGCAAGATGGGCATAGGAGTAGTTGTGACCCACCCATAGATAGTACACAAAGCAGTAGATCACTGAGGAAAATGGAAGCACCCACCCACACCCACCCACACACCCACCCACACACACCCACACACCCACACACACACACACACGTACAAACAGATAGAAACATATTTAGACTGTGAGCTTTTACCGTCTGAGGCTGTTTGGATGCTGTTGAAAAACAATAATCAAGATTAAATTACAAATACACACATGGAAAAGCAAAACCTGAACAATGAACTTGTGTGTTTACATTTTTTCCATCTGTTGCTCCTTTATACTTACACTCCACTATACTTACTATAGTTACTATTTTCGATTTCACACACAAAATCTTTTCATTGCTTCATAAACACACAAACACAGATTACACTACACACCAGTACACAGATGAAAGTGGATAAAAACTTGATGAAATACATAGAGATGTATCTCTGATGAGAACTACTCTTCTCCATAATTACTCACTTTACCATTTTACCTTTGATTGCATTGTACATGTAACTGAGACTGACGCTTACATATGTTTCATCAAGTGCAAGACTTGTCACATATCTGTGCCTTGACATTTAACCCAGTACACTCCAACTTTAGATATAAATGTTGTAGTCTTTGTTTAGATCAGGTGTAACATATAGCATCTGATCAGAACAGGACTTAATTGTGTTTAAGTCTGTTCTGCACATCATCTAAGGCATCAGTTATGTTGTTCAGGGGGGCACATTTCTTATAATGAAATATTCTCATTATCAGTATATCTCGTACTTTTATCTTTTATCTTTGTTGTTTTGTAAGAGGAAGGAATCAACATTGCTTCATTTTCTCATGTGTAATCAATTAACATTTTTGAGTAGCAAACATCAACAGCAGTGTTTTTAAACAAATCAATATTAGAGAGTGATTTTGTAGAGATGGAAATGTAAAAACAAATGTAATGCACATTGATTTACTGCATTTATGGCTTTGTCTTTGTCAGTAGTTTTCCTGTGCACTAGTTTACCAGCAGCCTAACTTTCAGGTGATGCTCAGACTGAATTTAACAACACACCATAACAATCAGCTGGTTAATGGTTACTCTTTAACAATAGCACACTAAATCTTGTGTTAACAAGTAACAAAGGAGGAGCTGTTCTAAAACTGTACGTCTCTCTGCTTGTATGTGACAGACAGATTTTTTCCATTTTTTCCTATGAACATGGTCTCTGTTCTGCCCTGTGTGTGACATTATCCTAATTTCTCTTGTACCAAAAGTAGAATTAGTATCATCAGAGCCAATAACAGAGCCTATACACAGTCTATAAAGATGGAGCCTGTTTAAATACCTGGTTTTGGTTCCCATCCCTGCACACGACACAAACACAAGGCTGCTGATTTATTGTGGTAAAGAAATATAAAATATGTTATCTTTTCTGTAGATTTGACATTTTGTTTATTTGTAATTAAACAATTGGTCAGACGTCCATCACTTGAATAGGCCTGATCTAAGGTTCAGGGGAGCTCAGACTCTGCAGCCCCCTCCCTCCCTCCCTCCCTCCCTCCCTCCACCCCTCACCAATGTAATCTGAGCCCGTTTAGGCTGTGAAGCAGGCGGGCTGTCCGGGCAGACTAGGCCCCGTCCCGGGGTACGCCCATCACCTCGTCCATTCATAAACCTCTAAAGAAAAGGGCGCTGGAATATGACAACATGGCTCCGCTTGGTTTCTGCTCGGAAAAGATCACACAGAGGCCGAAATGATGCCGCTGTTTAAAGGATGTAAAACTGGCATGAGTCTGCAGTTTTGCGGCAAACAGGATTTCATAACTGCGGGGTATAAAAATAGGGAAGAGGCGCACTTGTGCTGACTGCAGGCTCCATTGCTCATGACAACACACCATTAGACAGCGGAGACAAATGTCCAACTTTATGTGATGCATTATGGCAAAACCCACAGCCTCATCTCCAGTATGGGAGCAGCCCGTCTCCTCCATCCGCCCTCACACACCGTGGTCTACATACATGCAGGGGCGAAAAAGGCACGCGCCACATGCACGCACACGCACACGCCAATAAAGTCAAATAACACAGCAGGAATGTGCACGGGCGCACACCATCACATTTCAACACACCATTAGTGACACAACCCTTGGTTTTAACGTTATGTGTTTTATGTGTGTGTGTGTGTTTTATGTGTGTGTGTGTGTGTGTGTGTGTGTCCCAGGTAGGACTCACGCGCCGTCCTCTCTGCAACGATGAGAAATGCGGTAAAGACGAAGACGCAAACTTGGCAGCAGGGCATGCAGGAGCCTCCATGGCTGGGAGTCGCCGTGTAGTCTCTCATACTTGCTGTGGTCCGATATCCAGATGCTTTACAGAGGGAGCCGTGTGTCTGACTCTGGGCTGGTCCTGGTCCTGGTCCTGGTCCCGGTCGGGAGTCGGTTCAGCTGCAGCATCCCGCTCTCTCAGCTCCGTGTCCCCGTCCCAGCGTCACCGCCCGTCCCGTTAAAGCGATACACACTGGTGATGTAGGCGGAGACACCAGACTGAAGACGGGGGGTCCTCACGACCAGAAGACCTCATTTATTTAATGTTCTCCTCTGTTTATTTACATCAAGAATAGTCTGGGACAGTCACGTCTCTTTACACATGAGAGGATTTTAATACGATTAGAGAAGACTCCATTAAAGTCATAGAAAAGAACTTTTATTTCTCATAAAGATGCACAAGTATAAACTTCAAACTCCAGTTTGTAACTAAAATAAATGTTTGTGTTCAAAACGTTGCATAATCCTTCACTAATTTGACTAAATATGTTTATTATGATGTTATTATTATTATTTTTAGTTTATTATATGTTTATTTACTTGTAACTGATGCTTTATCATGAAATGACACAGGGAACAACAGTGTGGTTAAAGCCTCACTAAAGTAAAACCCTCGAGTGACCAAATTATTTTTTAGGGAAATATGGGAGGTCATCAGCTTTAACGTGTCCTTATTATTAGTATCTGGCTTAAAGTTGTTGTTTTTTTCCATTTTCCTCCAACTTTGTTGCCTTTGTTCTTTTCCATGTGGCTTTTTGAGATATATGTAAATTACATGATCTTACTTTTACTCATTTGGCAGTTGCTTTTATCCAAATGAGGGACATCAGGACAGCTGCGATGCAGTACAATGTCTTGGTGTAGGTAACACGTAGCACATCTAGTAAATAAGTGCAGGTGATCATATAAGAAAAGACATGTTAGGGTTTTATGAGGGGAGGTGCTTCAGATGAGAGGAGTTTTTAAGAGCTTCATGGAGACAGAGAGGGGACACCCTGCTCTGATAGGATTCAGGAGCTTGTTGCATCATCTGGGGACCACAGATGAGAACAGACTGGACTGTGATTACCTTGTTTAGAGGGATGGTGAAACCAGACTACGTTCATTGGAGGAACACAGTGGTTGAGAGTTCAAGTACATGGTCAGACCCAGAAGTCACTCTGAAGGCAGCATTAGTGATGTGAACTTGACAGACCAAGAAAGAGCTTTGCCCAAAATGATAGCAGGATGCAGTGGTTCAGTGTCAAAGGCTGCTGGGAGGCCAGATAGGACCTGAGGACTGACCTGCAGCTCTTAAACCCCTCCTTTCTATACACTTGGAGAGGGGTGAAAGTAGTGATGCAGGTCAATAGTTTTCTGCTTGAGCAGGGTCAAGTGGGGGGTTTTTGAGCTGAAATAATGAGGTGTTGTCTCAGAGAGGGTTGGCCTGGGGAACAGGGGATCTGTATGGCCACCAGGGGGAGTGTTACCCCCAACAGATGACTTCTCTCACAGAATATAAAAGCTTTCTTTCTTCCAAAGAACAAAAATGGTCATGGGAAAAGTGCTCCCCTCTGTGGGTCACTGATGTAACTGCAGATGCTCAGGATCAGGTGAGCGTTGTCGCTTACATCTGGCAATGTATGATATGGACAGTGTTGTAAATTGAGGGCAGGTCTGAGTAGAAGAACTGGACTGGACACCCAGTGCTGGTTCTCATTGCCTCCACTTCCTTGTCCACTAGATCTTTTTTTTTTATGGTGGACTTATTTTTCTGTCTCCACCTTTGAAACATCACTCACTTGGACTTCAGATACATTGCAATCTCTAGGTTATACTTTTCTATTATTTCTATCCACATTCATTATCAATGCTGTCCATCAGCAAATTAAATCTCTCAAAATTGCCAGAGGCCCTCAAAACGTGTTTAAGAATTATGAGCCACTATTTGATTTCAATAATAAATACTTTACTTAACAATGTACAGAACACCGCTTTCATAAAATCCTGGAAGACAAGTTTATTAATCATTTTTCAGCTCTTTGCCACAGGAGCCAAACAAAGAAAGGCAGTAAGATCCACTCAAACATGAAAACCTGCTGTATGAATGTGCAACAACATCTCAAGCTGATAAGCTCCCAGCCTGCACACAGGGTAGAACAGGGTTGGTTGTCTTAAAAAGTATGAAGCGCGAGCTATAGAACACCAAAAACTGCCTTTAGGACTATAGGCTTAGACTGCTGGGGGACACATCAGGTTACATGGAGCTCTCTCCTCTCCCACACTTTAAATTATCATTTTCATTTTCTGCTGCACCTTGTAGTTTGGCCTTGGTGTCTCGCTCTCTCTATTTGTGTTTCAACAGATCCACTGAAGCTCCATCTCTCTCCACCAACCGCCCCCTGCATCACCCCCCTCCCCTTTTACCCCTGCTGTTAAACCGACCTGCCCTTCCCTCACAGGAACCAGTCTACCACCCATTACCCCCATTAAGCTGCCTGACTCTCCCTGCCTTCCCTCCCACCAAAAACTGCCTTCTTTAGCTCCTGCACACCATTTCCATGCTGTGCATATTCTGTATTGTTACCTGTTTTCTTGGGAAAAAAAGAGTAGTCCCCCAACTTAGTCCCCCAACTTAGTCCCCCAACTTAGTCCCCCAACTTAGTCCCCCAACTTAGTCCCCCAACTTAGTCCCCCAACTTAGTCCCCCAACTTAGTCCCCCAACTTAGTCCCCCAACTTAGTCCCCCAACTTAGTCCCCCAACTTAGTCCCCCAACTTAGTCCCCCAACTTAGTCCCCCAACTTAGTCCCCCAACTTAGTCCCCCAACTTAGTCCCCCAACTTAGTCCCCCAACTTAGTCCCCCAACTTAGTCCCCCAACTTAGTCCCCCAACTTAGTCCCCCAACTTAGTCCCCCAACTTAGTCCCCCAACTTAGTCCCCCAACTTAGTCCCCCAACTATTTTGAACTTGTGAAGTCACGTTTACAAATAATTCCAAACTTTGTATTTGTAAATCAACCTTTGTAAACCCAACATCTGCTTGACAAATTAAAGTTACTGCATGAGGGAAAATAAATGCTTTTGTAGCAAAGAGAGTTGTATTTGGTAAAACGTGAATCAAAACTTTGTGATCGGTCATGAGGTTAAACAGAGACAGTTAAAGTAGAAATGCTGTTGTGGACGTCGGTGCGCTGGTGAA
>CM076648.1:6844946-6967246 GCA_038496675.1 Rachycentron canadum | reverse complement strand
AGAGGGAGAGAGAGAGAGAGAGAGAGAGGGAGAGAGAGAGAGAGAGAGAGAGCGAGAGAGAGGGAGAGAGGTGGGGTTCAATGAATACATCGATTTCTGCTCCATCCTGTCGTTTTAAGCCTTGTCCTCTCACCTGCTGAGCTGAACATGAATTCAAATAAAATCAAATGTATTTATATAGATATACATAGGCACTTTACACACAGACCAGGTTTAGACAAAACTCTATATAAAATTATTTAAATGGATGCAACAAATCTCACACTTCATCTCCCTGTCTGTCGACCTGTTGCTGATCTGTTTATTCCTGTCTCTTCCATCTAAAGTGTCCCCTTGCTTTTGCTGAACTGAGGACAACGTGTATCCTTTTTTCTCTGTTTCTAATTTCAAATGTATATAATGCTGCCCTCCTCAAATCAAAGACTAATATTTGGGCTGTGGAAGCAATTGGAAGATGACTTAGGAAATTCATGTGATCCTCAAACTAAAGGATAATCACAGAGAAAGTTCATTTCCTCTACTTTCTAAAACTTTAATAAGAGTTTTAATGTCTCTCACAGCCATGAGACATTTACTCTGATTGGACCAACCTGCAATAAAGGTGTAAGCTGCCAATATGTTGCTAAGCAGTGCCATCTCCTGGGAGACCACCTTCACCTCCATGTTTGGGCTTCCTGTGGTTGGCGCGCTCATGACGTCACGGTGACGTGTTTATTGGATGGTGGGGTTTGTTCTGGGATGGAGTTCATTCTTCATGAGTCCTGTAGGTCTGAAGGGCGGAGGTGAGACGACAGCTGTGAGAGATGATATAAAGAAAGAAAAGGGAAGAAGAGAGTAAAAAGGGAAAATGACACGACATATGATCATTATTATCCTAAACATATCGTAGAGCGCTACACCTGTAAATTCCTACCAATAACATAAAAATAACACTTTGTATTTGGATTGAACTACATTATTCATTATCTATACCAATTATAACCTGGACAGGTCACCAGTCTATCACAGGACTGACATACAGAGACAAACAATCATCCACGCACACAGTCACACCTACAGGCATTTTAGAGTCACCAATTCACCTAAACATGCAGGTCTATTGACTGTGGGAGGAAGCTGGAAAACCTGGAGGGGACCCACATGAGAGAATGCAAACCCTACACAGAAAGACCCCAGACCCAAGGTTTGAACCCACAAAAGAATTATTTTGATTAAAAAGTATGAAGCGAGAGCTATGGTTTAAGCTTTTTCTTGAGGATGTTACCATTACATCTCTGTGAAGGATGCTTGTTGAATTCTCTTCGGGGTTTGTTGTCACATTGTGACAAATTATGTTTGTGTTTTTCTCTTTGAACCTCAGGCCCAGGGTTTAAACACAGAACCTTCTTACTGTGGCAAGGCAAGGCAAGGCAAGGCAATTTTATTTGTATAGCCCATTTTTACAAACAGTTTGTCTCAAAGGGCTTTACATAGCATCATAACAACATCCTCTGCCCTTAGACCCTCACATCGACTGAGGAAAAACTCAAAACAAAAACCCTTTTAACAGGGAAAAAAAGAGAAACCTCATGGTGAGAAACAGAGGAGGGATCCCTCACCCAGGACGGGCAGACGTGCAATAGATGTTGTATACAGACAAGAAAACAGGTAACAATACAGAATATGCACAGCATGGAAATGGTGTGCAGGAGTTAATGAAGGCAGTTTTTGGTGGGAGGGAAGGCAGGGAGAGTCAGGCAGGAGACATTGCTAACCACTGCACCACCATGCCACGCATCATTATGATTAGTATCTGTATTTAAATAAATAATTTTTGTGCCTACAACCTTGCCAAAGTTGTATTCATCTAATCCATCTAATCAAATGCAGACTATAACTGACTTCTAAGTGACCAACATTAGCTGTAATTAACACTGTAGCATGATGTGTCCGGCTCCCTGCCCTGACCTCTCTAACTGTGGCAGCATGGCTTTTCTTCAGACGCTGTAGGTTTTCTCTCACATTCTCATAATGTCTCTCAATGTAGAAACATATTGCAAATCTCACAAAATTTGTTAAATCAATGAAAGAGATGAAGTTAAATTTAATTCAACTAAATTTAGTTTAAACAAATGTCATCTGGTGGTTCAAGTATCACTTTTACTGTCAAAAGGACACATTTAACTTAATTTTCCTTTTTTGTTGAGGAGAACCTGGGAATCCAATGAAGGTAAAGTTTATGTTTCTAAACTCAAACCACTAGGTGGCAACAAAGAGCCACAACAGTTAGACTTTCTCAGCTGTAAATACAATCTCTCAGATCAAGATGTAGCTGACCTTGGTGGTGGACACAAACACACACCCACACACACATAAATACACACAGGTAAGTCTCCAGCAGACCAGTGTCATTGACTGGAGTCTGAAGACAAAAGGTCCTGGAGACTGTGACAAAGCAACAGTCCTGATTAAAAACTTAATTTTGTCCTGTTTCCTTTTAACCACGTTAAGTGTAAATGTCCCTCATGGGCTCAAAAAACTCTGAATTAAAGCGCTGACAATTATTAGTTTTTCATTGTTTTGGCTCTGACAAATACACAACATCAACAAGTGACATACCACGGCACTTATTGCCTGGGCTAGTTTGCCGTACCCAGGTTAAATGCAGAGTAGAGACAGAGACAAATTGTTCTATACAGCATTGTGTCTAGACATGTAGATAGTTACCTCCCCCATAAACCCTGAATTATACCCTCAGTTTGTGTATGTGTGTGTGTTGCTTATTTGAAAGTTTTTTATACATAAACACAGCATATTTTTGCATCCAGATTGTGGTGGAGACCGAGGGAGAAGGCCAGAGAGGCAAGGCAAGGCAATTTTATTTGTATAGCCCATTTTTACAAACAGTTTGTCTCAAAGGGCTTTACATAGCATCATAACAACACCCTCTGCCCTTAGACCCTCACATCGACTGAGGAAAAACTCAAAACAAAAAACCCTTTTAACAGGCAAAAAAAAGAGAAACCTCATGGTGAGAAACAGAGGAGGGCTCCCTCACCCAGGACGGGCAGACGTGCAATAGATGTTGTATACAGAAAGAGGAGGAGGGTATAGACAGCAAATCACTCTGACTTGCAGACTAATTGAACTAACAGAGCTGAAAACCTGGAGAAGATCCAGGAGGATCCTTCATCCTCTGAAAGGAGAGGAGGATTGTGAGGGAACAAGGACAGAGAGGAGACTCCACTGTGTCTGCTTTTCTAATGTAACTTCTTTCTAATCTGATCTTCTCAGCCAAAAGGCTCCTGAGCATTTCTTCCATACAAGAGTTTAAATATTTAACACACATTATGTTCAGAAGAGTTTGGCTTGATGGTCAGCTGTGATCTTTAGTAAAGGTATAAAAAATACTGGTTTAAGGTCCACCAAACACACAATAAATCAGAGGGTCACAAGATAACAAGAGGAAAAAGGACAAAACAGATTTCTGTGACATAAACTATGACATTTACCTGTTGAAATCCAGGTTGTGGTTCCTCTTCAGACCTGTAAAAAATATAAAAATAAAAAATGTGCTGCTCACAGACTATAAATAAAGTGAAATAAAGTGTCACAATAGTGACACTTCAATGACCTAGAGTACAGTATGTTCTCATAAAAAGGGTATAAAGATATTGAACACTGATCCACTGAGACTTAATGTGTTTGTCATGACATATATCTAAAGCTCAGTACATGATGCAGGTTGACTGACTGAGATCCACGGCTCCAGAAATAAACCTGTCTACATCAGCTCATCCCCCTAATAAAAGCTCTGGCCTCTTATAGCGGAGGATGCTGATGAACAACTATCGCTCACAGTGTAACAGTGTGTAACAGTGTAAAGAAAGGTGCCGGCAGTGTTTACATTATCATCACTTACTAATATCCTGCAAATATGTTGAGTTCCCCTAAGCGTTTTTCAAAGATAAATGAAAATCTTACTTCATCTGTAAAACTGTATCACTTGAGCTGGGCAATATCTGTGAGTGACACTTAACTGAACTCTGCTTTAAGCGTGACTCTGTAATTACACAGAAAATGTGTAATTTGTGAAGCCCCTCGGCAAGACTTGTATTAGACGTTCTTCACAACGTTTCATAATGTTCACGTCCAAAACTTTTGACTCTCTTCCTCCAAATAAAATTAAGCTCTGAAGATATGAGTGAAGCTCATTGTTGTTAATCCTGTTAAGTACAGACACAGAGTGGAGCAAGGGTTAAAAGGGTTTTGTCGAAATGTTTTAACTTAATGAATGTGTTATGATTTCCCCAGCTGACAACTTTAAACGAATCTCATTACAACTGATTATGGTCTCTCTGTTAATGAGCTTTTAAACCCTTTATTAATGATTGGAAACAGGCCTAATTACTTCATAAAAACAGACTAGGCTACAAGTGTAAATGTATCTCATCATGAAAACACAGTGTCGACAGTGTTTTAACCCTCAAACAGAGCAGAATAATAAAGATGTAAAATCCTGCATGTTGTCCTCTCAAGTTGAAGCAGAAGTTGAAACTTCAACAGATGAAAAATGGATGATGCTCTCACATAACATCAAACTGGCCTAATTTTTGAAGATGCTTTCAGCTGTAGAAACACAAGGTGCAGCGTCACCTGTTAGTGAAAACAAAGATCACACTGAGGAACAAATCTGCATTTCACCTGTCTCACTTTAGGAAGACATTTGGGGCGAAACAATGAGTGCTGTCTCATCTTTACATGTTAAAATATCTTAAAAAACAAACCTCTGGCTTGTTTTTATGTTAAAAAAAACAGTCAACAAGCAATGCACTGACACAGCAAGTGCAAGAGGGAGCAACACAACAACAGCTTGCATGACATTGCTGTGCAACATAACACAACCAAACATAACACAACCTCCAAGCACTTTTCACTGACTGTCAGGGTCATTTTGTGAGGCTGTGTGTAAATGCTGCAGGACGCTGCTGCCCTTCTCTCTTCCTCTTACTCCCTCTTTCTGTCATTTGGGTCACGCTTTGTTAGGGCAAAAAGCATGTCATCCTGCCATCGCAAATAATTCATAGTTTAGTATTTTTACAGCATGTTTTTGTATTTCAGATTTGTTAATCAGAGTTTGTTTTTTTTTTTTGAAAAATAAAAACTGTATACAATATATACAACCAAACACGTCTGAGCTGAGAACTCGTGATTTCCATCAGCATCATGGCAGGTAATTGTAGTGAAAAGTTTAATTCACTATCTTGCAGCTGAGCATCGGAGTTACGTAACAACATTAGTGTGAGACACTTGGACAGCAGCCAGTTCATTACAGCCCACCACACTATGTCCAGCAGTCTAGACAACAGGAGCCGTTTACACTGATGGCAGCAGAGAGCGTCTTTCACACAGTTTATCTCACTCTAACCAGCTGTAGCTTCACATTAATCCATCAAACCTGAGTGGCATCAATCTTCTCATCTTACCCTCAGCAAGAAAGCAAGCAAACACATATCAGATATCAGTCTCACTGTTTTCTTGAACATAGCTTAAACCACATGAACCCCACATTTCCCCTGGGGATTAATAAAGTATTCTGATTCTGATCAAGTGCTGAGTGATACAGGTTTATTGCATCAGGGACAATTCAGAAACAATCTAGAAAAGAGGGGTAAATCAGCATGAAAGCAGCTGTTTGGGGATAATGTGAGGGTTAGGCATATTGTATCACCCTGTGTGGCACAAACCAAGCTTCATTTCTCTTCTACAGATACATTTCTTTCCTAATTCTTTTTCCAGAGACACTGATCTTCCTCTTGCTTCTCTCAGTCGGACTCGGCCAGTTCTCGTGAGGCACAATAGCGCTTTGTTTTTTTTCCATGTGGTTAAGACGACTGTATGGTTCCTTTGCCTGTTTCAGCTGAGCTCCTGCTGTACTTCTGCACACACACACACACACACACACACACACACACACACACACACACACACACACACACACACACTTTCACTGTGAATACCTGCACAACCTCTGCATGCACTCATCACACTTTAAGCGTACTTCTTCTTCTCTCTCTCTTTCTGTGTAATGCTAATGCAACGTGACACTGGCCTTTCCTTCCTCTGCTGTGCTGTTACTATCCTACATGACCTGCAGAGAGAGTAGGAAGTGAGGAAAAGTATAGAAACAGGCTTAAAAAAAAGCTCTCAGAGACAGGGAGAAATAGAGCAAGAAGAGGTGAAGAGAGCTGAGAGGGAGAAGGAGAGTAACAGAGCACAGTGTGGTGGAGACTCCTCTCAACATCCAGAGACACAACAGTAACATCAACAGTGGCATCATGTTCACTCCTCACCACATATCAACAAAATCTTCATACTCACATTTAATTTACGCCAAGATCCCATCTGGAGTGTCTTTACTCCTCTCCTCTTCTCATCTTCCTCCTCTCCTTCCCTCAACTCTTCCTCTCCTCTCCTTCCTCCTCCCTCCTCCTCCTCTCTGCTCTGGTTCTCTGCTCTGCTCTGTACTCTTCTACCCTCTCTGCTCTCGACTCTCTCCTCCCTTCCTCTCCTATTATCTCCTCTCAGCACTCTGCCTTTCCCCTAAAGAAAAAAAAAACACTACTGTATAATTATATTTATAAATCTTGCGTGTCCTCCCCCAGTTGTCAGAAAGGCCAACGTGTACAAGCCTTCGTCTCCTCTTCACTTTCTTATACAGAAAACTATAATTCACAGTCATTCTTTCTTTTTTCCTCTTCCCTCTGTTCTTCTGTCTCTGAGGCAGCAGCAGCAGAAGGGATGTTGCTCTGACTGTTTTCCAGAGTGTAGTTTTCCAATTTTCCATTTTAGTTTTTCCAGGTTATTTTCCAGACAGGAATACAGAGGTCAGGCCCCAAGGGCAGAGATGTGACATGAGAGACCACGACAGGTCGACCAAATCTCTCTCCCCTGTCTCTGCCACACGTCTGCATCTCTCTCTCTCTCTCTCTCACTCCCTCTCTCTCTCTCACACACACATATATGCAGATTATCTGTCCTGCTTTCTTTCTCTGTCTTTTATGCGCAACATTTCAACAGAGGTGGGAGAGAGAGACACAGAGACAAGAAAGCAAAGTCAAATTTGTATAATTCACTTGTGAAAATATATATCATGTGTCTTGTTGAAATTCCACGTGCCCATATATGAAATACGTATATATACATTACTGATGTTTTACATTGTGTTTATTTCATTTCTGAAGTATCTTAAACATGCTTTTAACCCTATGAATAGTGAAAACGTAAAATCTGTGTGCACTGAATAAAGCTTGTTGTATTAATAGACAGAGGTGTTCATAAATAGATAGTAATGAATCAAAGACAAAGAGAGAAACATAGCCATAGCATAGTCATTTTTATGAGAATAAAGATTTCATTCAGCTGTTTGGGAATTCACCTTCTTGGTGCATGTTCTCACACACACACAGTTGAATTGAATGCCTTCTGTTGTTGACGTTATTTGTGCTGGGACCCTGAGTTACTGTTTGCATGTGTTGGCATGTCTGTGTGTTTGTGCTTGACTGAGTTTTATGGGAATATGGGAATGATGTTTTAGAGCAAAATCAACAATTTTCTAAAAATAACTTTATAACAGATAACGTTTATGAAAAATTTATCAGGCAACCTGTCGTCTTGGCGGATTATTTTTGAGCTGATGTTATGTAACAGGGAAAGCCTGAAAAACCCTCCTGCTTGTGGTCAGGATCTGACAGAGTTATCCAGGGCAACAGCTCTCAACAGGTAAATGAAAAAGAAAAAAACAATGCATACATGTTTGATAAAATCGGGCTTTCGGGCAGAATATTAGCCTTTAAGCCTTTAACTTTGAATGTAATGTAATGAAAAAATAAACTGTGGACTGATTTCCCCCTTTATATTCCCTCCAAATCATTTAAAAAACACTGAATCAACAACTAAACACATGCCTCAGTAGAGCTTATTAGAATAGTCTCTACTGTTTCTACAGCATTTAATATCACTCAACAGAATTGTGATTCAGTCGGCACAATCTCAAATCTCAGCAAATTTTGACTCTCCTCTCTGAATGATGGACATTAGAGTAGTTCCTCCATGGTTGTTACGGTCTTTAGTTTGCCCTGGGTGTGAAATAAAGGTAAAAAAAAAAAAAAAGCCTCTTCACTATGAGAGGGTTAATAAGACACAGTCCCAGGTCATCTGGAAATTACTCTTCAGCATTTCCTCCTACTTCTTTTTATCTTCTTCCTCGGTCCTTAGTAGTAATAGTTTTTGAGACCTTTCACCATAAAAGCAAACATGCCTTATGGTGGCATAACAGGAAAAATTAGGGCATCACCAAAGTCAGTCGGACTGATCCTCTGGGGAACAATAAATACTGTAGAAAATGTTTTGAGATATTTCAGTCTGGATAACGATTGAAAAATACATTGGATTGGAAACAGTGAAGAAGAATGAACATGAATTAATTCAGTCCAACCTTATATCTGTATCTGTGAGAAGAAGGAAATAAAGTGAAAATTATGAAAACATGTAACTTGTAAAGGAGAAATCCTAATTGACACCTGCATCATAGACGCTGTCTCAGCATTATCACCTCATCATAACTGATAAATTAAATACACACACAAACATACACACACATCTAAACCTTGTTCCATGTACAGAAAACACAACATATGCAGCACTTAGCATCTATAATGCATCCATTTATTTTCTTTTCACCTCCTGCTCAGTGTGATAAATTATTAACAGTCTTTTAACTTTGTGCAGTGTGTTGTGTGAGGAATTGTTGTCAGTCATCTCTGAAATAGCAAGGGACAGGAGTTGTGAGTTGGGTGGGACCTGCACGCCACTACAGTCTCTGCTCCCCCGGTATCTCAGTTCATTATTCATGACTGAGGGGTAAAACTTCAGGTCTGCACGGAAAATAAAAAAAATCTTATCTTCAAATGTATGAAAACGGGCAGTTTATTAATGAATCTAAACGTGCACAGACTGGGGTCGACGGCCGTCCTGTAAACTCCTCATCCTGGACTCATGTTCTGTATTAAACCCTTATTTTGAGACTTGGTTCAGTGCAAATCTATGGGAGATGAATATTAAAACTAGGAGGAAACCCTCCTCTTCCCCCTCAGCCTGATGTCCCTCTTTTGTCATGACCCATGACCATGTATCATGTAACCTAATGTTTCTGTAATGTTTCTGTTGTTTTTGCTATTTTTCTATGTGAATTTGAACCAGGGGGAGTTAAAAAATACATCTGAAAGGGCTGAGCCTCTTGAAAACTGCCTAGTTGCTGATGTCCAGTTTAAAGCTCATGCAAAACAGCAAAGCAACATGCATAAAGAAATGCTTAAACTTTTGTCAGCATAGAAAGACATTTGTTATGTCTTTGATTACAGATCTGCACCTGAAACGCAGACACCAGAGGCAGGGATAAGGAAACAGACCAGCAATATTGGAGCTGGTGTGGTTGTATAAGTCTGAATGAAGCTGTGTGACTTGTGGAGCAAACAGCTTGTGAGTGCAGGAGCAGGCAAACAGGGATGGAGCAGGTTGAACCAGGTGAGAACCAGTTGGGACCAGGACCAGGACCAGGAACAGGTGCGTGAGTATAAGAGCAGGAACCAGGAACGACAGAGGATCAAGGTTGGACAGGACCAGGTGAGTGTGGCTGATCTGCACAAAAAAATCAAGTCAAATCAAAAATCTTCCAAGAAACTGACTTGGCCTGGACGTTACCTCAAAGGGTTCAACAATGAACCAGTGAAGACTGGAGAGAAACAGCTGAACAGCAGGTCGAGCCTAAAATGTACACAAGCAATCAGACGAGGGAGAACGATTGAGAAGACACTCAACAACAGGGAAGAGGAAAACTCTAGAGAAACAAAAAGGAAAGACACTGGTACTATAGATTCTAACATCATTAGTTTGGATAAATAATCCATAATTAAACTTTTAAGTTCTTTATAAAGAAACCATCAGTACAAAAGCGTCAAATTCATTCAGATTTACCTGCATGGTGGTGACTTCCTAGCTTTGAATTCTGATTGTCTCTCTACTCAACATGAATATTATATACAATACAATGCTGAATATCATGTGATGTACACTGACAGTAGGGCAACTTGTAACCATGTTTTTTATGTCTATAAATAATAGGTTGATAGTTTAATTCACCTGTCATCTTGTTTGGTTTATAACCAGGTCTTCCTGGTTATAAACCAAAGAGTGAACCAGCCACTCAGTAACCTTTACACTTCTGTAACAAATAGATAGAAACTGATGCTAAAATTAGAATTAGAAGATAATAATTATAAGATTAGACATTAATATTAGACATTAATATTAGACATAATAAGTATTAAATGAAAGTGAATAAACATAAGAGTTAATACCTGTAATGTTTGACCTCTTCCTAAAAGGCCCTGGTTGTTCTCCCATACAGTCATGTTTAAAAGTCATTTTCCATATGATGCATGATAAAATAGTTTACACTGTTTTATCTTAAACAACAAAATGCTTAAATAATCTCTAACTTAACCATCCAACACAGAAAACAACTCTGACTGTGGCTATTCTGATGTACATTAAGACTTGTTGTTTGACTCTGTCTCTCTGATAACAGTCAGTTAGAGGAAAGTAAAAATAAAGTAAAGTAAAGCTAAGTCAATAACATATTGATGATAGCTTAATATAACCCTCCTATCACTTGTATAATTCAAGGATGTGAATGTTTTTCACCACTGTGCAAATTATAATTCAAGAGGTAGCGCCAATAAGGATTGGTTTACTTTTATAACACCAACTACTGAATAAAGAAATGCATAAAAATATATATAAGAAATACTGAAATATAGGAATATTTATATTTTGATCTGCCATGTTCACGTTAATAGAGAAGGAGCCTGTGCTGACATTGTCTGTATGTTTTGTCTGATGTGGATTCTTTTACTCTGTTGTTTCTCTGTTGCTACAGGCTCCTTGATCAGAGTAGGTTTTCGGCCAGAGCACAGACCCTCATTATTTTTTTGTTATTTCTTTGTGTGTTTTGTGTGTGTGTGTGTGTGTGTTACATAAGACAGCTGTTCATGTGGTGATAATCAAATCATTTCCATGACTGAGTCAAGTGGAGCTGAGGGCCTCTCAGACTCATCCTCCCTGCACATGTCACTCTCTCTCTCTCTCTCTCCATATGTGTCTATTATGTTTTTTTTCTTCCTCTGCCACTAAACTACTCTCTCCCCTGTTTTACTGCACTTTTCTTTATACTTTATTTCACCCACTTGCTCTCTCTCCCTTTGCCTCATCTTTCTGTACTTTCATAGTATATTATATGTATGTTATATATAAACAAAAATGATATGGGCTGAAAGTTTTTACAAGAATAATAAATAAATAAAATATTAAACAATATAAAGTGTAACTCATGTTTTATCACTAAGATACAAAGAGAAACAGATTTGTTTTAGCCACATTTCCTGCATGATTCTTTTATTTTCTTGCAGATAAATATCAATCAACCAGTGAAAAAAGTAGACATATGGTCTCATGACATTGAAAACTACAATAGGTATTATAATAACAATGACTACATGGGGGCAGAGGAGACAAGCTACAAACACAGTATTAACATCACTATTTAAGTTGATATAGAGATTTTTTTTGGATCATTAGTTATGAATCAACCTTAAATTTGTGTCCTGAAGAATGTAACTGCAGCGTTTGCGCTTTGTTTGCTCTCGTTGTTGTCTTCACCAATTCCTGAAGAAATATCTTGGTCTTCACTTTACACAGGCACAGTGGGTAAGATAAGATAAGTCAGTATATATTATAGTGGCATTTACAGCCTGCAGTGTTGTAATCTTGTGCATTTGGCACAATAATTATAAGACTTTCTTTAAAACGATATATATGGACAAATGTAACAGAGTTGCCACTAATGTCTCCTCTGGCGTCTGTACAGTAAGTGACTGAGAGTCAGAGCAGAGGACTGAGGAGATAATTCTTTTTGTCATCAGGAGACACAGCTATTCAAATACAAGTTTGACCCACTATTAATATTAAAACCGATTATAGCACAAATTAACCTGATCTATCATTGTGCTCCTGGGACTGAGTTTGGATGTGAAGTATGTTATGTCTCATTAAAGGTTCTCAAATCTCTCCATTTAAAATGTTTTGAGATAATGTTTTTCTCCTGTTCATGGATTTAAATTATTTCAGAATATTTGGTTATGAAAACTTATGCATGCTAGAAGCCTTTAATTTGAAATGAATACAATTGTATTAAACGTTTGTTTCCTGTTCTCTCTACATACAGTAGTTTACGTTTAGACCTCTCTGACATACAGTATGTGACCTTTATACAGAAAACAGACGCATCAGGACAGGAGACTTTGGTTTGGGTTAGACTGCCCATACTCATTTCTTTACATAAACAGTACATACACACACAGATGCATTTATTTCAACTAGATAAGCTTGTACGTCCCCTGTCAGAAACTGAAACTGCACAGTTGTTTATTTGTTTTTTTTATTTGTTGGATCTTAAAGTCTAAATAAATCTAAATAAAGTTGTATTTTGTGTTTGTGATTTGCATCATCGAAGACGATCATTTACAACTATAACTTTAATTTGTGTAAAATCTGAATCACAAATCATTTTTTGATCCCATGGTTGTCCAGCTAAGTCTGTGACACATTTGTTTTTGATCAAGTGAAAAAGAATTAGTTACCATCAGTTATCATCATCCATTTCACCACGTCCCCACCGCTCTGAATCCATTACCACCGCTGTGGCTCTCAGCCACAGAAGGTTGAATTCAGCCGACTTTGTCGACTCAGTTGTGCAGCTGTGTGTGTTGCTGCCCCTCACACAGCCACTCAGTGTGGTTACATAATGACTGTTGCTCCTGTGGACCCAGAGCCAGTGGAGGGTGAAGAAGGACTTAATGAGGCCTATTGGTGCGCACTGACAACTCCTCACTGAACTCTACTGCCTCTGTGCCCTGACACCAACACAAACCAGTGAGAAACGACTTTAAATCACAAAAATCATTTTATTATTTCAAGATTTAATTTCCTGGAATTTTCCTGAAGTTGGGTCTAGTTTAATGATATATTTATCTAAATGTTAAACATTATAATATTGTCAAATATTTAATGCCTTGGTCTACATACACACCATTTACCTCAAACATGTAATTTCTTGCATCATGATTACAGTGAATTAACACCACACAAAATATCACAGTTGAGAATAACAGCGCTGCTATCAGGTGGAGCTGATAATGGTGGGATAGTGGCGTTGTTCTGTACAACTGCTAAATGTTCTTGAAAGAAATGACATGAAGTTGCTTTCAATGTCAATGCTTTTCAATTTTAAATGTCACTTTTTTTTCTTTTAAAAAACAGCCAATAAATTTGACAATTTGTTCATTTTTAATGTCTTTAATTTGACTTAAGAAACCCTGATTTACAGAGTGCAATGCACAGGCCAAAGTGAGTACAAACAGCAGGTTACAGACTCCAGAGCTGTGAACAGACAGTCGGAGTTAGAGGCCATAGATTCATTTAGTTCAGCAGCAGTCATCAACACAGAAGGCTGCAGAAAGGAAAAGGTAAAATAAAAGGCAAACTTTAACATCCCTACACAGACAAAGGTCGTCCAGTCTCTATGCACATTTTCCACAATCAAACATAAACATCTTAATACAGGACGAAAAAAAAACAACAACAAAAAAAACCAAAACACCTTTGTTACTTGAATAAAGACAAATTAATAGACCTAGTCTACTTACAGTAGAACTCAAATGCAGAAGACTCATCTCAGATGTTATATTGCTTTTCGAAATAGTATCAACATGTGTCCGATGAACACATTTTTCATATTTGCCATTGCACATTCAAAACAAACCCAGTGGAAACCAATGATTATCCAAGATGACACAGCAAAGCGAAGCTGCTCCAAACCTTTGGATAGTCACACACATAAATTAAGAAATAAATACGACACATTTTTGTTAATATGCTCAGAGTTAGAAAACAAGGCAAAAGACACCAAAAAGTCAACCATCAACATAAACATACAGATTTTACACACTATATCCTTGTAAAGTTTGAATGGCAGGTGTTTATAAATGGCAGCTTTTTGAGGCATCAGTGATCGACAGTATTGTTGTTGAGTGAGGCGGTAAGTGGAGAATGACACTTGGAAAATAGCAAGGTAAAAATATAACATACAAGAGAGCAAATACTGTTTATTAATGATGACAAACTGCCAATCTGTGTTGCCTGAAAACACTGACATCCCTAAAATCCTCTTCACTGAAAAGTGAAGAAAACAGGAGGAGAAGATTCTGCTGGAGGGGGAGTGCGAGGTATAGAAGGAAAACTTTCATCAATATAGCTTTTAATACCACTGTCATTTTTTCACCTGGATTATTTTACACACCCACTTGAAGAAAAAAAAGACATTTACCCAAAGAACATCATCATCATCCCAGCGAAACCAAATGATTTTACATGAGTTAAAAGATTAGAGAAGTTAGTCCAAACTCAACTCCAAAAGTTGCAGCATCTCAAGAGCATCGTTACACTTCTACACACACACATCATGCATGCACTCGCACACACACACACACACGCACGCACGCACACACAGAGCACGGTTTCAGTGACTCAGTCCCAAATAACATCTCCTGAGATCTTCTATCTACAGTAGTAAACTGACTCCATCCAGGTTGTTCAATGTGTTTTATGTTGCTGTCCATCATCTGTCATCTACTCTTTATCTTCATGATGCTCTAAATGTCACTGAGACCAGGCAGCTTATGATGAGTGATGATAAAGATTTATAAAGCAGGTCTTTTTCAAAGCCAGCAGTCAAAATCTCAAAAAAAAAAAAAAAAGCTTCATCGTATACATATCCTGACAGTTAAGAGACACTAATTACTTTAGCTTTAACTTTGATGGCTTTGGTTGACCAGAGTTGGCAAATTGTGTCAGCGACTGAATACATGAAAACCGCCTGAGACAGAGCTTTGTCTCGACAAGAGCAGAGAAGAGCCTCTATATTTGTAGTTTTATTGCTTTATCAGTATTTTTAACTTAAACGTTGTAACATGTTACAGACAGACAGACTCTATTTCATCTCCACTGTTTAAAGAGCCAGGCTGCAGTTCTTCTTTTTACTCCTTGAGAGTGTAAATATTGTACAGGTGCAAACTCCTGCACTGATCTGGAGCCTCCATCACAAGGGCAGAAAAAAGAGCTCTGATCAAGAAGACGTATTATTAGTGCTGGTTAACATTAAAATATTAAGGCCTCATGTGTGAAACACAGTGTAGGGGTTTCTTATCTGATATGGGAATCCTCTTGGGAGTCTATTTGAGGAATGTGGGTGAAACCATCTGACTTTGTTTATATGACAAATAGCAGCTTTTTGTATTTGGTTAGCTTTTGGTAGAAGATGCAGTTTCTTATTTCAGTTCATCCTACATGATCATTTGCCACTGAAGAGTTGCAGGTCAAGTCGGACCCACACTTCGCCTGTAGGAACCTCATGCAGTAGAAGACGTCGCGTCACTGGTCCCTTGTTCTCCAATTCCTTCTTTATGGTTGCTACAGGAACCTCTGTTCGACCCAGGAACTCTGATAAAATAAAAAATAAAAACAGGCATCTGTATTTGGAGGAACTGGATTTTAAAAAGTGCTCAGATCAACAATGAACAAGGATTAGGTAGACGATGTATTTCTGAGACATTTTTATAATACAATGATAAAACTTCTACACTGATTTAACATTATTTCAACTGCATTGCAATGTGGGTAGTTCAATTAGTTAATTTGACTGTTAAATTTTACTTTTGTAATGATGCAGGTTTACACAGAAATCAGGGCGACTTATTGGGAAATATGATCAGAGACAGTGAGAAGAAAGCGAGGTAGCAGGTAACTGACCATCAGGTGAAAACTGGTCTCTTTTGAAGATGGTGATGCAGAGGACGTCCTGGTAGAGGTCTTTGATGTGAAACTGACAGTTGAAGTTCCACTTGGGATTCAAGGTGTCATTGATCGTTCTTGACGTGAAGATCTGAGCCCCCATGGTCACCTCACAGTAAGGGTTACTTTTACCTGCAAGGAGGGAAGGAAGGCAGATGAGAGGGAGAGCGAGAAGCATGGTAACGGTATGTAGAGAAAAGGAAAGGAGACAGGAAGAGATTTGAAAACAGGAAGAGAGGAAAAGAAAGAAAGAGGAGAGTAAAGAAACAGTACAGCAGAGAGAGGAGAGGAGAAGGAGAAGAAAAGGGAAGAAATATAAAAAGGGCATAAAAAGGGAAGAAAGAACGAATGTTTTCGACAATATAAATTCAAACAAAGCATTAAATAATTAAAGGTGCAGCTTAAAGGACAGAAAGGCCTCTGACTAAGAGTGAACTGAAGGAAGAGGGGATGACAGTTGTAGCTTTATTTTGGCTTCATTAAGTGCCCTGCAGCAGGGACTAAAAGCTAGATTTTTACAAAGCGGTTCGCACAATTTATGTCATGTTTTTAAGTCCACTGAACTATAAGGACATTCTGTAACATGAGTGTATTCAAGCTCACCATTGGGTTTTCCTGCCTTGAGCTCAGTGGCTTCTAAGATGGTGACAAGGAGTCTGCCGATACCACTAGCCTTCACAGATCGAGCTGCAAAAACACACACAAAGAGATTAATCTGAGATGTCCTTACGTGTTGGCATCAGTACGACTGTGTGAGTGTCACAACAAACCCTGATAGGCCTTTTCCCTTTTTTTCTTTTCTTTCTCAATAAATTCTTCAGACGCAGCCTTGATCTTCTGAACCCACGCTGTCCTGAAAACAAAAAACAAAACAAAACCATAGAGTAACACAAGCCACCAAACACACCAAAGTCTGAGTGTGTGCATATGCATGTAAGCATGTTTCCGCTACTACCTTTCATTGATGTTGTCAGTCCTGAGTATGTAGACTCTGTCAATGTGTGAAATGTGGAAAACCGGCTCGTCACTGGAAGGATCTGGCAACTTCACCAGAACTTCATTTAACAAGACAGGCTACAGAAAACAAGAAGGCACAGTGTCATGCATAAAAATACACAAACACAGTGACAGAAATCACACATTTAATGGAAAATGCGCCTTAATTACAAATACGTGTGTGTCTTACTGGTTTGTACATCTTGAGCTGAACATTGTTCTTGTTGCTGAACAGTTTATCGGGTCCAGATGAAGTAAACTGTTTAGACGCATGAGTCAAAAGCAGGAAGTCGTTGAAGAGGAAAGCCCACAGTTCCTTGTTGCTCTTTGCCTTGTACATCTAGAAAGAAACATTTACAATATGATGATGATAATAAACATACATTTATAAATGCTCTACCCCTCCGGGTTTGACCCAGTGATATTTCACATTTCACCTGTACCTCCAAGACCTCTGCAGTTATTTTAAAAGGTGAGGTGAAAATGTGAACGTTGCATGAGTATGTTGTTGATGAGTTGTTCGACTGTTTCCAGTTTCAGAAACATTAGCATGTTACTCACCTTACCACTGTGGAGCAATTTCCTGGGGCCTAAACAGTTGGTAAGAGAGTTAAAGACCAAGTGCTGTGGGAGAGATGAAACATCAAAAGCAGTTTCATTAGTTTTCAGTCAGTATTGATGGAGTATTTTGGAAAATAATACATTTAAATAAATAAACCTAGCTTCATAGTAAATTGTGAGTTAATTAAGCTCAATACCTCTGCAACACCATCACACTGAACGTGATTCTGAATCCACTCCAGTCTGTCAGAGTTCTCCTTCTCTCTTACACCTTCGTTAACCTGGTTCAGTGAAATGTTCAGCAAAAAACATTAAAAGAAAAGATAATTTTCAACCACAATACAAAAAAACAAAACATCAAATTGAACTAAAGTAACAAGTATATTATTCAGTGAGGAAGTGAACCTGTTGACAGAGTTCCTCCGCCCTCTCCAGAGCCTCTTTTAAAGGACCTCGGTCAGCATGACCCTCTGCAGTGCACTCCAGGATCTAAAACACATGCACACACAGACAAATTAATTACACCTACAAACAAGAGACAAAAGGGCAAACGCTTTTCTTTCTCCTTTCACAGGAAGGTCAGCATTTGAACCATTTAATGAGGAGTTCAAACACAGACACACTCATGAACATGAGGACCTACGTTTTTGATGTGCAGTGGGTAGCGTGTGATCCTCTGCATGGGTTTCAGCAGGAAGCTGGACAGCGGCATGCCCTTACACCTGTAGTCTGTAGCGATTTTCTGATAAGACAATATTAACAAATGCATTAAAAATCTTATTTCCACTTTCTTGTATATGATTGTAGAGAACATGTAGGTTTCAGAAAATCAAATGTTCTTCACTTCTAAAATATTAAATGCAAACAGATGTAAAAACTAAACCAAAGAAAAGGCTGTAATAATGAGAGAGCTATAGAAGAAAAAGGATTACAAAGAAAAACTAATACAGTTATCAAGTCAAACTGGAATTAGTAAAGCAGATATTAAAAAACTGGCATTTTTGGATGGTGATGTTCAAAATCTAGTGGCTTTAATACATGATAAACTCCATCTCTTTCTATCTTTGTGAAGACCTTCACCGTGACTTCACATTTCCTCTCTCCCTCTGACTTCACCTTTTCTGTTCACTCCTTCCTCACACTTCTCTCCTTCCTACCTTGAGGAAATCTTTGAAGTCTGGCTCACTGTCAGTGCGAGTCTGGAGCAGTGTGGCTCCGTTGATCTGGCAGGAGCAGAAGCGTATGTAAGGCTGCATGTGGGACAGTTCGGCTGCCAGGATATCTCCAATCATCTGCACCGGCATGTTCTCCCCGCCTGTCTTCTTACGAACACGTAGTGCCCTGCAAAAACATAAATATACATATATAAACACAAGCTGTTACATAAGTCTGTACAACCTGAATCCATATACACACACAACAAAAAAACAGCTGCACATGTATCACATTTAGTCACTTCATCAGACTCATTGTTCCCTCGAGATTCCTTCCTCTCATATTTACTTGAGAAGTTTTGTGTTGCAGGCCAGCAGTTCTTTCCAGTTGACAAAGATCATGGCCATCTCTTCATCGTTCAGTCGGCCCGACTCAGACATAGGCCTATGGAAAACCTAGGCACATACACACACACATGGTCAGGACATACAGACACTGTGACACACGTCAGGCTCCTAAAATACCTGCTTTGCCACAGTATGTAACTGTATTAGGTCATTTTATTCAGCAGAGTGTGCGTGTTTTACCTCCAACACTATATTCAAGTCTTCCACATATCTCTCCTCAGTCTGTATCAGCTCATGGATGTAACCCTGTCTCTTCTTCTCCTGGGGGCTCAGTGAGTCCAGGCTGTTCAAGTCTGCACACCCTGCGGGAGAGGAACAACACACAGGAGGCAGTTTTTTCATGAGTTGTACAAAAAGAGTGTGGCCACTCCAACAAAACCACACTACTGACACCACAGCATCACTTCAGCGGTGCATTCACTGCCTCCTGCTGGAGGCTCTGGCATGAGTAAATCCACAACTAAAAACATGCTGGGTTAACTCTTCTTACTGCACTTTCGTGTGTCTGCATGCACATTACTGAAGATGACAACAAAGGAGAAGAAGAAGAAAAGATCGGCACACAGACAAACACACGTGCACACTTACCTGATATATTAGCCCATTGTGAGGATCCCGTACAAACGGACTGGTTCTCCTTCAATGACACTTCCCTTTCCTCTCCCTCTCTTGCTTCACTCTCATTGTCTTCCTCATCCCAAAGATTTAAAAAGTGAAATTTGGCCTGTAAAGTCATTTCTATGACTTTGACTTTGTCTCTCTGAATATTTTAGTTGTCAATCTGTCCTCTGTCAAGAGGTCCAGCAGTACTCTGTCTCTCCTGTCTTGTTTGTCTCTTTCTCCGTTTGTGCTCTTATCTTCTTGTAGCTGGTATGAGACTAAAACTTCTCCTGCACTAAATCTGTTTATATCAAAACAGGAAGGGGGATTCTTTTTTTCTAGCTTGTGTCCAGGTTCGATAGCGAATTTTAACTCTAACAACTAGTAAAGGTAGGTGAAGAAGCTATATTACAGTCTTAATATAACCAAACAAAAGAAGGAGAGAAACAAATCCAGATTATCTGAGAACAAATCTTTTGGGATCAAGTGTCACAGAAGGGCTAAAAGAAAAATTAAGTATGATGTGACGCTGCTTCTACCTGAGAAAAAGTTGTTGACGTGTGTCTGTTCATCTCAATTGTGTGTTGTGTTGACAATATAAACACTAAATATAACACACAAACACACACACACAGCTGACCAGAAATATTCAGTTGAACAATAATAAAACACTTGTGTGATCCCAAACCAATCTTTATTTTTTATTCCAGAATCAGAAAATATATTAGGCAAATCTTCAAAAATAGTTTCACCATCTTGTAACACAAATGGTCCATATACAGTGGGGGCCACATGAACAGGAAAGTCTCAGACTTTTGGACCCCACTGTATATATGTTCAAGCCCTTACTGCTATGAACTCCTGATGCAGCTTTGCTGACTGTTCACACAGTTTCTCTTGAGATAAACTGACTGCTCAAACTGCACTGCGTTATTTTGCATTTGCTTCTTTGAAGTCAGTGTACCTCAGTAATCATTAGCCTGGGCTCAGGAGTCACCGTACCTCATGTGAAACTTGCATAGATTAGTTTATCACTTGTTGGCCTGAGGAAAACTTATCCACAATCCTGACAGTAAAAATTACTGTTTAATGTGCGTTCACTTTCTGCACAAACCAAAACATTCAGAGCAGCAGCCAACAGCATTCAGTTAATATAAAGAGCAGCAGCAATTTGTAATGTCACCCCTGGAGGCAAAGCTTATGTCCATCAGTGGTTTTGACACAGTTAACCATATGGTGAAGAGTCACTTCATCTCACTTCAAAACTACTTCTTTACTTCTGTTGGTGAACAGCTGACCTAGTTATGGCTTTCAAATATAGAGATGTGCATTTTTGCTTGTACCATTTTGTGTTCAAATCAAGTTAAACAAATGTTTTCAAAGACATGAAATCAAAAGCTCACTGCAAATTGGTTAATAGTAACAGTTCACAGAGGGCGAAATCAGTTTTATCTGTAGAAGGCTCTCTACTTGAGTTTCCATCTTAATCCTGAGCAAAATTACTGTTGATTGTGTAATATCTTACTTTTTCAAAATATTTATTTTATAAATATATCAAATGTCAGGACTTATTTTCAAGTATTTTTAAAGACAAGTACAGTGTTGAGAAATGAAATCAGAATTTGGACTTTCTCAAATTATCCATAGGGTTGTTATTACAACATTTGTTACTAGTGTAGAGGTCAATAAAGTGCCAGTAAAGCTTGTATGACATAGTCATATCTCTGAGAAACATAGTGGTCTCTGTGTGAGCTGAGTTCCCCAGATAGAGCAGAGAGTTAGAATGGAAATAAGGCTTCAAACAAAGGCTAGAAATAACACATAAGAAAAGATAATTAAGTGAGAGAGAGGAAAAAAGGGGGACTTGTGGAAGAAGGGAGGGAGAAAAATAAGTGTCTTATAGGGGAATTGAAAGGAAAGAAAAGGGAGAAGCCACAGAGAGACCCACCATCTCTCCGCTTCACACAATTTTTCTGTGCTTCAGCATCATTTCACAGTCACAAAAGGCACCGAGGCTTTAACAATCAACAGAATCAGCACTGAGAGTTGTTTCAGGTTCATTCACAGGTGACACAGGACCTGTTGTCAACACGCATACACCAGTTCACTCTCTAGTTCTCTCTCTCTCTCTCACACACACACAAACTCAAAAACATTAGCACAGTGGGAGAAGTTAGTAGCTAGGGAGTCCAGACACTCCGCCTCTTCAGAGAGGAGTGCAATAGTGGGTCTCTCTGAAGTCAGGTGGAGAAGGAGAGGAGGTGGAGGAGGAAGAGGACTTTCTACCACCCTAGAAGGAGAAAGAGACAGAGGACAGGGAATGGAGAGAGGGAGGAAGTGAGAAAAACAGGGAAAAAGTGAAATAGTCAGTGGGAAGAGGGATAAACAGATGAAGAGATGGGTGGATGAAAGAATATAAGTGATGACAGGTGGTGACTGCACAGACAAACAACAACATAAAGATTAGTTAGTCAGGTTTAGGTTTGGAGCAACATGGGAGCAGAGCATCTTCAGGCAACTTGCAAAATTTCCTTTCATGTAGTCATGATATGATCAAGAGATTTACTTACACTGCTGGCTGGGGTCACAATCCGCCGTGGTCATCTTAACGTAGTTGGTGGGGAACAAGCCAGTGACACCGTTGATCTCTCCTTTCCACCAATCAGGATCGTTCTTGTCTAGAACATTGATCAGCTGCCCTTTAGAGAAGCTCATCTCATCCTTATTGGAGGCGGTGTAGTCATATATTGCGATAACCTGACAGACTGAGAGAGAAGAGGACACGTGTCATGTGTGAGTTACATCTGATTACATTAACAATTGTAGCTAATGTAATGGACTGTTAGTCTCCACCTCTGACCTTCAGCTGACTTGCAAAAAGGTGTGAGTGAGTGAGTGAGTGAGTGAGTGAGTGAGTGAGTGAGTGAGTGAGTGAGTGAGTGAGTGAGTGAATTACCTGGCTGGGGTGCTGGTGTTGACTTGCCACTGTTGGATCCCAGTATTTTGACATGAGAAGCAGGGAACCAGCCCTTCTGCCGCTTTTTACCACGGGCCTAGACTCAGAAAAGGCAAACAAAAGTGGAAGCTTTGGTTTTAAGAAGAAAGTGGGGATGTTGGCCAAGATCACAGGCCAAAAGTTTTTGAACCACTGGGCCAGTGAATAGTGTTAAGATGTGCTGAGACTTCTAGCTGCTATGTTGATGTGGGGCCAGAGGTGCTAAAGGGTGGCAGAGTACAGTTTAGTGTAGATAAGATGAATCACAGACCTCATGACCACCTCAAACAGGTCTGAACTCCAGTGAATAACTGACCTGCAGTTCGCCCAGCCACCAGCCAGAGGCATTCTTGCTGAGGATGACGACAAGCTGGCCGTTCTCCAGATTAAGGTGCTCAGGGCTGGTGGAGGAGTGGGCCCTTATCACCTGGCCAATCTCTGCACGCACAAAACACAAACCCAAATTTAAATTGCAGAAAAATGCAAAACCAGAGACAGAATTATTGTAATTATTTTAGAAAAAGCCTGTAAGCTTACCAGGCTTCTTCTTTCCAGATGTGCTTGTTGTCTGAAATGAAATTATGACTGTTATTTTAACAGAACTTGTCATATGTCATAATTTAAAAATTTAAGCGCACTAAACATAAATACAGGGAGTAAATATTGCAACATAATACCCAATCCATTATCATCCAGTTATGTTATGATGTATACTCAAGTTTTTTGTACAAATTTATTTTATATACATTCTTACATCTGTCTCTTTGAGTTTGACGTAGTTGCTGGGGAAGACGCCTATGTGATCACCTATAGAGCCGTTCCACCACTCTCCATCTCTCTTGCTCACCAAGATTACATCTCCCTCTCTAAACGTCAGATCACCAGGCTCTGGAGACTCATATGTGTACAGCGCCACGTATTCTGGAGAGGGAAAGGACACATGAACAAAAGCTGGTCAACAAATAAAATACTGCAGTAAGAAGTGCAGTTTCCAGACCAGAATAAATGGCCACAGGATTTCAGGAATTTATATTCTCAGATAATGTGGTTACATACTGTTTGTTAATTGCAAAATATAGTACAGAGACTCCTTTGTTCCACCTGCCTGTCTCGTGATAAAGATTTTATCTTTATAGACAAACATAGTGAATGTAATCTATGTAATCCACCAAGATGTGCAGATTGTTGTGTCATGAAAAACAAGCTAAAACTAACGTAAAAATCCATGTGAGCTCCACAGACGTAATGACATCAACACAGGAGTGTATAAAGCACAGTTTGTAAGATGAAGATAAATATTAGCTGAATTACAGCCCAATATTTCAAAGCAAGGTGGAGATGTTGTACCTTCAAGCTGCAGGCTGTCACCGGACTCTGCCGCATCAGGAGGGGAGCTCTTTGTGCTAGAAATACAGAAAGCAAACATTAGATTGCGGCACTCATCAAATTAAAGCATCATTGATGTATTCCATCATCTGTAAATATAGGGTCACAGTGATAACCTATAGAAGCAAATGAGCAAAATAGCAACAAAAATGTCTGCCCCATGATGTCCTTTGGGTTTAACCATGCAGGAGGCCTCCTGAACAGATCTCTGATTGATCTGAACTAATTTCTTTTAGCTGGAGGGAACAAGGGTTCAACTCAGTTCATCAGATATAGAGTTCTTTAACGTCCTATAACCACATATAAAATATAAAACTCCATGACGCAGTGTTGCAGCCGTCTTAATGCAGCAGATTGCTCATCACAGAGGGGGCACAAAACTTTTCCTTCTGGCCTGAATTCATACCAAAACTGTTACAACACCTGTAGACACACTCAAACTCATTTACATTATCATGTGACTGACACTTGTTTTCTTTGATTTACACTCAGATTAAATGTCCTAACAGCTACAGAATATGTTAGTATGAAAAGGGGAGGAAAGGTATACGCTTCAGTCTACTGAGTTTACAAATGCGATACAAAAAAAAGGATTGCGACATCTAGAACTCTGAGTTTCAGGTGGTAGTGACGTTACCAATTTATTTAATTTCCTAAGAAATAAACAAAAACATACAAAATGAGGCTTGTAAGATAACAGGAACACAAGAAAGTCACAGTGGTGGGTGTTTGTCACAAGTCAGTGCTTGTATTAACCAGCCATGGCAATAATTGGTCTTCATGGGTTGTGTGATTTTGACTTTGACCAGAATGGAGAGAAATTCAAAAAAAAAAAAGAAAAAAAAAGAAATGTTGATAACTGACCCACTGTTGCTCCAGTTTAATAATGGGGAACAAGCTTACTCTGAATTCTCTTCTTCTCCCAGCAGCATCACATATGTCTTGGGGAACCAGCCTCGTTCACCATTTAACTCTCCCAGCCACCAGTTCTCCTGCTGCTCCAGCACCTGAATGACATCGTCCTTGTTGAAGTTCAGATGGCTGTCTGTCTTTGCTGTCCATGAACATAGAGCCTGGGCGAGCAGGTTACCCACCACCTGCTGACAGAAGCACAGAAATAAAGACAAGTGCAATCAGCATGAGAGTGTTTGTCTGCAGACAAAAATCATACTGTGGTTATCAGAGGGTAGAAGTTCTTCCAGCACAAGGTGACTGTCTGTAAAGGTCTCACCTGTCCTTGTGTCTCTGAGGAAGCAAGGTTTGGAGAGTGTGTCGGTGTGAAGGCAGACTTTGTGCCTGCTGCCTTGGCAGCTTCAAGGGCATTTGAAAGTTGTGACTGGAGCGGCACTTTAGGAGCAACAGCAGCAGCAGCATTACTATTAGCCGTGTCTGATGGAGCCACTCTCTCGACATAGCTCTCTGGGAACCAGCCCATCTTCCCTTGCTTGCTGCCATACAGCCAACCCTCCTCCCGCTCTGTCGTCTCATCGACCTGACAGAAATCAACAGGGAAGTTTCAGAGAGAAGAAGGAAAGGAAAGAAAATTATGGAAGAAGAGCAGCAAAAGTTAGAGTGAGGAGAAGACAGAGAAAGTTCTATATTTTCTGTTCCTTCAAACCCCATTAAGATATCATTTTCATTCTTACCTCAATGATATCATCTGCATTGAAGCTGAGCTCTTCATTATTTCTTGCAGTGAAGGGGTAGAGTGCTTTGAAGGATGTGAGAGCAGCTGACTTCCTGTGTTGTGTGGCCCTGGGTTGCCCACCTGAGGCAGCACAAAATTTGAAAAAAGTGGTTTTAATAGACACTGTAGGGAGACTACAGGAGCATAGAGTAGAAATATATAAGTGAGGGCCTTACCCTTCCTCTCCTCCAGTCCTTTCAGCAGAGCCTGAATATCCAGCTTCCCCCCTCCACCCGATGGCTGTTTCTGGCGAGATGTCTCCTCCTTCCTCTTTTTTTCCTGCTCAGCTTTCCTCCTCTCCTCTTGCTCCTCCTTTCTCTTTCTCTCTTCTTCTGCCCTCTTTCTTTCCTCCTCACGCTTCCTCCTCTCCTCCTCCTGCTGTTGCTGAAGCCTTCTCCTCTCTTCATCCCTCTTTCTCCTGTCCTCCTCCTCTCGCTTTCTCCTCTCCTCTGCATCTCGGAGAGCAGCCTCAGTAGCCCTCTGTCTTCTCCACTCCTCCTCCTCCTTCTCCCTACGCCGCTCTTCCTCTTTCCTCTCCTCTTCCCTCCTGCGCCGCTCCTCTTCATCTTTCCTTCTTTTCTCTTCTTTCCTCCGCTCCTCTTCCAATTTCCTCCTCTCTTCCTCTAGCTGCTTCCTCTCCTCCTCAAGTTTTCTTCTCTCCTCCTCCTGCCTTCGTCTTTCAGCCTGCCTCTGACGCTCCTCCTCTTCTTCTCTTTTCTTCCTTTCCTGCTCTCTCTTCTTGCGCTCTGCCTCCTCCTTTGCTCTGAGCTCTCGCTCAGCCTGCTCCTTGGCAGCCTGGATGAGAGCCTGTCTCTCTCTCTCTTCCTCCTCCCTCTGTTTGGCCTCCCTCTCCTCCTGAAGCCTCCTTTGACGCTCCTCTTCATCTTTTCTCAGCTTCTCCTGCCACTGACGCTCCTTTTCCATCTTAATGCGTCTGACAGTGGGAAGCAAATATTTACAATATTGTAAAAGGATGACTAGCATGATGAAATGTACAATTGTCATTTTAGATTTGTTTCACAATGTTCACTTTATTATAAAATCTAACACTAAATCTGTGTAAAAACAAAATACCTCTGAGCTTCCTCCTCTTCCTTCCGCCTCCTCTCCTCCTCCTTTTTCCTCTCCTCTTCCTGCTCCTTCCTCCGAATCAGTTCACGACGTTTGTCCTCTTTGATGCTCCGCAGTTTCTCTAATGCTGCCTGCTGCTTTTTCTGGTTCTCTCTCAGTTCCTAATGTAAACAAAAAAACCCCACACATTTAATAGCTGACTGAAGGACATGTTGATGAATTTAAGATTGCGCTGACTAGACAGATGTAATGGGTTGTAACAAGCATGCAAAAACAGTGAGCACAAAGGTGGCTAAATATTTAGTAAAAAAATGTTCGAAGGTGTGAGAGCTTAAAAAAAAGGTCAATAGAGATAGGTCAATGCATAAGAATTACCCTGAGAAGCCATAACAGCAGAGAAATGAGATGAAACTGATGGGGAAGCATGAGCAGAGCAACGAACAATAGAAAAGACCAGATTAGACCAGTCGAAAACAGTGGAAACCTTTAGTAGGTAGAAGAGGTTACGAAGGCAGGTCAGCAGACAGAAGGCAGCCTGAAGCATAGAGTCATCAGCACCCACATACTGTAAAGTTGAGGAGAAGGGATTTGAAGGGGGTGAGAGGGAAGATAGAAATGGGATCCAGTATAGGAAAAAAAAAATTCCAAAGGAAAAGAGAAGAACAAAAGATAATTATAACAAAGGGATAAAATCAATAGAAGGAAAGAAAAGAGGGTTAACAAGGAGAAGATTGATTGGGGGAGAAGCAGAAAGGGAAAAAAGAGGCACAAGGGCCAAGCAGCAGTAATTAGTATGTAATATACGCAGACACTGCACAATTAGAAAAAGTTTGTTTTTATTTTGTAAGGAAAACAAAAATAACATAAACTTGTATTAAAATGTCACTAAGTCTGCACAACCCTGTTGACTTCATGTAATTAAAGAAACATACTTCTATTCAGACAGTGCACTAACATGGTTGATGGTGATGGATTTTCTTATATGAACAAGAACATGAAGCAAATGTTGACTGGTCAAACAATAAAGCTTGCTTATAGTAGACATTTTGACTTGTCAAACAAGATAATATTAGTGTTGGCAGCATTAAATTAAGGTGTGCCAGGTCCAGCCCTGCTATTGTACATGCTGTGAAATCACACCCTATTCATTCTTCAGTACTCCCTCTATAAAAGACACTCAATAGTTTACTGAGTAGTGAGCAGTAATTAGGGAATTTAGACACTTATAAATATTGCATCATGACTAACAGCTGTAGAGACCAACAACAATTTAAATGCCTTGGACACAATGTTTTTGTTCCACTGTAGAACAATTGAAGGCACTATATAATGGATACTTGTATACACCAAGAATTTTGCTCCTTAAACAAAATGTCAGACAGTGTAATGTAGTGGCATTATATAGTAAATAAGACTCTATTTTGGACACTGTCATTACTCACTGCCAGAATTTATTTAATGGATCCATCATCAGTGTTAATTGTTAGACCTGCCTGTTGTGGCATTTAAACTGTTTGCCAACCTGGTAAAGCCTCAGTGTGTTCATGACAAAAAAACCATGCTCCACAGTCCAGCAGTAATGTAGAATGTATAATTAAGTATTTCGGATACGACAACAGCAGTGAAATACAATAAAATTTTTAAAATCTCTCCAACTGAAATGAAGAAAAGGTTTATTTATCTGCTCTGGCACCCTTCAGTTGAGATGTTCTGAGATCCGCACACATGCTCCATGTTAAACCAGGCTCAATGTGAAATGTTGTTAAAGGTGATGCCATGTTTAGTTTCGTTATCAATGGTATGCTTGTAAATCATTTTTACCTGCATGTCTTTGTTGTACTGGTCCATCTCAGCCAGTTTGGCAGCAGTCTCTTTCTCCAGAGCTTCCAGTTGCTCTCGCAGTTTCATACACGACCCCCTTTTGTTTGAAACGTCCACCTTCAGCGTGGAAATGGTTGACCCTACAGACAGATGAAATACAGTTAAAATAAAACAAAATCTTTCCACTGAAAAGAGTCATGACACTGTGCAAGCTTGTTTCCTAGACAAAGTGAAAATCTCTAATTACATTTGACTATCAATATTGCACTCTGTATACACTGCATTGCATTTTTGCAGTCCTTCATAACTCGATATTCTGAAAACATGTATTGTCTGAATGTAATCTACGATACAAATTGCCCATTTAATGTATTGTGTTCATTTATTCAACATCTAGCCTAAGCTGTTGTTCCTGAGCTCTTAACATCCATCCATCCGCACTAACCAGGCAGGTTATTCAGAGACATGTTTCTGAGTTTCTCTGTCAGTCTCTTCTGCTCCGGAGTCAACTGGGACAACTTCCTCTGGAATTCCTGACCAAGATGAAATGCATCAAAAACAACAAGAAGTGCGTCATTGGCAGAAAAAAAATACACAGGAAAACACCTCTCAACAAAGTTCTCAAAAAAGCAAAGATCAGATAAATTGCAGATAAGACTAAACAAATTGGCAAAAGAAACCTCAGAGACACACACACCTCTAGCTGTTTGTGCAAGTTGTTAATGTCCTGTTGTCTTGTCTCTTTCCTTTGATTAATCAGATCTAGCTCTGTTCTCTGCAACTTCTTCTTATTCTGAATGTCACGCAGACGGTCTGAGATCTGACGATGTTTGTTACCCTGAGATAGAGAGAAACAGAAAGACAGATAGAGAAAAGAGAAACTTAATCATGGCTGAAAGACATCTGGACACAATGAGCGCCTTATATGTTGACCTGAAATAAACTCTATATATTGTCCCTTTTCCACTCACCACAGCCTCAAGCTCCATCTCCAGACTTCTCTTCTTAGCTTTCAATTTGATGATATCATCCTGCTCCTGCTCCCTCTTTATCTGGAGCTCTCCTCGCTTCCTTCTCTCCCACTCCTCCTTCCTCTGACGCTCGAGCTCCCGCTGTGCAGCCTGGAATGAACACAGACACTGAAGTAAATATATAAGCTTGCAAGTGTGAACTACCTCCATCATAAAAAGGAGGAAACACTCATTCAAAAATTTATACTTACACATGCACTATCTACAGCTTATTCAGAGAGCTGTAACATGCTCCCCTACCTCTTTTCTCTCTATCTCTCTCTGTCGCTCTTCTTCTTTCTGCCTCTCGAGCTCCCTCTGTCGCTCCAGCCGTCTCTCCTCCTCTTTCCTCCTCAACTCCTCTGCCTCCCGGGCCTCCCTCTCTCTCTTCTCTCGCTCCTCTCTCTCCTTTTGAGCACGCCGCTCCTGCTCCCTCCTCTCTGCCTCCTGCAACGCCAATCGTCTTTTCTCCAGTTCTGCGTTCCCTCGCTCCAGGTTGGCTTTGAATTTATCCTCAAATGACACTGAAAACAGAAAGGTTAAAAGTTTTAATGAGAGATAGTGATTTTTTTATTTTGGTTTGGTGTGTGCAGTATTTGTTCCGTTTTACAATAATGCACAAATAATGATGTGTATGCGCTTACATGGTTGAAAAATGTAACTCATAGACCCAAATCTGCTGTCCTACCATGATCAAATACAGGTCTGTAAGAGTATAACTGATGTTTAGGAGATTTGTGGACTAAAAAAAAAAATAGCATTTAGCTTTGAAACCAATATCTAAAATCAGCTGATACAAACTTTAAATCAAGCTGCTACAACTTGCTTTGTGACTGTGTGTAAGATGATAGTGTGAGCAAACCCAACAACAAAAAATACATGTATGGACATGGAGTTTGGCAGCCAGGTCAGCTGCACAGCTGTGGTCCATAGTCACTGACTGTACTCAGTGATCTCTGGTTACTAGGTATTGTTTCATTCTTTGTTCATAGTGATAAAGTATGACAGAGAACAAGCTTTAAAACTGGGTCCATTGTTAAACGAGGCTGCAATCTCTTTACTAGTGTGGTGTGTGAGTACTGACTGATGGTCTTGGCTTTCTGTGGAGGTTCTATGTCCAAGTCATCAGTCAGAGCTGCATAAAGAGAAGAGCTGGACCCATCCAGTGCACCCCTGCAATATATAACACACAAGAACACACACAATTCATATCATTCAATTATTAATGCAGTCCCTGTTTAATATAAAAACACTTCTGTGAATCTTATGTGTGCTCATACCTTTGTGAGGGTGGAACCAGCTCAGTTGGGAGTGTTAGCGGCAGTGGTTGTCCGCTCTTCGCCATGTCTACTAGATGCATTGCCAGAATAAACTCCTCAGCTCTCAGCTTTCCATCCTTATCCACATCTGCTAAATTCCTGCAGAAGGGTTAAAAATTATATATAAGAATATTATTATATAAAGAATTATATACAAGTGAGAAATATTTAGGACCTGTTAAACAACCAAGATCGTCAATATAATTACAACTCTGTTCACACATAGACACACACACACACACACTCACCAGATGGTCGCCAGCTGTGTCTGAGTCAGCATTGTGGTTGCCATGGCTCCTCTCACCTGCTGACCTGGTAACAAAAGTGACAATGTCAGAACAACTGTATAGCACAGATGTGTGGGTGTGGCAGAAGAAGGACAAGAGCAAGGCTGTGTTTAAGGGCCAGTATGACATTTACTGATTTACTTACGAAACAAAACTTTAAATGAGCCAGGTATAGAAAGGTGACAATCCTGTTCATTACCGTAGCTGGTCTCCAAGACTAGGTCCAGTTTGTTGGTTTGTTTTAAAAAAAAGTGTAGGTCTAATGTTGAATGGGAAACTAGAACCTTTTTAACTCTCTTTCATTTAACCCAAATGGAAAAGATGATGATCAAAGGATTATAACAGCAGCCACCCTTAGGTTTAAAAAGTTCTTATGAATGAGGAAGGAGTGTGTGTGTGTGTGTTGAGAAACTGTCCCTCTATCTGAACACACCCAGAGTAGGTTCAAACACACTTCCTCAGAGTTAACTAAGACTTGATAAACATTGAAAGGCAACTGTTTTGAAATCATCTGTGCCTGTTGTTCATGAATGTCCACGGCCTGCATTCCACACATAGTTTGGTTTTGTTTCACCTACACACTGTACATACTTAAACACACAAAGACACACACAGGCATCGTACCCGTGAGGTATCCTATCATCTGTTTATCCAGGCTGTTGAACTGCTGTCTGTATTTAAGTCTAGAGGCATGTGGCACGGCCCAGTCACTAGGAGCAGCAACCATGGGGGACATCATAGAAGGTGACGAAGAAGCAGAGCTGAAAGGCAAACAAACATAACAACAAAAAAAAAAAAACTTCAGTGACATCTTTGTGTCTTTGTCTTTAAAGAGACAAACAGGATAAACAAGGTGCAAATGGATTGTGCAAAGGGGGAAGTGAAACTTTTATGCAAGTATGTGTGTGTGTGTGTGTGTTTTACCTGCTTGATCCCAGGTCCAGCAGTGATGAGGCCTTATTCATACCAGCAGAAGTAGAGGAAAGTCCTAGTGGAGAGGAGTAGGTGGATGCAGATAGAGGTAGGCCTAAAATTGAAGTACCAACACAGATCCATTTCTATAAGAGTTTGCAATACCCATCAACAACCAGTACACATTTTCTTCCCATGTATAGTTTTTTGGTTTTCAGAAATGGAAGTACAGTCCTGCAGAGGCTCAGTTATGTTCTATCCTATGCACTCACTGTTATAACCTTGTCAAGGTCAGGGAAGCTATTTGTATGGAAATGAGACAGAGACCTGACTCTGCAAAACTGGCCTAGGATTCATTTCTCCTGTTTCCCCCTTAAAACTGCAGAAATATTTCATCATTTGCACTGTGCAGCAAACATATTGATTCTCAGAGCAGGACATTCCTCCTCAAGGGATTTTATGCTACAAGAAACAGAAGGAAAGCCTCAAGTTAGTGATAATCAAAATACACATGAATCTATTTAATCATACTGAAGATCCTTCTGAAGATTTTTCTTTCTGAGCAGTGACAGATACAAAACCAGAGAAAAAAGGGGAAAGGAAATGATACAGAAATAAAAATCATCATCTGTACCAGAGGCCAAAGCTCCAGCTGGGATTGGCTGCAGAATTCCAATGGTGCCGTTTGGCATTGCTGTGTTTCCCATGGTGGGCATCAGGGGCCTGGTGGGGGTGGAGGCTATTAGAGGGCTCAGACCTGTTGCTGTAGGAACCAAAGGAGTGAGGCCTGTCATTGGTGTCAATGGTGAGAGTCCAGGGTTTGCCATGGAGATAGGGGTCAACATGGCAAGGTTTGCCCCGGGCATCACGTGCATGTTAGGCACAGAACCAATACCTAGGAACACACATACATATATACATACATATACCCATTAGATGACATAGTAGTCAATATGGATGTGTACAATATTTATGGAGTCAATCCGTTAGATTAGCCAGTCAATACTGCTTTAAGATCCCAAAATTAGATTTATTTGCATTTACAGCCAAAAAAAAGTTTTTTTTAAATTTAAGAAAACAATGAGGTTCCTCACTAACCAACCATACATACATATATATATATATGTGATACTGTACCATAGGCTGGGTTGGACATAGATAAGGGGGGTTTATTGAGGTTGGGAACAGGTACTGGAGGCTGCTTCATGATGATTGGCAGTGCTGAGGGGAGCGGCGTACCCTGGAGTTTCAGCTTTATGAGCTTCATAGCGATGGAAAACTCCAACCTGTCCATCTTCCCATCTTTATTCATATCAGCCAGAGACCTGTGAAGCAGAAGAAAACAGAGGAAACAGTGAGAAAAGAGATTTAAGATATCCAGGGATAGATTTCAGTGAATAGTTCCAGAGAACCAAATGCTCAAAAAACTGTACATGTATAGGAGTGTGAGAGTGTGTGTATTTCTCACCATATCTCAGCCAAAACTGTAGCAGGCAACCCTGATTGAAGGAAGAACTTCCTTGCCTGCTCCCCTACAGAAAAAAAAAAAAAAAAATCGTTGGAAGAAAAGAATAACAGAAGAAAATTGTGAGGTAACTGAAAAATATGACTCTTACACATCACTGTCTATAGTATGTTTGTGTTTAAAGCTTTGTGTAAAATTGCCTGATCCTCTGACCATGTTGACTGTCTATCTTTCATTGCTACGTGTAGCATATTTACATGTCTTTGGGTATTATTAAGGCATTCAGGAATCTCTTTGATTTAAAGAGACAGTTTTAACAGTTTTAACAATGGGTAAAGGTCTGGTCTTGTAGTGTCTCATGTAAATGTAAATGTCAGGGAAATCACTGAACATGATACGTCAACAGTCTCTGCAATGACGTCTGTTTGGGTGTGTACCTGAGACGTAGCCCATCGATGGGGCGAGGGTGTCAAATTTCTGATCATGCTTGTCCCTCTCTTCTGGACTAATTGCCCATACACTTAGACCACCTAGACAGGAAAAAAAAGTCACAGATTCAGATAAATTTGAAGTATTTGACATGGTGCATATATTAATACCAGGCCAATCAGCTTTAAGTAGCAGGTTTACTTTAAGATCATGTATCAGATATAACGGATTTCTGGGTTTTTCAGCAAACCTGCTTCTTGAACAGGCTCCTGGCTATTTACTTTCTCACTGATTTTATAAATCACATAAGTGTGAATTACACACAAACAACACCCAAGCAAGGCAAATAAATATACATTTTGCATGGATCTATGAATCCAGATTAGACCAGAGACACCCCCAAAGGCAACCTCCACGGCATTTAAGAGATGGGAATGTATTGATATTGACAAAGTGATAATGAAGCTCTGTGTTGCCTGTGGTGCTGTGTCACTTTGTTCAGACAGGAGAAGCAGAAGAACAGAAGCAGAACAAGCTCACTCTTTCACTACACTTTACCCAGCCAAGGCCAACTATACATCAGCGTTTACTCAACAGTCACATCAGCAAACACAGTGAATGGACAGTTCACAGCATCATAGAAAAACATAAACAGTAGCTTTAGTCCTGTAAGTGGTACTATAAACAATCTGGCGTCATAATAGGAACCAACTTCAAAAGGACCACAGAGCAGAAGTGCACTGAATGTAGGACTTAAAGTAAGCAGAGACAGTAATATTAGTAATAAGCATATACAGACAGATGCACAAGCAGCAAAACATGGCCATTGAACTGGGAATTATTACTGTACCTCACACTGTGTTTGCCCCAGCAGATCTGCAGAGCCAGAAACCCCCCCCCCCCCCCCAAAAAAAAAACCAAAAAAAAACACACAGCTCTCTCTCCACACTGACACACACCTCGTTTTCTGCCCTCCATTCAACACCCACTCACACACAAACTGCAGTGGTCTTACCATTCATATTTGCAGGTGGCAGAGAGAAGATGGAGAGAGGGAAATCCTGGTGGTGTCCTCAGCTACTTCTTGCAGCCATCTGCAAAACACACAGTCACAGCCCAGTCATCAGTCAATACCGCAGCCAAGACAGGACAGAGTTGTCACTGAGAGGAGGGAGAGAAAACAGGGGAGAGAGAAACAGAGAGAGAAACTGGGGGGGAGAGAGAGATTCTGGTCAGTCAGCAGAGTCAAACAGGGCTCCTCCTGTTCTCTTCAGTCAGGAGCAGTCTGGCCACGTCCCAAACCTTTTAAACCATTAGGACTTGTTCCAGTACTATCCACACTGACTCTGTGGGGGACCATAGATCAGTGTAACACATACTAACACATACAGCACAGACGAGGTTGGCAAACTATCATAAAAAAGACTGTCCAGAAGAAAATAAACCCTTGTTCAGTACTATGTTGATTCAGATTTGGCTCTTTGGAGGCTGTGTCAGAGTTTTGACAGATTAACTTTAGGACTTTGAGGAGTCATCTGTTCTTCTTGGAGCTCCCCAACTTTTCTCTGCAGATGCTGCAGCGAGAACACTATCAACAGGTTACCATGGACACAAGAGGCACAAAATTAATCCGCTTTGGGTTCCTTCAAAAATATTTTGTGTTTGTTCAATCACTGCGAAGCCTTGAACTTATCTATTTCATACAAGGCAAAGAGTGGGGAGTCAGGTTAGCAGCTCTGTGAGGCTCTACTTAGGGCACAGCTGTACTGCATGCTAACATGCTCAATGATGCTGATGCCAAGCACCTGTTCACTATTTTAATTTAGTGTGTTAGCATGCTAACATACACTAATTCCCACTAAACACAAAGCACACAAGGAGTGTTAGTTTTGCACAGATTTGGTCATGAACCAAAATACTAAACACATTTTTCTCTTGATAATGGCCTTAGAGGAAAAGTCAGGGGAATCACCAAAATCCAAAGGATTTATTCTCTGGGGAGCTTGAATGTCTGTACAAAAGTTTCTCAATAGTTGTTGAGCTATTCCTGGAGCAAAGTGGTTGACAGATTGATCCATCTAAAAGATTCACTACCGACCTTTCTGTCACCCATGATCATGTCTTCTTCAACATCTATTAGATCATGCTTTAAACCCATTCTTGTTGAGTCATGCACAAGTGCATTAATGGAGGCACAAACCTGTTTCATGCAGCTGAAGGCCCCTCTCTCTTACAAGGTTTAGGGATTTTAGGATTTTAGGTGATTACATTTGGCAAGGGTAGCAGTTTGTGTCTTTATCAATTCAAATTCAAAATCAACTTTATCAATTCAATACAGATTTCTCAAATTAAGCTTCCAAATGATTTCAACACATTAGCTGCATTTGTGTCTTCTAATGTTGCTTGGGATGGTGTGGAGGACGTTAATGGTAGATCACAACATGGTAAATGTACTGGACTGCATTTCCACAGACAAAATGGCTGTGGCACTGTGTTGACAAAAGACCAGTAACTTGTTTCATGCTGGGTTTGCCAACATATTTATAGGTCTTCTGTCTGTTTAAATAGAGCCACCACAAAACCACTTTGTTTAGATTTTAAACAGTTTTTGCTGTGGGATAAATGGTGTAAACCTTTGCTTAATGAGGTCACAGTACAGGTCACAGATAAAGATAAAGCCATGAGCACTATGAGCAATAACTTTATTAAAACTAAATAGGTATACAGTCACACTGATAGATATACTAAATAGATATACTGAATAGATATACAGTTACACTGATTTTATCTTCAATTTTCTTGAAGGCCAATCAATTATTTTAGTGGAAACAAATACACACACCCACACTGAAACAGACTTATCACGTTGTTTCTGCAGCTTTCGTATTAATTTCATTAAGCATGCTGAACACCTGCTTCCTCCATGATTATCTCTCCCATCAGCCCGTCAGACTCACATGATGAAATTGGAGGAGGAAAAGGAGGAGAAAAATTCCAATCTTTTTACTCAACACTTCCTGCCCGGTAACCCACAGACACAAGCATTTCCTCACGCAACCTCAGTTGACAGGAAGTGATCGTGAGCTTTGGCCAAGGGACAGTTTTAATGTCCCAGAAAGTGCATTAGCATCTGAGCTCAGGTTAGACCTTTGAGATATTAGAAATACAGATTGAAGAGTGATTTTTACGAGGCAGAAAATGTGATGGCTGTTTTGTCTAGAGATATAAGCTTTGTGAAAGGGAACATGCATGGGATGGAGAGATGAGAAATGAAAAGTGCAACAAAAACAGTGTGAGAGTGAGAGTTTGTCATCAATGGCCTCACAAGGGCAGAGAACAGCAAGGGAGATCTAATAATCTACTGCCTGCCATCTGTCACTACCTCCCTGTGTCCCTCTCCTTCACTCTTCCTGGGTTACCTTCCCTTCTCCTGCAGACTCTTTCTTCACTGCTATTTTTTTTATTCTATCCCTTTTCTCCTTAGAATATATGTTTTAATAAGTTCTGAAAATGAATGTACATATTCTTACTGAAAACTTCTATTGAGACTCCTGACATCACATATGTGTGCAGTAGTGCAGTAGAAAGACTGCATCCATTTACAGGACAAACACAAAGAATCATGTTACCATTCACAGCAGCATATGGATTTAAGCCAATGCTGTTTCCAGCTCTTTTTTTATACTGATTATCATACATATATGCCAATACAATGTCAAGTATGAGTGATGTGCTGATGTCAGTTATCTAGTAATGGTGAGGCTCTAGTAAAGCAGCGTAACCTATGGTAACGTAACACTCTTTTTACATTACCATTGTAATGAATAAATAAAAGATATCTATAGACTTTGCTTTAAGGCTTTAAGGTCTACCGTTTCCAGAGGATGGATGGATGGATGGATGGCTGAACGACAGACATGGCCAGAACAAGTGACTACCTTCAGGGGTAGAGTCAGCTTTGCAAAGCTCATGCAAATCCTGTCTGATTTTACCCTCTGCTACACCCTACATATGCCCTACACTTGCACACATGGACACAGAGAAGTGGTCTCAGTCTACTAGGAACCTTGTATAAAGGAATACAGCAGATTCAGGATAGTCATAAACCAACTGAGGTAGACTCAGGGTGAGTGTTGGCTAACAGGGCTCCACCTACACTAAATACTAACTTCAGTTTGTACTTTACCAATGATGCAGGAGCTATTAAAAACCACTAAAACACTGATGAAAAACACACACTAGGCCTCAGGAAAGCAGCTGGGAGTGCTACAATTGTCACCATAGAGCGGGAGGCATTAGTAACACATTACATCACACACATCACATTTTTATTTTTGTATATAAAGGTCTGTATTATCATATGGGCTAGACAACCTTTCAAAATACCCTATAGAGTCTAGACACTACATCTGTGTAATGAATGAAGACTGTTACTAAGTGATGCTTGTATTATACAAAATATACAAAAATACTGTGCGTCTTTGAGCCAGTGTGGCAGCAAGAACCCCCCTGCTGAAGTACGAATGTTTAAAATGCGATCTATCAGTGTGACCACATTCTTAAGAGAGAGAGAGAGAGAGAGAGAGAGAAACAAAAAACACACCCAGCAACTAGAAAGATTACTTCGCTCAAGCTTTTCCTGCAAGTTGAAGCAAGCCTAACAAAAAGCTACAAGTATATGTCTCTAACAGGTTTTCCCTCACAAAAAGTGACTTAATGAATAATGCCATCCATTAACAGCTCACCCCTAGCATATTTACCAATCCAATCCAATCCAATCCAATCCAATCCAATCCAATCCAATCCAATCACACAGTAACAGGCTTTATTATCTAGATATCCAGACATTAATACCAGGTGGAAGGAAAGCAGGAAAAGCACAAGTGTAAATAATACACCAAATATATAAGCCTGGCTACTGAGCCAGCAGTGGCATGACAATAAACCCTGTAAAGCTAAATGGTTTGTAGCTCTCATTATATTGGTAATAACAACTGTGCCTTTTCTGTTGTCTGTGAAAAAGGCATTTTGATCTAAACTATCCAATCTAACCATTTTCAAAGTCCACCACTTAATACGTGGGAATTGGCTGACTTGGCTGCTTCTTCAAAGTGTGATCTGTCAGTCAGACTTCACCTGCTTCTGCTCTTTGGTCTCTGTTGAAAGAAATTTCTGACTCTCAGTCAGTATATACAACACTGAGACATGTTGGATAAATAGCTTGGCTGTCCCTCACCACTTAAGAGCACATCTCCCTGTTTGTTTGCCCCTTATAATCATTAGTGCACATCTTTTTTTCTTTTCTTTTTTTTTTCTTTGCACCTTGCTGCCATGTACTTTCTTTTATGATGGAAGGGGAAAAAAAACAGTATGAGGAAAGTAGTCATCTTTTCTCCTCTCTTAATTCCTCCATTTCCTTGTTTTTCTCTCGCTCTGTCTCTCGAGGTGTCATTATATATCTATGCCTGTTCTTCTGCCCCTAAATCTACCCTGCTAGTTGTATGACCTTGGCCTGTCCTTGCCACTACAGAAACAAGCACTGCCTGTTATTTTAAGAAAATATTGATTTTCAGCTGCCTCACTCACTGACCTCACACCAATTACATCGGTCCACAATTCTCTTTCTGCCCCAATGACTTGCTCCCTCTCCCTATGTGTGCGTGTGTGTTTGTTTGTTTCTACAGTAAAACTACCCATGCTGTTTTGGCTATCCATCTCCTTTATCATCAGTTACCTTCTCTTCTGCATTATTATTCTGTTCTGTCTATCTGACCCCCTCGCAGCACAGGACTAACTCCTCAGCTGGCCTTGTTAAAGTGATATTTCAGCACAGCACATCCACTCATGTTGCCATAAATACCCCATGCACCAGTGGTGTTCACACATTCGAAAAGTGCTGACCAGGCCTTTTGGAGTGTCTTATACTGGATTTTGAGTAATCCTGTTTGCATTGCTGTGTTCTGTTTTCTTAAGAAGCAAGACAGGCCTCTCCCTCCCTTACTTAGCTTTGACCCACCCTGATTTGTAAATCTATCAGGATTATGACAGGACTGCAGTAAGGACTCTGATTAATTGCTAATTTTGTCAAACTGACTTTATCGCAGTATCTAACTTAGCATACTGCATGTGTTTCATCATTGTCTTCTTGGCTGTAATTTTAAACACAGAAGAGTTTAAAAAGGAAAGTCAAAAAACTGGTTTAACCTCAAAACTACTGCACCAGTCCTGTGTTAACCCAGTATTGGACTTTTATATTGATGTAATGTCAAACACTGGACCAAGTCATTGGATTGCATATATAACAGATCGATCATCTTGTGTGGTATGACAGCGATGACGAAAACTACAAAACAATAAAGCTTATGATAGCCATGCTGATAATGTTAACACAGTAATAATAATGTAAATAACAACCCTGGCATTTGGTAGAGTTAAAGGTCATGGTGAAAGAGCACTCCTGCAGCTGGCAGGTATTGAGTGTCTTGCCTTGAGGATACTTCAGCTGAGTGGATGTTTGCAAACATGGCGTTCAAAGCCAGGTTGATCAAATGAAATCCAGTGTCCCTTTTTCAAGACTCTACGAAACAAGGTAGGACCCTGTATAGTAATGTAATGACAGACATTAAGTTGTAAGGCCATAAAGGAAGCTGGCAAGTACAAAAAGTCTGTTACAGTACATTATTGGCTGTGATAGAGAGAGTGTATGGCCAAGCCCTGTCAAACCTGTACTAATCTTAAGTATTACTTTAGACATCCACTGTGAAAAGATATATCTATTGCACACTGGGCCTCAAACTGAATTACTACCCTGTAAACTCTGATGGAAGAGCCATTACCTCTGTATCTCTTATTTATTTTTTCTAGGAAATCTAATAATATCCTCCATGGTCACAAAAACCTTAGGGTCCTTTAATTCCCTGTAAAGGTTCACCATATCATTCAGCTTATCGTTGTTAGGCAATGACTGTTTAAACATAAAATCTGTATGGGAATTGACATCAATATTACACCTGCTAGTGCTGATGATGCAATTTTGTGCAACTGAACTCGATGGAAAAGCTTTTTCGACCTATCTATCTGTTCTGTGGACACACTATGGGACAAATTGGCCAAGAACCCCGTACATTTGTCTTCATCTCCAGTCTCAGCCTAACTTACACGTCTCTCTGCCTGGCTAAGATAAAATGATGAGTATCATTCCCTGATCACTTGTCTCTTGTCAGCCTGAGACCTGCCTGCAACCTGCTCGACAAGTTTGAACCGAGAGGAATTTAGAAGACCTACCTGCAAATCTGCCCCACAGCGGAAACTATAAATGCCACACATGTAAGTATCGATCAAAACTAACGTCCAAGGAAATCATAACTTAAGCTAGCTAACCCAACTCCCATCCCGGGTCCCAGGTCAGTACAAAAGCATCGCCCCCCTCCGTCAAGCATCGGTTTTACTGCTATAAACCTCAAGCAACGAGGAAAAACTAAACGGGGGAAATGAAGCACGGTCCTAAAAAGCTCGTCTGACACTTAAAAGTCATCCACAGAAACAAAACCGCAGCAATATCAAACTTATACTCATGCTTAGATAAGCAGTTTCGCTTGCGTACCTCTCTCTGCGCGACCAGAAAACATCAACTTCCGAGCTTTCGAGGGGCCTGAAGTTATCCCCCGCCGCCTCTGGGAGGTTTCCCGGACACAGTGTCGGGGTTTAGTATCCGAAAGAAACGGCAACTGTGGCAGAAACGTTGAAGTTTCGCAGAGGTAACGGTGTGGGAACCTGTTGCTGACAGCTCGGTGTGTCACACCAACAACATGGCTGACGACGAGTGATGGGGTGGCTGTTAACGTCTGACCGGGCACCGAGTGGGAGGAGAGAGCCGGGGAAGTAAGAGCCCAGCAGATGGAGAGGAAGAACAATTGATGGGAGAGCCGATGGTGGAAAGATTAGGGAGAAGGCGACACATTAACCACAGTTAAAAAAAATAATAATCATAGATTGACATCAGCCACCCACTTAACATTGTCATTATATGAGGACATGTAGTCATATTCATAAGCTTCATTTAATTTTGGTTGACATTTTACAACAGACACCCTCCAGAGCCAGAAGTCATACATTATTAATTCATCCTGAATTTTATATTTCCACAGTAGAGCAGAGGGTTTCAATAGAAAAAAAAAGGCCTCGGTGATAAACAGGAGGGTCCACATTATAATTTATTTCTACGTGTAAAATGCAATTCATGGTGCTGTTTTTTTTTTTTTTTTACAAGAATGTAAAAAGTTCCCATTTTTTAAAAATATTTTGAGTGTCTCTTACCTGCTCACTACATCGCCCATGGTGCATCGCGGCTCTTTTACGTCATTCTTTGCGACTTCTTTGAGCAATTTCCGACGCGACGTACTCCGCTTTGGTTTTAGTTTACTACCTCTACAGTTAGTGGAGCGACATGTTCAACAAAAAGCCCCGGAGAAACTTTCGGCAGAGAAAAGAGAGCTCGAGTGACGGAGAGGACGAGCAGGGAAACGGCGGAGATGGAGGGGAGACCGAGAAAGCCCCGGCGGTGGTGAACAAACAGCCCAAAGTGGCTCCGGGCCGCGGTATCTCCTGTAGCTCCAAGAAGCCGGAGGGCAGTGACGGAGAGGACGGGGAGACGCTGGAAGTGACAGCTGAAGGAGAAGCGAGGAGCAAAGACAAAAGTGGAAGGAAAGAGAAAAAGACCACCGTCCTCAGTTTCTCTGACGACAAAGAAGGTAACTTATATTTATGCGTAACGTGCTGAAGTCAAAGCCGCAGTCAAACGTTTACTTAACGACACACGGTAACGTAAAAACAACGTCTGCGAACTGCTCAGTATGTTACAGTTTAGCAGGAGTAAAGAAAGATAGTGTAGCTATAGGGTTGATATTATTATATTGACAGGGATATACAGTACTGTGCAAAAGAATTAGGCCACACTTAGATTTGTTCTTTTAGCAACAATTTATTAGAATACAATCAGAAAATGTGTTTGAAGTATTAACCCCCCCCCCCCCAGCTTCTATAGGATAAAGTGGAAAGTATTTAGTGTGACCCCCTCCTTATACCTGAGAAATAGCAGGAACCTGGCTCTTAAACCTAGATGGGATGGAGCCCTAATTAATGTCATTGCTAACACCTGTATTTGTATTTGACTATTTCATGTCAAAATGATGCTGTGAAAAAGATCCATTACACCAGGTTTGTGCAAGACGTGCTTGAGCATTACATACATATGTATGAGACCAAGTTTCAATCACAGCATTCCATTCAAAATGCCAAAGATCACAGAATTTGGCATAAAATCATAATTTTGCATCAGCAAGGCCACTCCCAAAGGGAAGTTGGCAAACAAACGAGATACTTAGATTTGTCTTTTTCGCTGATCTTCATTCCAGTCTTTGTGAGCTTCTTATCTTAGCCTTTTCAATCTGTTCCCCTTCTGAAAAAATGGTTTCTTGGCTGCTGCCCTTCCACAAAGCTCATTCCTGATCAAGCTTCTTCAGACCGTAGAAGGGTCAACTCTGTTTCATCCTGATGAAGCTGCCAGATACTGAGCCAGGTCCTTGCTGGACTACTTCTTCCATTCTCTCAACTCTGAGAAAGTTCTCATCAGATTTTGAAAGTTTGGCCTTCCAGTCCTTTTTTTGTCCTTGACCTCCCCTGATTCTTCAACAGCTTGAACACCACATCTTGAGTACACATTTCCTGTATTTTCTGGTTGTATTCTAATAAAGAGACAGAGAAAAAAATTCTATGGTCACTATATCATTGCTTAAACAACAAATCTAAGGGTGGCTTAAGACTTTTGCACAGTACTGTATTTGGTTAGAAATATTAGATCCTTCACTTCTGCATTTGTGCATGCACTTATCAAAGTGTCAACTGACCCCAGTCCTCCAGGGGCTCCAAAAACCCCATGTTCACTGCAGGCCAAATTTTAGGTAATTAGCTAAAATGCAAATGTTTGTCATACAATTTGTACATACTTTCTATCTTGTTGTGGGCCCTTTTATCAAAATACATGAAGCTGAGTTAAACACAAACTACCTGACACAGAGACAACCCGCATATAAGGAGTATTGTTCCAGGATGGGACCTGTTAATTTCTAGCTTTCTGGTCATATAATGAAATAAGTATAATGCTGTGGGCATTGTATTCAATAGATATTTTGAGGCGACTGGGGGTCCATAGGCAACCAGCTGTGATTTATTTCTTCATGGATCTGCTTGCTTTTCTTCACACTGTCTCAGCTGAAGAACCAACGTTTAAACTGAAGAAGTCCTCTGATAAAGCTGTGCTGTTCCAAGTTAGGAGGAAGGAAGCTTCACCTGCCAAGACCACCCACAGCACAGGTTGGTGCATGAATGGATCATATCAAAATCTCTGACCCTCTCAGGCTAGCATGACAAACACACTATTACATAGACATATAGTATGCATGCACTAAATACATGTTTGGATGGATAGAGTGTACAAAAGTCTTACTGAGCATATAGTCACTAATTTGCTAGTGTATGTATGTGTACAGTGTATGTAAAAAAACAGTTTATAACAACAACCCTGCAATAAAGTCTACTTGTACAAAGGGTACAATGTTGATGTTTGTGTAAAGATAAATTCGTGGCAATGGATGGTGGAAGCATTAGATTCTGTCTAACACAGGAATCTTATTTTTAAAAATCCACCGCTGGCACAAAACTCATAATCTATTGAAAATATTGAATTGTCAGCTCTCAAACCTAACATGTATTAGCCAAGAATGTGGGCTAATGATGATAACTTTGAAGAAATTACTTCAGTAGTTATGTAGATTATGATGTGATATTCGGGGGCCAACTTTTAAATGTCTCTCCTTTCTCCCAGCCCCATCTGGTGTAGGTGTCCCACCATCTGGTTCTCCTAGGCAAGATTATGACAGTCAGGCTTCACCTCATGGTCTGCACCACAGTGATGGTGATGACGACGACGATGATGATGATGATGACAATGGCAATGGTGAAGACAATGAAAGTGATGAAGTTGGTGCTGGATCTCCCTCAGCCAGCTCAACCTCAGACTCAAGCCGCTCTGCTGCCAAACCAGGTATGTGTTTTTTGTGGGATGCACAGAGATAGTGTGTATTTGGGTGTTCCAAATCCACAGATGATTTTTACAAGTTTATCGCAGTGTGTAAAAAAAAAAAAAAAAAGCACAAAAAAAAAAACTTTTACACATTGCCTGTTTTTTTTTGTTTGTTTGTTTGTTTTTTTATTTTTATGTTTGTCAATTTGTCTATACAGTAGTTATCCCTAATGCTGAAGAGATCCAAGCAGCCAGGAGGCATCGCCGTGCCACACGAGCCCAGAAAGAGTTAATTTCCCTGGATAGAGGTGGCCAGAGCTCTGCTGGTAGCACCCCTGATCACTACAGCAGGGATGATGAAGAAGACATAGTTGATGATGATGATGAGCTAGATGACCACGAGAGAAGAATCGAGTTTGCCCCTCGATTGAAGAGCATAAGAGAGAGGATTGCAGAAAACCTTGGTAGGAGGGGGAGGGAGAGAGCAGAGATGGGTTAAAAAGAGGGCAAGAAAACAGAATTTTATTTAATGTAATGTATGTTTTAATCTGCTGCCAATTTTTAAAAAGTACATTATTGGTCAAATGTTATAGTGTTGGTGACATCTTGCATAACATGAAAAACATTTTGTGATTCTTTTTATGAGCATGTGAGTTACTGTAGCTGTTAATCAGCAAGAGCAGGATTAAATTACAATGGTCTTTTAATTACAAATTAAATAACAATTAGCCTGCCTGAATAATTCTGCTTGCTTTGCACCAGATTGTGGGAATTTGAAGACTATTACTTTTTTGTTTTTGTGTAAACTAGGAGGAAGCGATGGCAGTCTGTCAGGGACTGATGGGGAAGAGCAGGAACTTTGGGAGGAGACGCAAATCGGGAAGGGAGTCAAGAGACGACCAGGAGAACAGGTAACATCTTATTGTCGTGTTTTTACCTTTTCTGTTTTCCTTTTTTACATCTTATCAATTTTCTTTCTTTCTCTAAGCTTTCCATTTTTTTCCTTCTAGTGTGTTTTTTGTTGCTCTCCATATTTCTCTCTTGTCCCATGTTGTTTAGAACTGGCTGTATGGCTAAATATTGTAGTCTCTCTTTCAGAAGACTTAAGCCTTCTTCTAGTGTAGCTTCTGTCCTCTGTATTACAGCGTTTGCTGCTCTTATTTTCTTCTTCTCAGAGCCCATCTGGCAGTGAATCCAGCAGTTCCAGCAGCAGCAGACAAGACAGACGAAGACAAAACAAGAGATCAGCAGGGGTCAAAATCCCAAAGACCCTTCCTCCCATCAGTGTATTGATGGTCAAGAGGAGGATCACTGGAAAGTAAGTTTATTCTACCTATATCTGCATTAATGTCACACTGTAACAATTTGAAATATATGTAATAAAATACATTGTCCTGTCATCAGTGCACGTGTTATTGTCAAACAAATTAGGAAGGGAGTCATGTAGACCTTTCTGATTCCTTTTTTTCCTCTCCTTTAGACTGGACTCCCTGAAGGAGGTGCACAGAGCGCGGCAGGCAGAGCTGAGGAGGATGGAGGGGGATGTTGAGAGCGCTAAAACCTCAGTGGAGAGTCTTGAGGAAAGTTCTTCAGAGAGCCAGCTCAAGTTTTACCGGGGCATGACCCTCTATGTCCACAACCTGGTGGAGTGTCTGCGGGAAAAGGTCAGAATAAGACCATCAAATTATCTCTATTGTTAACTTATGATTCATAAAAGCAAATGTATCAAAATTATGAAAGCTAATAAAATTTTTCATAATACGTTTAATTTTGTTTTACCTCTTGTTGATTAGGGTAAGAGTTAGACACACTGACACATCAGCAGCCTATAGGGAACATTAAACCCCTCCTTTGAAATTTAATTGTGCTAATTTTCTGTAGATTGTTGAAGTCAACTCTTTGGAACTGGAGCTTCACACTCTGCTGTCTGACCAGTTGGAGGCACTGTTGGCTCAGAGAAGACAGAAGGTCAAAGAGCAAGCCGACTCCCTGCAGCAGCTCAGCTGTGAGTTTGTGCATTTGTGTATTCATGATCAGATTGTGATAAGAAGAGCCACACCTGTGTGTTTTTTTTTGTTTTTTTTTTCTGGACACAAGTTAAAGAATAGGTTTGTTACTTGAAAGCCACAAAGTTGAAATGCAAAATAGTATTAAAAAATATTTTTACTCACTTCTTGACATTTTTCACAGAAGAACATTTTAGGATCCAGAAAGTGTGGACATAGACAGTAATGGCATTACTCTAGGTTTACGTTAAAGGAGTACAGGAGTTAAATGTGTTTCATCTCACTTCTTTAGATAGCGAGGAGGAGCAGAGTGGAAGTTTAGCCAATGGAGCAGAAACGCAGGGGTGAGTGTAATAGAATATTTCTCAAGATAAAATTTCCTTCTTTGATTTATTACTTTTACATATGTATAGTAAATATATTTTACAACAACATTGCTGAAGTGGTAAATCAGAAATCCTAAAAGGTTAGATTTAATAAAACCCAGTACAAAAATATTACAAAGCTTTAAAATAAAGTAAAAAAAAATAAATAAAAAAATAAGTACTCCACTCTATTGTATAGATGTGTGTTTGTCTTGTATATTGTAGTATGGAATGCATTGCTGATAAAGCTGAGGAAGACTTTGATATCCCTGAAGACACACAACCTTCAGCAGAAGAGCAAGAGCAGCTGCAGAAGAAGATGGGTAAGGAGGAATTAAATTGGTTCAGCTCCCACATTTAACTGAAAGCTTGGTTTATTTGGAATAATTAAGGAATAGTAATGGTATAACAGTACAGCTTTAAGACTATAAAGTGTGATACAGTTAAATGATGGCAGGCTGCAAAATTAGTCTGCACACTACTTGTTGCAAGTTTCTATTTTGTTTTCCCTCTTTCTTTTGCTCTTCTGTAAAAAGCAAGCAGGAAAAAAACTTACCTTGTTATGTCCTAGTGAGCCACTTGCTGCTTTTGTCTCATTCTCTTTCTTCTCCTCTCTGCTCCTTTTCCAGCTGATGTTGTGTTGAGGTCCCAAGCAGTGTTTTCTGAAGTCCACGATGACTTCTACAATGTTAAAAAGATCCTGTTCCGCTTCGAGGAATGGAGAAGATCTTACTCTGACTCTTACCACAATGCCTACATCTCTTTGTGTCTGCCCAAGTTGTTGAACCCCATCATTAGACATCAGCTACTGGCGTGGAACCCACTAAAGGTGATTAAACTTTTGGACACACAAGTACACAGGCTTAGTCCTACATTCACACAACTGGCATTACACAGTATACGACATGGTGTTTAATGTAATGCATGTGTGTCTCTCAGATTACCAGTGGGGACTTTGAAAACCTCCCATGGTTCACAGCTGTGGAGACCTTTTGTCATGGGCACGGACATGAGGAGCTTGATCACACAGACAGACAGACACTGTCGAATATCATAGAAAAGACTGTCCTGCCCAAAATAACAGGTAATGCATACCTATATACCTATCCACACTAAATAATCCATATTTTCAATACATTTTACATGTTACAAATGGATTATTATTGTTGATTTTAGTTTTTACTTCTGAAAACAATTTAACAATAACCTCAGCAAATCCAGGCCACAAATTATGGCCTTACGTTACATCATTGTAGTCACACTGTATATGAAATATTTTAACTAGTTGAAGTACATGTTGTATATTTCTATCCTCTCCAAATGTTTCTAGCATCTAGGCTGACTAGCATCCAGTTCAGTGATCCAGTGATTTACCACGTTTTCCAATCACCCACTGTTAAATACTTTGTCAAAACCTTTCTTCCCCTCTGTGGCCTGTTTTACTAAATATTTATCAAACTGCAGAAGGATCATAATCTATATGTATTTTTGCTCTGCTTAGCATTTGTGGAGCTGGTGTGGGATCCCATGTCCCACCAACAGTCAGTCTGTCTCTCTGATGTCTGTCACAGACTGAAGGAAGACTACTCCATCTTTGAAGGAGAGCAGAGTAAACCTGTCAAGGTTAGTCAGCTTTTCAGCTGTCAGCTGATTTTTAAAAACATTTGACTCAAGTAATGGGCACAAAGCTGATTTAGAAAACATAATATCTGACAATTAAGGAGTGATACAAAAAACAATGTCAACCTATTTGTAACTATAAACACACACACACACACACACGTCAGATACACAGTATATGTGTGTGTTTGTTTTAACAATGTCTGTTTATGTCTTGTGCAGACATTCATAGAGACTGTGGTCAGGAGACTGAGAAGCTGTGTAGATGAAGATGTCTTCATCCCTCTGTACCCTAAAAAGTCAGTCCCTTTTTTTTTTTGCTTTTTTCAGTTTAAGTAGTAAGTAATTATTTGAATGACTAATAATGAGAAAGAAAGTTTGACTTCACCTGAGTGTAACACATAATGACCTCACGCTCTTATACATGTTCTTCTATTTATGCTGTGTTTGTTTTTTTGTCCAGGTTTCTAGATGACAGGTCGTCTCCTCAGAGTCGCTTCAGGGAACAACAGCTCTGGACAGCCATAAAAGTACAAATACTTAAAAAATATATATATATAATATAATATACATATATAAAATCTCCATTTGTGGGGAGCTAAACTCTCCCAAGCTATTAACCAGAGTTGTTTTGCTTTTATTTCAGCTACTAGGTAACATGGGGAAATGGGATTTGCTGCTTCCTGAGTCTGTATTGAAGGAACTAATGTTGGACAAACTGCTGAACCGATATCTGATGACCACTCTGTGCAGTCAGACTCAATTCAACAATACTGTTCGAACGTGCAAAAAGGTATTTTGATTGACTATTTTTAATGTGTGTCCATGCGTTTGGCTTTGATGATGATCTTATTGTTGATGGTGTCTTTTTCTCATACTTTTATTTCTCTTTGTCTTCTCAGATAGCAGACCATCTTCCACTCTCATGGTTCAGAGGAGAGAACATTTGTTTGCCTCAGCTTCGAAACTTTGAAAACCACCTTGTTCAGAAAGTTCATAACATCTGCAAACAACAGTCTCCTAAAGATCCAAACACAAGGTATTAAAAAGTTAAAAATGTTCCCATACGTACATACATACATACAAACAGACGTTCGAAAGGGCGCCAAAAACAGCCAGATGTGAATGGTGTTTGAGTTGTTTATACAGCCTCAGAAAGAGATTTAAAGATTTTAGCAATTCCACAGCATGAGGTTAAGAGGCTGATGTAGGTTCATATCACTGACAGGATGCAGGTCAGGTGTATTGAAGGGAATATTTTCCACAAGCTTCTGTTTTTGCAGATATAGCCTGTTCTTACTTTTGATACATTTGTTTGTGGTTAATTGATGTTGCATCAGCAGGTGGACAGTAAAAATACATCTCCATTCCCCCATCATATGACATCTGCAGCCTCACAAAGGTTCAGATTGCAAAACATGACAGAACTTTTATTTAGTGGTTATCTTTATAAATTCATGCATTTTTCCTCATACATTTACTTCTCAATACATTTATTTACGACAACATAACTGTCATGCTATAATCCAGACTCTTGTTTCCCTGTCTACTGCAGGTCTGCTGTGGTTGAAGTGCTGCAGGTTCTGAGTAGGATCAGGTGCAATGACTCTATCATGACCATAGCAGAGAAATACCACTATGAAGATGTCATCTACTCTCATCAGCTGCTGAATCAAGAGACAGTATGAACAACAAACGTGGAATGTGGTGGAGCCAATTGGGCAAATTACTTGTTTAACCAGGGAAACAATATTTCCAATTCCTACAAATTTAGTCTTGAACATTTTGCAGTTTGTTTTGTACAGGATATGACTGTATTTTTATGAATAAATATTTTAAGTTTAATATATCTGAAGTTTTATTTCCTGTCACGTTTTGAGTTCTTTACACACAAGTGACTTGCTCTAATACCTATAATCTCACTTTAAAGTTCTTTATAAAAAAAAAAAAAAGTATGGTGGACCCACTTCAACTTGTTTTAAAAATCTCCTTGTTGCAGCACTTGGTGCTGCTCACCTGGCATCAGATACCTACATTATTTTAACCAGTGATTCAGATCAGTTGACCTTTAGCTGTTTTTTAACTGTTTTAATGGGAAGTTGTGTATTAACAGAAATATGTGCAAGAGGCAGCAAGCCTAAATTTTCTGTATTGAAAGGTGTTGGGTTTTTCCCCTATATTATAATTTTTTTTAATTTAAATGGTGTAAAATCACTGTTAAAAACCTCCACCTGATAAGAAATTCATTATGTGCATTACTATAGATACTATATTTTTCTAAAAAGCTGTAACAAAGACTCGAGACATTTCTATGAGCAGAGTTGGCTTTATTGATGATGCCCATACAAAGCAAAGCAAAACCCAAAACTTAGTCTGTCACATGCACATAATGCTCAAACGTGAAAAACGTGTGGACTGAGATCATCACTTGTGATTGTGAAGTTATCCCAGTCCAAATGACAAAAACATCCAAAGAACAAAACAAACTTGACACACTTGTTAACCAGAAGAGAGGATCTGTTCAGTTTCATGGAGTAACTCATGCTGTTTTGTGCACAAACTACTGGATGCATTTTCTAAAGCAACCATTTGAATAGATGAACTGTTGCAACATTCAGCTACAAAAAAAAAACAGATAACCAGGAAAACACAATGATTTAGTGATAGTCCAACAACTGTCAAAAACTGAGCAATCAGGATTTTAACGGGTCAGGCCAGGAAAGACAAGCATGTACGTGCACAAACAGCAGATTTCTAATTCACTGTTGAAAGCTTCACTCCACTGAACCAGCAACAACTACGTGTAAAACAACCATGTTAGTGCTACTTAGGAATGTCCTTGTACACATTAAGCTACTGTATGTTTCAAGGACAACACTTAAAAAGATTGTAGTTGGCTTTTCTTACACGGTTCCAGTTGATAGTTTCACTACATCTGTAGCACTGACTTGAACTTCTTTACTAATCCTCTTCCCTGCCACAGCTGCAATTACCTGGCATCATTAGAGCTAATATTATGAAGCAGGCTGCTAAACTGGCTGTTTAAAATGGGTAATTAAAGGGAACATGAGATTTTTAACTCATATTCAACCTGTTTAAGTAAATCCCAGGCAGACTCCAACATGAAAGTAAAGTATGGAGTGTTTTTTTTATCCAGTTGTTGTAGATGCAGCATGAGAAAATTCTAGACATAACTTCTTTTCAGGGAACCAAATTATGGCCACAACTCCTCTTTCAATAGCAATGATCTCATCATTAGAGAACCATGTTAAACCCAGTTACAAACCTGTTCTTTTCCTTGTCCTTGGCTAGGAAACATTGCCATAGTTGTGCTATTTGCTTTGCGAGCAGAGGGTTAAGAGTACATTCAAGCCAAAAGGAGACTGGCAAGTGTCTGACCAAATGAAGGATAAATGCTGAAAACAGCAAAAACTGTTTGAATTTAATCAAAGTGCACTCCATCTCTAGTCAAGGTTTTCGTAAATAAATAGCGCTCTTCGAAAGGTGGAAACTTCCCAGTTGTTATTATGCAAATTAGTAAGTGCTCAGAAAAAACCTGGAGATCAGCATCCGAGAGGGGACAAAATTTAGATGACAGAGAACTGGATGCCGTGTTTGTTGAGGCGGTCGACAAGTGTGGTTTTTGCAAAAGCAGCTCCTGGAGTGTATACTCCTCCCCTGGAAATGAAGGATAAAAATAACAATTTAAACCAAAAGTTATTTTATATTATATATTTTTTATTTTATACCCATGGTATCATCATAGAATGGATATTAAATCATTACATTGTATAAAAAAACAAAACAAAACAAAAAAACACTGCACAGTAGCAATGTTGGAGCAACATTTTCTCCAAGTAAAAAATACACTGCACTCCCATGTGGTTTTTAACAGATTATCAAATCACCCAATTCCTAAATTCATGTTCTGTGCTGTATTTGTATGTATGTATATACAAGTCACTTCCAGGCAAAGCAGTAAATGTGTCTTAACTCACTTCTTGGGCAAGGCTGAGGCTTCGTTGAGGATCGTTAGAGCAGCCTGTACCATGGCGATGGGCGTAGCCACGTAGCCACACTCTGAATAAAATAGAAAAGATTAGACACATTAGGCAAAAAGGTCATGAAGGTCTCAAAAAGCCCAGACTGGATAACTGGCCTCGTAACCCAACCTGGACAGGAACAAAGCAATAGATAATAATAGAGTATTTGGTTAACGTGGTTAATGTTCATCTTACTCTAAGGTGTTATTTTTCTTGTACATATGAAAGGGTTAATAAAATATATATATCAGCTACTCTCTTAAAGCCACAATAATTGGCAAATAAAAACAAATCAAACAGTTTAATATGGGAAAGTTACCTGGTCCCTGAACCCGTGTGCGGATCTTGGCGTTAGGTTTTCCCTTTGAGGGGTCCTCGCCCTCTGTGTATCCCTCTCCATAGAAGGCAAACTGGAACGATGAAGCTTCCATCTAATACATAAAAAACACATATCAGAAAACAGGGCGTCTGATTAGAATATTTGAACTAAGAACTTGTGCTGTGCTTTAACTGAGTGTTTTATTTTCTGTGCTGTCAACACTTTACCTGCTTTCTAGAAGGTCCGGCTTTAGAGAAGAGTCCAAAGGAGAAGAATTCTGGGTGCTGAGACAGACAGACATGAGTACCAAAATATATATATTTTGATTTCTAATAGGTAAAATATTTAGTCATAGTCACTTGTGAAATGTAATTCGTATTATGTATTGTTTACCTTAATGAGCAGGTTGCGTCCAAAACTGAACTTGACTAAGAACCAGAACATCATGCCAGCAAACATCAGTTTGATTATGTTGCCAATGCCTCCTATTCCTGCATATGCTCCATACTGAACCTAGGATTGACAACAACAGATTATTTAATGCTCTGTGTAGCAGAGGCAGTAATATACATACATACTGCATTCAAGTTTCTTTATCTGAAAAGAAGACTGTTGATGTAAGTTTGTCCAAAAACTAATAATCATTGCTAAAATTTACAAGTTGATTTTTCAAGAACACCCAAATAACTCAATTCACATATGAATCATTAGTGGAAAATGAACAAAGTGTGAGTGAAGAAAACACCAGATATGAAAAAAAGACTGACTGGTGTGGCTTTATGTTCCTCAGCCACGAAGCGTTGAGTTCTCTTCACAACTGAGGGATCAGAGCCCATAAACGGCACCGTATACTCCTGGATCTCATTACTGAAGAACAGTGCTCCCCTGTAAATGTACACACGCATACACAGAAAAACATGCTGAGAAAAAAAACAACACACAAAACCGTCCAAAGGTGATAAGGATTATAATTCAGAGTGAAATCGACAAACCATTGGAACAGTAATATTTTATCTTATCGCACATATTGTATCAGTCTATGTGTCATCTGATTTGTTTGGGAAATTTTAACTTTAATGCCAAAAGCATGAGGTAATTTAGAAACAGAGTCACTATTACATAGATTGTCCACCAGAGGGCACTGACAAGTTTATTTTCAATATGTAAAAACTGTCACCGCTCACACTCACTGCTAGAGGTCTGTCAGTCTCAGTAGTGACTCACTGTCTCCAAAAAGTGTTGAAATTTTACACAATTCAAAGCCTACAATATAGTGTTCATTATGAATGAATTTAGTGATGTGGCTTTAAGTGCGTTTTTTGAAAAGTAAAGGATTTGATTTCTGATGAAATAAAGCAAAAAAAGCACTACTAATCTACCTACCTGCGTTTAAGCTTAGAGCCAATTGTAGGGAGAGGTTTGTGATTAAACTTCCTCCTGAGACTCTGGAGCTTGTGGCTGTCAGCAAAACCATAGATGGCGGACTGCCATGTGCCATCATGGATACATCCACCCTGATGGAGGCAACCAGAGTAACACACATACAAAGGAAAAATAATGGAGCACATAAATAAGGAGGAATTAGATGCTTCTCAGAAAAGGAGAAAATATATGATGGCATAGAAATGAGGGTCAGGGGTTGTGTGGTCTGCTGTGTTGACTTATGGGAAATGTTACGTACATCAGGTCCTGAGCTGACAGTCAGGAAGCTCTCCACTGCAGTCAGTGTGCCTGTGGATGAACACACACATACACCGTATTTTAGCAGAGGCAAACATGACAATAAATAACTCAATATTAGCAACAGACAGAGAATGAATGAACCACTGTGACTGTATGTCACTATGTGTACGTGTGGCTGCTGATTAAATGTATTGTCATGTGCCTACCTTTGAACTGATCCCTGGTGTAGAGGACACCCATGTCTGCAGGTATGGAGTCGAATCCACAGCTCCCAATGATGTACACACCTTTCTCTGCTGCCTGGCTGCTGTAGTTCAACTGCATTCCCTCCAGAAACTGTATACAGACAGACAACACACAAATGTGTTATTTTACCTGTACAATAAGTGTGTATAATCATTGTGAAGATCACCTTCTAAAACACCAAATAATTCCACTTTATATAATTGCATTGCAATTTTACAATTGCATTGAGCAGAAACTCTAGGATATTTCCTGGTGTGTTGAAAGTGGTCATTATTTTTGTGTAGTTTCATAAAGCCTTTATGAACCAAGACACAGCCTGAAAATACATATAAACCTCAAGTTAAGCCATCAGCATCACACACATGGGAATCTGAAAGTGAGGGAAAACAGCTGTCATGTAGCCAAGTGAGAGATAATTTTGTCTAACAGGCAACAGCATGAAAGTCAGCACGTCTTCTATTTAATTTAAACACAAACAGCAAAAAGCCCAATGTTTGGACATCTGGGGCTTGTTCTTCTGAATCTGACCTCAGGATCTGGGTCCAGAACAGCTGATCACAGTTAGTTCAGTCAACTTTGAACTAAGTATAAATGGAGCCTCGATGCCACGATTCACCATGGCTACAGGCAAATAAAGATAAAAGCCCCATTTTAATGCAATGGGGCTGGATTACCTATTTAAACGATTATTGCTGTTCAGAAATGTTCGTAAAAGAGGCAACATTAAGACATTAAGAGGCTCCTATCTGTGTTTTTCTACTGACTATATGAAAGAAATGAGCCCTATCAGGTTTAGCAAAAGAACGCAACAAGCAATTTAGGTTCACAAAGTAAGTCATCACAGTAACTCAGTTAGAATTAAAGTGATCTCAGTTTCTGGAACAGAAAACTTTCCCTCAGACTCAGTCAGTAATTTCAGCACATTTTATCTATGTTTTTAAGTTTAAAAATACTAATACAATACGTGTTTGAGTTCAGAGCTTCAGTTTTTCGAGTCAGTTACATTGTTCATGGAAGGCAATGGAAATATCAATGTCCTCACTTAATTTACAATCATGATGAAATTAAATCCATCTACCTGTTTAAGTGTAGGATTTAAAACCAAACCAAACCAAATAAAGGGCAAGGAGACACACAAACATTTCAATACAGAAATACAGTGTTATACATACCTGAGGCTCTCCACAGATGTCAATATGGTGGGCTCCATTCTCAACGCAGGCTTTGACCACTGGCTCGCCATAGAATCTGTACTGTAGACAGCACACACACACCAAAATTAATTCAGATCATGTTTCATGTCCCAGTCTGGAGAGGATGCAGACAAGCACATTTCAATACAGCAATTTATTTTCACCTGACGTGTCAATTGTTGTTTATCTGCCCAGATCATGTCCCAAGTAATCTTAGGTTAAGGCACATATAACATAACTGCAACCTTCCTGTTCTGGGGATCCTTGTTGACTGTTATCAACCTTCCTTTCTGCTCGTATCTCTTCACACTGTCCTGACTAACACTCCTTGTTTCTTTTCCCTACAATACTGTGTAAGGCAAATAGCTTACATAATACTATGGGGTCTTTCTCACCCTGGGATCACCAGATCTTACTTTTATAGTCATGCAGGAGAGGATGAGCGGATTTGTATTACAAACATAAAAACGATGAAACTAAAAAGAAAGATAAAATAGTCTTGTCTCCTTATGACTTCAGCTCTGTTTTTAGTTTTTTAGTTTTAACTCAGCTGGCATAATGCTGCTGTGTGCAATAGTAGTGGCTACTGTAGTGCAGGAATTTAGTTTGACAGAAGAACCTGAATGATGCAGCTGGAAACCTACCCTCCATTCTGACTTAAAGACAATGTGACATATTGTGTGCTGTAAGTCAGTGGCCTTCATTGTGTAAATGAAGGCGACTCTGTGTGTGTGAGAGAGAGAGAAGAGAAAGACAAAGGCTGAGCAAATTGAAGAAAGATGGCGATAAGCTGAGCTACACTGAAACCAGAGGAAGATGCCAACAATGTGAGCACAAACTAGTTTGTGTCATATAAGGGAGCAAGTTCTACAGAAAAATAAATGCAGGCCCAAGATTCCTGTGGAACTTTCTACTTACAGGCCCCACACAGTTGAGAACAATCACAGCCTGTTTGCACATGGCTGCCAGTGAGTCTGGCTCCCCTACATCTGCCACGATGATGTCCACCTCTGTCCTCAGCTCGGGTTTACCTTCACGTACATAGACACACACAGACACACTTCGTAAGGACAGATGCTGTAGTATATTTCAATCTGAAAAGTTTATTATCTAAATCTGAGACATAATTATTCATAGCTCACATTATTAAAAATATTCAGGATTATATCTTAAGGTTCAATTTCTGAATTTAATTTCACTGCCAGTTAATTCTGCAGTTTTAACGATTAATCCACTATTAATAAACTATTACTAAACAACTAAAGATAGAAAGCAGTTAGCTCTCTATAAAGGCCTTCAGCTGTTTAGCATTAATCACCATAAGAAAATGCCCTCTGAAAGTCTCTTGAAGTATTTGAATAACAAGACTAACGCTGTTCAGTGAGAATATATGGTAGGATATGAGATGTCATTGGATAGAGCTGAAGAAATTTGCTTTACCTAACAGGCAAAATAAAGTGATCACAGTGTGTAATATTACCTTTGGAAAAGTCAAAAAGGACACTGGAGAGGTACCAGGTGTAATATTTGTATGGATTTTTTGCAAAGCACTTTGAGCAACAATCTCTTACATTAAAAGTGACCTATATAAGACTTTTTTCATGTATTTGATCCGTCAGCCATAACCTACTGTAAGTCGTCTAAAATGGAAGGAAGCACAAACAACTGTAACTGTCTGGGGCCTGTGGGAGGGAAGAGACAAACTGCAGTTTTCAGTGCTCATTGAATGACTGGACAAGCTGACTTGCCACCCTGTGTATGTGCCATCATGGATTGGGATTGTACAGTGAATGGGTATGTTCCATCAGCTGTTGTACACTCCCTGAAGAGCAAGCTGAAGAGGAGGGGACAAAGGACACAGAATGACTCTTTAATCCTCTGGAAACCCACATTACTCTCGTGACAGCAGAATAGCTCCCTGGTTTTGATCTGGTGATGGACGTTTCCATGTTTAGAGTGTTGCGTGGATACAAATCATCACCCTGGAAAATTACCGGCATGCAACCTATTATTTGCATTCAAGTGAAATATATTTCTATATCTGTTATGATCAGTCAATGAGGTTTTGTGTTTGTAAACTTAATATCTTTGACATTGACAGTTGGTTGAAAAAAAACAAGACTCATAAAAATGTCACTACAGACACTGGGTGATGGATATTTTTCATCACCTCCTGCAATTTAATTGATAAATGAATCAATTCACCTTTAAAAAAAAAAAAAAGAAGAACAACAAGAACAATCAAGAATAATTATTAGTTGCAGCCCTGATTTCCACCATTGGACCAATCGGCTACAGTTATTGTTGTTCAAACAAAGCTGATCATCTGAAAATATACTGACTAATATTCTGCATGATTAATCGTTTGCAGTATCAAGCAGAAATATCAACCACAAAATAGTTCATTTTTACTCTACATATTTAAATATATTACAGTTTCATTATCAGCAAGTTTGACTAAGCGAGGAAATGAAAAACCATGTAGATACCTAGTTTTAGTATAGTTAAAATTCAATAGATAAAATTGTTGTTGTTGTTTGATTATTTGTTGTTTATCAATTCAAGTCATCATTGGATGGGGTCCAAAATGCGTTTGCAATAAACGGCTAACTTTCTGTTGCGACCTCACTTATACGTTAGAGTTCAGTCAAAGTTTAGGGTCAAAGTCATGTTAAACTTATCATTATCTGCGGGTCAAACTTTGATACATTTGTAATCTTCAGTTAAGCAATAACCCGTATGGCGAAAAAAACGGTATTATTGGGAAATCCGTTCAACAGATACACACCCCTGCACCCGAGGTCACCTCTGTGAAAGAAATGAATTAAAAAGCTGATCCTGCTGCATCACAATTATCTACTGGGACATGATCAGGTACATACTGAGGGATCCGGCGGCCTGCTCCACAACTTTTTCCAGTTTCTGCTTGCTCCTGCCTGCCACGGCCCACTTCAGGTTCCCCTTCGGACCCTCGGACACAGTCCGCGCCACCTCCTCGACCACGAACTGCCCCGTGAAGCCGGAGGCTCCGAAGATGACCAGGTGGTAGGGCCTGCTGGAGGATGTCTCAACACGCGCCATGGTGACAGGAGACAGTCTGGAGCTGTTCACCTCTCTGCTGGACTCGGTCTGACTGGCTGACGGGGAGGACCAGACCGTTTTTAACGCCTGTACTTCCCTAGCAACGTCATGCTAATGTGCTAACAGATATCAACGGCAGCGGTAGTTTTTCGCAACCGAAACAACAACGTTTCCTCAAAGTGTGTTGTGCGGAATAAATATTTACCAGGCAAACATATATAATTGTGATAATTTATCTCCTATTTCCACATTTAGTTTATTTTGTGTGTCATTCGCCTGTTGGCGAGACAACTCGAGTTTTTGATTGGTCCTCGCAGATGTCGCCGGTCAATGACGACATTGAGATGCGCAAGCGGCACCACGAGACTAGCAAAAACAAGCGACTGGGGGTCAGGATGATCGGGGCTCAATGTCACGGAGTTTTACCGGCTGGTAGATAACAGACAGACGGTTTGAAACCACTTCTACCGTAAGATTAGAACATAGGAGATATTCTGCAAATAGGTATGTATCAGTTTCTCTGGGTGAAACCGTATTAAATGCATTTCGAGCCTTAGCTTTGAGTGGCGTTATCGCAGGGCTAGCCAGGGATACTACCACCAGCCCCTTCTAATTGTTAACCACTTTCATGTAACATCAAGTTAGTGATTTTATGGCTTTTTTGGCCAAGGATTGAAGTATGTGACCTTACCGGATGAAGGACAGTTAACATTTGTTTAACACAGTTAAACAAATGTTACAGAGGAATCTAACTACCCACGTGCGTTCAGAGGCGACTGTACTAGTTGTGGCACACAGTTATTACAGATGGTTTTGTTATCCTGTCCTAAATTGATAAGATGTCAACAGTCGACTTTTTAAAAATCGTATTGTTTATTGATTATTATCTAATATTTTAAATGATTATCTAATCTTTTAAATTGAACAGTTAAACACTCGGCTGGATGCTAGAACAGTTTTTGAGAGGATTTGCAAGTTACCATAGTATCTTTAAGAATAACAGTACGTTTAAATGTAAATTAATGTTCTTAAATGTACATGAATGTCTCTTAAATGTATGTTGCTGTTTGTCAAAAAAAAAGAGTGTTGTTGTTCATTGTAACATCCCTTGTTCCTTTTCCTCCCCATTCCCTCTAGGCAGTGACATTGTTGAAAGGTCCTTAAACCGCTCCCTCTGACCGTCCTCTCTGGAGTTATACATTTGCTGGTCCACCATGTCCCTCCAGATCTGTAGAGTAGCGGAGTTCGTGATGCAATCTGCTTGCTGTCAGATCACCAGAAATAGATCCTGTTTGCGCAAAGCAGTGTTGGCCCCTGTGGGACCCTCTGGCCCCTGTGTTCCTGGAGCTCCTGTGCCTCATAGACGGGCTTACAGCTTGGACTCTCTTTCTTTGGGCCCTGGTCGGCCAACGCTTGGTCCAACTTCACAGCAGCCTCACACTGAGAGGATTTCCTCCTCTGCAGGACATGCCCACAGGAATCTGTCTGCTTTGGCTGTACAGGTAGATAGTTGTCTTTGCTTTTCACTGCATTGTGGTTCATGTGCAGAACTAATGAAATACAGAATCTGTCTGCTGTGCTTTTACTGATGCAAGAAAATCCAAATTATTTACAAAGCACCTCTCTAGATCAGATGTCAAAGTGTTACACAATAAAAGATATTAGAAAGATTAAAAAAAAAGATACACAGTATTAAAACAGACACAAAAATAGATAATAGGGAATCTATTTAAAGGCATCTTAAAAAAGATGGGCCATGAGCAGCTTTTTAAAGATGTTGACAGATGTGAGATGTGACAGGAGAGAAATCCAAAGTTAGAAGCTAAGACTTTAAAGGCAACAGTCTTCTTTGTGTCTGGACTGAAAAACAACCAACAAACCCTGATCAGAATAAGTATGAGACTTTCTGGTAACAAGGTGGTGCATCAGTTCCAGTGGCAAAGGGTCACTCCTTCCTCTGGCTCCTCCTAGGGGATCACCAATAACTTAAAGGCTACTTGGGAGATATAAAACAGCCAGTATGTCTTGAGACTATGTCTGTCAGTGTGTCTGTTTTCACATTTCTTTTCACCACCATGGTCTGCTATTGTGCTCTATTATGCTACTTTTCCTTAAATATTTGAGGTACATAATTCATACTCGATCTGACTTTGCACCAGCTTTATCTTCACTTGTTCTCAATTGTTTTCAACCTCTATATACGTTCATGTCTTTCTCCAGGGGCAGTGTCGTCCGCTATCTCAATATGACTTCGATATTGGGGATTTAGAGGAATATGTACATCACGCTCAGGCCTGTAAAAGAACAATACGCTTCATATTGCACCCAGACCTGGCTAAACTGGTAGCACAGCATCTAGAACCTGAGGCTGGTAAAACTGTTATCTTCGAATGTAACCCAGGTATGTATTTGTACAATGTTTATATTAGTGAAACACAGAGGTGGACTACTCTAATTTGATAAACTAAACCTTCTTTGATTGGGTGCCATGGAGAAATCTATATATTATTTATGATTTAGATGTCAATGCACAATATATTAATCTTGTCAGTGAAACAACAAATATGATAAGCTGTGTTCTTGTTTGTCTTTCTTAGGTCCGGGGTTGTTGACCAGGGCATTGCTAAATGCTGGAGCTCAGAGGGTTGTGGCTCTTGAAGGGAACAAGCTCTTCCTACACCATCTACAGGTTATACAGCTCCAAGAATCAAACTCATTTTTGTATCCTTACACAAAACAAAAAATAGTTTTGGTTATTTGACATGTGGTTGTGTGAGGCATTTAACCTGCAGTAGATTTGGATTTGTTAGATCAGACTTTGGAACGTCAGCCAAGAGTATAGAAAGAGAAGCTGAGCGATGTACTACTGTGGACAGGGACAGCAGGAAATATTGGTTTTAGCCTTCTTTTTTTTTTTTTTTTTTAATGTCCAACAAAAAAGCTGAGTGTAACCTTTATTTTCATTGCTTTATCTTACTGTCAGCATAACTTTCCTCTGGCAATACATCTTCTCATCCATTGAACTACCCTATTCCTACACATTAGTGCAGCTACACTGGGCACTGTATTGCAGTGTAGATAACAAATAAAAGAAAAAGTTATTATGACAGTGCTGACAAATGAACTAGAGTGCATGTGAAGAACTTAAATAGAATGAATGGGCTGAAACAGACAGAAGGGAAACTTCTGTGGAGGCTGGAGGCAAAGAAGGAGCTCATATGATCTGATGGTGCAGATGTGTGAACTATGCCAATGAACCCAGACAGCTACTGCTACAGTGAGTGGGTTTTGGTTCCAACACAATTTAAGGATCTGTCTGAATCAGAGAATGCCAGCGTCACACATCCACTGTGCATCACTGGCCACCAGTCTCCTGCCTTACTGAATACCGAACAAATACAAATACAAAGAATAGCTTTGTTTGACACAAACATTTGCTCTGTGTCATAAACCCATGTGTGACCTAGGTACACTTCTGCATTGGACTAAGGTAGTTAAACTGATAGGAAAGTCTAGTGCCAAAGGACAGGACTTTGATTGGTAAGATAAAGCAGTGAAAATATTCAAAATACAGCATACAGTTCAGCTGATGTTGACTTTTTTCAGTGGGCATTATTTTGAAATAAACTGGGACCATGCTGAATCTACTACAGTTATTACACTGACTACAAATAAATATCTCAAACAACCCCATGTCAAATAACCCAAACTATTACTTCTCCCAAGTTCTAATCCAAATCACTGTAAATATCAGGCATTATTTCTTCAATTCACCCTTTTTACTTAATGTATGAGAAGAATAGAAGATTTTTTTCCCATGTTGTAGGAGTTGGAAGGTCGTGCCAATGGTCAGCTGGAGGTACTTCACTGTGACTACTTCAAGTTAGATCCTGTTGGCAGTGGACCTGTAAAACCTCCTGCCATGTTCACTGACAAACTGTTCACTGATCTGGGAATATCAGAAACAAGGTGGACTGATGGTGAGAAAAACAAATGAACATAAATAATATAATAAAAAGACAAAATACTTAAGGCAATGCAGTGTTGCAAATTGCAAAATTCTGACTGTAAACTAATTCTTCCTCTTTCATAGAGTAACTATTAACCTAACTATTCTGGACCACACTGTTGATACCTAATACATTTCATTATTGGCATAACATTGAATTACTGGTTTCCTGCATTTAGATTTATTTTTATATTTAATAATGGTCTCGGGAAAAAATTACATCAATCATAAACATAGTCAATTATTGTTAATAATGGTTTGTTGGGTAGCTTTTACACAATGACACATTAAATGATCACTGCATTGTACAGTGACTCTGAGGTGTGTGTTTTGGCAATATATTCATGTGTGTTTCTCTATAGACATCCCAGTGAAGGTGGTGGGTATCCTGCCCCACAATAATGAGCGTAGCTTGCTGCTGAAGATGATATACTCTTTGTTTGAAAGACTGTCTGTCTTCAGATACGGAAGGATAGAGCTCAACTTATTCATGACGGAGAAGGAATACAAGGTAAAAGAATGCGAGCCTTTGTAACCTCTATATATAAAAAGTGAATTATGAATGAATTGTCCTGATTAGAACAAAACCTAGTATGTGTTTGTCTGCAAGAGGGTGGAGATGGTTATACCTATCCTCCTACATCCTGTTAGTTATGATCTGAATGAACTGAATTACTAACCATGTTGACAATACAATCGCTAGTTGATACTGAGGGAATACTTGCGTCTGATAGATTAAATGAATGAATTATCCTGGCAGTTTCTTTGATGCGTGTGTAAGATATTTAACAGTTATTTCTCTGTCAGAAACTGTTGTCGCGTCCAGGTGAAATGTTAAACTACAGAGCCTTCAGTGTCCTCTGGCAGATGGCCTGTGAGATCGACCTGCTGCACACGGTACAGTATGAGGGCAGGTTGCAAATAACGTTGTGATGATTATGCAAAGGCATTAAAACCAAAAAGATGAACATTTAAATTGTAGTGTCAAGTAAAAAAGTCTTTTCTGTTTTAATAAAAAAAAGGCATGTTACATAACTGATACTTAATTGAAGCAAATGCATGGGATCATACACTAAAAATTCTATTTCCACAAATTTTCAACAGAAAAGAGAGAAACTTCTTTGTCATTCTAGTCATCTTTGTCTTTGCAGGAGCCCTTGGAGTCATTTATGGTGTCTTCAAAACAGAGCAAGGTAAGGTCGATAACAGACTCAATAATAACAATGTAAACTTGATTGGTATAGAAGATTTAATACAATGCCCTGCTCTCTTTGTCCTTCACATTTTTCTCCCTTCAGGTTCCCAATGAAAACCTGTGCCTGGTGCGGCTACGCCCACGGGCTGATCTGTTTTCTGCTGGCCTTTCTCTCTCAAATTCTTCGACCCTGCTGATGATGATCAAACAGTGTCTGGCAAAGAGGAAGGCCAAGCTCATCGACAAGCTCAAGTAAACATTGCATGCATGCGCACACAGACACACACACACAGTTGTTAAAGCAGGCACACAGGCTTTCAACCCATACACTGCTCTTGTTACATCAAACAACCGTGCTTTGTGGAAGACTTACAGACACACCAAGTGCATCCATACTGTAGTAATGTTATAGGCTGTTCCAGTTGACTCACCTTCTGATCTTGTTTTCCTCTTGTTTATTCTCCCTCCTTGGTGTTTTTTTTTTTCCCTCTCTAGTGTCTGGTCACCTGATAGTGGGAGTAAGCTGTTATCTGAAATGCACATGCCAGAGGACATACTGACAGGACACGTATATCCAGAGGAGTATCTCAAACTATTCCAATTGATGGACAAAAGTCAGGAGTTCACACAGAGCTGGCTTTATGAGGAGATTCTGGAGAACACAGCGAGACGTGGTTGGCATTAATATTTAATGGGTCACGTGTATAGATTTATGGAGCTAAAACAAAATGGTTACATAAAAACATATGTATTATATAATGATGGTGTAAAGTAAAAGGTAATTATCTAATATGTGATGTAATGCATCATGGGACATACATGCATAAAGAAACGTATAACATAGTAATAAATGCTAATGAAATGGACACAACTTGATTGCATAAATATTTCTGTTATTGAAATGCTGAAAATGTTTGTGTCTCACTGTCAACAATGGAGAAACGATCTCAAATGAATCCCTCTTTCCTGAACAAGGATTCTCTTGAGCTGAGATTTTAGAGCAAAACTTACTTTGGACCATCACAAGATACTGCAAGTAATCCACTTTTCATTAAAACTGATTTTCAGTACATAAGTAATAAATTACTGCAACAGCAACATGCAAAACCCTCATGGATGTGTATCTAGCATAATTTTCCAAACTGATGTCATCAGGGGAGTAGTAATGCAGTATGTGCACAACAATAAGGATTGCATAAGGAAAAGGAATGAAGTTTTTCACTGTATAGCATCATGTTTTTTGGGTATTTATTGTGAGCTCATATGCTTATGTACGTGTCTAAAATGTAAAGCTTTTAGCAATTTATAAGTTGTGTCTGATAATATTGTTGACAAATCATTAAATCTGAATTTTGATAATATAATATGGAGGAAACACTGATTTATGGCCTATTTTAGTGTGTTGTATTGTCATCGCTCTCACTTTAAGTCACTCTAAGACTTGGAAGTTTTAGCCAGACTAAACTTTGCTCCTCTGATGGAATGACAGACATTTGTTATGAGTGCCTCTCCTTTTCTTGCAGTACATGCCAAGCAGTAACACATCTGTACAAAACAAAACTTCTGAAGTAAATTCTTTTTGACTATTTGGTAGATTTGAGTGACTGAGTCTTATAAGATGTGGTTTTTTGGATGCTCAGTGGCCCATTTCTGATATCTAAACTTATTCAATAGCTACACCCCAGCCGGGTTTGCCAGCACCATGAGGTGGAAATAGGTAGAGAGAGAGAGAGAAAGACAAGAAATGCCTCGGTTGAACAAAATCCACGTAGTAACAATGTAAAGACAGAAGATGGCAGCAGTGCATTTGCTGTCGGGGAGTTTTGCAGCAGTAGCAACGACCCCTGGCTGTCTGTCGGTGACACTTACAGTCATTAAAACAACATCCACAGCAAGGTGTCTGATGCCCGAGCTATTGCCGTTCATGCAATATTTTCAGCTGTAAGTATCCTCTTACTCTTGTGTCAGGCTGGAGTCGTAAATGTCCAACAGTATAGAAGGTATCTTACCTATGTAAAGCAAACGAAGGTGTCTCTTTTCTCCGCGGTGGACTCCCCAGATGTGTCTCCTGTATTCGGCTAGCTCACGTTAGCTAGCAACAACAACATACTGTAACGTTAACACCGTGTTGTCGCTGTATCGATACGGTTAGGGATTTATATTTAGCTGACATTAACTACCCAGTTATTAGCTTGGCTTTGCTCGGGCATTTTTTTTTTTATTTCAATGTGACGAAAACAGCAGCGTAAACCTGTCAAGAGTCAGCGCTGCTTGAACCGTGGTGATAGCGACCATGCTAACCTCCAAACTCTTGAGCTAAATTAGCTTTTTTTTTTTTTTTTTTTTTTTTTTTTTTTTAATTAAGTAAACGTTTCCAATCAACCAACGTTAATGGAAACCGTGTCAGTTACGCTGTCGTTGTTTAGCGTCACTATCTGTCATTTGACGGCTTTTTTTTTTTTTTTTTTTTTACCAAGAGCCGATACGTTGCCCAGGTAACGTTAAATAACGTCATGTCTAAATATATATATGGACATAACATTGAGTCACATTTTCCTTGTTAATACACATATTGTAGTTTAGCTGGAGACTTTCTGGCCTCGGTTGATGACCAGCCAACACTCACCTGGCGCCCCCCTCCCGGAATGACTAAGGTGCTGGTCACTGCGTGTATTTCACTTCTCATTTGCTAATTTGCCACATTTCGTTGTGATTTTGGGGTAATTTATACGAGGTGTCTGTGTAATTATGACCTAACAGTGGCTGTGTGTCAGCTTCATGTTGTTAAATGATGAGTTCCTGACTTTCTCTGTTGTCTGTCTCAAGTCTTTGCAGTGGCCTCTCACAGGACAAAGGTCTGTTTCTTCCACCTTTGTGTTTGTCCTTTTGGCTGTCCCCTCTCCTGTGTTTCATTATTCATGGTCCCCTCTGGTGGAGGGCACAGGAAATTAAAGAGAAGAGGATAGATGGCTGTGTGGACAGATGACTCTGTGGGAGAGGAAAATTACTGTAGATAAAAAAAAAAAAAAAAACTGATATAAAGCATAATAAAGATGCCTGATAGGAACAGTGACACCTGTGTGTAATCTGGAGGTTGTTCTTGCATAAGCCTTAACGTCAAGGTTGTTTGTTGTAGTCTGGGACTGTTACAACCTCCATAGGGACATTCAGCTTGGTGTAATTAGACTCCAAAACAGCATCTGATTGTATACTCAGATCTACTTAGATCTACTCATAGAGTCAGGTGATATTTAGGGAGCAAACTTTGCCTCCCAATGGGGTATAGCATGTATCCAGGTGGTGTTTGTTAAAATATATGGAGCTTATGCAACCTAAAAGTGAGATGATTACATATTACCTCACTCCTCTTAGGTGACAGCAGGCCTCAGGGCTGATTTGTTCATGGAATCGTGTCCCAAGTCATTTCTCTGAGACACTTGTATGTCACCGTGTTTTATGAGCAAATGTCCATAATCAAAATTGTGCTAGGTGTGATTGTCCTGGCCTTTTTTTTTCTTTCTAAATGTTTGGCCAGAATCTCACACAGGGCAATCCAGGGTTACAGGAAGAACAATTAGCACAGTGCTGCAGGAAACGAGGACTGCCTTATTCCTCTGAGATTATGCCTTCATTAGTGTTTCGTTGTGCAGGATTCAGATTTTTCCATTTTGAGGCTTCAGAATATCCCAGCAAAATTTGTAAAAACAGTTAAGTATGTTAAACCTCTGTTGGCATAGGATACAGCCAAGCACAGCCAGTGATTGTACAGCAGTTCTCTAAAGAGTTGTCCTGAGCGCTTTACCTATGAGGGTACTATAAACCTCTTATTATTTTATTTGCTCAGCTAAAAATATAATTTCTGCTGAATGCATGTATGCTGAAAATGGGAACCTGATGCAGACTGGATATGTCTAGAAATTGTTGAGGTCTAGAAACTGGGTGGAAGGAGTTTGCAGCTGCTACAAATGTTAGACAGAAAAGTGAAGGCTGTCTCATTTGCAGGAGATACCTGAAAACCGTTTTTTGCCTCTATCAGTCTTCAGTTTGTTGCTGAGCCAACTGTAAACCTAAAGAGTTGTAGTAAAATTAAAAAAGAATGTTATTGCACAATACTGGTTTACAGTGTGCACTGGTTTACAAGTTGGTACACCTGCATAATCTATTTCAAACAACAACACATTAATAAATCTGTCTTTAAGAAGTATTTTTTTCACTGTCAGTATTTTATTTAATTCTATAATAATTTCTATGGCCACAGTTTGTAGTGTTGTAGATTACAAATTTGGACAACATATAATATATTAATGTATATTGCTTGTTTTTACACTGATACTGCAGTCTCCATGTCATAAATCCTTATCATGTCTTAGTCATTGTCTAACTTTTTTGTATCCCAGGCTCAGTATATTAAAAAAAAAAAAAAAGAGGTGAAATTTTAACCTAAGATCTTGACATGTAAATTGCCCCTTGAGCTTCAACCTTGTTGGCAAGTAGATGTTTGCCAGTGCTTTAATGTACATAGAAGCTGCAGGGCAGTACTTTCCCTTTGATACAGAGGAAAAACCCATATTAAGGAACATAAGCTTCTTTAGCCAATGTTTAACCAGTCAGTGGTTTCTTTTTAGAGTGACTTTAGAGAGTTTTCAGTTAGTGAAAGTTTTCTGAAGTTTCCTGAATGTCTAATCACCATGTTTGTTAATGTGTGTGCCAAATAGTCTACCACAATACAAGGTGTTGATAGGACTGTAGGGAAGGCCGTTTTTTTTTTTCTTTTTTCTTTTTTTATCTCTCTAAGCCGTAGGGTTTGTTTGACAGCTCTGGAATGATGTTAAACTTGTTTCATATCTGTGTTTTGTCTCAGGCTTGAAGAAGTGCTTGTCTAACAACCAGCACTGACCTTCTGGGTTGAAAGGTCAAACATTGTGAAGGTGGAGCCCAATGGATCATGGTGGTGAGTGTTTAAATTTATCATACCATATAAGCGCACCATGTTTAAGAACAACCTCAAAACCACAATAAAAACACTGATGAGTATGCGTTACAGTGAAAACAAGCTCAACTAAAAGCTGCAGAGAATGAAAGAAATGTTTTTTTTCTATGCTGTGGTTGCTTTGTCTCAAGTTTCTGCTGACAGTTTGACCTGCAAATATGGAGTCATTACATAATTATTGTCATTACATTACATATTGCATACTCTTAGTTTCTCATAGTACCTCTATTGTAATTTGAACTGTTCCTTTATTTTATTACATAATTCTTGTTCATTTCCAGGTCAGTGTGAGAGGGAGGGCAGAGTAATGTCACACATTCCTGCGGGTAGGGTTGACCTCTGTGATAACCTATCTAACCCTGAAACTCTCACTGCCCAAACTCGCAACCTCAATGAGACAAACTTACTCGCTCAGAGTCTTTCTCCTTCACAAAATGAAGAGGGGGGAGGGCTCAGGCTCATCCCAAAAACCTCTTTCAACAACAATGGAAAGGACGAGGAGGAGGAACAGGGGAAGGTGGGAGACACAGGACGAGGCAGAGAGGATGAAGAAGATGACGTTGATGAGGTGATGAAAGAAGAAGAGGAGGCGGAGGAATCAGAAGAATTAAGTGGTCTAATACGCTGCCAGTCTCCAGACACTCCCATGACTGATTCTTCGTACTCAGAAACAGGTAGGAATTATATCGATGTATATATTGAAGAAGAACACCATGTGTTTTGATCATATAGTTTAGACCTACACTATCACTCACAGTTTTGTTTAAAATTTTGACTCTTACTTTAATCAAAAAATGTTTAATATGCAACGAGTAATGTAATGTACATCTTATTTGACTTTAAATGTAAATGTAATATGGAAATAATGTGCGTGGTATTGCAAAATTAAGTATCTTTAACTCTGGGAGACACTTTCTTACAAACATTTACTAAATATGAATCCACTTGCTTTGTTTAAGGTTCTGTTATGAATTTATCTGAATATTAGTTTTCACTGACTCTCTGTCATAGTTCAACAACAATGAAGCCTAACACTGTGGTCAGAGTCTGGTTTAATGAATGTTGTATTGTTTTGTATGTGTTTTTTTAAGTGATCAGCATTTTAGATCAAGGTCAGGCTGACTTGGGTTTCTGATCGCATGCCTGAAAAAGAGAAAATCTAGAGAGTAAAACGGCACTAATTAGATGGATGAAGGCTACATCCAGAATGAAAGTTAGAACAGGAGGAGAGTTTTTGAGTCGATCAGAAAAAATGTAGACGAGAAAACACAAATGCACACATTTTAACAGTCAGAGTTCAAAAGGGTTGTACTAAATCTTCTAATTTATTATGGGATTGTTTTGGGTGTGACATACAATAAACCACTCACAATCTCCCATTCCCTTTAAATAGAATAGGGCATGCCTGCACCTTGACATATGTGCTCTTATAATGAAGATATAATAATAATGAATTCAATTGGTGAGTTGATTACATATTGCGACTGACCAGTTAGCCCCATCCCAGTACATGCAGGTAGCTGCAGGCAGCAGCTATGTGCACCCTGTGCAAGGAGGGGCTGAGTGAATCAGTGCGCTGCAAACAGTTATACGAAGAAGTAACTACATATATATTTTTTTATTATATGATCAGAAGTTTGAATAAATCTTTGGTTCATTATGAAACCGTTTTGATGAACGGGGCCATTTTTATATTTGTGAGTCATCTTGTTCTGGCAGGTTGACTAGTCATTCTCCATCGTCTTCTTTTTGTTTGCCACTGTATGTTTTCTCTCTGCAGGTAGTCTGTTGGAGACTCCATATCCTCTCAGCCCTGGAACCAGTCCAGAGCCTACATCCCCTGTCATTCCAGTGACCTGTCCAGAAACTGCATATCCCATCAGTCCAGTGGAATTCAGCCACGCTGATGTCAAAGTGGACTCTCACATGTCCAACACTGGATCATTTGCCTTCACCACAGGACCTATAGATTCTACTACACTGACTGTAACTTCACATGAAAGGGCCACCAGCCCAACTGGGCCTATGTGTATCACAGATGCTGCAGACAGTATAGCAAAAAATGGCAACTTCGCAACAGAACTTCTTACCTCATCTACAGAGCCCATCCTGAACCACGGGCCTGTCAGTTCATATGCAGGACCCACCAAATCAACTGCAGAGACATTAGCTGCTTGCACCACAAAGCTCGACACTTCTGTTGATTCCACTCCCATGTCTGCAACAACAGGACCCCTTGTCTCCACCACAAAGCCTATGACTACTGGAACAGAATCCACTTCCACCACAGGACCTATAACCTCACACTGGGAACACATTACTTCTATGCTAGTGCCCACTTCCTGCTCAGTCTCCACCTGCACCACTGGGCCTATTCCAAGGCCTGCTCTGCTGGAGTCTCTTGAGCAGTTAGCACAAAGAGGAGACGACACTCACCTTCCACATTACCTTCACCAGGTAACCCATCTCTCTTATGTGTAGCATATAATGGATACTTTGAGCTGTGTATCCCCACCAGATCTGTCATGCTCAGACTTGAACACACTCTTTTCTTAAATGGTTTTGTGGAATCCTTTTGTCATTTTAGTCTCTCCAGACTCTTGGTCTCACACTAGTTATTAAATCACCATCATCCACTCAACCCCATAATCTGAATGGCACTTTGTACCCTAAGGCATGGGTGTCTTCAGCATTTGTGCACACAAAGACAGACATGCACAGAAAGACATTATCCAGTACGCACATACAGAAAGCCACATGCACAGTGCATAAAACTCACTCTCTCTGTTTCTCTTCTTGTTTCTCTCTAACACACACAGACCTGCATGACTGAACATGTATGTTACAGGGTGTGCAAATATTACTGTCAATTTGATTTATAAATGGTGCACCTGAGCAATACTTACTTCAAGGCAAACAGGTGTGGTGTGATTTTCTTTCTTTCTTTCTTTTTTTTTTTTTTTTACCATGACACCTGACAGACCTATTTTAACAAACTTTTTGGGAAATATTGTAGCCAATTATTTCACGGTAAGGTCTTAACTACTATGTTATGACAAAGGCAGCATGTGGAGAAAAGGTTTCTCACCCTCAATGAAACAGCAGTGTAGGTACATAGTAGCTGCTAATCACAATAAGATGTGCACAAAGCTAATTTAGATATAGAAAATAAACTGAAACTAGTTTTATTTAAGCAAGAGAGCAAAAGGCAAATGACTTGAATGACCAGCATCAACACTATTTGAATAAATATGAATGTTTGGAGAACCTACAGAGAAACCCATTGAGGAGGAGCAAAGAATGGACACACTGTTCTGACTTTATTGAGGACATGCTAGGGACTTTGAGGTCCAGAAAAGATAACACACACTATCTGCCAAAATCAAAAATTCTCAACACATTGGTATGTACAGGGAAAATGAATTTTTAAAATGTAGATTTATTTTCATGTTTTCATAGTCATATTTTTAAGGGGAAAAAGCTCACGAATCTTAAAATTAGACTGTTTGTGGATATACAGCTCTGGAAAAAATAGAGACCACTGCAAAATTGTCAGTTTGTCTGGTTTTACTTTTAATTTATTTTCTACATTTATTTGCAGAAAATGACAACTCAAAATAACAAAAAAGATGCATTTTCTGACCTCAAATAATGCAAAGAAAACAAGTTCCTAATCACTTTTAAACAAAACAATACTAATGTTTAACTTAGGAAGATTTCAGAAATCAACATTTGGTGGAATAACCCTGATTTTCAATCACAGCTTTCATGCGTCTTGGCATGCTCTCCACCAGTTGTTCACATTACTGTTGGGTAACAAAGCAGCTCAGCTTTGTTTGATGGTTTGTGACCATCCACCTTCTTCCTGATCACATTCCAGAGGTTTTCAATGGGGTTCAGGTCTGGAGACTGGGCTGGCCATGATAGGGTCTTGATCTTGTGGTCCTTCATCCACACCTTGATTGACCTGGCTGTGTGGCATGGAGCATTGTCCTGCTGGAAAAAACAATCCTCAGAGTTGGGGAACATTGTCAGAGCAGAAGGAAGCAAGTTTTCCTCCAGGATAACCTTGTATGTGGTTTGATTCATGCATCCTTCACAAAGATAAATCTGCCCAATTCCTGCCTTGCTGAAGCCCCAGATCATCACCGGGTGTGAGATATTGTGGCTTGTAGGCCTCTCCAGGTCTCCGTCTAACCATTAGACAACCAGGTCTTGGGCAAAGCTGAAAACTGGACTCATCAGAGAAGATTACTTTACTCAAGTCCTCTACGGTCCAATCCTTATGGTCTTTTGCAAACCTCAGCCTGGCTCTTCTTTACTTCTCATTGATGAAGGGCTTTTTTTTCTAGCTTTGCACGACTTCAGCCCTGCCCTTAAGAGCCTGTTTTGAACCGTTCCCACCGTGCGAGGTGTGAGGTACCACTAGCACTGTTCACCAGCATCCAGCTGGTCCTATTGCAGGAGGACAGTGATGACCACAGACCACTAGTTTTTATACTTTTCCTCGTCAAATAAGATTTGGTTCAGGTGATCACTTGATCAGTATCTCATTAAGTAGAATGAGGGGTGCTTGTGTTGGAATTCAACAGACACTGAAGTGGGATGTAGAGTATGTGCTCTTTACTCTTTAACTGGACTTATACAGTTATCTAGAGCGAACATGCAGGACTTTCAGACATGCACCACCCTGGCAAGAGCCCTATGTGCCCTCCCATCTCTCTCTCTCTCTCTCTCTCTCTCTCTCTCTCTCTCACTCACACACTCTTCTCTTGTTCTGTGATCAGCTGAGCAGCATGTCAGGGACACTTGCAGAGGAGAGGTAGAGTGTCGATGGTGTCTCATTTTTCTGTTTTGCTGTCTGTCTGTCTTTTCCCCCTCTTTTTCAGTAAGTGCTGAAAGTGCTAAATTCCGTGGACCTGCTTAACTTTTGTTTTTACCATCAGAGACGATGTTTTTCTGTCATTGTTAATGATTATAGTACTTACTGCAGCTGTAGCAGTACAATTACTATATTTCAGCTATGCATAGTTTCGTGTTTTAATGCTCTATATTGGTGTACTTTCCTGTATTTAATCAGATTCTATGTCTTTCTGACTTGTGTCCTGCTAAGGACCCACTGCATGAGGGACATCTCAGTCTGGTTTTAAATGTCATTTTAGCCACAGGTCCCCTGATACCTTTTGTGACATAACTGATGGGATAAAAACACATGGTTTTTGGTTAGAAATGATATAAGCATGCATTTTATTTGAATTTATAATCTCTCTTTGCAGATTGCTGAGGCCTTTGTCCTCCAGGAAGACTGTATCCTTATCACTCTGTGTGTGTGTGTGTGTGTGTGTGTGTGTGTGTGTGTGTGTGTGTGTGCGTGCGTGTGTGTGTGCATTTGTGTGTGTCTGTGATGGGGGAAAGCTTTTATTTTAATTTGTACAAAGAAGGTCATGCACTTATCTCCTGTGTGTTTACATTGCTGCTCCATACACATGTTTTTCTTTTTTGGCTATTTTTAAATCTGTATTATTTCACACTCAAAGAGAGCAAGATGGAATAGACAGGGAGAAAAGATTGGGAAAGAGAAGGAGATGAAAGAAAACAGAGAGAGAGAAACTGAGCAGGATTAGACAAGTAGATTTTAGTAGAATTACACAAGAAACAGGGAAAGGTTCTATCTATGTATCAGTATGTTTACTTATATACCTTAAACTTTCTGCCTTTAGATAGAAAATGTCACTGTACAGTATTTGTATTATTTGCAGATATGCACAAAACAAGATACTCCCATACAAGCACACTCAAAGATAACATGTATAAAACGTAGTAGGAGTGGGAGACAGAGATGCATGAATGGGAAGAGGAGGCAGGAGAGCAAGCATGAGTAGACACAGTACAAGGAAAGAAATGAAAGAGAAGCAAAAGCTATCTTAGCTATGTGATACATGTACAGAGAGTTAGTTAGACAGAGAGAGAGCGAAAGCACTGAGCCATTTCAAAGAAGGATTGTGTTTTGGCTGCCTATATCCATAAACATGAGAGACTGCGTCCTGGAACGCTTTCTGCCTTATTTCTTTTGGTCACACTGGATTTCCTCCTCGTCTTGTCTTTTTTTGTTCTCCGATTTTGCTAGTCTCACCTTTCTTATTATTCTTTTTTATTCCTGTTGCCTGTCCTGTGTCTTGTGACCATTATTTAGTACTGTAACTCAGGAAGGTGAGATTGTGGCCTACAACTGTGGCAGTAATTCTAGTTATTTCTTTACCTTTGCTAGCGGTAGCAGTTTTAAAGCAAATTGTTTGTGTGTATGTGTTTGTGTATGTGTGTGTGTTCATTTGTTTATGTGTTTCTTAACCTGTGATGTTTAGACCAACGGGCATTATGGTGCATCCAACTAGAAAGACTTTATCATCAGAGAGTTTTGGACAACCTGAATACACTACAGGAGCAGTGGGGTAACACATGCATCACAGCACACAAACATCCCATACACACATTTACAAATGTAGTGTATACTTTTGTCTATGTAACAAAATAGTGCAATGTTCCAAATATAAATTTAGTATGACAAATGTTTATATTCTGTCTTCCTATCGAGACTCTCTTAACCAGCACGATTTAACTAATGAACTAAATATAAACTATGTAATTGAGACTTTACATATTACTGAATACCATCTTTGTCAATGTTATCAAGTATAAAAGTAGTCAATGGTATGATTGCAGCCACTGACTCAAATATATATCTTATATAGTTTCATATAATGCAAATTCCATCAAGAAACATTTAGGATTATGGACCTTGATTGGATTTGTATTTTGTATTGTTTATATTGAAGCTCATCTTTTCGAAGCTTCCTCAAAGTGATAACCATTCTCTTAACATGCTGTGTCTCTTTATGTCTTATGTCTTCTCATAGAGAGTCAATGTAAAATGGCATCTTTTGACCTGGCAACACAACATCTGGACACTCTTAAACACATCTGCCAGACGCACAGTCGGTCAGTCTGTTCTCTTTGTCTTTTTCTTGTCCTTGTCTTCTTTGTGTTTATTGTTACCAAACTCACTGTTTTTTCTGATAGGTATTTATGGGAAAAGCCTATTTTTTTCCGCTTTTATGGCCTCAGGTTTGCTCTCAAAAGATCAGGAATAACTTAAAATATGTGCTTTGTATTGTTCTATTGAACGTTATTTAAAGTAGTCTGGGGTCATTTTATAACACAAACCAGTCCAGTGTTTTGGAAAATATGCTTGTTTACTATCTTAAACATACAAAGAAAACCAATATCAGTTTCAGTCTCATGAAAATTTGTTTATTTGTTTGTTGAAAATACAACAATCCAAACATTATGCCGGAGACGTTAAAATGAAGTGGTCTGTGTTTTTACTCAGCAAACTAGTAACTAATACATGCAGGAGAACAGGGGGTTGTATTCAGAATTATGTTAGTGTTAAAATTTAGCAGTTCCACTTTGAGATGCTGCACACAGTCACTCCACTTAGCAACATGTGGTCAAGAATTCAGTTAACTTCCTTTAACTCTAAATTAGATACTTAAGGTAAGTAAGATAAAGGAGACTCCTTAGGTTAGAATTTTTCACTTAATCTAAGTTCTCTCCCTTATTTCTGTAAGGAAATGTTTAGTTAATATGTCTACTATGCTATGTCTCGTATATTAATATTGTCTATGAAAATATTTACCCAAATGCCAGACTCTGACTTTAACTATACAGTATGATGGCTTGTTTTATACATATCAGGTGACATATTTGCAAGCAGTATTCCACAAATTTTAATAATTAATTGACTCCAAACTTTACATATTGTGATATTGTGTGCTTGTAATAAAGAGTTTGTGTTGTGTTTGTGTATGTTGTTTGGTGTGCTCATGCAAATGTAACAAATTAGTCAAATGAAGCCCACTTTGGCATTTTTTTAAATATTTAATAGGAAGCCCTCAGTGTATTATACCTGCCAGACACAAATACTTTCACATCATACACACCTGCACGTTGTTAATGCTCCAAGGCAGGTGGCGTGTGCACGTCTATGCATGTATGTATGTGTTTAAATGACTGAGCATGTATATCTTTGTGTGTAGTGAGCACTGCAGTGATAGTTAAAACATATGGCCCTCTGCTGCTGGTGCACTTGCAGACACTTGAGCCATCACACTGCTAGGGTTTCACCTCACTTAACACACACAAACACACACACACACACGCGCGCGCACACACACACACGTTGTAATAGCCAAGAAAATGTGTTTGGGCTAATATTAGATTGGGAGAGTAGAGAACGGTCACCTATCTTTCACGTCTTCATTTACTAAAACCAAGAACAGACTTTCAATACTCTCACCACCTCACTCTGTCTCTCTTTCTCTCCTCTGTTCATAGACCAAGGGCTAAAGATGCTGTGGTAAGATGTTCATCATTTATCATTTTGTATGCATGTGTGCATGTAAAACAGAAAGAATGAACATACGTGTTCATATAAATTAATGCAGAGTAACTGTTTTTTGCATTTCAAGTGACTCACTGATGTCATATTAACATCTGTCTTGTAAAATATCTATTTTAAGAATTCATTGTGTATATCTAATGTCTAAATGACCCTTTTTCGTGTTCTCCAGTAATGAATAGCTTACACATTACTAAACTATATATAGTGTATATAATGACATAATAACATAATATAAATGTTGTGTATCTCTACAGATATTTATTTCTTTGTGTATTTGGTTGTATGTACAGTGTGAATCTCTGGACTTTCTGAGGCCTACATTTGAAGAAGTTGCACTGCCTTCATGTACCTCAGGTGAGTGGATGGTTCACAGACTGAGCATATTTATGTCAGTATATGTGAGTACTGTCGCTGGTGTGTGCATGTTGCATGTGTACTGGTTTGTATTAACTACAAACCACCCTTATTTTATATTACAGCCAATCCAGCCAAAATAGGAATGTTCTAAGTTGAGGTCCAGTAATAAACTTCCACCTTTGTCTTATGCTTTGTAAACTGGTTGGTTGTAATGAAAATCATGTGCAATTTGTCATAATTAGAGAAAGGAATGCAAAACAATCAGCTGATGAGAGCTCTTACTCTAACATTTTATTGATCAGCCATAAAGGCAGGGATAGTTTCATTGTAGTTTCTATTCACACTGTGAATAGACACACACTTATGTGTGCACCAGGTTTGCTTTTCTGCTAAGTGATGAACCAAAGGGGACTAGAAGTGGATCTGAATTACAAAATGCATGAACAGAGACAAGCTATAATGCTGATTAGTTTCATTTGAACAACTGTGACCACTCTCAAACACACACACACACACACACACACACACACACACACACACATATACACATATATATTTGTGTTTCTATCTGCGTGAGGACACTCATTAACATGACACATCTCCTAGCTCTTTAATGTAACTGTGAACATAACAAATAACCCTAACCCTCAAACAGCCCTTTCAAGTTGGAAGGACCAGCCAAGTGTCCTCACTCTGTTTGGAAAAAATATCTTTTCTCAGCTTTTCCATAGCTCTTTAGTCCTCACTTAAGGGTCATTACAATTAACAAATTTCCCCTGGGGATTTATAAAGTGTTCTGATTCTGATTCAATCTATAGTCTCACTAAACGACAGAATGGATGCTGTTGTGTTATTTTCAACACAACAACAATTAAACTGCTTTTACCCACTCCTGTATGTTCTGGGGCTTTACTTTTGTGTTGCTTTGACTCAACTTGTCTAATTTGTTGCTTTGACTCAACTTGTTTAATTTGCTGCTTCCGCAATATGCCATATACTGTCTTTTATTGGATTAGATTTTATACACAGGAGAGATGGGTGCTCAATATTTCTGCGTGGTAGTTTAAAATTTAGGAAAATTCAACATGCGTCATACTTAAGTTTCAGGCAGTAGTTACATGGAAATTCAGATCCAAGTATCTCCCATTGCATCGTAGTGTAACTCTTAAGTGGTGTAACTGTGTTGCCAAGACTTTATGTCAGACTGTTGAAGATTGCATTTGTCCCTGTGTGTTTATATTTCTCCCTGATTGTAGTAAGGAAATCACTGTCAGTGTTGAGCATTTATTATGATTCTAGTGACAATAAGTAAAAAAAGAAAAGCTCACATGGATTAAATGCTTATGTACAGCTTTTTAAATTTATCCACTCTATATTCTCTGCTCAAACTGACAGACTTTGGCTGTTTTTTCTCTATGCCCCTTTTTGCTATTTACCTCTATTCACCCCACCCCACCACCACCACCAAAACCCTCTCCTCTCCCCTACTCTCTACCTCTCCTTCTCTTTTTTATCTAGCACATCGTGTTGATGGAGGGATGGAGCAGAGAGCCAAAGACTCCACCCTCTCTCAGAGCAGTGATCCACTCAGACCTCCCATTAATTTGGCTGATAGGCTCAATTCCCCTGAGATCTCAGAAAAGGACGGGGATGGCCCAGACAGGGAATTAGATGCAAGGGATGGTTTGCAAGGATCTCAGCTAACTGACAATCAGGGCAGTGGCAGAGAGGGAGGAGTGGGAGAGGGAAGGGTAGAACATACCATTTCAGCAATAGAAAAAGGTCTGCCCCCCTCTACAGCTGGAAGAATGGACCAGTCCAATCCCGCAGAGCAGCAGGGAGGAGATTTAGGTCCAGCAGAGGGGAAGGAGGCAAAACGGAAAGAAGAGGAGGGGGACGTGGAGGCGGCAGCAGAGGCTTTACAAATGGAAGATGAGGGAGAGGAAGAAGAGGAGGAGAAGCAGAAGGAAAGTGACTCTTTTTGTCAGAAAGCACTCCCAGTGGAGACCCTGGTCAGTGGGGCAGAGCTGGGGGTACAACAGCTGCAGGAAGCCCAAGCTGAAGAGAAACTGCATGTCGAGACACAGGTATATATCTGAACATGTTGGCTATTTCAGATACTAAAAATTTAGCTTTGAATTTACCAAATACATTGAAAAAAACAGTTATAAATATAATAAATAATATTCAATATAGAAAGCACAGTAGTTATTTAAAAGTAATTTGTCATTTATTTTATCTGTGACTTCCTAGTTAGCTTGTTTCTTTGGCAGTGATTAAATACATCTGCTGAGGCCACCTAAAGTTTATTACCAGTGTCGGGATCTGTCTCTCTGTCTATGTTTTCTTCTGTTGATGATGTTTGCATTGCTCTAGGTTTTGTAAGTCAGGGAGGCTATTGTTGCTTGTGCTAACTGCTCACTTCCTCAATTTATATTCATAAGTCATTGTTAGAAATTTAAAATGTATCACTTCCTCTGTTTCAAATTACAACCCACCATCAGCAGTTCAGTAGAATAGAGCAACAAAACTGATCACTGTCTTCCCAACTGTATGTTAATATTTTAGTTATAACCACATTTCACTAATCTCTAAACCTGCCTGCACCAGGAGGCCTACCTTCCTCAGGAGGCTCATATAAAGCAGCAGGAGCATCATGAGGAAGAGGAGGAGTACGAAGTAGAGCAAGCTGACTTCATCAGAGACGCTGCCTCACTGGACGACATGGCTAAACTCATCACTGTAGAGGAGGTGAACTGTTTTATGGATAAGCCAGGAAAAGTTATGTTACATTTAAATAGTCGGGTATTGAGAATTTGCTGATTCATTTGCATCAATGCTGATGTGTATGTATGCAGAGTTAGGATTATATGTACAGATAAGTATTTAACCTGGTGTAATTTGTCACATTTTATCCTCCTTTCAGCCTAAACATGTCTAATCAACAACACTAACTCCAAAATGGTGATTGATTCTGTCTTTCTAGGCCCTTTATAATAGACAGCACAGTGCCCTGTTGATCTAATCCAGATCTAATGATATTACATATCCATTACTGTTAATCTTGGACTATGGATTTGTTTTGCGGAAATGGAAGACAACATGACATTTAACTCTTCTCTACTGAGAGAATTAGACTTTGAGAGAAAGGTAGGACAACATAAAGTGTTGTGTGCATTGTGTTATGCACTTGCAGTGGCACCATCTAACTGGATTACTGTGTTTTTATTCTGATGAATTTAGTATCTGTGGATGCATGAATTTGGTTCCATATCTATAACTCTATAAAAAGTATTAAGTAAGTTTTATTTTGCATTTATGGTGTTATCACTTTTCAAAATCTTAAATGTGAAAGAGAGCAAAAGTAAGAGACATAAATAAAAAAGAGATAATTACAGAGAGATGGCAGAGGCTGAAAGAGCTGAGGTACAGTAGCAACCAGAGAACTGGCCTGCTTTTGTCAAATACAGGATGTAGAGCAGCCGGGGAAATATTCTCTAAGCTGTTGTAGCTGTAATGCTTGTAAACAGGAGGCAGCAGGTTGATGACCACATTATTACTACATAATGTAACAATCAACAAAGGTATTGCGAAATGTCTGCCACCACTTGACCAAAGTTCATTTGGTGTTGTAATTTGTCTACATTTGCATTGAGCCTAGGTGTATATATATTGAGGTCAAATGTATATAACTTCCATCATGGTAAAGTTGTGCCTGTAACTGTATGATAGTAAGTCTATAGGAGGTGGCATTGATAGTATGGTTTACATTTTTTTTAACCGTACTACTTAACCATAAGGTTCAGTGCTGCTGATTGTGTTGTGCACTGACACCTGGTGGACATCTGGAAGTGCCCTCTTGTCAGTAAAGATGAACAGATGAAATTGTATGTTGTAAATGGAATGTGTTTATGTTAATGCATGTGTCTTACTTTCTAACAGGTTTTTGAACTTTTTTTTCCACTTTGCAGGTGTCTCCCGCCTCTGGCCTGGTCTCTATATTGAAGAAGCGTACTGTCTGTGTGTCTCCCAGTTCAGATCCCCAGCCCGACAAACCTACTGCCAAAAGACGAGTCCGCTTCAAAGTTCCCGGTGACGACTATGATCAGGGTATGTGTTTATTTTCTACGAGTCAGATACATATCTCCTTATATACAGGGAGATAGTGAATCACCTCAATACAAAAAGTCTGATGTGTGACATTGGCAGGTTAACCTACATGAAGTGTAAAATAGTTGATCAATTCTCACTTGCCCAATACATACAATTAAGCAACTCCTGTGTACCCCCCCTCCAATTCATTCTGACTGTCCTCTGTCTCTCTTTCTCTACAGATGTTGGCGGTGGGGACTCCTGCCTGCTTCTCTTCCTGCTTTGTCTGGTTACTGTAGTGATCAGTATGGGTGGCACTGCTCTCTACTGTGCTCTAGGAGATGCCCACTCCTCAGTCTGTCAGGACTTCTCCAGAAATGCAGACTTCTACATTGGCCAGATACAGCGCGGGATAGCTCATATCCAATACTGGTTTACTCCCGGGTCATAGCAGCAAACACTGTGTCAGCATTGTGGAGCCCCTGGCCTTACTGTTGATCACTGTAGGTTGCAGCATTTCCTGCTACTTCCAGGGACAATGTTTTCTGAGGTAACTGCTGCAGTCCCTGCCGCCATGTGGAGTATGAAGCCATTATGCTGCCTCATTGGTTAAATTATTATACCAAATACAGTTGGTATTTGTAAGCCTGCTCTGCTGCATTTTAAATACTCTATGGATAAAATAGCAGGGTTCTCTGAGACTAAAAATCATAGATCAGATATCTCTTTACAAGTCTATTTTCAAACAAAAAGCGGAGCAGAAGAGGAATACCTAACCTACACCCCTCTCAACTCTCCACATTAAATTGGTAACAAAATCTCAAGCTAGGTTTAAAATTTTAATGTGATAGAATTATGTTATTAAATGAGCTGAGATCTGTCTCCATATGCATGTTTGCTGTCAGCTAGTGACTGTGAGATTTCAAAAGTCTCTGGTAAGTAAATCAACTAATACCGAATACAAACCTTCACTGACTTACACTGGACTCCCAAACTCAAAGATCAAAATAGCAGCTGCAACGCAACCTACAGAAAAAGTAAAAAAAAAAAAAAAAAAAAAGAAATGTAAAGAAATATATAATGTATAGTTTGTAAGGTGGGGGCACAAAGATGCTCTCTCCACACACACTGCACAAATGGGACATGGCCCAATGGGCATTTTACAAACTATTGCAACCATTGGTGTTGCTTTTATTGTTGACTTTTTTAAATCACAAAAGACATTTTAAAACCATTCTGTGGTCTTCTATTTGGATTTAAATCATTATGTCTTAATCATGTCTTAAACCTTTGAATGAATGTTTTGGGTTTATTGTTAAACTTTACTTTGTCATCTGTGGGGCATTGATACAGTACATTGTATGAGAGAGGTAGAAAAGTTATTTTGGTATTCATCAAAACTGAGCTCCTAATAGACAACAGGCACATCAAATATGTCCCATGGGGGTAACATCACAATTGTGCAAAATTGTGATGTTAAATTACTGAAGAACCTTATCAGCTGTTTTCCTCATGTACTTTCTCCTTTGCACACATTTGATATGAGCATCCTGTCAATGTCCTTTTCTGTACAACTATGGATTGAACAATGGATTTGCAGTGAGCTGACGTCTTTCGCTGGAAAGTAAACATATCTGTTAATGGGTTTCAAGCTAATTTTAGCTGTTTAAGCATATGCAACATGTACAGGAACACAGTGCACCTCTGTATATATTATCAGATGAATGTTTAACATGTTGCACAAGCGACCGGTACATTTTTTTAAGATATTGCAATATATTTAAATGGACATTTCTGTTGGTCAGAGACTAAATGCAGCCTTTACATGATCTGATCAGAAACAATAATAACAATATTCATAATCCGATACTTTTTTTTTTTTTTCAGGGTTTAATGTGAAAGGTACATGTCAGTGAAAATTAGTTATGCACAGATCAGTTGAAAAGAAAATATATCAGCAAGAATAAAAAACAACTGATGAATGAGAGATATATGAATGTTTTAAGCATTAATTATTCAGCTCACCTCATCAATATAGCTTTGATATTGCTTGATCATTTGAAACTCAAAGCATAGTCAGTCTGTGACTGTCAATGTTTTTAATGTCAAATTTGTTTTTCCCAAAAGATGTAATTGCAACTTCAACAAGAAGGTTTTTGCCACCACTTTGTCTTTTTAAACAAATATCTGACGTGTTTACATCTTCTGAAATTTGATTTCTGGTTAGATATAGAAAAAAAAACAGCCTGGGTAGAGAAGTGATTTCCTTATGAAACAGGAAAAGGTTTGGTCTGGAAATTTGCTTACACTTTGCCCTTGAAACAAACCCTTTATTCTCACACAAATCTTTTAATGTCTAATCATTGGAAAACAAATGTTGGCCTTAGTTGAGCCATTTTACTGCTTAACCTCACTATTTGTCCAGTTACACAATCATATTGTAATGTTTTTTGTCCCATTTATCATTTTGTGCAGTAGTGGATGCCATAAAAAGGGTCCTAGGAAAACCACATATCTTAAAAAGGTAAAAGAGAAGAAAGGAAAGATTCAAGTGTCTTACCTGTGTATTTTCACCAATCAGGATAAAACAGTATTATCTTTTTCAAATTTGTCACTAGCAGAAATGTGAGATGTGTGGTTTTGCTAGGACATACGTGATAGTATATTGAGTCTTGTTTTTATTTGCACATGTCCTCTGGCTGGTTCAGATGACTATTCTCGGGAAACCTCTAATTTACTCTCTTAGATGATTTTAATTATTTATGATACTAATGGATGTCAAGTCTAAGTGGTAAAGAAAAATATCATCTTTTGTTTTCTTAGACTAATTATTGTCAATAAATTAGATAGGTTGTTCATCTCTTATATCACCATTGTTCTTAAGGAGGCTTTGACGGAGAATTGGATTTCTTTCAGGAATACCATCATCTGACTCATGAATATATGCCATTTTTTTCCATTTATTTTCAGTCATCAGATTGTTATGAGGATTTGTGCTCCTGTTGTCAACAATGTCTTCTTCACTCAAAGGTTCTTTCATATGAAGAAACAGGATATATTTTCATTTTTTTTCCCCAATTGGTTTTTATCAGAACATTAGCAATGAAAGAATGAATGAAAATTATTTTTGTGTGTGAATCCTCACTACTGTGTACCCCTGTTATCAGCCTGATGAAAAGTGTTTTACGAATTATTTGCTGAATTATTTTCACTTTGTTCTTATAGATTCTTATAAGGAGATTACGTTTTTCCCCGTCACGTCTCCTGTTAAAGCCATTTTAAAAAAAGTTGTTTGTGAGCCTCCATTCTGTCTTCCCTGCAACAACACTGACATGTGTACATGTTGTTTGTACAAATGGAAGTTAAAAGGGCCCAACTTTGCAATGAGAAATATTTGAGGTGATGTGAAAACTTTCTGCTGTGCAGAGCTTAGGATGTGTTGGTGCAAACTGTGTAAATCACTATGGTTGTGATTGTCTCAGTCATGTAGCAATACATTTAATTACTTAATGTATCATACCAAAAATGTTAATATATATATAGCCTGTAGTACAATTACTGGGGTTCAAGCAGCTTGCAAGAATTTCAATACCATTTGTATTAACTGCTATTAAGTTTTTACATAAGAAGGACTTAGGCCATCTGGGGTTTCAATCTCCTGGCATCAGTATCCCCAGAGAAGGTGACTTAATGATTGTGCCACTGAGGAACCATGTAGAGATTACCTCAATGCTGCTGACTCGTCATTTGTCTAACACCGTTTTAAACACTAGGTTGCTACTTGCTGGAGAATGTACGTTTGAGTGAAGACTTGTAGAGATACAAATTAGTTTTGCATATTTTGAAAAATATAGAGCGATAGACTTCTGAATTGACTAAATGTTGCATCATGTAGAACATGCAGGTTATTTTACTGTGATTTTGAAGTTTGGAAGGTGGAATGGTTGATATTGTTATAATAGCTTTTATTGCTATAATAACATTATCCAACTATGAGTCATGAGCATTTATGCACAATTGATCATAACGATAAAATTGTATTCATATATATTATATATACATATTCAAATTCTTTCAATAAATTTTTAGTAGCATTGTCTGCACATGATGTAGACCACATTTCCTTAGAATCTGATGAAGTGCCTCGAATGGTTTGTGTGAGTCAGACCTTGTCTTCAAGGGCTCGTGGGATGAGTATTGAAGTTTCTCCAATTTGCTTCAAACTTTCTGCCTTCATGAGTGAATACCTCAAGGCATTGACAACATATGGCTCTGTATTTGAATGTATTTGAAATGGACTGTCTACTTCAATACCTTACTACAGCGCTCAGGGTATTTTAAATCAGCCAGATCTCCCATCTGCCAACGATTTGGGGGCTGAAAGTAAGCATAAAGGACAACAGTTTCCTTGGCTCAGACAATATGCTCTGTATTTTTCAACCTCGTAACTCAAAGCTTTGAGCAGATTAAGCCTCTGTCAACTTCAAATACCCTTGGCCCTATAGTATGGCCCTATAATTGGACAGATTATGCCATCCAAATGTAACAGCTTTGGGGGATGAAACTTCAATATGTTAGTCCCTGGGGCAGGAATCTGCTGTATAAATATCAGCCTCCCAACCAAAAAAATTTCAGAGACATGTTTGTACTTTTGGCAGAAGCCATGGGTCTCTTTATGGCAACATTTTCAAGGCTTTATCTCCTGAACGCTTGGGACCAAATATTTGGAAATGATTGCGTTTTCAATCCCAGGTGCAGACCTCCCAGCTGAGTTCGAACCAAACAAACTGTCTTCTGTCACTAATATCTGTGATTACGCAGAGTCTACACAGTTTGACCTTAATGTCTGTTAGCAATACTTTGCCTGGGACGGATGCTGGTGTATGATGGCAATTTCTCATTCAGGACAGTTGCTGGCGTCTAGTGGCAATACCTCACCAGGGACACAGTTTGTTTTTTCTGTTTTTTAATACTGTATACATATTTCCTGTATTTTCTGGTCATATTCTAATGAGGAGAAATAATTATATATAGTCATTATAGCATTGCTAAGACAACAAATCTTTTGTTCAGTACTGTATATATTGTGAATTAATAATTTAATAATAGCTTCATACATAATGAAGTAGTTGCACACATAATATATATACAATAATATGTAATATATTATAAAATATTGATTATATACGGTATGTAACTAGTTATTACAAATAACAAAACATAACGTCCACATCAAATCACTGTACGTGTTTGTGACGTCATGACGCAGCCCGTACGTTCATAGCGGATGTAAACACCGCTCGGTTCTCGTGGAGGGAAAACCGACTATGGCACCGAGGCTGGAGCGTTTTGTCAGCCCGGGAAAAGGCAACGGCCTGCGGGCCACGGCCGGGGTCGGGAGGGGACAGCTGGTGTACTCCGCCGAGCCGCTGGCGTGTTGTGTGTCCAACAGACGGGCTGGAGGCGTCTGTGCCCGCTGCTTCACACGGTGAGACACAGTCCAGCTCCCTGCTCTGAAAACACATCGGCCGAAAGATGAGAGCTAGTTTGACGAGAGTGAGGTGAATAAAGACGTGTTTCCGGGCAGCACCCTGGAAGAAGCAGGCCCAAATAAAACCTGACACCCTCTTGTATCTCACATTATCCCACTTTGTATCTGTAATGGACTTAACCTATTGGACTCAAAATACACGGTCGTATTAACAGCGGTAGTAGATGCATGTCCGCCGGACACTAGATGGCACTGTGGCTCTTTCGTGGTTTCAAGGAGCCAAGAAAGTGATAAAAGTGATATTTGAATACTGTTGTGTGCAGACATTTGTATTTGAAGCCGAAAATACTACATTTGAGACAAACCTGACATTAAAATCTCACAAAGAAGAGCTTCTGTGGATGGCTTTGCAGAGACAGAAATACTGGAGACAAGGCCTAAAGGGCAGGCTGTTGGGATCTGAGCACCTGTAGTTATGCACCATTTAAAATTAAATTAAATATCAGATGTTATAAGCCAGCATGAGTCTTACCTTTTTATTTGTGCTAATCTCCATGTTAGTGTGTATTAGAGTGCTGCACAGCCAACCTGGACCATATAATTGTCTGGCATAGAGAAGAGGGGGGCCCCGCTGCACAATTTGGCCCTGAGGCTCTCCAGTGTGTAATTTGGCTGTGGCTGGGTGATAAATATCTGTGTGGCAAAAATGGTATCTCCTTAATATCTCTGGTTTAATTAAGTCATTGTGGGTACAATACAATTTTGCATGTTCAATGATCAGGATGTCACAACATTACCTTTTTATATAATTTATCAGAATTGTTTGCACTTTATCCTTGTGATGAAGTCATTTTATTTATAAGGTATTAATTTGTTGTTTTTGTCACTAAGAGTATCTTGTGTCTTTTTAATTAAGTTTAATGTATCTCCTTATTGATTTAATATAAAATTGTATAAAGCTATGTAAGAGAATTTTATTTTCGTTGCTCTCTTCTCTTACATAGATATTTTGACTATAGTAGAAATACCCAATATGATGATTTTTCATGTCATTAGATTGTGATATTTATCCAGCTAGATGTTTGATGGCACTGCTGCGTTCTTTACTGTAGCCAAATTAACTTAATCAAGCTGTGAATTTAATGAGACTGGTGAGAGAAAGCGTTGTGTTGATATCTCTTATATCAGGGACTGCAAAGTGAAGGGTAAATTACTATGGGCAACACAGAGTATGTATATGAGGCTTAGTAAAAGATGATGAATGAGATCAGTTTATGCAGATAAGCTCTGGGAGAATATAAAGCTGTAGCTTGTTTTGACCAGTTTTGATTTCCAAGGTAAACGAAGGTGAATTATATTAGAGCGCAATTAAGCAGTAATGACACTCTCCCTAAAATCCCCTTCTCCAGTGGAAAGGATTATCCCTTTACTTCTTGCACTGTTTGTGTTTTTTTTTTTTTTTTGTCTGGTAAACCATATAAACCTGAGCTCAGTAGTCAGGACGTATGCTGTACAGTATCTGATGCCATATCTGGTAGTATCTTTGCTTTGGTGGCAAAAATTCTGTCAATATTTTTTACTGGGATGTGGAGAACTGAAGGTTCAGCAAATAGACAAACTCTGTTTGACAGAGAGAGGGAAATGTGTACTGTAAGGTGTGTGTATGTGTGTACTCGTACTATATATTTGAGATATGTATGTATGTGGGCAGCACAATGGTACAGCGGTTAGCACTGTCACCTCACAGCAAGAAGGCTCTGGGTTAAATTCCTGGGCCTGTGGCCTTTCTGTGTGGAGTTTGCATATTCTCCCTGTGTTCAATGGATTTGATTATTTCAGTATATATATATATATATATATAAATAGCTGATAGTTTCTCTATTTATCATTTTCATATTCATATTCATGATGATTTTGTGAAAAGCTTTCGTTCTTGTTGTGTGAGGATGGCTTATGCTGTTTGAATTTACTGCATGTGTACGTACATGCTTTGTTGTGGGTTGGTACATATACAGTATATGTTGGAGCAGGTTGTGTGTCAGGAAAAAAAAATTTAAATAATAAATAAAAAAAAACAAAAAAAACAAGCACACATGAACATGCTTGTCTCATTTGAAACACACAGCGCAGCATCCGAAAGTGTAAAGTCTGTCAGGTCCGTTCTGTCTACACTGGGTCACATCCCGTCATTAGGTTTCTATTACATCACTGGGAAAACAGCATGCCTCTTCAATTAAACCACAGGTTGTAGATATTATAGAGCCTCCACAGACAGTGATGTCTGTTTATGTAGAGTGTGCTGTAAGCATCCACTTATCCACTCACAAGGAAATGAATAATTCGTAACCCTCAATGGTCCATGTACCCCTGACAGAGGCACTTCACTTCCAACTGCTTCATATACAGCAGTGGAAGACTGTTGCAATGCTGTGCTGGGCTTCCTCTCTCAATTACTGTAATGTGAGTTTAGTCATTTTGTCTAACTAAAGATTAGGGATGTAAATCTGCTGTTACTATTACTACAGAGAGTAACAGCATGGCAGTATCGTTTATTTAATGTAATATGAATTTACTTCTTCAGCTGCTCCCCTTTACATGTCATTCATGTAAAACAGAGTCTGAGGAAAGATGTATTAGTTATGCACTTTACTTTAGTTATATAATTTGTCTCATATGACAACATGTGTGTTGATTTAAAATCATTTCATCATCATTTAATGCGCCTGTCGTTGTTAATCCTAAATATTCAGGGGAAGCAGAAAACTGGCTATTGTCTGCTCACGCTTCTCACTTCACTACGAATGCCTCAGATTCTAAATGCCCTTTGTTGTGGAGATATGATTTATGAAAGTAACCCACATCACCTTGAGGCAGCAAGATGAGAGGACTAACATGAAAACTGAGTAGCTGTTGTTTGGTTGTTGAATTGACCCAGTCTGGCTTTCCTCATCAGCCTCAGTTGCTTATCGCTAAATAGCAAACTAAATTTGTGAACATGGTAAACATTGTACTTGACAGACGTCCATGTGTTTGTGTTACCATGTTGTGGAAAAGAGCAGGCTCACCCCTTTGTTTATGATTTCATTGTCCACATAGAGGTTAAAAGACATGACACACACACACAAACACCAGTGTCAACTCCTGGCTACAAGCCTTAACATTGTACCTTGACATTTATTCAATATCTCAAAAACCCATTCACCCTCTTACATAAGAAGATGGAGTTATGAGAACAGAAATCAATATTAAATTAGAGTTTGTGCCTCCACTGAATTCCATTATTTTTCTTTGAGCTTGGGGCAAATAGAGATGTGTGTGGAAGAAGATGGAGGCCATGTTGGGGGTATGACCATGTTTTTGAGGTATTGAATAAGTGTCACAGCTACATCTGCTTGGCTTATGGCTGATTCTCATCCACCTGAGTGTCAGAATGTCTGCTGCACATCTTTTATTGATTCGAGATCACTAAGAGGTGTGTAAGTTGTATTGGTGTCGCAACACACACACACACACACATGCACGCAACCCAAGGTAGAGATTGGTCTCAGAGATATGAAGTGTGTTTTTACTAAAACATAATTAGAATCACAGCATGACTGAGCGTTGAGTGCCTTTTGTGTGTGTATATGTGTGTGTGCGGGTGTGAGTGTTTGTGAGAGTGTGTGTTCTTTGTACAACTGTATCTCATTGCATGTACAACAGAGAGATGTACTTTATGTTTGAATGCACATATTTCTGTGTATGCAGGAAATGAGCAGGCGGGGGCTGCTAAAGTTAAATACAGGCCTTGAGGGCTATATGTAAGTAATGACTGATAAACACTAAGTACACACACACACACACACACACACACACCCCAGCAGGATTTGAATCACCAGAGGTCAGCAAATAAACAACTTTAAAGGCTCTCAGACTCACAGAGAGCCAGGAGGGGCAAAGGAGAGATAACAGGAGGAACAAAGAAAGGAAAACATTTTTACAGACAGTTGAAATGTCCCGATTTCAAATGGCACAAATGCAAAGTATAGCAGCATTTGAAATGTAGCTACAGTATATTGCTCATTAATTAAGTGGGAAACATGGTGCAAACATTGTGTTCCAGCTAATCGTGCGTCCCTGAAGTGTGTTTGAAGTTAATTGCTGGTAAATTGTTTTTATTGGATGTCTCATGCCTTTGGAGCACAGTGTCATGTATTGAAATCTATTGATGTTAGTCCCCTGATACTGTCTGTTGATGTCAGCTGTGTTTTATGTTACTGTTTTAAAGTTTCTTTTAAAGTTTGTTTTAAAGCCCCCCCGTGATCCTGACAGATAAGCAGTATAGATGATGGATGGATGGATGCTTCAATTGAGGGTTGAGAGAGGACTATATCAGAACCCCAGCACTGTCAATTGAAGATATCATATTGCTGAAAAGACTGAGAAAAAGACTTTCGTTTTCATCAGTGTGGAGTAATGCTGAGCCTTACAAGACAAAACTGAAGTCCAAGCATGTTTGTACAATTCACATCATGTTAGTGATTAACTTCCAAACTGTTTCAGCTGGAAATGTTTGCAATTAACAGCCTGAGAGACAGATTGTCTGTCACAGCGACTTTTCAATGCTTGTCCTAAAACTGTGAGAGGAAGAAGAGGAAGTTCCACAGAAAGATGCAGAGATGATTCACAGTCTCTGTTGGACAGATAACACATCAAACACTCAGATGCTTTGATGGGTTCTCTGTTTTTGACAGACAAAAGAAAAACTTAGATTTGTGTCTCTCTGCTGTCAGGTCGTGTGTGTGTGTGTGTGTGTGTGTGTGTGTGTGTGTGTGTGTGTGTGTGTGTGTGTGTGTGTGTGTGTGTGTGTGTGTTAGACAAGTGGGGCTGTGGCAACATCTTCTGTCAGATGAAGTCTTTATATTTGACACCAATCTCTCACTCACTGTCTCTTTGGACCACACAACATATATACACACACACATAAGGCAGAATAGTCCAAACAACAACAAAACACTGAAAACTTTTGTCTTATTTATAGCTACAAACTTTTGATTGAATGGATAAATTAATTTCCAGGGGGTCTGTGTCAGGGAGGCTGAACTTATTCACACACAAAATAATGTAGGAGTCAAGGCAACAGTCAATGAAATCATGACACTGATTTTGGGCTAAACAGTAAAAATATGTCACCTGTAGTATTGGACATTTTGGGCCACGGTTACTGAGAACTTTCACTTGGTTTGTCTATTCAGCGCGTGCAAGATGAATAGAATATAAATGAAATTACTCGGAGGCTGAGATTATTTACAGGCTCAACCCAAAGCTGATTTCAGCCAGAGAACTGCCAGCATCCGATAGTGTAAAGACAAAACGTCAAGTGAATCTCGAGTTATTCACAAACATTTGACGGATGGACTGTTAGTGAACTGTTAATGTTTACAAACAGCCAATGAACTGACTTCACAAATGTTCGCTGCAGGCGACAACGTTTTACCGAGACTGATCTCAGAACTCACCAGGAACTGCAGTGTTTTCTATTCTCCCTCCAGTCTCTTAATGTTGATGAGATACAAGCTCTGCATTTTAATTTGTGCTTGTTCATGCTTTGTTTATCTATACAAGTATTTTCATTTTTATAAATATCTATTTTTATTGTTAATGGTTTTTTTTCTACCTTACCTACAATCATGAGATTCAGAGTGGTGATGTGGAACAATAAAAAGTGTGTGTCTTGGTTAAAGTGATTTACACCACTGAGTGTGTCTGCAGCCAGGTTGCTGACAGTGCTGTCAGCAAAAGAGTGGCTCATGCCAGATGGCAATAAAGGAGGGAGTTGTTCAGGAGCTTCGTCGAGTTGGAGCTGAGCTTGTTCGGGCAGTGAAGAGAAATGAGTCGCACCATTTTGCTTCTCACCACTGTCTTTTGCAACATTAACAAAGACAAGGCCATCAATACTCAGCTGACAGTTTGAATCATTGACATCGGAGACACCGGAGACCCCAATCATTTTATACTCTTTTCTTAGTTTGAGACATTTTCAACACTTGTGGACATAACTTGTCTGTATTTGTCCTTTCTGTGTCTATGTCTGTCTACTTTCATGTCCTTTCATTGCTTTTATCTTTATCTTAAACTCATCCTACTTGTCAAATCCATGTACCTGTCTCCCTCTCTTGTGCACTTTGTACAGACACTGGGGTATCTTCGATATACAGGTTGCTACATTACATGCAGTTTGACAGGAGGAGGAGCAGACAAGTCGGCTCTCCTCCTTTCACTGGTTCCCTCCTCTGGATTTATCTCCCCATCTGCTAATTCTGACATCTGCCTTCCATCCACTTTTCTTACCATCTGCTTTCCTTCTCTCCTTCTCCCACCTTCTCCTTATCCCTCATCATTCATGTACATTTTCTGTCCCACCTGCATCCTCTCTCTCTCTCTCTCTCTCTCTCTCTCTCTCACCATGCTTCTTTTGCATGCATCTGCTTATTTCTCCTCCTCTGTTCTCCACCTCCCTCTAGTTTTCCCTGCCTCCTGCAGTTAGATACCCAGGTGTCTCAAAACATCTTGCTGTTGGGCCACACACAAACACACACAGCTGTAGCATTTGCAAACCAAGTAACTTGCTGAAAAGTGGAAACAAGACGCCCATGGCTCCTTTGCTTGGTATTCATCAAGCAAAACATCTGGGCACATAATTTTTAACTCTGTTTGTGAGGACCACCGGCCTTCAATTTTATGTTGTTCCTCACAAGGTTGAACATTTAATCTTTCGGGGGTGTTTAGGCATAGTGCAACACAATTAACGAAAGCCAGTGTGTATTTCCAGCAAGTGCAGAACTGTGTGTATGTGTGTGTGGGGGGGGGCGGGGCGGGGCGGTAAAAATTTGGATAAAATTTAAAAAGGCTCCCTGTAGATTCACATTTTTGAACAGATCTTAGACAGTGCATCTGTTGTGTGTGAATACTAATGTCTCTCTCAGACCTCAGGGCAAAAGGCTAAAAAAAACAAAACAAAAGAAAACATAATTTAACTCCTATCTGGACCAGATTCTGAGCGATAAACCGTTCCTTTCATTTAGGCAAGGCAAGACAATTTTATTTGTATAGCCCATTTTTACAAACAGTTTGTCTCAAAGGGCTTTACATAGCATCATAACAACATCCTCTGCCCTTAGACCCTCACATCGGCTGAGGAAAAACTCAAAACAAAACCCTTTTAACAGGGAAAAAAAGAGAAACCTCATGGTGAGCAACAGAGGAGGGATCCCTCACCCAGGACGGGCAGACGTGCAATAGATGTTGTATACAGACAAGAAAACAGGTAACAATACAGAATATGCACTGATGGAAATGGTGTCAGGAGCTGATGAAGGCAGTTTTTGGTGGGAGGGAAGGCGGGGAGAGTCAGGCAGCTTAATGGGGGTAATGGGTGGTCGACCGGTTCCTGGGAGCGAAGAGCAGGTCGGTTTAACAGCAGGGGTAAAAGGGGAAGGGGGTGATGCAGGGGGCGGTTGGTGGAGATAGATGGAGCTTCGGTGGATCTGTGGAAACACAAATAGAGAGAGAGCCAGACACCAAGGCCAAACAACAAGGTGCAGTAGATAGTGAAAATGATAATTTAAAGTATGGGAGAGGAGAGGAGAGGAGAGGAAAGAGCTCCATGTAACCTGATGTGTCCCCCAGCAGTCTAAGCCTATAGCAGCATAAAAATGGTTCAGAGCTACCTGAACCGGCCCTAACTGAACGCTCTGTCATAGAGGAAGGTTTTAAGCCTAGTCTTAAATGTAGTAAGAGTGTCTGCCTCTCTGACCCATGGAGAGAGTTGGTTCCATAGTAAAGGAGCCCGATAACTGAAGGCTCTACCTCCCAGTCTGTTTTTAAAGATACTGGGAGTCACTAACAGACCTGCATGCTGGGAGCGAAGTGCTCTGGAAGGATAATAAGGGACTATGAGGTCTTTCAAATAAGATGGAGCTTTGTCATTAAGGGCTTTATAAGTCAGCAGAAGGATTTTGAAGTCGACTCGATATCCTACAGGAAGCCAATGGAGAGAAGCTAAAGTGGGAGAGATGTGTTCTCTTTTACTAACTCCTGTCAATATCCTTGCTGCAGCGTTCTGGACTAACTGCAGACTCTTTAGAGAGTTTTTTGGACATCCTGACAACAGAGAGTTACAGTAGTCAAGCCTAGAGGTGATAAATGCATGTACTAGTTTCTCAGCATCACTCTGAGAGAGGATATTCCTAATTTTGGCTATGCTGCGCAGGTGAAAAAAGGCAGTCCTAGTCACATGTTTAATGTGTGAGCTGAATGAAAGGTCTTGGTCAAATATTACTCCAAGGTTCCTTGCGGTCATACTAGAGTTCAGGGTGATGCCATCTAGATAAGCAATCTGCAAAGAGAAGGTGTCCCTGAGATGTTTAGGTCCAAACACAATGACCTCTGTTTTATCTGAGTTTAGTTGAAGGAAGTTAGTGGACATCCAGGATTTGATGTCTTTTAGGCAGTCTTGCAGATTGGTGAGGCGGCTTTTATCATCTGGTTCCATCGATACGTAGAGCTGGGTATCATCTGCGTAACAGTGGAAGTCGATTGAGTGTTTCCGGATTATATCGCCTAATGGAAGTATGTAAAGAATGAAAAGAATTGGCCCTAAAACTGAGCCCTGTGGTACGCCATACGTAACTCTGCTGTACTCTGAATTGTCATTGTTAACACTAACAAACTAAAACCTATCGGATAAGTATGATTTTAACCATTTTAGGGCAGAGCCTTTAATCCCGATTTCATGTTCTAGTCTCTGCAGCAGAATGCTGTGGTCAATGGTGTCAAATGCAGCACTGAGATCCAGAAGTACCAGTATAGAGACCAGATCTCTATCAGAAGCTATAAGAAGATCGTTGGAGACTTTTACCAGTGCTGTTTCAGTGCTATGGTGTTCTCTGAATCCAGATTGGAAAGCTTCAAACAGTTCATTACTGTGCAGGTGCTCATGTAGTTGCTTTAGAACCACCTTCTCAAGGATCTTGGAGATATAGGGAAGGTTGGATATGGGCCTATAAGGCTTTTTAAGTAAGGGATTAATAACTGCCACCTTAAAGGCCTGTGGCACATACCCTGTGACTAAGGAAAGATTGATCTGGTTCAGTATGGAAGTGTTAACTAAGGGGAAGACATCCTTGAGCAGTCTTGTCGGGACTGGATCAAGTAGACATGTGGCTGATTTAGAGGAGGTAATAGCAGAAGTTAAGTCTGACAGGTCAATGGGGGTGAAGCTTTCAAGGTATGCATTAAGTCTGGGAGATGCTTCTATAGGCACTACAGTCTGTGGTTCATCATTGGCAATCCTTGCTCTAATATTCACAATCTTTTCAGTAAAGAAATTTAGGAATTCATTGCTGTTGAGAGTCGGAGGGATGCATGGCTCAACAGCACTATGGTTCTTGGTCAGCCTGGCTACAGTGGGTCAGCCTGGCTACAGTTTACTCACTCAGCAATCACTGTTGTCCATGACCAGTGTGAATGTGATTTCTTCCTCCCATTAATATTCATAAGGGAGAAAGCTTGATGCCAATCCTGACTTTCTTTGAAATTCACTTGGTTTGGGATTTTTGTGGATTCTTGTTTGCATTTTAATCATCATATCATAAGACTAGCTCAGCTATGCTTCTTTTATCTCAGAAATATAGCAAAGTTCAGATTTATTCCCATATTACTTGTATAATTAGGTCAAATTTACTCTCTAAGATTAAACCACATCTGCTCATATTTCTCTGGGATTATTCTCTTTACAAACTTCCTATATGTTTAAGAATAGCCTTTGAATTTATTATAATCACATTTAAGACACTGTATGGAGCTACAATATTACAATATAATGTCACAGTGATTGAATCTGTAAAATATACTTCAATATAATATAATATACTACTTTTGTCTTTGTTGCATTCTGTATAATCAAAGTTTGGCTTTTTTTTTCATCTGATCTTGATAGATTAATTTGTTATCCTTTTTATTTGCAGCTTACTCTTTAAAACAGATGAGATAATTGAATTTAATTGAATGAAAGGAAATGAATGTTTTCTGGACTGGACTTTTAACATGACAAAAACATGGGTAGATGTTCCCTCTAGGCCGTGTGTATGTGTGTGTGTGTATGTGTGTGTGTGTGTGTCTGTGTCTATGTCTATGTGTGTCAGCATCATCATTACAATAAAACCATAAGAAGACTCGTCCCATATGAGTCCCCTCAGGTGTCAATGAATCATCCTCTAAACAACCATTATGAACTCAGCAAGGGTTCTAGGATCACTTGATATGCAGCACAGCTGGTCTCTCTCTTTCTCTCTCTCTTTCTCTCACACACACACACACACTGGCAACAATGCTTTACATGCCAGTCACCAATCTACACAAAACCCATGTGTTGATGTGTTGTTGTAGCTGTGATGTGGATGCCTGCGGCGTACTGAGTGGTTCAGTCTTGTGTAAGTTGTGCTGTCGTAGCATAAAGGCAACACTAGATGTCAGTAGTATCTCTTCGGGATGTGCTGCTCATTCATTCCATACATATACTTACACTCTCTCACATTTGCCTTGAAATACACAGCGGAAGCGGTGCTGGCAAAGTTTGCTTTTCCTGGTTTGTGTTGGAATTGGCTCTGCTGCATGAGGAAAAGCTAATTTGTCAAATGGTTTTGAGAAGTAACTGTTTCATGTTGTTTTCCACTATCAACAAAGGCAGCAGGAGACGGAAACAAGTGACTCAAGGGGACCAGGCACAGAATTTCATACAGGCTGTGAAATATGAAGTGTAGTTGTATTTTTGCAACCTAGTCCTTCAAAACTTTACAAACTCATGGGATTGTGGGTATTTCGGTGGGTATTTCGGTGGGCATCAAGAATCCTGCATTTGATTTATGTTGACGTTTGTCAGTGATTTAGTTTACATACACATACTCGCACACCACTACCTGTCATGTGGTAAACAACCACGCTGTGTTGGCCACTCAACCTGGAAATGAGAAAATTCACTCAGGCACAACCGGACACCCCAGAAAAGAGGACCCCAGTAATTATTAACATACACAAGCACGCACATAAAAACACAGAACTAACTCTCGTCGCTACAGTGCAGCAGCCTATACTCACGGGAAATTAATTACCATGCTACACACATGCACCAACAGAGACATGCTGAGGTAGGCCTAATTAGGTGTCTGATAGCATAGACTTCACAAAATTGGCTACAGATACACACATGAGAGCACATATCTATGCTCTTGCATATCAATCGAGAAGGCGACAATCTCTCAGCCACCTCTAGTGTTGAGTGACGGTTTTGAGTCCTTTCACCTGCCTGTGCTCTCGCCAACTTCCTGATGCCCTTTCTCATTTCTGTCATATCTTTTTTCCTTGCATGAGGCTTTTCAGTTTTGGTGAAGGCATGCTTTGATATTTTGCATAAATTTTGAATTTACTTATTCGCAAGGTCATAAAAACATAAGGCAGTTGTTTGAAAGAAAGAAAAATGGGAACAATAAATTGACTACTAATATGCCTATATGAAAATGTATTATTTGATTGTAGCAGCATGTCACTGACCTCAGTCGAAGTATCTGTTTCCCAGAATGCCTCTTGTGGTCTCAGACTTATATGAAAACAACCAGGATTCTTACAATTGTTCTATGAAATTACAAATATTATGTTGTATCTAGTGAATCTCTTTTATTTGTCTCTGTTTCCTAAGTTCGAACATACAAAGCCCTCCATCTTGTGGACTTGCCTAATGGACTTTGTGACAGATACAGTGATCCTCATTATAGCTGCAACTAACAGTTGTTCTCATTTTGGATTGATTGATTAGTTAGTTAAATGTCATTTCATTTTCCCAAAACCAAAAGTTACATCTTCATATTGCTTTTTCTGTCCAAACAACAGCCAAAAAAGATAAGAAGATGTTAATTTTAAAATGATATAAAAGGCAAAAGAAAACCAGAAAATGACTGCCATCAATATTGTGGTAGGATGTTTGGCATCTTTGCCAGTTGCACAACTTAAATTGTAAATTGACAATCCAAATTGAATGAATGACCCAATGGAAACATAGGACAAAATAAGTATGTATGATACTATGAGGAAGAGGAGGGGGTTGCTGAGAAAATGTCTGTTTTTAATTCAGCCTTCTGCATGTTTCTAATGAAACCCATCTAATGTTATTCATGAGTTTTCCTACTGTGCCTGCAGAGCAGACCAAGCATGGGCCTGCCATCCACAACACTATCACTTCACACAACATCTGATGGAGGCACAGAGGGATAAGGACAGAAAAAGACCAGGGGAAGAAAGTGAGAGCAAAAGAAAAGAATTGAAAAGAGAGAGGGGAAAAAGAGGTAACATAGCAGAATAAAAGATGACTGAAAATGAGACAGATGTTTCCTGGGAGGAAACACAGTGTCTGTATGAAAATGAGTAATTTCTATGGTTCTGTTCCACACTAATGAGCGAGAGAGGAAGAGGAAGAAGACTAAAGAAGTTAATATCTTTTTGCTGTCTTTTCCAGTTTATTGCTCTGTCTTGTTGTTGTTACCGTCCACCTCTATATTCGGTCTGAGTGTGTATAATGCAGGATGTACTGTAAATAGACCTACTATATGTACTGTGTGTAGCAGCGTATGATCTTGAATTCTTGTTGGTCATTGCCTAGAGGCCAGACCAGAGTCATCTCTGTATTTTTGAACCATGAAATAATGTGTGAAATGCACGTGTGGGTGTTTGTTTCTTTCTGAATCAAATGATCCCAAATGACAGACAGTAGGCAGTCAGCTGAGAAAGCACTTGGTTGAACTCTTGAACTACAGGATGATTCTATAAAAAGAACCATTTTAGTTGTGGTTGTTGTTGTTCATTGGAGCCATATGTTTAGATATTTCAGATGACATCGTATCACATTTGCCAATAAGAAAAATTAATGTCAAATATTTCTCTGCTTAAGGAGACTTTTCTACTGTCCTGCAGTTCTCTGACTTGAAATGAGTAAAATTATTTGTCATTCAACCTTTACCAAAAGGAAATATTCAGTAATGATATGACCTCTTCAGTCCTGCTGGAATATGTGGATCAACATATATGCACTTGTGTGTTTGAGTGAGTATCCTGTAAATGCTGAGAGCTGATCTGCCTGGAGGCGGTCACCATAACAACAGTTGCTGTGGTGCAACTGTGCATTAATGTGGTTTAGTAACTACATACAATATACAGTATTAACTGATTCTGTCTGCCTCACATCTTGCCTGTATCACTCTCCTCTGAATTACTCAGTTGTTGCATTCATATTTTATTGTGATAAGCCCTGACACTTGCATTCTAGTAGCAATCACAGTATATGCAATTTTATATTGTATTTGTGATACTTAAGTTCTGGATATGATAAATGTCCTTGAACTCCATTTGAGAGACTGTAAAAATGATATGACCAGGCTTTTTTTTAGCCAGTGCAGTGATTCAGATACAGAGCAAATCAGGCCACTTCATTGCATTGATTCAAAAGCCCTGAAAACTCAGTGTTACCATACAATGGTCTACATACAATGCCTGTTGAAAATCTGTTATCTCATTGCATCAGGTTGCTTATCTCTATCTGTCAGAAACTTTCTGGAATATAATTATCAATATAATTCAAAATTATCTGTAACTGCTACAGTGTTTGAGACTTTCTGATCACATCAGATGTTGGTCTTCCTGTACCAATCAGTTAGAAGTGATGATGTTTGGGCACTTAACACTAAAGACAATCAATCAATTAACTCATCAATGGCTGGTTTTACAATTTTCTTTACAAATCAACAATATCTTCTTTGTCTCATCACATTAAGAATTGATTTGTAATGTTATTATAGAGCTGCATAATTAATGCAAATATTATCAGATTTGTGACTAATATGGCCAAGTACAATATTAAAACCACAGGAGCTGATTTTCTCTTTGCTAAAAGTAAAGTTGATGAGTACAAGCTCCAGCAAAAATAAAATGATCATTTGGATTTTTCTTTCAGTGAAAATGAAATACAAAATGACTCGCTCACTTTGGTGGTAAACATAATTGTATTTTTATACAACATTTATATACAATCATGTTTGATGTACACAATCCTTCCTTAGTTTGAATATGATTGCTGCATGGCTTTAAGCACCGGTATGTGGATCTCTATTCAGTCATTAGAGTAGCCCATTAGAATAATTGATTTTCCTCCATATTAAATGTCCTTCAAAAATTACTCTGCTTTGAATTTTTCCATAACATTTTCTGAGTGCCCTTTTTCCATTGTGCTGTTTCCTGCTCTTTTTAGTGTTGTTTTATTATTCATAACCATTACCTCAGCATGGATCTGCACAGTAGTTATGATTTTTTAAAAGTGTGCAAAAATGCACACTTTGAATAAATTAATAAATAATAATAAATAAATTGTAAGCATATTTTGAACAGTTGTCCAGATTTTCTCATTGTGGATTTTCTGGAGTCTGAAATCAAAACAACATATATGGGAAATATACAGAATAGCTCTTCAGGTATGCGATTGCATCCTGAGTGGCAACATTTCCCACAAAGTTACGCTACAAAGAATACAAATAAAAAAAATGGGGTCGTGGTCAGTATCAGCCTCCCTGTCTTAGTCATGGCAGATGGATGAACTTCCCAGCAGCCCTTAACTAGTCATGTGTCTAAACTTTTAGTGTCTGAGTTATGTTCTTAGTTGATCAGCTGAAGCTGCACAGAACCTGACTGTGTTTAGGTCTGGCCTGGTCCTATCTGTTCATATTGCCTTGTGTCTCATACTGCAGGCATGTGTTTGTTAAACTGTGGTTGGCTTCCCTGTTTCTGGTTGGTCTCAACATGACAAGAATAGCTGTTTTTTCATGAACCACCATCCCGGGGTGAGACCACTAAATTCACCAGTGGGCTCCAGGCTGGAAAGGTCATCACAAATGCGACGGGGGTGGGGGGTGAGATTACTGGATAGGAAAACCGTGATTAAGGAACTAAGAGGGTGAAGAGGAGAGAACAGAGAAGAGGAGTGTCTTTTGGAAACTTGTTCAAGCTTACAGGTGTCTTGAGCCAAAAACAACAGACCAGTCGAGTCAAACACTGATGGATGGTCAGAGGAAACACACAACTTCTGTCGTTTATGTTGACAGGCAGCAGCTTTCTGTGAGACCCACATTGTGTGTATTCATATTATATGTCTGCTTTTGCCTTCAAGGTTCTTATAATATCATCTAGAGCGTTCATAAGTAGGTCCAATCTAATCAAATGTCCCATATTCAGTGCGATAAACCCAGGGCTAATGTATTTACATCCATCATAACATGTTCTCCATTACCTCATTTTCTGTGTGTAAACTCATAGTGCCACCCATTGTCCCATTTAATTAGCAATACTTTATCACCTTCTCTCCATCATATGAAGAACCACTCTGAGTCACTTACTGCACCAAACCAGCCCCAGGCTCCTCTGCTCACCATGACTTCCCATGCTCCCTGTATGCTCCAGTGCTGGAATGACACTAACACGGCGGAGAAATCTTTACATACACGTGAGCTTGAATGCAAGAGACTGAGCAGTTTGGCTTCTCGGTTGTTGTTAGTACTTGTGCATCTACATTGCATTCAGAAAGTATTCAGTCAGTCTGAATACTTTTGGGATGCAGAGACTTTCAACATTACTGTGTTTAATTAGATCAAATCAAAGTTATGAGCCCAGTTTGATTTCAGTTGGGCCTTTGTTGCATGTTACATTTTTCATGTCTGTGTAACAATAAAGTATTGTAAAAAGAGAGAGAGAGTCCTCTGAAATTAACATGTCTAAAAACTATGGATATTTGGATTGGTGACTCTGAATTGCCTGTAGGCATGAGTATGAATGTGTGTGGCCCTGCAATAGACCTCCAGGTTGCATGTGTGTGAGTGTGAGATGCACTCTTTACTGGCTGTAATTGGCTGTGAAGCAGGCAGACACTGCTGGCTCGTCATCAGACTGACAGCCAAACTGGAAAGGACAGTGGTGTCACTCTGCAAAACACATCAGGCCTCAGAGGCAGGAGACATGCATTCACACAGAAAAGACAAAAACACCATAAGTGGACATACACAGGCACTCATACACCTGCGGCAGCTGTGAAACAAACACAGGCTGTGACAGGGAGGACGGTGTAGCTGAGGTATTGCTCTTAGATGACAATCTAAGATGACTAGGTAGATAAAACTAGGTAATGGATGCACATAGTCAGCTCAATATAGCAAAGGATAAGACAAGGTTGTTGATGGGGGAAAGGTCAAGGCAGTGACAGGAACATAAAGAATGCTTGAGTGGATATGTGCGTGTGTTGGTAATGTAGCAGCTTAGCTATGACCAACAAAGTTTTGTATGTGCTGGATAGTTTTTATCCAAACACTACAATTGTGCAACAGTAATGAAAGTCTGACATCTGTGATTTTAGAAATCTCAGCTTCTGGTCCCATTTCTGGTCTCTGAGTCATTCACTTAATATTTAAAACTTAAATATTTTCCTACCTCTGCCTTAGAGAGCTTCTGTGTAACATCGAATAAGCCTTTGAATGATTTTATTTTATTTTTTTTATTTTGGAGCAACTGATTTGTTGCAGTTTAGTTGACAGCTTGTGGAGAATGATAAAAATCTTCTTCTTTCTCCTTCTGTCTATAGACCTGAGACCTTGTTGAGATGTTCCCAGTGTAAGATGGCTCGCTACTGCAATGTCACTTGCCAGGTATTTTGTGTGTGTGTGTGTGTGTGAAAGAGAGAGAAAGTGTGCATGAATATGTATGTTTGTGTGTGTGTCATTTTGCCAAAGTGCCCTTCTCTTGCAGAAACAAGCATGGTCTGGCCATAAGAGAGAGTGTAAATGTCTGCGGAGCCTGCTACCCAGAATTCCCACTGACTCAGTGCGTCTGGCTGCGAGGATCATTTTTACCATGGTATGTTTCTGGAGTTCCTCTCAGTCAGATGCACAAGATGCAGTACCCCTTGCCACATTGCTACTGTGTTGTTAAGATTTGGGTTTGTTTCTTGTTTTTTTTTAAAAAAATATATTTATTTGTTTTCTTGCAGTAAAGGATTATATATTATTATACACTAAATAATGTGCTAATGCCCACCCCTCTTCTTCCTCCTAGTTAAGTCAATCTCAGGGCAGAAGTGAAGAACTATACACCTTAGAGGAGCATGAATCACGTAAGTCTCTGTTTAAGATTTTGCTAACATCTATGATTAGATCCCAGTTTGGGGTGTGTGTGTGTCTGTTATTGCCTGAATCTAATACTACTGCAATAAAATTGGCTGCCCTCACCATTATATTTCTGCTGTCAGAGATCAGTGTATTTCTGTTGTATCGTGTCCCACCCCCTCCTGTAAATCTCCTTCTGCACATTTTTAGAAGCTCACAGAGACAGCCAAGTGATTTATTTATTCATTCATTTTTTTTCACAGACCTGGATTTGGTGTCTGAGCAGAAGAAACTAGGTCTGTCTCAGCTGGCCTCCATGTTGGAACTGTACATACAACAGGAAATACCTGACCTGGCACAGGAAATGACATCAGCGATGCCATCTTCTTGCCAAGAACCCCTCAGCCTTATTGCAAAGGTGGGCTAAACGCATGTAAACAGCATATAAATAGATGCATAGACATCTTGGCGCACTTGTGTACATATAAATACACACACACACAAACAAGCAAACAATAAGCAGTGTCCTCCTGCTGTGTTTGGAAGGACCCCAACATATGTCTCAGATTTTGCTAGCATCTGTGATTAGATCCCTATTATATGTGTGTTTGTGTGTTTGTATTCCCAGAACAACCCCAGGTCTTACTCTCTTAAAACACACCAGCTGACCTCAATAGAATTGAAACCACAAATTGTTATGTGTGCTAGGATGTGTTTGTCTACCTCTATGATCCGATGCCTGACTCCTCTTTGAGACTTCATGACTCCAAGGTGTTTGAATTTAAACAAGTGTGTGTGTGTATGTTTTGTCTTTGTCCCATCACAATGGTTGCACATGTGGGAGCATTAATTGAAAGCAGCCGGGCGAATGAGCTAAGAGTTTCTGTGTCAAAACAAGCATGAAAGTTGCACACGAGCATAAACTACATGACTTGGATGTTTTACATGTACAGTAATCGACTAAGTACTTACTTCAGCTGATTTTCTTTTTGTGTTAGGTTAGGTTGGAGAGTTCAGTCTACCTTTTCTTTTTCAGTCATTCTTCTGAGCTGATGGATGTACTTTAGGTCACTGACTTGTGAAACACACAAAACCTTTGCTTCAAACCTAGTTTTCTGACACTGGCTAACACATTTTGCTCTAAAAGGTCTCGATAATCTTCTGATTTCATGATTCCTTTGAAATATTTAGTGCCTCCAGCACCAGAGGCAATAAAACCCCCCTTGATAGAACCTCCACCATGTTTTACTGGAGGTAGGCTGTTCTTTTCATTGTGGCCTTCATTTTGTTGCCTATACACAAACTGCAATCCCAGAGAGCTCTACTTTGGTTTAATCTTTCTATAGAACATTATCCCAGAGAGACTCTGCTTATCTATGAATGTTATTGCAAACATTTGTCTTGCCTTTTTCTACCTTTCTTTCAGCAGAAATGTCAGAAATGTCCTCCTTGGCTTTTGCTCACTCATATACTCATATATGAAAACATTTTTGTTGTTATTGTTCAATAACTTTGGACATTTATATTAGATAATCTTATTGTATGAACTTGGTTCATTAGCACAGCTCTTTGATTTATGTTTAAACACCATAATAGCAACAGAGGAAGCATTTTAAACTTAAAAACTAGCATTTTTATTTATGTCACCTTAATGTTAACGGCTAAAACAAACTTTGGATCACACAATTTTGTCTACAATATGAATTTCAGCCTCACAGAGCTGTTGGTGTGGCTGTCACCACTTGGTCTTGTTGTGTTTAACAAACACAAACATATTTTTTTGTTTGCATGTTTTGCACATTAAGAATTATGAAGGTGGAGTGAGAATACATGAGGGACTATGTTTAACGTCAGATGAGATATTGATGTGTGTGTGTGTGTGTGTGTGTGTGCGTGAGTGTGAGAGAGCGTGGGATTGGATTTGAAGCTGGGAAAACTGGAGAACTGCTGATGCGGTTCAAGATTCCAATGGGAATTCCACTCCAGTTTGAGAGAGATGAAGAGCGAACAGCGATGAGTGGATTAAAGAAAAGAAAGGGACGAAGAGTGAGTTTGAGAGAAAGCGAGAGGGAAACAGAGTGAGATGAGGGAGTGAGAAAACAGGAGGAAGTCATACAGATAGAGGGAGAAAAGCATAAAAAGAGAAATGTACTGTAATGTCTGTTATAGTTAGTTTGTCAGTTAACATAAATTGTCACTGGGTGATACTTTTCAAAAACATGAGCCAAGAGCATGAGATTTTAATCATTTAGCAGTTAGGGTGACACGGTCTGCAGTGTTTAACTGTTTCCTGTTCCTTTGACCTTACAGATATCCTTCAGTTATTATTGCAGGCTGTTATGCTTGATTGGTCACCTACCATTTATTTAGTTATTTACATAGAAAAAATAGTTGTTTGATGCTTTTACCTTGAGTCTTGCTGGATTTCAAGTTTTAACATAATACTGAAATGAGCTTTATATCCCCACCAATAATAGTACAACACATTCATTAAAAGATATACTAGATATACCATGAGCATTCATCTGGTTATGTGGAGGTCAAAAGACATGTAATTATCAATTGAAAGTTTAGCAGACATGTAGGTTCCATAGGTGTCATTCTAGCAGCATTCAATCTAGTATGTGTGGCTTTTGAAAAAGATTTATCCAATAAGCCTGATTCTGGGTCAGAGTTATTAATTGGCTATTATTAGGTGACATGTTATACCTAAGTAGACATGTAATCAACTTTAGCCTTTTAACTAAACTGATGTCAGCCATGATGTATCCAGGACCTAAGATCTTATCAAATCAAATCAAATGACATCATACCTATTGGTGAACTCACTCTGTGATGTCAAACATTATATCACTTTGTGTCATTTTTGGCTGTTATGTTTGGTTTGTGACCTCACAGAAGATGGGACAGGACTCCATGCACATGTAGCTGTTTTTACTACTTTCTAGTCTGTTTGGGGGCGGGACGGTGCAGTGGTTAGCAGTGTCGCCTCACAGGCCTCAGGCCAGGGATTCAAACCCCTTTCTGTGTGGAGTTTGCATGGGTTCCTTCTGGGCACGCTGGCTTCCTCCCACAGTCCAAAGACCTGCAGGTTTAGGTCATGACAGGTTAATAGGTGAGTGTTAGTGTGAATGGTTGTTTGTTTCTGTATCTGTCTATATATGGACCTGCAATAGGCTGGCGACCTGACCAGGTGTACCCCGTCCTCACCCAATGTCAGCTAGGATTGGCTCCAGCCTGCCCACGACCCTGATGAGCAAGTGGTATAGGTCTGTTTGGAAGATATGCACAGTTGGTGAGCAGCTTGTGTAGTCACACAGTGGTGTACATGAGATATACACCAATAGGGTCCTAATGGAACGTTGTGTACTAGACATGTAAAGTTTAAAACCAGCCTTAGCCTTCATTAATGCATGGTTTGATTTGCATGGTTGTCTGCAGGTTGCCAATAGGGGGCACTGTTATTGCATGGACTACAAACGACACTGGCCATGTGAAGAAGAGGAGAAGTCCTTTTTTTCACTTCTCTCTATCTCTATCCTCCCAGCTGTCTTCTTTCAGTTTCTGTTATTGTTGTTATTGTTTTTCTCATCTACTTTAACTATAATGATGATTCTTATGATTATTCTTCTGTACACATGTAACCCTTTCTCTCCCTCCTCCTCTCATTCCCCTCTTTCTACTCCCCATCTCCTTATGATCACTCTTTCTCTCTCTCTCCTTAATGGCTTAAGTACATAACAAATGAGGAGTTTATTATTGTGTACTGGGAACGTTCAGTGTGCCTTACAAAATAGGTCATTTGTGTGTGTGTGTGTGTGTGTGTGTGTGTGTGTGTGTGTGTGTATGTGTGTGTGTGTGTGTGTGTGTGTGTGTGTATGGGTTTTAGGGATCTAGTCTTTTTTACAGCAGGGGAGTGTTTTGTGCTATAAAACCATTCTTTATGTTAATAGCTTCTCTGTCCAACACATACATGCATGCACACTGACACACAATGAAGTAGAGCCACAGCATCATTACTGCTCTTAATATAACCAAGGGAAGCAATGAGGGAGGGTCTGTGTGTGTGTGTGTGTGTGTGTGTGTGTGTGTGTGTGTGTGTGTGTGTGTGTGTGTGTGTGTGTGTGTGTGTGTGTCTGTGCAGTGATGCAGATAGACTGCCGAAGGATGTGTATGTGTGTGTTTGGATCAGGTTCTGCTCTGTTGTGAGAGCAACACGATAGGGTTATTGTGTGTGTGTGTGTGTGTGTGTGTGTGTGTGTGTGTGTGTGTGTGTGTGTGTGTGTGTGTGTGTGTATTGGTCAGACTGCAGTGCTGCAATAAGTAGTGACAGATGAGTTCTGGTCACAAAACATTTTATTGCTTCCCTCAAGCAACCTCCACTCTCTGGAGTCAGTGTGTATGTTTGTGTTTTTGTGTGTGTGTGTGTGTGCATGTGTGTTTAAACTACCATATACAATTACAGATTTGTAAATTTTTGTACTCATATGTGTATTTCTACATCTTACCTTGTATCGTATTTCCATGCATACTTAACCAAGAAATAAGTGTCTTTGGGCCAGGGGACCAGGGAATGGATTGTTTCTATGACAGGTCCCCACAAACATAGGAAGACAAAGGTGTGTGCATGTGTGTACACGTATGTGTGTCTGTGTGCTTCATATTGTGTCTAAAATGTGAACTTACTGTTTAGCTGCATCAGTTCTTGTTGGCTTGAAACCCATTTCTCACAAAGACTCCTCACTTGACCAACATGTTACCCCACGAAACACACACCGAACACCCCTCAATTTTGTCTTAAACATGCTCCTGTGCGTCTCACTCTCAGCCTCATTCATTCCCTCTTTGTTGCCTGAATATCATTTCTCTACGTGACTGACATTTTCTCCTCCAAGTGTCTTTAACCGCATCTTTTGATATGTGAGTTGTACTGTGTATAGCTTTTGAATGACTTCTCAAAGGCGTTTTTCTTTGACAGACCAGTGTCAGCAATTGAATTTTTAAAAATTGAGTTTTGTGAGAAAATAAAAAGCTGAAAAACAGAAAATACAGTATATACTTGTATTTGGTTGTGATACCATTTCATAAAATCCATACTGTGGACTTTCCCAACATACAATGGTAAGCACACTGTACAAATGATTAGGTGGTTGGTCTTTTCCTTAGCCTGACATATTAATTCATTATTATAACTAACTATTCTAATTATTGATAGTTTGACCATGTAACAGAATATGTTTTTTCCTAAAACAAACTGATAAGCAGCATCAGGCAGTGGTGGAAAGTAACTAACTACATTCACTCAAATACTGTACTTGAGTAGAGGTACTTGGGTTTTTCCATTTTATTTTATTTGATATTTCCACTCCATTACATTTCAAAATGCATTCAGCTCCATTTACACACATTTATTTGGCACTTTTAGTTAGTTACTTTGAAGAAGATGTTATTCAATGGATAATATAACCACATACTGTCAAAGATGAAACAAGTGCTTTCTATCTATTGTGGCTTCTGATGTCTTACAAACATCAGCCTGAAGTCATTTCAGATGAGTTTATTAACAGCTCCTCCAAATTGCTGTTTTTTTTCCTCTAAACTTCACAAATGGTTTAGTTTCAGTAAATGTTCAAATTCTTCAATAACTCAATGAAAAAGGAGAGAAAATATCCAGAAACAGTTTACAAAAAGAGTTTTCATTCATTCTAAGACTTTACCTTCATTTTGCTGCTAATGTAGTTTCCAGGCAGTACTTTTACTTTAATTGATAATTTCACATTGCTGTAGTATTTCACATTAGTATCTGAATGCTTCTTCCACCACTTGTATTAGGGAACTGAAAAGCAAAGCTGCCAAACTTGTCTCACCTACTACATACCCAACAAGGTGTTCATTGTGAGCTGTGCAATGGTTTCAGATACAGTCTGTGATAAATAGTTCATTCAGTCCAGGAGACAAATACAATCTATGACTTTGCACAATAGCTGTCCTGTTGAATCTTATCTCAGAGGAAACTGGCAGTATTTCTCAGAGTTTTGAATTCCAAAGTTGTACAATGTTTATCAGCGGAAGCTGTAATTACTGTGAATTATTGTAGTTTTCTTATGTGATTTATGCGACAGGTTGAATGAAAAATGCTATAGCAGGGTGTTTCTGTTGGTGTAACAAAAGGAAAAGCAGAAGACAGAGGGAAAGAGGGAGGTGAAGAGACCAAGAATAAAAGCAGAAGATGGGCTAATGCCAAGTGGCACCCTTTGTTTGTGAGCTGCCATTTTGAAGCCTCGAGTTTGTAAATTGTCTGTCACCATGTTGGTTTTTTGTAACCAGAGGAAACCATATTTGGAGGAGAAGGTGCAGCTGAGGAGGAGTGAGGGGTGGATCTGACCTGCTCTGTGCTCTGTCCTGACTGTGTGATACAGTCTGTCAGTCACATGGTAGCCACACCCTAATGCATTCCCTGCTTAATGGTCTGTTTTCCTCTAAATTGGACCATCATTTAGATCACGTTGTATGGAAGAAGACTTGAAACTAGAGACTGAGACCATAAACTCATTAGGAAAACATTTCCTGAGCTAATAAATCAATTGAGAAGCTGGGCCATTTTCACATATACTTCAGTACAAACTGTTTAAGGCACTTCAGCATTGGCTTCACTTTTCATCCACAGTGTCTACGTCCATTTTTATATAGTCTTTGGCAAAATCATAGGAAATTAGAGCTACAATAAAAAGACTAAGAAGAAGAATGAGAAAAGTGAGAGGAAGATAGGAACAGGGAGAACATACTCTGTGCGATAAAAGGTTTGAAGTTGTTGTATTTATGGTTATGTGTGTATGAGGCTCTGGGCCTCTTGACACACACACACTTCATTTGATCATGCTGGAAGCAAGGCGTCTCCCCATTGAACAGTGTGTTGTATTGTTTATTACCTTTGTATAGACACAATGAGTCGATTCATCACAGATTGTCTGCACACAGTCACACACTCAACTACCTGATGTCATGTGTGAGTGTGGAGCCAATAAATTTACACCCCTGCTGAAAACTGTTTTGGCTATCCATTACACGAGCAGAAATGAGCCTGTGTGTTTGTGTGTGTGTGTAGGCGTAACTTTATATTTGTGTGTGTTGACTCTCATTTCTAGGGTTGTTATAATTTCCTGTGTGCTTGTGTGTTGGGTTTGTCGTAATATAGCTTGTGCACTGTGTAGGAGTAATTCTCTGTGTGGACTGATGTGTGTTGTAGATGTATGAGTGTAACTTTCTTGCTTGTGTGTAGGAGTAATTTATTCTCATGGCTTTCCTTTATATTTATTGACCATCTGTTGAGCAACTAAATGAGATGCAGACACCATCAAACTAGCAAACCTTAACAAATGTAAAAGTTATCACTCTCCAAATGTTTTACATGGCAGAAAGGATATCTTGTGCAGAAATGTACTAATGTATTTTCCTTATGAATGACCTAAAGAAGGAAAAGGGGAGGAAATTACAGATTTTTTTCATAATTGAAAGATGATTAAAAATATCATAAAATATAATAGAATAATCTCTTGCGTTAAAATATTATTGGGCATTTGCACGTGTGTTTGCCTTAAGTCATTACAATAATCCTTGTCTGTACATGTTACTATGTTGAGCCTTATCTCTCTAACATTTCCCTGGTTTGCCATTGTAGCTGGCAGTGCCATGGGTGCTACCTAATTAGCTTAGGCTTTGTGAAAACACACACACACACACACACACACACACACACACACACACACACACACACACACACACACACACACACACACACACACACACACACATTTACAGCTTACTGTAATGACTAAGTCTATCATGAATGCAGTGACAGACAGTATAATAGGAAGAGAGAATAAAAACCATTTGTTTAATTGACTTAGATTGGCTGCACAGTGCATGGGGCTCTTGGGGAGAGGTGAAAAGAAGATGAAAAACGCAAGAGGAAGAAGAAATGAGCAAATTGCAGGAAAGATGGGGGAAAAGAAGGATGGCTGGAAAGAAGGAACTGAAAGGGAAAACAAAGAGGAGTTATGGAGATAAGACAAAGAGGAAAGGATATGAAGAGGATGGAAGAAAGAGATAGGAGGGTGGAGGAAAATGGAGTGATGGTGGGGAAAAATTGGGAAGGGACAAGATGAGAAAATTAAGAAAAAGACTGGCAGAGGAACTACTGAAAATTTGAATAATTGTAAATGCAAATCTAAATGTTGCTTAATTCTGCAAAGTGATTTAAACACCAGCATGTTGCAGGAGATAGTCATGTATATGTGTGTATTGTCTACATGTTCTAATGTGCATTGCAGTGCCATGTGTGAGTGTGAGTTGGGGGTGGGGTTGGCTTAATGAACAGCTTTTGGCTCCAGCTGCGACAGTCACTATCTCTCTTGTCTCCTTTATCCTCCCTCATGCTTTCTCTGCTCTCTCCTCTGTTGCACCAACGTTTACAGTAATTACTGTTCTTTGGTGGTTTAGGGGGATGGAAACAGGGATAGAGGCTGATAACATACCAACATGTGAGTGCGTATTTTGTCAAATTTCCTGAATTTCCTCCAGAGAGATGTTCCAGAGAGTGAGATCTCTAAGACAGGTTAATCTCACTATGACCCAGGAAAGACCTGTATTTGCTGTTGGGGTGAAATGGTCTGCACATGTTCAGTATTACAACCTGGGATCATGAACCTTTTGCTGTTTCCTGGCCCTTAACAAAGATTTGAAACTGCTCATCTTTGGGATAAAAGGTTAAACATGGCTCTTGGAGGAACAGTAGGATTATGATAGATTTATTGTGACCGTGTGCTGAATGCTAACGCCTCATGTCTTAGTTGTAAATGTAGAGATATTTTGGAATATTATGGAGTCTAAGCTGACCCATTTACTAATATCAAATACAGAAATCACAATCATAGCAAGGCCTCATCATTTTATCTGGACCATCTAACGCCTCAATCCCGTGATCAATTAAACAATATGTAGTATAATATTTTTCTGCAGCAAGGACAATGTAACCATACACGTGGTAGTATTTTTCTTGCACTGGCTGGTTGCTCCTCTGGTATATTAGCTCTTAAATTTATCATCACTCAGCACTGTTGGTTATCAGCTCCTGTCCTCATGATCTGTTTATCAGTCCTCTCACACAAAGGCTGGGTGTTTAATAACGGCTCAGGATATCACAGAATGGAGCATATTACCTGTTCAATGACAAATACTGATCAGTGTGTGCTTTTGGATCTTAATTGTTACAGTCACACCTGACACTTGCTAATGAGGTAGAAAGTCTTACACAAAAGCCATATATCACCAGTCTATCTAACATGAATCAACATCCAGCCTATTGCTGATAGCCAAAGTGTTTCTGTCCTGTTGCCCAATGCCAAAAAACACATATTGCACTATTAACAGACAGGGAAAGAAATGAGAATAAACAGTAACTTTAATTTCAGTCTATTTAAAAAGCTCTGTAACAAATCTTACCTTTTGGACATATATCTGTTCACATTTTTATATTCAGCCCCTGTGTGGACACTACATTATTATGGATATATTTCTTAAAATATTTCATGTGAAATATAAATAAAGCATTGATAAATGTTTTGTACATGTCCATAATTCCATAATACAATGTGAAAACCTAAAAAATCAATCTGTGTCCACATTAATCCCATTTTTTACATACACTCACTGGAGCTGGATGGCCAAACTAAGGCAAGATCACACAGCATTAGATATATTTTTTTAGTTTTTTCATAACAGTTTGAGTGGCCCAACGCGAAACATGCAGGTACTCCATATGGCCAGCATGCCACTGATAGCAGTATTTATTTATTATATTTAACAGTTTATGTTTTGCTATTTTTTTGCAATTGCTTCATCAACATGCTTTAACTTTTAATTTCTAAAAAGATCATATTCAAACAATGTTTTTTACACTTCAGAGTCTTACCGACGGGTCAGTTTGATTAAAAACTGTGGGAGAAGTGACTGACTCACTTTAAGTACAAGAAACAGACAGTCTACAAATCATTCCCAGTCACAAAGTTACATTTTCAGATTTATCTATTTTAGTGTGAGGTAAATGCTTCTCTCAGCAGTTTTGTGAAGAGTGAATTTTTAGCTAATTCTCAGGACTAGTAAGATGAAACACGTTGCACATCCCATAAATTGGAGGTGACATGTTTGTTAAGTGATAGTGTGACTCTCTTGAAGATGATATAATATTGTCGCTTTTTATTGGTGCTTGAGATAATTTCTGGAACAACAGCTGTTCTCCTCTGTTTTGTGGGACAAAGCTTTTAAGCAAGTGTCCATTGAAATCTGATCCTCATGGCAGAAAATCAAAGTACACTGCAGAGATGCTGGGGGAGACTTCCACTCTGCTGGTTTGGGTTTCATTTATTTATGTTGATTATGCGTTTCTCAAGATTTATTTTTTTATTAATATATTCTGAAATGCTACATGTAGACTCTTAAAAACGAACAGCGTTTAGCCTGATTATGCGATGATTATGAGTGTGTGTGTGTGTGTGTGTGGGCATACAAAAAAAAAAACCCAGTGTTTGGCATTTTGAGTGTGTAATGTGCTCATGCTTTTATAAATAATTTCACTGCAGTGTACAGATCACAGATATCTTCAGGGTTTACAGTTTATTTACCTGATGAGGAAGACAAAAGTTACTTTACCAAAGCTTAAAATCTTCTGATCACATTAGCTAAATATTCTCCATGAAGTATCCGTGCTGTCTGAAATACCAAATTGTATTTTACTTCTTTGAAGAATGCAAATAGTAATGTGATCATTTATTGAGTAGAATTTTTTTTTTTTTTTTGGTTTTTCCTTCCACCGTGAGGTCAGAACACAGGGTCATCCTCAGAAATGCCGAACAGAGGAGTAGCTGGCTGGAAATCTGTGTTTTGGTCCATGAAATGGGTTAGAAATGTTTCCAGAGTTCCTTTGGCTGTCGGGGTCTCAGTGCCTCTATGAGCTGCAGTGAAGGTGCCCAGCTTCAGGTCCCATCACAGGTTAGAGTATGCACTCATCCACCCACTCACCAATCCTCTATCCCTGTTCTCCTCTCTTTCTCTCTGGGTCATTAGCGAGTTATGTAAAGCCTCCATGAATGATGTCTTGTGAAGCAAAGATGCAGAAGCCTGTAAAGTATCCAGCTGAAGAATGCTTAACCATCAATCCTTTTATTTCCATCCTGAATATAAATTAGTTTCCTCAGGGTTCATTCCCTCATTTTCCCTCTCATCTGTCTCTCATCTCCCTCTCTCTGTCTCTTCTTCTTAAACCACAGCCAAGCACAAAACCCTCAGTTCTATTCAGGGACAGTGAGACACACCTCACAGACTTTCAAGTTCTCTATGTGTGCTTGCAGCATTTATGTTTTTGCCATCTTTAAAGTGCACATAAAACTTGAAAACCAACTATTCGCTGCACCTCATTATGAAGAGTATTATTTTTGGGGTCAGGGACGAGAAAATAAATGTACGCCTGTTTTGTTGAAGTATGTTGAATTGTTGTCCCGCAGTGGCTGCAGAGATAACAGCTCAGCTGCATTTTATAGTTGTGGTTTCTGCTCTTTCCTTTTTAATGGGCATTCATGCTGTGCTTCCTCTTGTTAAACATCAGCAGCTCATTAGAAACACAAATAAGATGGTGTGATTGTGGACACACACACACACACGTATTTTGGTCTCTCCATTGCCACATAAACAAAAACTTGACTTACTGTTATGAATAACTCTTATATTAAATACTATGCGAATACTGCAAAATGACATCGACACTATATGTACACATGAGATTTATAGTTTCATATTTTTGGCTCATTCACTTTTGTACTGATGAGACAGTTAGACGAGAAGAGTAGCTCCACTTTAATTTCTTTACACTAAATATAAAGCTACTGCAGCATCCAGGTAACTTTCAGCTAAATAGCCAGCACCTCTAAAGTTTACTAATTTGTTTAATTTGTACAAAAGCCAAAGGCAGAGAAGTTGTTTACAGTTGTCTCCACCTGGCATCTTCATGGTGACAACGACAAGGTGTCTCCACACCCATGTCAACATATGTTCATTTTTGACCTTTGGACAGTGGTAGGCTACCAGTCTCTCTCTGTTACCAGCTTTTTATGCCAAGCTCAGTTAACCAGCTTCTGACTTCATATTGAACATACAGATGTGAGAGTGCTGTCAATTAACCCATACAAGGCTCTGCAAGTAAGCAAATGAGTGTATTTCTTAAAATGTAAAAACTATGCATAAGAATAACGACAGCTTCTAGTTGCCATTAATTTTGTACAATAGAGGGACAATTATGGCTTTTGATAAATCTAAAGAGCTGAAGCATTGTTCATTAAACATAAAAAGAGAGAGCAAGAGACACACACACACACACACTCACACACACTGCTGTTTTCTACAAGGTCAAACAATGTGTCATCCTTATTACTCAATATTCTCACTGGCTCTGATTAGATATTTTGTTATCGGAAAATGTCACTTGACTGATGATGTTTTGTGAGTCACTGTGCTGGTGAAACCAGTTGTGACCAATCAAGCTAAAGATCAACTCACAAGCAAGTCCAGACTGCCATCGCCAAGTATTGTCCCAGATCAAGTGGCAGATCTCACCCTGGATTTGTTTTACTAACTGTTAAACATGAGAGTGTCCACACACTCAGTAACATTGGTGTGGCACAGACAGGAGGTTTGAGCTTTTTGGCCTCGGTGATGAAGATGATCACCAAGTCTCCTAAACCAGAGACTTCCAGGAAGCAGGTGCAAGGGCTGAAACCTGTTGGTGAAAAGCTGTTGGTGCTGAAGAAAGCAATGGTTTTTAGCAAATACCACCCAAACAAGTTTGTTCAACCTCCACTGGGTTGCTGATGTTGGGATGCTCAAGGACCCAAAACATCCAAATAATCACAGGTTACCTCACTGGTGATGTGTTCAGGACCATTTAAGAGATGTATTTTATCAATTTGTATCTACCATTGTACTCACTAATAGAGTTATCACCACTAATCGATAACACTCTTTTCATCATTCCAGTCCTTGTGAGCTTTAGCATATCTTAACTTTTTCACCCTGTTCCCCTTCAGAAAAAGTGGTTTCTTGGCTGCTGCCCTTCCACAAAGCTCATTCCTGATCAAGCTTCTTCAGACTGTAGAAGGTCAACTTGGCTTCATCCCAATGAAGCTGCCAGATTCTGAGCCAGGTCCTTGCTGGACTACTTCTTCTCTCAAAGAAGAAACTCTGAGAAACTTCTCATCAGATTTTGAAAGTTTTCTTGTCCTTCCAGTCTTTTTTTTTGTCCTTGACCTCCTCTGATTCTTCAGATTTCTTTATAACAGCTTGAACACCACATCTTGAGTATCCAGTTTGTTTGCTGATTTCCCTTTGAGAGCGGCCTTGCTGATGCAAATTAATGATTTTTTTCGTCTGTCAAATTCTGTGATCTTTGACATTTTGAATGGATTGATGTGATTTAGAGTTGGTTTTATACATATTAGCAGCTTCCAGTGAGTTAACCCCATACAACTTATGTATGTAATGCTCAAACATGTCTTGCACAAACCTGGTGTAATGGACCTTTATCACAGCATCATTTTGACATGAAATAGGACAAATACAGGTGTTAGTAATGACATTAATCAGGGTTCATCCCATTTAGCTTAAAGAGCCAGGTTCCTGCTATTGCTCAAGTGTAAGGGGTCACACTGATTACTCTCACTTTAGCCTGTAGAAGCAATTTTATTTTTGGTTTTTTAATATTTCATACACATTTCATGAATTTTCTGGTTGTATTATAATAAAGAGACTCAGAAATAATTATATATGGTCATTTTATCATTGATAAAACAACAACTCTAAGGGCCTAAGACTTTTGCACAGTATTGCATACGGTATATTTGTGTGTCATTTATTAAGCATACGCTTTGTACTACAATTTACTTGGCTCATTTAGAATTGGCCAGTGCCTAGTGTTACCACATTTGTGCACATGTTTGTATAGAGAAATAAGTAAACTGTTTACTTGTCTCCATAATTCTTGAACTACTGGAACAGTTTGCTGTTCACTAAGATATTATATGTTTCAAACCATGGAAGACAGTCTAAACCTTCAGTGTGTCTGTGTGTATATACCTGAGATCGAAATTAAATCTGAGCAGCCAGTTAAGATTCTCAATCACCAGGATAATGTCACGTTTTGTGATGGGCAAAGAAGCATGTGCACTAATGTGTGCAGCCATGACAAAGAGGGTTGAGGGCTGTAATGACTGTGATTGCATTCACATTTAACAGTGTGATGAAATTGATGGTATAAATTTGAGACTGAACTCGGTAATTTCAGGACACCTCGATACCAAAAGTGCAGCCAATCATTCATCACACATTAATACGTGAGGTTCTGTCTTAACCTTCCTACCTTCCTATGCTGTTACTGTGCAAAATGAAATTGGTATTTGGGTGTAATAGCTTACATAAATACATGGAACGCAGTCAGTGCTCTCAGTGTCGTGTGTTTGTGTTGGTGTGAGATAGTGTTTTTGTATTGATTGAATCTGGCAGAGCAGGTTTAGACGTGTCAGCAGTTTTTCTGACCCAAAGCGAAAAAGGATAAGAAAGAGGAAGAGACAGGATGAGACAGATTTTTTTTTTTTTTTTTCATATTCCGGTTCAAACAGTAATTTGAAAGATAATTAGTAAATAGAATTAATTACTAAAGTTAAACACTCTTGGTAGTAGATTTGTCCTCTGATAGGTTATACAAATTGTTTCTCTAATGTTTTGCGTTCATTAAATGTATGTTCCACCTCACTTAAAAGGATCATAGTAATAGCACAATCTTTGTATTTGACCTCTTATTTATAGAGACCAAAGGGGGATTTAGGATTTAATGAGCCCCACCCTCAAAACACCCCCAGGTGGAGATGAAGAGAGAGTAAAAGAGTGGGAGTGGAAGATGACAGGAGGAGGAAGGACAAACAAACACACACTTATGTCCCAGTGGGCCAGTATATCTAACACAGTGTAATTACAATGGGGATCTCCTTTAATTGACTCCTACTGCAAACCCCCTGAGTCTGCAGTGTGTGTGTGTGTGTGTGTGTGTGTGTGTGTGTGTGTGTGTGTGTGTGTGTGTGTGTGTGTGTGTGTCTGTGTGTGTGAGAGAGAAGAAGAGATGGAAAGAATCCCATATGAAATGCTTTAATAAACAACTTCAGGTTAAGCAGTATGAAAATATATTTTGTGAAATAATCTTAGTGCAGCATTGCTTTCCTCAGAGGTATTTCATCTTGGCTCTAGTTTTAGTCTGTAAAATAACTGCATAGTGAAAGTTTGTCTTGCATGTAGGTTTGTATTTGCTCTATACATCTATATCAGTGATGGTTCAGCTTGTGTCAATATTTTGTCTCTGGTCGTTGTCGCACTGGGTCTGTTTGATTTGTTTAACCTGATTTTGACTCCCCAACCCTAAAAACCAGGTTGTACCACTACTACAGATGTTCCTTTTGCATCTGTGTTGCTGCAAAAGTCCATGTGGGGTTTTATCTTTTACTCATATATATGACCGTGTCCATACACAAAACTGTCCATGTCCCTTTTTCCTCATTATGTCTGTCAGCATGTTTTTGGATATCAGACCCTGTTACACCTTTTCAAAGAAACCATTCATTAAAATACATTAAGTTGTTGGCAAATAGAGATTAATGTTTGTGCAGTGTGAGCTGTGTTAGAACAACTGGAGGGAAAGTGACCAGTTGTTAGGTGGAGAAGATGTAAAAAAATAAATATGTGTAAATCCCCAGGAAAAAACAACATATAAAATAATGACAGTTATCAGTAATGTGACAATGAACAACACTTTTCACTTCAAAATATGTCTAATATTGAGAGCAATATGTCAATGTCCACTGATGCACCAGTCCTCACAGTGTGATTAAAGGAAATACAGTATGTTGATGAATAGTCTGCCCTACAGGCAATGTGTGTATTTGAGGGTGTGCACATGTACATCAGTTGTATTGGATTGCTTGTTGTGAATATTGTGGTGCATTCATCAGTTGTGTAAATGTCATTAGCTTCCGGCTATATGTAATCCAATTTTAACACATGGCAAGGTGTCACTCAATGACATTGATATAATCACACTGATATTGACCGACTGGTCTGAGAGACTGTGAGTGGCATGACAGATGGCAACAATGGTGTGTAATGCCCGTTTATACAATTACAAACACACATGCACACACGGATGCACACAGTGCAATAATGCCCTCCTGTGTCAAGGACATATCCTAGTTTCACAGGTGAGGGAACACAGACTATTTCTGCCAGAGATGAAAAAGGCCAGTGAGGAAGAGGACAAGGGAAAGAAGAAGGGTGGGATAAGGATGAGAGGAGAGTAAAGGAGTGAGAGTAGAAGGAAGGAGAACTTGACAGGCAATGTTAATATGTTAAATCAGGCATATGTTAAATCAGAAATCTCCCTCTAAAAAATGATGTCAATCAACTATTCCCCCTTGTTGAACTGAAATTATAAAGTAGTTTCAGATGAACCATTGGGAAAACAACCACAGCAACCAGTGCTTCAGCCAATTAAGGCAGGTTTCTACATGCAACAGTGCAATTTTGAGATGCATAAAGCCCCAAATTTTAGTCTCTTCAGTATTGGTGATTTAAGTCAGAAGACAAACAGATC
>CM076648.1:6815779-6839946 GCA_038496675.1 Rachycentron canadum | reverse complement strand
TGTGTGTGTGTGTGTGTGTGTGTGTGTGTGTGTGTGTGTGTGTGTGTTTCATATATCCATCATGCTGTTTGAAGCTGCTGGTAGAAACTGGCTTCCAGGCAGTCGCCTGCTGTTGTTGACTTCAACCCCCAGAACTGTGTGCATTTCTGTGTGTCTGTGTGTGTGTTCATCCTTTGATTTTCTCTGTTCCCTCTGACAATGGACATTTAAGTCTTAGTTTCTCAGTTTGGTCTAGTTTCAATCAATGAAGCCACTCAACATTTTAGTCTTTTTTTAGTCATCAGAAGAATAGTTGACAAACATGAAAATTAAAACCAGGGCAAAGATTAAGGATTAAGATGCAGCTTTGCAGAGGTGTCTGGTCTGAAGGTGTTACCTTCACCGAGGAAGTTATGTTTTCACCCATGTTTGTGTATTTGTTGTCAGGATTATGCAAAAAGCACTCAACCGATTTATGTTGAAATAGGTGGAGGGATTGGGAATTAGTGAGGGAGGAACTCAATAAATTTTGGGCTAGATCTGGATCATTGTCTCTCTGAAGTCTGGTGTATTCTGTTAGACATTGTTTGTAGTTTAACTCCATTTTAGTCACCTCTTCTTTTGTAAATTTTATTATTTAAAGATTTAATCACAGTTATTATTTAATGATTTCAGTTTGGTTTTGTCAGAGTTAAAAGGTTGACAAATGTACAGGATGATTCTATTTCATCACAGTTTTCCTTTGTGTAATCAACATTTGAACCCAGAAACAAGTTTGTTTTTATGAAAAAAACAAGTTACCTGTTCCATGTCAGATCCCAAATGCTGCACTAGTTTTGCAGCCCTATCCATAAAGTCCTGCTGTATTTGAAAACAGTGAACGTTTTTAACTTTTTTGCAATAGTATCCATGTGTGAAGCCAAAAGCCAGCAGATAAATGAACCCGGCAGATTTCTTGTCAGGAAGAGGCTTATGTGGTGATGGATATCCAGCTCGCTCTGCTAAGTCTGTGGGAAAAACAGGAGTTCAGCTACAGTGGTTCTTCTTTTTGGCCAGAGTTGCTAGACTGCTATTGGCAGTGTTTGTGACTGTGTATGTCTGGGTTGGAAAGGCCAGAGGGTTCATGAGAGTGGAAACACAAGGAGCAGGTTCTGATCTCACGTGTAGACACAAACATACACACGCAGATGCACACACACACAGGAAATTGAACCATGAGTGCAGTGAAAATCATTTAGACATATTATTTGTCATTCTACGTTTTTTTTAACTTTTAACTTTTTTAAGCCATTTATTCATGTTTACATTTACCAGTAAAATATTGATTTAAAAAACCTAGATGGTGGATGTTGTCCTGGTTAAACTCAGCAATGAATCACTGTGTAATGATATCCAGGGTAACTCCACAGCAAATTGAATAATCTATCTGCTTACCATACCTCTGTAATCTTACCTTCTTTTTTTTACTCATTTTGATTATTATCTTTTTACTCTTTCGTGCTTCTTATACATCCCTGATTCTTGTTGTGTTTCTGTTTGTCTTGGTCTGTGTTTATTTTCTCTCTACTCCTCTTCTCTCTCTCATCATCAGTCACTGCTTTCTTTTTCCTTCTCCTTGTCTTTCTTTCTGTAATATTTTCTGTCTAACCTAACTCTCTCCTCTGCCCCTCGGGCTCATGGTTTGTTCCTGAGACAAAAATATCATCCATGGAGTTTCACTAATTAACTACTTAGGGTGTGTGTGTGTCTGTGTGTGTCTGTGTGTGTCTGTGTGTCTGCGTGTGTCTGCGTGTGTCTGTGTCTCTCTCTTCCCAGGGTAACAATCAGTATGAGGTTAGCTCTATTTGTTGAATTTGTTCTGTGCAGTTTAATAAATAAATGGGGATAAATAAATGAATTATTGAATGATATGAATTATAAATGGGACAGTGTTTCTATAGACAACACACACAGTGAATAAATCATGAACTTTTCCTCAGCTCTTTAGTTACACAATCATAAACAACAACAAAAACACATCATTTGTTGGAAAACAGAAAACAATTGTAATTGTCATCTATGACTTTGTGGCCTTTTGCCCCGACTAAAAAAAAAATTGAAATATTTTCACCTAATTTTCATTATTTGCAACTCTACTTTTCAAATCAACAAAATTACCATTTTAAAATAACTTTTAAATAAAACCATGTGCATTATTGCCTCCACAAATTTCTATTTCTATTCCACACTGCACATGTCAAAAATTGAACAGATGCAGCCATGAAGTGCTCTCAAAAATACTGTAATTAGGGAGCAAACGTGCTTGGGCTATCCCCTAATTTGCAAATACCTGCCCAAAGTTGCGTCCATTTTGTGTGCCTCACTTCACTGACCTTAAATTTCTTAACCTTTAATTATATATAAATTACTGTATTTTAGGGAGCTTCTGTGACTCGTGTTATAAATGCTTTTTCAATGAGCTTCATTAGTGTTTAAATTGATAGCTTTGAACTGGGGCCTGCCGTACATGTTTCAGTCCTGTGGTCAGTCTATCATTATATCAGCGTCTCCTCTTTCTGTTGTCTGTCTTGTTTAGTATATATGTGTGAGTGTGTGTGTCTGCGTGTGTGCACAAGCATCTGCACTTTAGGAGATGGATGAGGGTAATTTCCATCGGCCCAGGCAGTACTTTATCACTATAGTGTACACACACATACACATACTGCATACATACCCCAAGGCACTATTCTTTTACTATAGGAAACAAACAGCGTTTTAACTTGAAAGCAGATTACATTACACCTCTGTGCATCACATGCAGACACGCACATGCAGAAATACATATTTTTCTATCCTTATGCACCAGCACATGTGAAATGAACATGGACGCTTGTGGACGGCAACCACAAGGGCAAACATACTGTCGACACAAGGCTACAAGGTCACAGTGAAGAAATCTTTACACATGTGGATGCACAAATACAAGGGTGCACACACTCCACACGGAGACATGGAAAAGAAGAGTTTCTAGATTTGTTTCTAGAAGTGTCTAGATTTGATTTGATTAAGTTTTAGCCATGTCCTCAGTATGGTACTTTGGTCAGATTGTGACATTTGGGAAATTTAAGTCAAATAATTATGACCGAAAGCAGAACTGCATTGAACTGTGTATTTGAATTATGTTTTTCAAGATACATTTTGAGATTTATTTGTCTTTTCTTTAAGACAAGCCCTTTCATATTCTCACTTTTCACCATTATGCTAATTCCCTGATTGCATGTCTCTATGTTAATGACACCAGTTAAATTAGGAGTCTTTGTTCTGTGAAGGACACACAGATGGGTGCGTTTGAGTGCAGAAAGAGAGAGCATGTAAGTATATACAAATGTAATGAGCTGCAGATGACAGGGTTGCATTGGGTGTTTTGGTTCTATATTTTATATAAATATATATATTTATATTTGTTATATAATTTATTTAAAAGTCTGAGAGTACATAATCATGCTTCATGGAAGTCAGAATAAAGGTCAGGCTAATCACTTAAGTTAATCACTTGTGTTTCCACTGCATATTGAACAAATCCAAATTCACATCTTCCTAGAAATAGAATAAAATAGAAATAGAAATAGCAGACAGACCATAGTTTAGGAAATACCTTCCCCAATGTGTTTTTAACCTTGGGTGGCACGTTAGTGTAGACATCATTATATTATTTATCTTGTAACAGCATCTGCACAGAAGTAGTTAAAAGGCGACAAGTAAAAAATTTAAAGAAAGTATTGTTAACTCGAAGTAAAAAAAAAAGGGGGGTGCTGTTACTACGGTAACTGAAGCAGACTCTGCAGGAAACAATAAATCCTATTATCCTTTTCACCTTAATGGGAATCTCATCATTGTAACAGAAAAAAATTACATAATGTATATCCATCCACCCAATGGTTGTGTGGCATGTGGAAATACCACTAGGACACACACACATACACACACACACACACACACACACACACACTCACATATACACACACCATCTCTCTCTTAAACACAGTTATAATGGGTATGGTGTCATTACTAGGATGACTATTGATTAAACACTATCTGTGCCATAAAAACACCATTATCATTACAACCTAGTCCACTCAAAACATGCAGGGGCACACATGTATGTAGTGTATAAATGCACAAGCTGTTGTTAGTGTGATTGTAATGTGTAAGCATTTCGGGATGTCTAAATATATAAACACACACACACACACACACACACACACACACACACACACACACAAACACACACACACACACACACACACACACACACACACACATACAGACATACACTTATATACACAGATAATTGGATGAAGTATTTCAACTATAACTTGAAAGTCATCCTGGAGTGGAAGATAATTGTAGTTTTACAACCTTGGGGATTGTGTATGTGTGTGTGTGAGTGAGAGAATATAAAACCTGAACACAGAAGACATTTATGTGTGTAAAAACATTAATCAAGCTCTGTGCTTCGAGTGGTACTAACTATTCCCCATAGGTAGAAAATACAGACAGTTTCCTTATTAAAAGAAAAACCTGAATAATGAGTGGAGCAGCAGGATGACAGGATGGACCCTTGTGACCTTTGGGTGAAGGGTTTGAGTATGAAAATGATGCAAATCATATGCTATTACATTTAGTCAGAAGATCTCAACCCAGTTGAATTTAGATTTTTGGCAGCACTTTCTACCACCATCATCATCAAAACACCAAATGGGGGAATATTGTTAAGAAGAGTTCAGAGACTGTGGATCTGTGATGAGGTGACTGAAGCTGTTCTGATGATATGTGATGGCCCAACATCTTACTAAGACACTTAACGTTTGTTTTGCCTTGTAATAAAAGATTCTTGAATTTTACAGAGTGATTTTATTTAAGACACCTGACAATATAATAATCCAATACAACAAGGCAATTTATACCTTCAAGACATTGCTACAATTGTGTTCGTCCTGTATCTCATCCGATCTCTTCTTAAAACAGAAAAACTGTTTCATCAGAACTGAAACTGATGGAAAGGAAAGCAAACATGGTGGAAGGAAGAGGAAAAGAGAAGTAGATGAATTCTACTTCTCTCTTCCTTCCATCATGTTTTTGGGCATAAACTCATAGCATGGTAGTAATTTATTGGTTTTTGTGGTACAGCATCATAAAACCAACATACTGTGGTTGCCATGGAGATGCTGTCTATATACCTGTCCTGCCCAACAATGCAAATGAGGTCAGCTCAGAGCAAAGCCAAAGCATTAAAGAGATGCATGTTGTTATTTTCACACATTAAAATTAAGCATGAGCTCCATTGGTACTTTAAAGAGTAACTGATACAAATACACAGCAGGCTTCCACAACAACCTTTGGCAAAAAACTCAGAAGCAGAGATAAATTGCAGAAAGTTGGAAGGTTTTTGGCTTAAAGAGGGCTGTGCCAAGCCATGGGCATATGTGCCAGCGTAACATGTCATGATACAAAGACAAAAGTTAAAAATGGCCAGAAGTTGGAAATAATTGGGATGAGATCAGCATTTGCCCGAGCGACCTTGGACAAGGGAAGCAGTACTGAAAATGGATGAGAGGAGAATTACAAGTTACTTGGCAACCATCACAGTGCTAACATGTTTGCCCTCAAAAACGGGTCCAGACTTGTATGCTGTGGGGCCTATTCTGTAATGTATACAGCCGATGGCTCGATCCCAGTGCGCTGCTGACAACTCTCTTATTAATGTTAGTGTCTCCTGAGGGCACATGTGTCAATCAGACATGTAGTAGTAACAGCACTGCCAGCTGTTCATCATGTATCAGCTTCAACAGAGAGAAACTGATTGAGGGAAGAGATGGGACTTATGAATATTTGAATGAATTTTGTCTGTGAGTGCGATCTAACTGCACAGCCACATTCATTAAGTCTATTGGTCTTTTCAAGGGAGATTGAATGATGTGACACAGAAAATAGTCAACCATGTTCCACGGAGAGCCAAGTGTCTTCATTATTTCCATGCCAGCCAAACACTGACTTCATTAGTGAAACCATTTTGTTAGAGGTGAGTTCCAATCAGCTGCAGTAGTACAGTGTCTGACTGAACTGAAAACTTGGAGACTTTCCCCCCTCCATCGCTGTCCTTGGTGTAAGAATTAATTAGGTGTTCTCTCTGTTACTTTGTTTACTTGTCTGCATGAATTTCAATGGTATAACTGTTTTTAACAGCATACCAGTAGAAATATGAACCAGTACACGCCTTTTGCTGCAGTGTTTGGCACTGTACCATTATAAAATATGGGATGGTGGAGGATACTGGATTACTGTGCTCAATTTGTTCATTTTCAATCCTTAGACATTATCAGAATATCACATTTCTGCTGCAAAAGTGGTTCATCTCACGAAATTAAATCCTCCAGAATCAGTGTACAAATTGAGGTTGAGACTTTTATTATGTAAATTATGAACAACGCTTGACCAGCCCCCCTCATCCCAACCCCACCTGCTTTTCCAACATACAAAGCTACACAACATGAGATAAAGACCCGTAGGATGTATGTTGTAGCTGTGTAGCATGTAGCTGTGCTTCATCATCATGTAAACACTCAGAGAAATAGTCTTCTCCAACAGCTGGTAGGATGTTTTTGTTTAGTTTTTGTTACATGCTGATCCAATTTTTAGCATAGTCTTTATTTGAAGTTAATATTTAGGTAGGAGCACAGTTTTAAAACCAAGGGAGTGGGAAACAGTTTTATGAAGTATGTTCTTCAATTTGAAATAATCAGCTTTTTAAGATAGAATTTCAGTAAAATGAAATTGGAGATTTTACATATTAATCCACAGTCACTGCTTTGCAGTTCATAACCGAGATCATATGTTTATGTTAAACATAAAACTTATGGATGCAGCAAATGCACAGAGGAAAACCTATTTGGAGCTGACTGACTGCTGCCTTCAGAGTGGAAGGAGGAACACTTTTCCCTGTGGAAAACCCTTTGATTCAGACTACAGCAGAGCAGTCAAGCAGTAAAAAACGATTACCGACAAAGAATACTCCTCTGAAAACAATAACCTGCTCTTTTTATCTTTACTCACCCCCATTCCTCCAATTTAACCTGTCAGACTGTCGTCCTGGCTATACTTTACTTGTTTTCTTAATTTCTTGCTTACTTGTTTATGTAGCTATCTTGGTTTATTTCTTCCTTTCTTACCTAATTTTTTTCTTTCTTTTCTCATTACTATACAGAAAATCAGTGGTTAGAAAAATGGAGTAACAGAGTGGAAAGAAACAGAAACTACTTTGACCTCACAGGTCACATCTGTAAATAAGCTGCAGTTATACTGGATGTTCTGCAGCTGTAGGTTTTACTCACCTCACTGGTTTACTGCATAAACATTACTGTCCGTGTGGTGTGGTCATCCTTGTGTGTGTCATATGCGTGTTGTGTTGAAAATCAGTGTTTGTGTCATTTTTACTGCTCACTGATCAAACAGCTTTACATTTGAGCTCCTCCTCTCTCCCTGATTGTTGGAGTCTTCTTCTGTTGGCTACTGGGCTAATTCTGTGAAGAAGTTAATTATAAATTGAGCTGAATGGCTCTTTAGCATTTATTATTATGGATGGGCGGGCCCAGTTTGTTCATTTCATATCCAGGATTACACACTTATGCAATATTTGCATTATTTGTCTATTAACACTGATGAAAAGGGAGAAAAGGAAAAGGTTCAGCTGTGGCATCTGTTGCATGCTGTTGAGTTTATCCATCTGAGCCACCACAACACACAGGGCTGCTCAAATCATGTTATCTTACTAATGATATTCAAAAGTCAACCTTTATTGAACCAAGCGGCTTACTTAGGAATATGTTTACAAAATGCCTTTTGAGAGGCAACAGAAGAGAGTGAATGAAAAAATGGCCAACAGATTAATTCTGCTAACACCAGGGAGGATTCATTTGTTAGTGTTTAGGAAACTGATGTGATTTTAACACCTTTTTTTCTTTGCAGTAATGTGTAGTGTATCACCACCAGCAATATACAGTACATCCTAATGCGTGTGTGGGTGTATGTGTGTGAGTGATATATACAGTATGTTCCTGAAATCTGCTTCCATATAATATTGTGCTTGATGTGGGTACTGTGAGTGTGTGTGTGTGTGTGTGTGTGTGTGTGTGTGTGTGTGTGTGTGTGTGTGTGTGTGTGTGTGTGTGCGCACACACGGTTGCAGAGGCTTAGTAGCTCATCAGCTGAAAATGTGCCAACTTGACAAAAACACATGTCGACTTTCTTTTCTCATTTCTCTCTGAGATGATTGGGTATCAGCATGGAAATAAGTCATTAGAGAGCAGGAGGCAATCTCGTGTTCGATTGCTTACAGCCCGGGGCTTGTGTGTGTGTGTGTGTGTGTGTGTGTGTGTGTGTGTGTGTGTGTGTGTGTGTGTGTGTGTGTGTGTGTGTGTGTGTGTATGTTTGGGTGTTGGGTGTGTGTGCCATATAGTGTTTGTGATTGTAGCACACACATTCAAGCACACACATGGGCATGCTGGAAATTTAAGGTGTTGTTTATAGCTGTGTGTAAACAGTATTTGTGTGTGTGAAAACACACTTCATATCTCTGAGACCAATCTCTACCTCAGGTTGCGTGTGTGTGTGTGTGTATGTGTGTGTGTGTGTGTTTGTGTGTTTGTGTGTGTGTGATGGTAGTCGTGGGGATTAACTACAAGTAGTAAGTGAACCAAAAGATTGAATGAATCCATTTTAAACAGTTCTATGAACAGACCCTGTGCAGCTACTGTAGTTTACCTAGATATTATCTGGAAAATGTCCTTTCATGTAGTTAATGGCTGAAAAAGCAAATAAAGCCATTTAACAAGTGTAGCAGATTTTCAATTATGTCACTGTCCAGCAAAACTCTGGCTATGACACAATATATGGGTATTAACAATAATTGTGATATTTATGAAAGAAAATAAAGATGAATTTGACTGATAGCATTGTTTTATTGAATTATTTTGAAAATCCTGCCATAAAAGTCTGATACAGACATGTTAACATTTTACAGTATCATAGAGCAACCACCCCAAAATCTTGTCACAGTCCCTGAAAGGTCCAGCATCTAAAACCTCATGGCTCCTGGCCACACTTTTCAAAGTGGCTACTTCTTACAGTTTTTCCCTCTGTTTTGCCCTCCACTCAATACCCCACTCAATGTTTTCCCAGTGTGCACCTTTCTAATTCAGCCCGCCTGCTCTCGTTAACACTCAGCAACTTCACAAACAAGTTTACTAACAAGCTAAACACATTTCTGCTCAACTTTCCCCCTTCCTCATTCTCTCTCTTCTCTGTATAAAGCTTTTTTTTCTCCCTCCTCTGACATTGACCCTGTCTGACCTCCGTCTACATCCCTCTGACCTTCTGCTGCTTCTTAACTGTCTGTCATTGTCTTACACCCTGTCTCTCACAATATCCCCTCATACATTAGTGAAGTTGTTTGGCTCATTTAAACAGAGACAGTGTGTGCGTGTGTGTGTGTGTCTGTAAATGTGTGGTGCAAAAGGACAAAGGACAAAAATAGCAGCGATATAAAATTTAAATATGGTACATTTTTTAAATTGAAAATGTTGCATATATTTAATGTACATAGTCACTCATTATTGCCAGAATTTCCTTTCCTTTTCTTTCTTCTCTCCTCATTTTATAGAGGTTTTGAGATGTAATTTCTGTTTGGCATTTGCCTAGTCATTTAATTTAAAGAGTTGTAGCGTGACAGACAGATCTGGATCCTGAGATGAAAAGTGCCAGGACTGGGGTGGATGGAGGCATCTAAGAGCAGTCAGTGGAAAAAAGGAAAGAAGTTTATTGATAAGAGTTAAGAGTCAAAAATAATGTTTTTAAAGAATGTTTTGATCATATGTTTCTGCCAGTGAGTCAACAGGAAAGAGATGAGGCTAAATAAAGGGAGAAAAAGATGAGGAATAATGTGCAATGGTCCTACTTGGGATGTAGCTAGTTTGTTGTCGCAACTGTAACTACCATACCACTAGGGCAACTTGGAAATTTTGTTTTATACAGTAAGTGTAAGATACCAAGTATAATGATCAGGCAGTAACAAAGCTGTCAAAGTCCTTGGTACCAGAAATGACCAAAAAAGAAATGCATTGACTCTAACACAGAATGGGAGAGATAATAATACAGTTCATTGCACAGTCACTTATCCAGTTAGAAGGGGAGACGGACACTGATTTAGTTTGACGCGTCCTTCAGATGGTACTGTAACTCCACTTCAGACCTCCGGCTTCAGAATAAGGTTGTGAATTTTAACTGGTGCTCTTGACAGGAGTTTTCTGCCTGTAGTGTCCAGGCACATCAAAAAGCACTCACACAGTGCACTCTGTGGCAGCTGGGGCACACAGAACAGTTAGCTGACTGCTCCTGAGGGGTCATCTCATCAGGATATAACCTCTGTCACCTACAGACAAACCAGTCTGCACTGCAGTGACGGACTCTTGTTAAGCCTCTTTTCAGTCAGAAGGGAAGGTAACATGATGGTAACAATGAACTCTGGGTCCTTGTTCAGCAGCAGAAAATTACAGTTTAAGAGTGGTGGTGTTTAAAAGCAGAGTTCTTCATTGCATATACTGTACATCACAGCACACATGTGCTACTATGTGATGTTTGTCATGTCAGGCCATCAGCAGCATGGAAATTGTTAATATGATTGCTACTGGTATGTCTGTTTGTTGGCACCCAAAACAATTAAGTAAAAGCAAAACTTGAGGGACACTGCAGAATGAGCTGCTAATTTTCTGTGGGTTTGTCACAACAATTAACTCCTTTCATATACAAGCAAACCATGTGATCCCTTGATCGTATAAAAAAATATTGTCTATTGCCACTGCAAGGTGAAATGTGAACATTTTGGAAATATGGCCCATTTACAGTGGCAATAATGAAGGAAAAGTGTTAGTTGAAACAGAGTGATATTAATAATTAAAGTTTAAAAAAGTGTGTTGATGCAACACTGTACGAGTGCAGAGATGATGTTTAGCCTCGTTTTTTTTTCTTCATATTTCCTCAATAATTCTGAATGTTTGTCTGCCTGTCTATTGAGAGATGAAAGAACCTTGATTAGATCATAAATACTTTATCAAAGCATTAATAGTACACACACTCACACACACATACACACACCTTTGATGGTGTCTGATGGCCTTTGTTGTTTCTCCCAGATTGACAGTAATTGAACCGATTCCAGCAACATTAAAGACATAAACCATCCAGTCACAAGGTTTTTGAACTGACATGACAGGACAAAGCAAACCAATCCAATGCCTACGATATGAGATGACAGGACCTCCCCGCTCCCCACCGACCCAAACCCCCATCCATCCTCTTAGAAATGTGCCACCCATATATGTTTCTAAAATGTCACCGAAATCATTTTGATCTGCCCTTCCTCCCATGAATACTTAATGTCTGCACAGATATTCACAGTGCAGTCCTGCAGGGGAGTTTACTGCGAGCACACAGGTTAGCATCACCATCTCAGTGTTTTCCTGCTCCTACACTAGTAGCATGATGGGGAAGTTTTGGTTTTAACTTAATCACATCCATCTTCATTTAATCTTAGCAGCAAAAACTAGTTCAGGACCAGATGAAAGACCAGACGAATAACTGAGAGTGACAGTTTTTATCAAATTATCAAGTCTGCAGAACCTCACCAGCTGAATAACCAATTAAAGAAAAACTGTTCAGATGATAAAAAAGAGTGGTGGACACACATGCAGTGAACATTTTGAGAGGTTATGAAATTAACAGCTTTCTTACATTATTAATTTCTCAATCTAACAAACTGATGGATGACAGGACTATGCTAAAAAATCTTTTCATTTAATTATAGGTTAGGTGGCAGATTTATTATTATTATTATTATAAGTTCTGTAAGTGTGCAGTAAATAACAGACACTGGCAGAAAGCACAGGCAAAGAGATAAATCATCAAACTTGCAAACTGTCATTAACTATTTGACTCCTTATTTTTTTTTTAAAGATTTCAGTGGAAGTCTTAAAGTCAGTGTCGTAGTTACTTATCTATGTATGTAACAGCTACAGTACTTGTTTGTTAGGTTAAACATTACTACAGTGTTTTCAGAAACTTCCAGAAGAAGCATGGAGTCCAAAATTTAGCAGCAGATTGAAAATGTGCAGTTTTTTTGTTTTTTAATCTCCCTTCAGAAGATTACATTTTGGATACAGGGGGTGTTTTGATCTTATTTTCCATTTTCCACTTCACAGGCTGCTCACCACACTTGACTTTGCTTTTCTTCTTCTATCTCACACTCATAATTTCTACACATTTCATCCAAATCTAATCATCAGAAATATTGAGTGTGACAGGTGGAAAAATAAATGAGCAAATAAATGAATGGATGTCAGGACTGACATTTTCTGTAGCACTCTGAGAAACCCCTTTGCACACAAAATTCACGCTTTGGTGTCTTTTGTACAGATGCAGTAATGGTGTAATTCTCCACAAAGGCAGTGACTGAATCATATATATATCAAGCCTGTACTCCCCATTATGAAGGTGCTGTTAAGAATTTCTCCTTTATTATTTGCTGGCAAGCTCTTTATTCCATTTGGTGGAATACAATTTATTTACTCGAGATGGATAGAAAGTTCTTCTTCACACTGTAACATATCTCTCTTGTCTTCTTTTAAGACTAGTCCTTCCTCACTGATATTGTGTGAAGTACAATATCACCTTATATGAACTTATACTTGCAGCTGTGAAGGACTGTATTTATTAATGGGAGGGTTATAAATAAACAGGTTAACTGTAGGAGGCTATTATCATAAGAAGGAAATGACCATCACCATAGTTACTTGTAGGTGATATCTTCAACCAGCTGTGGTATTATATTATGTGCTGTTTTTCTGCAAATACCTCACATCTGCAAAGCAGAGCATTTCCTATGGACTAAATCTTGAGCTGATCTAAAAAAAAATACATTCACTTAATGAAAAGAATAGAGAGATACAGACAAGGAAGTTTAGGGACAAAGTGAGGGGCAAAATGAGATTATTTTCATTTCATCACTAATCATTAATAGTAATTGATCAATTGGGAATAAAACCCTTTAATGTCCCAGAGCTCAGTGTGACATATTCAAATTGCTTGTTTTGGCCAAAAGTCCAAAACCCAAAGACAAATTTTACACATCACAAAATAAAAGACAGAGAAAACCTGTAAATATTCATATTTTAGAAGCTAGAACAAAACATGTTTTGGCATCTTTGCTTAAAAATATACATACACCTGTAATACACCTTAAAAATATATAAATAACTGACTAAATGTTTCATCTCCAGTCTATAGCCACCTCTAAAAGTACTGTGAGGAAAACATAGCATGGTCTAAAGTTAGAAACTAGAAGAAACAACTAGACAAACTGCAAATGTAATTTGTACAATGTTCTCTCCAAAATATTCGTATTTTAAGTGTCAGAGTGGTTCACATTTACTGTCAGAGACCTTTGTAGTTCACTTCCAGTCTTAAGTAAATATTTTTGGATATCCTTTAGTGGATGGAGTCAGACTGAGTTCATAAGGAGGCAGAAAGAAAAGAAGGTGGGTTTATAAGTTCAGGGAAAGACAAGGCCATGGGCCACGAGTCATTTAGCAGTTAATTCATAAGTCAGGTTTCTGCAGAGGGAGATTTGGATGTTTGGATGTGTGTATGTGGGATGCAAAAGGTGTCCACCAGCCGGCTCTGCAGATGTGGATGTTCTGCTAGATTGATTCTCATCCCCAGAGAGAGTTGAGGTGTATATGTGTTTGAGTGTGTGTGACAGAGAAAGACCTATACCCAGCTGAGTATACTACCATTGTACCTATCAATGAGATTGTGCTTTCCTGTTTTACATGTTTGTAAACTCTGTATCTTTGGAGGGTTTCACGCATGTGCATGCAGCAGACATACAGTGCTTATAGTAGTAGTAGTAGTAGTAGTAGTAGTAGTAGTATAGCAGCTTAACATTTATCACATATATTCATACATTATTGGTTGCTGATAACAACAAAGAAATCAGTATAAGTTGATTTTTTTTTTTTTTTCATATCAAATTTCTCACAAAAATAAAGTATATTTTTGGGCCTTGATGTATTGTTATTTGTATTCAATATATTGCCCTATAATATGATGCATCTGTCTCTGGCACAGTAATGCATGCTTTATGGCAGAGACGATGGATGTCTTGGAGAATAACTGAATAACAATGAAGTGTGTGCGTGTGAGATGAAGAAAGAAAGATTTATGTGTGAGTCTCAGTGTTTTTGTGTCACCGTGTTCCCTCCTCTGCTTTGTGGTGAACAAGTTGAGTAAAAACCCTCATATCCTACAAAGAAAGACTCTGACAGTGTTTATTACCAGCGCAGATCCAATTCAAATCAGTTTGATGAGGTCTGGTTCTGGTGTGAATGTCAGCAGGATGGAGAACATCTGTCTGCGGCTGACTGTAAATCATACCCGCCCTGTCTTCACGCCTCCTTTCCTGACAGTCTGAATACTAATGTTACTAAAGTTACATTTATCTATCTGCATAGGGCAGAGAAATAACAGCACACACTGTAACATACACACACAAACCACAACCACATGAAAAAAACTTGTTTACCAGCACGAGCTCAGTAATTGACACATCAAAGACACTAGTATTTTTCTTCTAGTGTTTCTTCTTTTTTAGCTTTCACTTTTTTGTTAACTTCTTTTAAGTTTTTGTGTGTTTATTGCTGATTTCCCTTTTATCAACTCTCTCTGTCTCTCTTTATTAAAACAACTTCGTGAGACATTTTATCATTACCAACCATCTCCGCAGCATCTTAGCAGAAAAAGACAAAGAACACGTCTCTCTCATTTGAAATTTCTCCCGTCTCCTGAAAGCTTGGGTCTTTCATTAATATATTTCTGAAACGTGTCTTTTACATCATGCAGACCACCCTGATGCATTGTGGGAGGTTTATTCATGCAAGTGTTAAAGCTTATCCAGTGTTTAGATTTGTAATAAACTGAAATTGTTACAGTTCAAGTTGAATATGTGAGAGGTAAAATTCTTGACTCTCTGTGCAATGTATGTATTTTAGTACAATAAAATTGGATATTTCATTAATAATATCCACTTTTTAATTAAATCTGATAACAAAAAAGCAGAAGCTGAAAAAAAGACTGGGGGGGAAAAAATAGTGTGTTTCATGCGTGAGTTTCTGAGCTAGTGCTGGTAAACAAGTCTTGGCAATCTACCAAATACTTGTTGAGATTTCTGTCTGGACCAAAGTGGTGGACCAACGGAAAAACACATCACAAGAGTCACAAGAAAAGTGTGATAGAGTTGCTTCCAGTAAATTGCTATGATTTGCAGTAAATTAGCTTTAAATGTTGCTGGATTTTTGAAACGCAGTGGCAAATAAAAGTAAATGGAAAATCTGAAATGACGAGGTGTGGAATGAAGTCAGACAAACACAATGTGCTTAAAAATATGCAGTGATTGTTTGAATGATGTTTTTAATATGGGCAAAAAAAATATAATGATTTGTGTGTTATTACTTGAAATAGATTATTGTAACATGTTAGATATTTTAAGACAAATTTATACAGAAATGCAGATAATTCCTGTGTTCACTTTGAATACATGTAACTGTCTTAACTAATTTCTCCATTTCTTGATGTGATTAGTGAAATTTTAATACAACTCCTCTCATCTTGATCATCTCCTATCCTGTCTTGTCCTTTCCCCCTTTTTTCCACCTTTCATTCCTCTGTTATGCATGTTTAAGGTGATGCATTGGCTTCATACCACCTCTTCTATTACAAAGAATTACTTTTTTGTTAAGTGTTAAAAATCATTGTACACAAACAATGAAAAATTGTGTTACCTAATAAATCTAATAAATCTCAAAACATGTCATGTTAGGCAGACATGTAAAAACGTTTCAGACCATATGATGAAAGCCATTGATTCTCAGAGTCAATTTAACAAATAATTGTCTCCACTTTTTACCCTCTTTCTCTCTTTAAGGTGACATGTAATTGTTTCACCATCAGTGACGCAGAGCTACAGGAAATTGGAGTGGGACTGTATCCGAGGTAACACACACACACACACACACACACACACACACACACTGGGAGTTTCCTGGCTGTTCTTTCAAATACAAGGAAGAGGGGAATTTTTGTTGTGAGGCGAAAACTTGAAAATGATTTTGTTATGACTGTGTATTTGAGTGTGTGTGATTCTTAGGATGCAGGAGTGAAACACACGCACACACAGTGGTATGCACTTGAATCCTGGTACAGAGTCCTGGGTAAATGGGGTGGGATTTGGCCTGTCTACACACACACACACACACACACACACACACACACACACACTGCAGGTATCCCAGCCAGTTTATCTGGCTGTTGTTGAGATGTCAGATGGTCACAGTGGCTTTACCAAAGCCGAGCAAAACCATGTGTGTCTGTGTCAGTGTGTAAGTGCGATTTGTGTCGTAACTCATCCATAAATGATGGGCCCGTTCACAGGATGGTCCCCTGCCTATTCATATTTTAGGTTGCTAAGCAACCATGGGTTTGCTGAAAAGATGGGGATTATTCTGGCAAGGCTACACCTCTGTTCACCCCATCAGTCTGTTCATTTTTCTCTCTCTGCTGTATGTCAAAAACTCTTTCTTTTATTTGTCGACTTTCTCACTTTCCTCTCTGTCTCTATTCTGCTCATCCTCCTTCTCTGTGCCTATGTCTGTCTCATTCACTGCTAATTGGCCTATTGAACTTATGAGGCAAAATTCTATGCTCTGAGCTCTTTATCAGGAGCAAAACAATTCACAGATGAATTGATGATACACACCCTTGCTCACTTGCTGTAATCTACCCCGACATTCCTCACATCACCCCGTTACCTAAACCCACATGTAACAGCCGAATCCTCACAAATACGTTGAAATAAAAACAGGAGGAAGAGATTAACTGACAATATGATACAAAGATCAGAAAGATATTTTGGGTTGAACATCAGTCACAGGTCTGTCTTAGGTGAAATAGTTTTATTAGTTTCAGCTCTACAGGAGACGGTTAGGTAGCATTTTTCACCATGACAAAAGTGGACACATTCAGACACCCACACTGTGCTGAGAAGAGCTCTAATTAGGCGACATGAATAATAACAACCATGTAGGTCAGCCACATTTAAACATGCTTTCCTTTAATTAGAGAAATAACATTCAAACCTGTGAATCCATCAAAATTTAAAGAGACCACAAGTCACTGAGAGAATAATGTGGGATAATGAATGAAGGCTCACTCACAATTTTTCTCCCAGACCATAGAAATGCCACGTAAAAATAGATCAAATTATGTTTTACTTTAATCCAGTTATCTTTTTTATTAATTTCTAAAAGTAATTTCTGCATTTGTCCTGTTAAAACTTTCAGGTTTGGTGCTGCTGCTTTAGTATAGTATTACTCTGGGTGTCTTCACATTGATGTGTAAGACTGCCTGAGAATCCCTAACTGAGAAGTAAATGACACTAAGAAAGACCAGAGATTGTTGAGCCTTTTCTCTTATTATATATCAATTATATTTAAGCACAATAGTCTTATACTGACTGTACAGTCACAGCACCAGTTAGTCTCAGTTGTGTGATCAGATATTATTAATGTGAAATGCAGTTTAGTTAATTAATCTAATTAGTATGCTAATGAGCTGCTCTCCATCAGATAAAAACATTGTTTGGAAGGCTTGATTTCTAGTTGATATTCAGCCTGCAACTTCTCCACTGTAGAATCAAGCCAGGGGGTTACTGATGGTATTACAAAGGCTGAACACACACACACACACACACACACACTCTTTATCTTTTGCACCCATTGTTTTGCTCTATGAATATGATAAACAAGAGCACCACAATTAACAGAGCAGGTTATGAAAGGAGACACACCACTTTAGTATTTTTTCTTAGCCATGTGTGGAGTGACAGTAAATGTCTTTTTCCGGGTCATGGCTGCCTTAAAACTCTCTAATAAAAAATGTCTTAATATATGAAAGATGCACATCAAGTCCAGACTTCGCAATACAGTAAAATCAAACCTTTGTAAATCGGCACCATTCAGAATAGTAATATGCTTTTAGTTTTTTTTTTTTCAGAGCCAAAGCTAGTGCTGTGTAATACCACAATCCAGCAATAAATCGTACCTTGGTGAAGGTTATAATGTTCATGAACTTCCCGTTCATTAAACTTCATGATAATTTCAGAGGCTGCAGTTTGTGTTGACATCGAAATAAGTTTCCATGTGGGTGAGGGGGAGGGTGGGTTGTATCGATTATAAATATGGGAAATGAGTCTTTGTTGTGACAGAATCAAGTACCCATTGTTCCCTGATTTATTTCTGTGTGTGTCTGAGGGAGTGAGGCTGAAAGACAGACAGAAATGAGGAGTGACATTTGTTATGACAAAGGCAGAGTACTCATTTTGTCACACTGCGCAGGGAATTACCGGTGTTTCAGTGTGTCTAACTTTTTGCCGGAGCGTGTGGTTCATTTGAGCTCTCGGTCTTAACATATCTATGCAGGTTTGACATTTTGACTAGTTACATTAACAGATGATATTTAACCACCTAACTGTGGATACAGGGCACCACCGAGGCACTTGGCGTCCCTGAGGTGTCACACTACACTGGCTGACAGATATATGGTAATGTTCAGAGAAATGTGTCACTCATCGTGTGTTTTTTCTCTCATGAATATGTTGGCACAAGTAACAGTTTCAGTCAATACTGGTCTCTGTAATTTGGACATGAAGCAGTGGCTCAGCAGGATGAGGCTTGATTTGTATTTTCCAAACACAAACACGTTAAAATTTGTCTCAGGCTTTTTGGTGGGCTGTCTGTCTCTCTCCTCACTTAGCATGCTGCAGACATGGTATGATACAGAAGATGAGTGTTTTTTTTGTTTTTGTTTTTCTGAAGTGAAAGAGAGGCCAGTCAGTGTGGTTAAAGGAGACGTGTACATATGCAGATTTTATAGGAAGAATCGTTGAACATTCGATTGCAGATAAATTTCTCTACATTCTCCCACTTTGTTCCCCATTTCCTTCCTTCTCTCTTCCCTGCTCCTGATTTATCTTTCCATCTCTCCTTTTCTCTCTCCCATCCATTCCCTCTCTTCTCTTTTCACCTTCTTGACTTTGCTTCATTCATCTTCTCCTCCCTCTTCACTCCTCTATCTCTTCTCCTCCCATTCTCTATTCCCATCACTTCTCCTCCTCCCATCCTCTGGTGTGCTCTCTCCCTCCTGCCCCTCATCATCTTGTTTTCTCTCTCCCAGTCTATCTCTGTTAAACCATGACTGCAGGCCAAACTGTGTGATGGTGTTTGAGGAAACAAAACTACAGCTCAGAGCTGTTCGAGATATCAACCCTGAAGAGGAGGTATGAACAAGAACAAAAAAAAATGTGACGTGGCCTCTGCATTTATATCTTCTTCTTTATCCACAATATTTATTTAAGGTCTTTATTCACTGTTGTTATTAATGGAGGGTGAAATGCCTGAGGCTGTTTAATGATGCATAATCTGAAACCATATTATATTTCATGTACTTCCATGTACATCATTGCAGTTATTGTCTGAATATTATTGCACAAGTAACAATGAATGTTGATGGATATCTAATGAACCTAATGTTATTAAGGAATTATTAAAGTGTAGCCTGGTGAAATATCACTACACACAAAGATGACACCTCCTGACTTGGCAGCGTTTTTGCCAATGTTCCTACTTTATCATCCCTCCTGACTATATGTAATGAGATGCATCCACACCATCTGGACCAAGACACACACTGCACACTTTACTCCTACTGTATCTCTTTTCTCTCCACTCAATTTACACAAATTTATATCCATTTTATATATATCCATTTTATCCATTTTAGATAGATAGATAGATAGATAGATAGATAGATAGATAGATAGATAGATAGATAGATAGATAACAATGAATGTTTTGCATTGCAAAGCAACATGTCAAAAATGCAAAATAAAATACAATAAAACTGTTCTGTCTTGTTCAGCTCACTATAAGCTACATCGAAACACTGTCCCTGACTGAAGATCGGCAGAGACAGCTGAACGACCAGTACCATTTTACCTGCCACTGCCAGCGATGTGACTCTCGTGATAAAGTAAGGCACTCAATTGTTTTTCATCCACAAAAACAAGCTTTATTTCCATACACTTAACAATCCAAATATGAATAGTTCAGTAAGGTCTGAGGACAACCTGCCCAATGGCTCCAAATTATTTTGTAATATTAGAATCTGTCAAGTATTTAAAATCATTGCTGATCTTTTTTTCTTTTTCTCTGCTGTGAGATGCATTTGTGACTTTTGTTGTTTCATGAAACACTGCTGATTTGTTTATCGGTGCATAACGTGTTACAGTGTACCCTTTCCTGTCCTCTCCTCCTATTCCTCCTTCACTCTCACATACTGTCTTATCTCCTGCTGTCGTCCTCTTCCTCTCTGTCACCCTGTCACGCTTCACCTCTTCACCCCCTCCACCTCCACTGCCACCCCCCTCTCTGACCACTTACTGAAAAATGAGAAAAATCATCTTGTCTTTCAGCTGCAGTTTTCTTTTCCATCCATCTCAATCCACTCCAGCTTTCTGTTCCAGTGTCTTCCCGTCTTATTCTCAATTTCTATGCTTTCATTTAACTCTCTCTTCTTTGTCTTCTTCTTCTTCCCTTTTTTCCCCTGCCTTCAGTTCCACCTCTAGCTTTGTTCTCCATAGGCTGCATATGGCACTTGGGTCTTACTTTACCACAACACAACAGCATGTGTCGTTGTGTGTGTGTGTTTCTGTGTGTCTTTGACACAAGGTAGGAGAGAGTACTCAGTTGAGTCTCTGAAACAATGGCGTTCATTTTATTCAACCCACCTTTGTTCAGCATACAACACACACACACACACACACACACACACACACACACACACACACACAGACACACACACTCACTCTCTCTCTCTCTTTAATCTTCAGATGATAATGGCAGGTTGCTGGGCTGTGACCCAAAGTTGTCATGGCGACTGATGACTGTTGACATCAAATCTGGAAGATGGTGTTTGTGTCTTATTGTTATTTTTCCTCTGCGCATATGCAAGCTTTTGTGAAAACAACTAAAATGTTCCTTTAAAAATTATTTTATTGTTTATTATCTTGGGTTTTATTTTTTAAAAACTTTACTCATTTAATTGTCTTAATTATCCTCAGACTATATTCACTAAGCAGAGTGCTCAGCATTCAGACTAATCTCTCTCTAAATGTTGACACCTCCAATACAAGGTGTTGATCCGGTGGTGTATCACTATATACAGTATGTGTGTCCATCTGTGTCTAACACACACACACACACACACACTGCTATCAATGCTTACTCCATCTGCTCCTCAGACTGGTGCTGTCTAAGCCTGTAAAGTATGGCCAAGGACATATAGACATCAGTGTCTGCTTTCCTCTTTTCCCAGGATGGACTCATGCTGTCTGGTGAAGAAGCAACATGGCGCCTGTTGAAGGAGGCTCTACCCAGACTAGAAGGACAAAAAGCAGAGTCGAGTATCCTTTACATCCAAAATCCACTACATCCACATAAGAATGTGCAGCTTTCATCAGCCCCACTATAGATTTTGCTCTTCCTTAAGTGATCTTCCAGATTGGCAAGCACTTCTACAAGGCTGTAGTCATTTATTATCAACCGTTGGTTGTGATGTGCCTGATGAAAATCTCTACAAGCTCAGAATAACAGACATGGCTCTAGATGCCTCCATCCACCTGGGACACTGGGAGGAAGCTTTGAGATATGGGCAGAAGACACTTCCAGTATACAGGTGTGTGTGTGTGTGTGTGTGTGTGTGTGTGTGTGTGTGTGTGTGTCAGTGGCCACTGTATGAGGAAAACTAAAAATCTGTATGAATCAGAATCTGGTTTATTTTCAAGTAGGTTTTCACATAGGAAGAATTTGTTTTGGTGCACAACAATATAACAGAAAGATAAAGGAAGATAAAGCAAAATCAGTATGAATGGGATCTGTGGGGATTTAAAGGAAAACACCCTCTGCCATTAAATCTATATTTATTCCTGGACTGACAGACTTTCACCTTCCTAGTATGAACAGAAATGTAAGGAGAAGGACAAGAGTAACTCATCCAAAGTGCATCTGAAGTGCAACTCCCTCAGTTGAGGTAGACTTGTGTAACGGTCTTTACCAATAAAGATTATAACTTCAAATAACTTTGAAGTAATAACTCAGAGTGTTACTCAGTCACAATGCCCCCACAATCCTCACAAGTCTTCCATTGGGTATTTTATGAGTCTCAGACAGATTACTTCAGGCAGGATGTAATGAGGAAAAAGGGGTACTTTATATATCATAGCAATCTGTTAGGATAACATAAAGTGGATGCTTTGCTTGTTTCTGGTTTGAGATTGAGCGATCAAAGTACTTAGTGACTAGGAAGACTAAGAAGATTTCACAGTGAAATAGATCTGAGTTATTTGACCTGGGTAGGAGACATGGATTTCCTTGTGTAATCCCTGTGTAAAGCTCACGAGGACTGGTTTCAGAAAGTTAGAGTGAAGAAGATTGAATAGACAGGAAAAGACTGAGAAAAAAGACTTTTAGTAATGTCTCAATACTTGCGTTGTTTACAGATTTTCACCTCATCACTTATCAACTGATCAAATAATGGATGGAGTTGTGTGGACAGTCATTGGGGTGTTGTGTTTTTAATATTGCTTGTTCTCTTCACAATCACAATCTTCACAATCTTATTGTATATTATAGAAAACATACAAATGTCATGCATACCTATAACCTTAAATTGTTGTTGTTAAATTGTTAGGCCATAAGAGCACATTTAGTGAGTGGACATATAGACACTAAATCTATCTAATCTATGTGAAACAGATGGTGGAGTTTCAAACTCCATATTAAACCTAAACGTCAGATTACAGTAAATTGCATCAACAGTTTTCTGTTTCTGGTTTGGATTTTCCAGTCCCCACACACAGCCTCCTCTCTGTGCAGCACACTGTACTTTCCATCTCTCAAATTTAACATTGATCCCAGTGTGTGTGTGTGTGTGTGTGTGTGTGTGTGTGTGTGTGTGTGTGTGTGTGTGTGTGTGTGGGAGAGAGAGACTAATTGATCTTTTGTGAAGGGCAGAGCTCTCGTGGCACAGCCTTGTTCTCACATTGACAACAACATATCCACAAGAGGGAAACAGCAGCAGAGCCTATCAATAAATAACTAGACACGGAGCAGCAGAAAGAGAGAGATGGTGATGAGAAGAAGGGGATGGAGGGTTCAGTGTCATTTGAAAGAAACTGAGAAAAATTGGCCTCAAGGAAGCAAAGGCGAAACCAAAATGAGAGATGGTTTTAGGGAGGGAGCAGAGAGAGGGGTTAGGTGAAGATGGAAGTGAGCAGGAGATAAAAGAAAAATGAGGAAGGGGCAGTGGAGAGTGGGGTGAATGGTGATCAACAACCTGGCGAAGAATAGAGGGGGGAAGAGGATTGGGCAAAAATGACATTTGTTTAGAAAAAGGAAAGAGAAAAGTGAATTATGAAATGAGGAAATCGGGAAAAAGAGTGACAGGGAAACACTGAGCATTACCCTGGTAAAGTAAAAGAGAATATGAGAGAAAAACCTTTCAGGAGAAATAAGTGAGAGAGTGGGAGGAGGATCCTCCATATTCATCTCCTATCTTCCTCTGGGCTCTTCAGATGGCGGAGAAGAAAGATAGCTGCAGGAGTTCTCTGTCTCCCTCTTTCTCTTGTCCTTCCCATCATTCTGTATTCCTTTCTTCTTTCTCGATGCAGGTTTTTTTTTTCTCCCAATTTTACTTTTCAATTTCTGATGTATAGAGAGGATTCTTCCCTGCATTAGTGTGCAAATAATGCACACCAGCTGCAGGCTGTACACACCAGGCTTATCATTATCTTGATGCCGCACATATCTTACTACTATAGACATGTTCACACACAGATGCGCGCACACACACACACACACACACACATATATATGCATATATATATGTGTGTGTGTGTGTGTGTGTATATATATATATGTATGTATATATAT
>CM076648.1:6729242-6809242 GCA_038496675.1 Rachycentron canadum | reverse complement strand
CCACTTGACTTTTCATGTGACTCAATGCACAGATTCGGCTTTCTGTTAAAAACTATGATTGTTTTTAACTTCATCAACATTGTGTCTAATAAATAAAATTGAAATTAATAACAACGAACCTTCTTTAGCTGCGTCTTGATGCTACTGAAAAAAATTTAAAATTTTAATTATATTTTACAACATACAGTCGTGGTGTTAGTCCATAAGTAAGTTGTGTGTGTACTGTACCCCCTCCCCCCTTCTCTCTTTCTCTCTCTTTCACTCACACACTTGGACAGAGAGAGAGAGACCCATAAGCACATTCCATCACAGACACACTCTGGGCTTAATTTTGAGGTCACACACTGACAGAGCAACACACAAAAACAGGGATTAGGATGGGAAGTATGTGTGATGGATATGTATAGAGGAAAGGTGGATGTTTTGAAAACCTGACTTTACTAAAACAACACACACACACACAAAACTATGGCTATGAGATCATTCATCATGATGGAATCTGCAGATTACACACAGGAGACAGGGGCCTACAGACCCACTCACCCCTTCCTCCCCTCTCTCCCTCTCTTTCTGTCTCACTCACTCACGATCACACACACTCAATCTTCTGTCTTTGTCAGGACACTCATTGACATAACTTCCCACGTTAGTCCCAAAATGCTACCACTGCAAATTGATGACATAATTTTTTAGAGAAAACCTGTGTGCCAGTACTGTGACATGTTGAAAAGCCCAAATCATCATCCTTCATGCATCCCGGATCAGTCAGCTGATCAGTCCGTGTTATTCATCATAAAATGTTTTTTAGTTATTGATATAACCACAGAATTACAAAAATTATGGCAGCAACAGTAAGTTCTTCAAAACCTTTTCCCCAATATGTGGTGAAAAGAGGAAAGGTTTGAATAATTGTATCTTAAGGAGACTGAATGACAGTAAAGTGAATACTGGATGAAGACGTGCAGTAATGACTGTAGTGGACTCAGTGTCTGTCCGGCTGTACAATACTGCTATGTCTACTTCCATTACTCACTTCATTGGTTCTGTTGCTTTCTGTCTCTCACTCTCTTCTCACCTCATAACAGCTATCAAATTAGATTTACTATCACTTAACCATAACTGTCTACTGCTCTTCCACTCTGTCACTCACTCTCTCTCTCTTTCTGTCTCTCTCACACCCCAAAGGCTTACAAATTAAATTCACTATTCTTTCACTCACCCTTCTGCAATTTACGCTCCCCCATTTTCAATTTTCACTTTCATTCCAGAGACACTCCTTCCCTTTGTGTTTCTCCCTCTGCACCATTTCTCCTCTATGCTCTCTTTACTCTACCCCTCTATCACCCCCCTCTCTTTATCCTCACATATCTTCTCGTCATTCTTATTGTGCCTTTACTGAAATCCACGGTCTGTAATCCAAATATATTTCCACCACTAAAATCGAAAGTCACAGGAGTGGAACCTGACGCCTTACTCCCCAGTTCGTTGGCAGGCCTCACTAAGTCCACTAAATTATCATCAAATCATTACATCTGCAATATGCAATTTTCTGGGGTCTCTCAATAAAAATCAAAATGTTCACCTTTCACATTAGAGTCAGTGTTCGGATGCCACCTCAAAGGGTGTGGGACACGAGCTAATGTTGGTTCATTTCTGATAATTTAGGATCCAAACGTCTGATGACTAAACTCCATCATTCTTTCAGACAACCGCAATGCTGATGCATGCGGTATATAGTGGTATATAGTGAGTATAAAGTGGTTAGAAACATTTGGGATATTATAGGTTAATAATAACTGTATTTTGTTGAGTTCACAACTCAACATATAACATGGGTCTAGTTGTTTTTCGACATTATAGAGCAGAAAAGGAACATATACCTTTAGGTTAACTATTGAATTGTAAGGTTTAATCTGATTACTGATTGTAAGGTTTAATCTCTGATAATCTGACAGTGGTTGGATTTCATTTCATTTCTCCTCAGCTGCTGGTTCCTCGTACAGTGTCTGTTGTTTGAAGAGCCAGAGATGGTAGATTTTATCCCAGGTATCATTTCTCAGTGATTGTCCTGCCTTGCGCGGTTCAGTGATAAGGAGCTGGTGGAGATGACTGTATGTTTTTGATATCCGTCTAACCTCCTTGAATGAAAAAGCAAAATAAACTGTATCTCACCATTAACCTTGATTGTCCATCATGTCCTCCATCTTCACCCTTTCATCTTTGGTTGGGTTTCATCATTATCAGAGCGAGCTCTTAAAACCAAAGGACTGTTCAGATGAACAGTAACTGCTTCTATTACAGCTATTTAAACACATGAAAAACTTTACCATGAGCCGTTTGTAATAATGTTCAGTCATGTTAGTGACAATGGCTGAAGCAATGGTGATGCTGATTGGTCAGTTGCATGGATGGATTTCTGTGGCACATCTATAATCCGTAAAGGACGTGTACTGATATACTGACCTGTGGAGATTCTTGGTCTCGTCCCAAATATTTTTACCATGTAAAGACTAATCTTTTTTGTTTTTTAAAGGGGGAACACCACACTGACTGATGTTGAAATTTAAATAACTGTGAAATCCCTGTTTACATATTTACAAGTGAATATATTTTACATGTCAACTTTTTCTCTGTACTATAACAAAACACATGCCCAAGAAAATCTACTTTTATTACTAAAGACTTAATCAGAGGGACAAATAAATCAATAGTTAATAGAATTGCTCTGTGTTCAGCTGTTTTAGCCCCAGCACATACTTGCGCTAAATCCACACAGCTGCCTTATTGCAAATGTTTATTTTAAGTAGCTGGAGAGGGAAAGTACCAAGAAGATTAACTTGTACAAAACAACAATTACTTCAAGACAAAGGCTAAATGGAACTAACAATTTTCAAATTAGTTTTCTAGCTCAAGAACAACAACAACAACAACATTGAATGCTTGACTTTAGTAAGGAAATTAGTCTCGCTATCGTGGGCAGAAAATGAAACTCTTCCACTAGCCTGAGGTAAATGATTTAGCAGACAGGTGAGATCAGAAAGGAGAGCACTACTCAATTTGGTGAACGATGATTGCATATTATTTGTCAAAAATTGCAGAGGAGCTCATTCTCTTGCTCGCTATATTTTCCAAATTAAATGATTTTTGTAAAACCTGCAATTTTAGAGTCCACTTGTTTCCCTATTTTGTCCTCCCTAACCTCCCCCATTTTATTTCTCTTGCACTGCTTCAGCTTTTTCATGCCTCATTTTTCTTCTCGCACTCTTCTAAACTGTAATCCTTTCCTTTTATTCTGCCTCACCTGTCTCTCCATTCCCTTGCATTTCCTTTTCGCTGCCTTTGCTCTCCTCTCTCTTCTCATCTATTCTCTCCCTCTTTCTCTCATTCCTTCCTTCTCCTCCTTCCTGTTCCCTGCTGTGCGTGGGTGATCAAAGCAGGCTCAACAGGGCAATATGTCACCTAGAAAGCTGCCTACAGGGCAGTAAAGGTCCAGACACGCACACTTGCAGTGGAAACTAAGTAATATGTGGTGCAGTGCCGTGTGTGTAGGAAAACAGTCTTTACACAGATATATGTTCATGTGTGAGGATAAAGACAGACCTCACCTCTTTCATCCCAGTGAAGAAATTGGAAATTACAGGATTCATCCTTCATGCATGATAGAAAGCAGTCCTTGTGAGAGAGTTGGGGCCCTGTTGGCATGGATATGTGATGTAAACTCCTGTAGACACTCAACTCTTTTGGCAGATGCTTTTATCCAAAACGACTTACAAGAAAGGGACATCACTAAAGCTTCAAGAGACCTTGGTTTAAGTACTAAGTACTATTCATTAAGTGCAAGAAGACCAGATAAAGAACTGCACAGGTAATGCACCATAAGAGCTAGTCAGTGTGGACAGGAGGTGCTCTCAAAAGATATGAGTCTTCAAGAGATGCTCTGATAGCACTGGGTAGCTCGTTCCACCATCAGGGAACCACAGATGAGAACAGTCTGGACCGCGACTGCCTGCGACAGAAGTCACTCTAAAGGCGAACATTAGTGAGTTTAAATTGATTCAGACAGTCTTGGGTAGTCTGTGTGGGTCAGTGAGCAGCAGAGTGAGATGTGCCCTTTTGGGCTGATCAAAGACCACGAGGGCTGTTGCATTCTGGGCCATCTGCGAAGATTTCACTATGCACCATGGGAGGCTCACCAGAAGAGAGTTGCAGTAGCCAAGTCTGGACCAACAGCTGGGTGATGCGTTGAATCACGTAAGTCCTTATTTTTCTTGTTATACACATCAAGGTGCATGACTATAAGGCAGATGCTACATGGTTAGAGAAGAAGAGCCAGTCATCAAACATGACGCCTGTGAGATGAAGAGTGATTTTGATATTCCCATCATGATGTAAAGACTAATTTAATGGGATGAAGAGTTCGGTTTTAGTGTCTTAAAGGGAAACTTTTTAAATATTTCCTGTGAAAAGCTGACGTGATGTGACAGATATCTCCATTGTTAACATCAGTCACAAGATAATAGATTCCAGGGAAAGTCGACTGACTAAGACAGGAAGCTGCAGTGGAAGTAGTTTCTCTGAGGTGATCAGTCATTTCTCAGGATCACAGGGTTACACCATGTTTGGCAGAAATAGCTTTATCGTTACAAATTTAGAAATACCCTGAGGAAACAATTAAAACCATTGAAACTTTGGAGTGATGAACAGTGGACTACCTGACAGCAGCATTTCCCAAAAAGCAAGTGACTGCATCAAGTGTGTATTATACTCTGTAAAAATGAAACTAAAACGGCTGTTACCTCATGTCCATTTGTTTCCTGTACATGGGCACAGAAGGACAGTTTGTTTTCTTTCTGTGCCCATGTACAGGAAAAAAATACCCAAGATATGGTTTAAAACAAATTTTTAAAATCTTATCTTAAGAATGGCAGCATCTGGCATATTGTATATGCCGGTGGGAATGATTTGGATTTACTGAGGCGCTCTCAATGTCTTAATGCAGAGAAGTAAGTGCAGTAGACTTTCATGTTATAATGTGTGGAGTCATCCATCATCTGCCTGCCAGCAATATATCAAATATATCTTTTAAGATCTATGATGTGTTTGAGTCATAATGCAAACTGTGGGCATTTCATGGGACTGGGACAGACCACATGCCAGATGTCTGGCTGATACTTTGTTGACTGTTTTGTGTTGAAACAATGAAAGGTCAGATGTCAAAACTCTTCCAATACATTCCTTTATTTACATCCCCCCATCTTGCTCTTCCATCAACACAGTGTGTCAGACCACATTTCCCAGAAACAGTCAATCTGCGGAGGACAGTTTGATCATACATGGATACATGAGACACACGAGCCGGTGAGAATCATGCACTTGATATTCACTAATCTGCATCATGATCACCTGTCATAAACCAACACAGACAAACTGGACAGACAAAATTTGCAGTTCTGTCAAGATTATCCAACATTTGACCCTTGACAGCCGAAGAGTACTAAATTGCCCCTCACCAATGGACAGGATCTGTTTTTTGAAAATGTGGTCTGACTGAGACGTTAACACACAAATACTCTTTAAAAGATGCTATGTGTCAAATTTCCAGATAACACATTATAATTCTTGAATTCTCCTATAAAACATGTAATAGCACATACATCAATTTGTTCATTACTGACTGTATGTTGTTATCATTTTTTTTTGTTTCTTTTGTTTTCGACATAACATGAATGTTTTTTTTATGCACCTGACAATGAGTGCATCCCTTTTAACTTGGTGAACTCAGTTAAAAAAGTAACCCTTATTTCTGAAAAGTCCATGAAAAATTATGTTTTTTTTCCATAGTTATTGCTCGAATTATAAAGCGCTACCGTAGTTCATTTGGCAGTGACACATGGAGGAAGAAACCTCACACATAGCATTTTAAAACAGGAAACAAGTACAGGCCATTTAGCTCATTCAGAGTTTGGGTTCCCAAAACATCCACTGCAAATGACACAAGGCCGTAGTTAATACTGTAGAATGTACTTGTTTCATTTAAGACAAAACAGCTGTTTTCATGCTAAAATGTTTTCCTCTTCATATGTAAAAAAAATTACCATCGTTTTAAATTTTGCTCAGAATTTACTTGACTGAAATTCTTGTGTGTTAGAACCAGATCTGCCCTGGATGTGGACATTTTAGGAAACCCAGACCCCTTACAATCCCCAACAGCAACAGCAGGAGCAAATGAAATCAACAGAAAATATATAAAATAAATGATGAGCGCATATATGTTATGTGTGCAGTATATATTTATATATGACATAGGCTCAGCAAAGTATGTACAGTTTTTTTTCTTTTTCTTAAATGCATAGTAACTTTTTAAGATCATAAGGTGTAAATAAATAAGAACATTAATAAGAAACTTTGCTCTCCTGAGCTCAAATAAATAAAAACTTCTTTTGTGACTTTCACAGTGAACTGGGAGACAAAAGAAACGAGTGGAGACCTCACAGGAGTACTTTGCCCACCTCCGGTGAAAATGCTTCATGCATCCAGGCTGTCAAAACATCTTAGTTACTATAATAATTGCTCACTAAATTATTTCATGGCTGCCACTGCACAGCAGATGAAATTATAATTGTTATGTCTTTATATCAAGACCTGAAACATTCAAGGATATTTTCTGTTCTTGTGTCAGTCCAGAGGAAAATATAAACTAAAAAGTTTGTTCTTTTAGGATAAAGATAAATTTAGCACTCCAAATCAAACTGACATCACAGCATTTTCTCTCCTGTAAAATCTATACCTTCTTTTACCTCTCAGACTACAAGTGGGATCTCCCAGAATGCTCTCTGTTTACTGGGCAAAGGGCATTCAGAAAGGAGGGTGGTGGATGTTGACGACAATAGACAGAGATGCAGAAGAAGCATTCGAAGGGTATTGTTCTGTATTTCAGAGAGAAACAGACTCTTTCAAATATTTATATTTGTACAAACATTTAGATCATAAACATCTCAAGCACCATAGATAATAAATATTAACAAATTTTAAGTGATGTTATCCATCCAAAAAATGGAACCAGGCAGAGATCTATGCCTCATAATTTGGTCGTCGCCATTTTCTTTCTTTAGTTTCATTCTTTTCTATATATTTTTTGTTATTCCTTTACGTCTCTAAACAGTACTTGAACTATTTGTGCAGGCCATATGTAACGATAATTGTCGTCCCTATGAAGTATTTCAGTCTAATTTCACTACTTTGTTCCAATAATATAGATACTGAAGTCCTGAAAGGCAAGTGAAAAAAAATACAAACGACCACACTCTAAATTGGACTAAACTTATTCCTTTGAAGTGATTTTTAACTTACGTACTCTAAACATAACTAAAGACAAGGTACATATCATAAGTGTTTGCAGGTTATGCAACATTACTGTTCTGTTCCTTCCTCGGGATATAAAGGTATTGATTGATGGCTTTCTACCAGAAACTCTTTGGGAAGTCAGGTGAGATGGTTTCCCATTTCCTCACGGGCTCAGCCAAAGTGACCATCGAATTCTTGGTCACCTCTCTTTACCAAGGACCAACTTCCCCAATTGTTCAGTTTGGCAGCCAGTTTTAGGAAGATTACTGGTTGTGCCAAACTTCTTCCATTTTTAGAATAATGGAGGCCCCAATAATGGGAACCATCAATAAGCAGAAAAGCAGAAAAATATTTTGTATCTTTCCCTATATCTGTGCCTTGACACAATCCTGTCTCTAAGCTCTGCATGCAGTTCTTTTCACCTCTTGCTTCAGGTTTTATGTATTGTCAACTGTGAAACCTCATAATAGATGGATCGATCAGTCAATGGAATGACCACAGGTGGACAATGAAGGTGTAGAAACATCTCAAAGATATTTAAGAGACGTTGAACCTGAGCCAAGTTTCAAGTGTCGCATGTGATAGCAAAGGGTCTGAATACTTATGCATTTATAGCCCAAGGAAGGAACAAAACAGTAATGTTGCATAACTTGCAACGTTATATGTAGCTATTGTTTAGTTATGTTTAGAGTACAACAAGATATTAAAAATACCCCATAACAATAAAAGAATGTTAACTTTTTAGTGCGGATGAGGCCTGAACTTAACAAAATGTGAACAAATTGAAAGGGTCTGAACACTTTCTGAATGCACTGTACCTTGTGTGCATGGAGAAATTAAAGCTATGAACAAATGTTCAGTGTAGACTGGGTAGTGGTGCTCTTCAGCTTCCTGTGGTTCACAAATACATCCTGACATTTTTTGTGAATACTAATAATGAAAACTATTTTCACAAATGAAAAAGAAAAACTTTAATTGTGATCATTTTTAATTATTAAATAAAAATTTCACTTGCTTTTTAGGACTATGGTGTAAAGGCCTTAAATAATTTTAGTTTTTAAAATGTATATCAATGGGCTTTTCCTGTCTCTTCCACATAATTTACTCTTAAATATCTTTAAAACCTATTTCCATTATCCTACTATCATACATAGTCTCTACATGGTCCCATTGCACTCAAATAAAAAAAGATACCTTATTATAAAACACACACATTGACGAATCATTCATTTTCTTTTAGAATAGAGCAGAACAACACAATACAAATATCAGACAGTCCGCCTGTCAGTCAGTCAATGGATGTACTTAACACTGGATCAGAGAAAAGCACTTTCATTTCCACTCCTATGTGACTCAGACGTTTCATTGCTTTGTGAACATGAAAAAGCCATCACAACTGTATCAGGGGAAATATATAGTACGTAAGCCCCAGAGGGACAAAATTCGGGTGTGCGCTGTTTGGGAGTAAAGTCAAGGAAAGAAATAACACCACAACAACCTAGTGATAGTGTTTTTTTTCTCTGTTTGAACACACATTACTCTGTGTCCTGGAAAATCAGTTGTTGGTCCTTGTTGTTGGCAACAGTTTTATTTTTTTTAAAGAGGACTTGGCGTTGGTCTATATTTATTCTCTTAACTTTTTTTTTTTTTTGGTTAGGGATCCAATCAGTTTGAATTTAGCCTCATCTCTCATTAGTTTAACAAATACAATTCAAACATACAGTATTAGTTTGCTTATAATATAGTGAAGTACTGACCCACAGTAAAACATCACATTTAGTAATGGCTATAAATTCAAAGATTTTCCACAGACACTGATCTTCTCTGTGTGTGTTTTTTTCTCTATGCTAGCACCATACTTACTGCATGTACACATAATGAGAGAGAAAGAGAATTGGTCTTGGTATTGTTGAAATGTCCACAAGGCACTTATCTAAATCATTTTCTTTGTCCTACTGTCTTTCTCTTGGTCAGTCTCTTTTATCAACTGCACAACAATACCAGGCCATTCTGTATTTAGCACTGTATTTACAGTCAATGGCTCTCAACTGTGTGTACTCTAAAAAGTGCTCTTCCAAAATGATGGGAGATCCTTCATCCTTCTGTTTAAAAAATGGCGGTTTTTGTACCTTTTCCCCCCTTTCCTTTACATACAGTGCTCTGGAAAAATGTGGTCACTTGATCACATTTGATATTTTTTTCAAATTCACAACTGTCATCTGTCTTATCTGATCAAAGTAGCCTGTCCATGAGATGCTGTTCTGTGACTGTGTCTGAGGTTGATTTACAAATCCCAATGTGAAATTCTTCAAGCTCATCAGTCGTAGGCCTGTTTGATATCGCCATGTTTTTTTATCCCTCCATCTCTCCATCCATCTGCCCTTCTGCCAACATACATCTGAAGATAGTCCATCCCTGTATCCCCTCCTCAATCTATCCATTCATCCCATGAGATGCATTTATTTAGGAGATATTTTGTAAATTTGATTAACACTTATTAAGAGTCCAGCTGTGTGTCTACCTCTTTGTCCTCCTGCTTTCCTTCTCTCCCTCTGTCTACCGATGTCTTGAGGACACGTCAAAGCAGGTGATCATCATGAGATGGGCTTTGCAGAAGTTGACTCTGGTCTCCAGTTTGTCTGTCACTGTCTCCAGAGCTTCCAAATACTCCAGTGAGTCCACTTCATAGGCCTGCTGTAGTTCAACTGGATAGAGGACACAGAAAAAAAAGTTACAACATGCTAAAACACTGTTGTATTAACTCTGAGTTAATTTGTCAATTTAAAAGATAGAACAGATGATATTTTATATTTTTATTATTATTAACAAATCCTATGAAAAAAAAAGAATTGATCCAAATAACAAGTATAATTTTTAGCACCACAGTTGTCCGATGTTGCCCAAAACCAAAAACACGTAATTCAGCTACACTGTTGAACTGGGTGATATATTCCTTTACTATGATGAACATCATGCAGCCATAAATATTCAATATATATTCAATATCAACAGGCTGACAACCATTGGTAAAAAAAAATATGATGGAGAAATGTGCACGATTGCTTCAATTACGGACAAAGTTTTTTGTTTTATACCTGTTGAGAACCACTAGTGCAAAATTTATGAAACACACCATGGCAAATGTCATCACTCTGTTTCTCTCATACACACGTGCACATCCTGATGCTTACACTCAGTTGTCCATTTGTGTGGCTCCAGCATCAGGTACTGTTTGGTTTGTTCCAGTTCTTTCTTCAGACACTGGTACTTGGCTCTGACTTCACTGATTCGCTGCTGGCGGTGCTCCAACAGACGGAGCTTGGCGCTGACGTACACCACCTCCTAATACACAGGGAGAGGACACACAGGCAGATATGGATTTTACTCATCTTTATTTATCCAAAGGGGTACGTTGTGAAACACATGTGCCTTCCTTTCAGCAGCAGTCCGCACTAAACAGTCACACCTAATTGACTCAGTGTGACAGCAGCCGAGGACATTTGGACACTGAGCAGCTTCACTGAAGCAGTTGGGGGTTAAGTGGCTTCTTAAGGCCACTGCAGGGAAAATCTATATCTCATGCTTTTCTCTCCCTCCCTCTCACAAACCTCTCTCTTCTCCTGAATCCATGAAGATTTAAGAGTGGGGATCCAAAAAACCTGCAATATGCATTCATTTGCAACAATTTCATTTCTGCTACGTCTTAGGAATTTAGAGGGACACAGAAGTAAGTCAAATGTTTTTTATTAAAAACACTCACTATTCATACAGAGCGTAGTGCTAATGTTTATTCATTCATTTTGTGAAAATCCTTACTGTTGCTTTTTTAAACCTGTTGGTTTTTCTCCTTTCTCACTGAAACATACAGCAGCTCAATGTTTCTTTTCTCTCCAGCTCCCTCCTCTTGTTCTTCTGTAGCAGCGGTTCTGTCTCACTTACTGCCACTGAACGTGTCCCACAGCTATCATTCATCAAATCAGTTTCAGTGACAACAAGTGCAATCTGCCACATAGCCACTGCGTCTCTTTTTCTCTCTTTCTTTAATTCTCTCTCTACATTAATTTTTCACTCTCCCTCACTCCACCACCATCCTATAGATTGTCACATACTGCTTTCTTTCTTTAACCCTTTCTTACTTTCCTTGTTCCCTCTCTTGTTTCTAAATACTCTCCTCCACACTGACAACCTTCACTTTAACCTTTCTGAATTTTGGTAAAGTTACATGTCCCATTTTTACATGTCCCCCTCTAACACGTACCTCACCCTCCTCCTTTCTCCCACTCACCTTACTCCCTGCTTTGTCTCTCCTCTTCTGCAGTCGTTCAACGTCATCTATTTCGTATACTTTGATCTCAAAGGTTTCTGTTGTTGCTGTTGCGCCCCGGAGGTTTGAGGGAGCTGGGGGACCCAGTGGTCCATCGACCCAGCAAGCACCTGGACTGGAGGAGGAGGAAGACGAGGAAGTGATGGCCTGTTTGGATGAGCGGTGAGAGGGTGAGGAGGAGGAGGAAGAGTCCAAGGTCAATGCCGGGATCAGACGACGACGTTGGAGGCCTGTAAGTACAAATAATAACATAATAATAATTAATAACATAATAACACCATGAATATGGACAGTACACAATGCAAAGTGCTTTAGCATGGCTTAGCTCACCACTTACAACTTAAAAAAGAATAGATTGTGAAGACTGATACTCTTCTTACATCTGCCATTAATTGTGTAATAACAGAGTGGTTGCCTGAATATTTCATAGCAACAAGGCTCTACAAAGTAACTGTGTCCAGCCAAGAAAGGATCTGGCACATAAACACTTGTACAACAACAACAAATTGGCATTTTTACATTTCAGTTCTTATATGGATTAAACAAATGATATATAAGATGTTAACTAGTGAGCTTTAGTGGTGCTAGTTGGCAGATTTTGTTTCCTTAAGACAGAGCCAGGCTAGCTGTTTCCCCCTGTTTCCAATCTTCATGCTAAGCTAAATTAATGGCCACTGGTTGCAGCCTTATTTTGAATGGACAGACATGAGAGTGGTATTTTTCTTCTTATCTAACTCTGTAGCAAAAAAGTATTCTTCCAACATAATTAAAATATATTGTTAGGCCCATGTGGCTTTTTAGTTACTGAGGATCATTCATGATGAAAAGGTAACACAAGAAAAAGCTGTTTCAAGCTGTGCATGTATCAGTGTTCAGCCATACAGCACATACAGTATAACATAGGTGTCTTTGAACTCAACAGGAAAAAGCTGCTGGTTCCCACTTTACAATTTGCTTTTGACTAGTTTTGATCAGGGAAAAGAGGAAGAAAGGCCATGGATATGAAAGCAGAATCTTAGGAAGCTGAGGAAAGAGATCACGTGTGGGATGAAAAAGTAATATGTGATTGAAACAGCAGAAAGAGAGAGTGTGAATCAAGATTAAAAAGTTTAGTCTCTCTAGTTTCATGAAGCTCATAGATAAGAGCAGCAGGTCAGTCTCTAATCTGCCCACTACGCTAGCATGAACACACACACTCCAACGTGCACACGCACACTCTGCATAGAAATTGCCTGCCATCTCAACAGAAATTTGAGTCATTAGATTCACAGGGAACCGTAAGATAAGGTGTGTGATAGAGGGAGAAAGTGGTGATTTTAATAAGGTTGCAGCTGTCATTTAGTCCCAGTGCAGCACAGAGAGGTCAAGCAGAGACATTTGTATTTCATTATGTTCTAGGACATCGGGGGACGGAGGAAGAATGAGGGTCTGCAGGGAGGAGAAGGAGCAAAAGGAGAGAGTTGTGAGAAGAATAAATGAAAAAAGGTGAGGCCAGGTAGACACATGGAAGAAAAATAGACAAAGGGGTAATGAATGCAGTCTAATGGAAATCCAGCTCAAAAAGAGACTCTGCTGGAGATGTGATTAACATTTCCATTGCACGAACATCTTCACACATCGTCTCAGTCTGTGGCACATCTGTCCTCACGTCCATTTACTATTTATACTCTTTTTGCCTGGATTTAGGACTTTGCATTATTGTCTATCTGTTATGGACACAGCCTCCAATACTGTCTTCACCTCCGTGTATGACAAACATAGGCCAGGTCTTTTCTGTCTTGTTTCCTTCTGTCTTTTTTGTGACAGTGGCGGTGGCAGTGAATGCCCTCTCTAAGCACAGAATCAACCTGTGTCCTAAAGTAAAATGAGAGTAAATCCAGACTTTACGCTGCAACACAGGAGATGAGGTTACATCTTACACGCATGGATGGAAAGGGTTTTTCTAATTTAAATCAATAATCAGAGGCACACCAGGAAGAGCTGCCTCCCTCCAATCTGGTTTTATGCACATATCCATCCTTGTGGTTAACCATTAGCACTCTCGCTGTGTGGTGTTCTGGTGAATATATATTCATTACAGCCTACACCAGCAGATTCCTTTTACCATTTCACAGATGGGTGCTCAGGGTCACCTTTCCTACCTGGCTCGTTCTGCAACCACAGCTTTCTTCACTTTTGCCTCACCTGCCCGTTGCTCTTTCACTGTGCTTTACTCTTTCTATCAGTGACCAGTAGTTACTAGTCTATTTATATTTTAAAGCTTTAGAAGCCTCTTGAATACACTTTGTTAGGGCTGAGCTTGTCATGGTCAAGTGCTGAGCAGGGGTCTTAGAAGTGGACAATAAAGAGTGCATATTGATCACAAAAGAAACTGATTAAAATTGCTCTTTGAATTTGGTGTCAGTTTTGTCCATTCATTCATCGGTTCATTCAAATATTCACTAACAGAGGCTACTGTGGATTTTTCATTTGATTTCAAATTTTGACAACAATGTTCTTGTTGCAGCAGTGTAGTGGCAATTTTAAAATCTGATATAGATCGTTATGTAGAGCTTAGTCTTGATGTTCCTCTCAAGTCATTGTGGCAAATGACTCCACACAATAATAAGCCAACAGTCTGTCACAGTCTGTCCACACAAGTGAATATTAAATAGGTTGTGACCTGTGTTGCTCCTGCTCTTCTTGCTGCTCTTGGAGCTCCGTCTGGAGGAGGTGGTGGCTGTGCTGTGTTCACTGAGGGAGTCCTGAGCGGAGGAGGTACTTCCTGTGTTCTCACTGCTGTCCCTCAGCATGCTCTCATAGCCACTGCTGCCTCCACTATGGTAAAACAAGGCTGTCTTCCCCATTGCTGGGGGCAGCTCGCCACTCAGTACACTGCTGTTAGGTCAAAAATAAAGTCACATATGTCACATATGTTATATTCAAAAACAAAATGGTTTTTGTTTCAAAAGTACAAAAAATATTGTGTAAGAATTTAAAACTTTATATTACTCTTGAACTTAAGCTCATACCTGTTGTCGCTGGCATGGCCGCTGCTGCATCTATGTGGTTTTCTGGGGGCTGTGATCTTGCTGTACGGAGAGGGCAGTGTTTGGACCACTGCTGCTCTCTCCTCTCCCAGGCTACCTCCACCACAACCACCACCTCCTGCTCCAGCTCCTCCTCCACTGAGAAATCAAGTGAATTTTAACCACAAACTGATTATTTTCAGGAGATTATCAAATGGTATAGAGGTGTCTTGCTCTGTCTTCTGTACCTTAGCCCTGTTTATTGTCATGTCAGCTATGTAATTGATCTCATTCTTACATAGTAACAGTGTATTAAAGCTATGTGTATTAGTGTATTATTATTAGTGTAGCAGTGTATTAGAGCTAAGTTGTCACCTGCACATCACATAAATTATGGTATATGGTATTATTATGGTGGTATTATAGCTATTTTACACTAGAAAATTAATTAAAACTTACTAACCTTGTCCCTCCAACTCCTCTTTCGTCCCCAGGATCTGTGCCTCCTCCCTGGGCATGGCCCCTGGAACGGGAACCTGCACTTCCCTGAAGGAGCTCAGATATTCGACCGTTCACAGCCCGGAGAGGCAGCTTGGCTGCCAGGCTTCCCCCTCGACTGCGGCTCAGAGACTGGGTAGACCAAGATCCAGGGGAAGATCCCTGCTGCTGCAGTGGGCTCTGGACTGAGCTCTGGGGCTGAGGAAACAGATAAATGACAAAGGTGGATAAGGGCCATGGCAGCATGAGTTGCTAGAAGTTATTATTAAATATGTTATATGACATCATGAATGAGTTTATGAGTGATGTAAAAGTGGTGTTAGAATAGGATAGGGTTTGATAGATAGTGTGTTAATTCATGGTAAAGAGATATTCATACTTTTCCATTAGGAGGAAGGCTGGAGCTGCGGCTGGTACTTTGGCTTAAAGACTTGGTAGAGAAGCTCAGAGTCTTGGTGCTGGAGGCAGACAGACTCCTGGCTTTGGGACTACTGGTCATCAGCAGCTTACTGACAGCTGAGATCTTTGACTGGCCACTGGTTTTGGCTGGTGACTGTGGAGCACTGCTTGGACCAGGACTGCCACTGAAACTGGGACTATTAAGGTTTGCAGTAGGAGAAGATACTGATCCAGCGCGGGTGAGACTGCGCCCAGTGCGGGGCATGGTGGTGTCACCCCTAACTGCTCCTACTCCCCCTCTCAGGCTCTCGCCTCTCTCCAGGGAGAAGCAGTCATAGTGGTGGGAACCACTGTGAGAGCTGTGTACCCGGCCCAGAGAGTTGGTTCTGTTTGCAAGCTGCTCCAACTTGGCGCTGAAAAGTCTACTGCTGTCTATGCTGGAGCCTCGTTGTCTGGTGACACACCCAGATATCCCTGCATCATCTGCTGAGTTGCCCAGCAGTGAGACCCCGTGACTTGGTTGATGGAGAGGGCTCGCTGCCCTGTTACGCTGGTCAAGGCTGGACTTCCGTACCGGTGGCAAAGGTGGGATGCCCCCCTTCTTGTGAGAGAAAAAGCCCTGTTTTCCAGTTGATCCCCGGCGGTCAAGTGTAGCCCGGGGACTGCAGGGAGTTGAAGTGGTGACGCCAAGATTACGGTACTCGATTCCATTGTCTAAGCCATCATGTCGGTTAAGACGGTGCCAGCCACGAGGAAGACTGGCAGTACGGTGGATATCTGGACTGTACATACTTGTCATGCACTCTCCCTGGGTGACAATGGTGACCATCTCACAACCATCCACCACTCTCTTAAAGGAATCTGGAGATGACACAACCTCACCACCTGAACTAGAGCCACCATGATCCACACCTGGCAAGAGTAAGAAAAAAAAACCCACTTAATTTAATTTGAGGAATTTCGAATCCACAAGTCTATTATTTTGAAGACATCATTACTGTTTCTTACCATCTCTGCTCCGGTGGTCTCCAGTCCCAGCTCCAGTTTGACTTAAATGGTCTACCTCCCTTCTCTCTGGTTTTGCTTCACACAGAAGCTCTCTGGACCTCCCATCCTCCATGCCACGTTTCAACCAGGGGTCTTCAAAGCTCATCTCACTGGAAATGGAAGCTAGAAGTGGTGCATTAAATTTCCCTGTATCTTTCATTAAGCTGGTCTTGGTAGGTGAGGAGAGGATGGCTGGTTCTTGGATGGGTTTGACAGCCACACATGTGTGAACACTTATTGTGGTCTTGAAAGGGGAGAGGTTACCAGGTCCTGCCAGAATTTGAATGTTAGTTTTAGCCATGGAAGGAGGCAGTTTCCTCAGCCTGTCTTTGGTTGGGGTCCCTTTATCACTCCCATTCTCTTGCAGCACCACCTCTCCCTCCAGACTTCCTCTTCGTGGGCTGCCACAGCTTTCATAACTGCCCTGGCCTTCGACTCCAAAGATCTGGTTGGGTTCAGGATCAGCGAGGGCCTCCCCTTGCTGGCTCTGGGACTGGCTGAAGCTGTGGAGAGACTGGTCAGCTTCACTCCCCATGCTCAGATCACTCATCCAGGAAGAGATGGGTGAACCACAGTTAGACATCACTGTGGCTAGGGATTCACCTTCTATCCGCAGCTTGGCCATTGCCACCTGCAAAAGGAAGCAATACAATCAAGACATTTTGCAAAGGAAAAGACAAAAGACTGCTTGAGGACGCATGCCCAGATACCAAATGAGTTACTCTTACTGCAAAGCAGAGTCAGTTGCACTAACCTCTGCCATGGCAACAACCTCTGTAACTCCTGTGGTTGTGGCCAGACCTGTAGCCATGTGGTAATCCTCCACAGCTCCCTCCTCAGCACTACCAGTGATGATACCAATGTGCTGAGAGCCTGAAGCAGCAGCAGTGACAGAGACACATTCGCTATTGAAGCTGATGATACTTGTTGGACGACAGATCAGGCCTCGAGTCTCCATGAGAGCTGCAGCATCAAGGTCCTCCCCACATCCAGAAGCCACAGTGTACACCAGTTCATCCTCCCCAAGTGAGAGAGGTCCAACAGATATTGCCAGTCCTGTGGCTGCAGGTAGAGGCCAGAGAGATGAGATTTCTTCATTTTCTAGTTGTTCTTGGTGCTGAAGTGCATTTCATGTCACAACTTTAAAAGTTTGAATGTGACTCATAACTTATTTTCATCCCACCACCACCCCATTACACCCCCTTTGTAAAAATAGCTATGTTGTGTTGCAACTCACCATCCTTGTGCGTGTCCATGGGTATTGGCGGGACTTCATCGTCACAAAGTGTCTCCGCTGAGCCCAGGCTGGCAGACAGAGATGGAGTTGGCTCTCGAACTTGTGGGCTCATGCCCACAGGAGAAGTCCTAGACAGCAGGGACTCTGTGGAGGAACGGCCACTGTCTGCAGCCAAACTGTCTGCAGAATCAGAAACACACATTTGGCGCCATAATTAATTTTGCCATCCCAGTGAAGTATACGTGCACCCACTGGTGCACTAGTAAATTTAGGACTGAAATCAGAGTCTGATGCCAATTTCAAAGCTAGGTTATTACCTAGATAAACTGTGTTGTGCTCAGATGACTCAGTATGTGACTGATCTAATATGCCTTGAGCTAATTATGTAGACTCTGTTATAACCGTGTAGAATTGTTGTTATAAAACAGCAATAACAGAAAAATCACTCTCACTTTGACAAAGAATCGGTTCAGATATGAATTATTCTCTGTCTCTATCCAAATAGATACATTAAATGAAAAAAACAACAACAAATCTATCTAGTTATGTGTGTTGTTACAAGTTAACACTGGAGTGCTACGCAATTTAACTTAAAAAGTCACACACTAAAAGATATACACAAAATGTCTTTGTGTGTGGTTCTTTAAAACACAATGTAAAAATCATATAAACATTGAGTCAATATACAGTAACTCTGCAATGGACTTGCACTAAAAGCATTATTTAGGCCCTATCATTTTTAAAGGGGAATATATTTAACAAAGTGGAGAAAATGTTTGAATTTCAGTTGTCATAAATACCATTGTCATATGTATTTCAAGGTTTCAATAGGAATACAATCTTAAAGCATAAACTTGTAGAAAGATGCATACTGTCTGAGGTCAAAGCATCCGTAGCCTGACCATCTTGAGCCAGAGTGTGCGAAGATAGAGGGGGAGTTGCCGGCATCACACCCTTTTGCGTGTACACTTTACACCGCTGTGATGGGGAGGACGGAGGCCTGAGGAGGACAAGAATCAGACATTATGGGGCCAGTCCAACTACAGAAGATTTCTACAGTCAACATGCATTGCCGGTATGCATGTGTAGGACACCTGTAGTCTGAGGTTTTGGTCAGGCTGGCAATGCCAAGGCGTGGTGATCCTAGCGGGCGCACCTTAGCGTCAGCGTTACTTCCCACGTTCAGACTCTCATGGCTGCTGAGATTGACAACACAAACAAGGAGACATCATGTCAACTGAAATCAAATGTATTCTACAGACTAACAGGAACATTTTCAGGAAAAATTGCTCTGCCTAAATAAAATTCACACCATTTATTTTTTTTTCTTCTGGGCATAGAGCACCATCTGTCCTCACCTGTCTTGTAGTTGAGAGCCTTTGATCCTGTTCAGGGGGTTAGAGGTGATGCTGCTGCTTCCTGTCACACTTCTGGTACTAGTAACTATGGAGGAGCCAGAAGTCTGGGCAAGGCTGTGGATCATTGTCTGTGCCAGCTCTGCCTCCTCCACCACCTCCTTGATCTCCTGCAGCTGCTGATCATTGGTCCTCTTCCTGGAGGCTGCTGTGGAGGAGAACACCGCAGTACCTCCTACAGCACATGCAGAGCCTGGAGATATTGGACAAAATAGTGGGGCCCAAAGGTGGGTTGCAAGAATAAAAAAGGGAAATGAGGTTGATTACAAAACTACACTGAAAACCCTTAAAGCTTTACTATCTTTTACCTGTTTTGGCTTCTGTATCCAACACAGTAGCAGAGCCAGGAGCAGCAGCAGCTGAGGTTGGGACAGTTGAAGATGGACATGGTTCTTGTTTGGCTCCCTGTTTGCTCGCTGGAACCTCTTCAAAGGGGAACTTTGCCACCTGAACAAAGGATCGTATTGATGGATGAAAAATGGAAAGGTTTTGTTCTTCATATGAATACAATAGTTTCATTTGACTGTTGATAAGGGAAACTCATGTACCCATGTACCCATGTATGTTGCTTTTATTTTGTAAGAAGCTTCAACGTTGCATGAAAATAAACAAGATCCATTCACCCGTTAACTGCATTAAATCCTGCTTTAGTGTCATATAAAGAATAATAAATAATAAAAATAAATTTTTTCAAAAGCATTATTTTAAACAAAATTGAAAGCAAATGTGTCATAAAATGGAATGAAAATAACCACAGCAGAGAACTGTGACACCAAGCAAAGGGTTTTCAGATACATGCAAATATGTTTGAATAAAGTGTTCAATTTGTCAAATAACCTGTCAAACTTTCAATATACAATTATATACAGATCCCATCTGAATGGAGCAATGAAACCTTTTTTTCTCTGATTTGCATTCCAAAATAAATTGTTTTTCCTTTAATAGAAAAGGAACAGAAAACTTTTATTACCTCCTCACTGCCATCAATACAGTCCAGTCTCTCCTGCAGCTCAGCAAAGGTGTTGCACTTCAGGCACTCGGCTCCTTCCTCTGGGACAGGGGCCAACGGCTGCCCAAGAAGTGACTGAGAGGGCTGGGGCAGGGGCTGAGTGGAGACACTGGGTTGGACCTCGGGCTGAGGCTGAACCTGTTGGAGCAGAAATCACAGAGAAGTAAGTAAAAAATATCCTTCTAAATAACAACTGATCTAAACTCTAGGTGTAAAGATATTTAAATTACCTTGTTCTGGGCTCCTGCTGCTTGGCTTTGACTTTGTGTTTGATGCTGCTCTGATGTTTTTCCTCGAAGCAAAGCAGGAATAATTGGTACAAATTCTGGCGGTCCCTCGTTGTCTGTCAGCTCTCTGTCTGACACGGCAGCGCCATTCGGTCCAACATAGATCACCGTGTCACATGACTGCTCACTGCTCGAATATTCGTCAGGGTCACTGGACAGCCGCAGCAATGGAAGGTCAGAGTCAGTGTCACCTCGGTGATGGAAAGGACGCAGATGGGTCGGACGACGCATGCGGCCCTCTTCGCAGGAGCTCTCTCCTCCAGAGGAGCTGGAGGTGTATTGCTGCGGAGAGATTGGATGACGGGGGAAGTGAAGACAGAGTAGGGTGGTGAGAGAGAAAATATTCCCTTTTTAGATTTGCAGAGCCTTTAATTGACAGTTCACTGTGGAGTGAGATGGGAAAGATGGAGAAGAGAGAAAAAAGAATGACATCCATGCAGCTCCTCGACCAACATGCAGCCTACCCATGTGACCCACTTTAATTATTCTCGTTTCTAACCCAAACTGGCACCTTTAGATATCTCGTGACTTCAGTTTGTTTTCTGAATTAAAGCTTTATTTTTAGAGCCCTGAAGTCCTCACTTGACTCTACTTATTCTGATGAATAATATTGAAATAAGTGAGCATGAGATGTGAAAGGTGAGAGAAGGTGTCAGCAGCACTTTGGGCACAAGTGGTTTTGATGGAAAAAGAGGTGAGGAGGTGATAAAATGCATAATGTTTTGAAATCAGGTCAGCACAACAGCATCACTGTTTAAATTAAAGTAAAATCAACTTGCAAAGCCAAGATTTTGACATGACATGGACACTGATTAAAAGCTGAACAAGTGAGTTGTGTGTCTGTGTGTCTACAGCACATTACCAGTGTCTGAAGCTGTGTTTATCTTGAACTTAATGTACCTAAAGTTTCAATTTTATTAAATTAAGAGAAATTATCTCCCAGTTTTAATGAGACATCAAGGTTTGATTAAAACTCACCACGGTGACTTTAGTTTTCTTCTTTTTCATGCGGAGGACGCGGGAAGCAATCTGGATGGTAGAAAGGGTTTCTGAGAAATCTCTGGGTGAGGCAGAGATGTGAGCAATCATGGTGGTCCGGCAGTTCATGTTGCCTAGCGACTCCCTTAGCAACATGGTCAGCTTGCTGTCCCTGGTAACGCACATACACTGAGATGTGAGCACTACAGACAGGTTGGAAATGCACAGTTACTCAAACATGTGACAAATCTGGTCGATTTTCAGACAGCCACATATGTCTGACATTTGATGAAGGATTATTAACAGCTTGTTCTGGTCAAAAGACAAGAAGGAGACTAAGGTTATAGTCTATCTTACAATGAACCCCAAGCTAATATATTGATATAAATGAATATTTAGTGGTAACTGTTGATTATGTCTATTGGTAAATGTCAAAAAACACATATAAGGTTGCTATTTTAGACTAAAGCTCATGAAGTCTGAAAAGAGGCACTCTGGATATTATTCGGTCTAATATTGGGAGATGATCTATCTCCCAGTGAGATTATACCAGCAGATGGGAGAGTAAAACTAGGCTGTGTGTTTAAGAAAAGACTTTCTCCTGGGTGGGCTACTGCAATCATTCATAGTCTTTTGTGTGTGTGTGTGTGTGTGTGTGTGTGTGTGTGTGTGTGTGTGTGTGTGTGTGTGTGTGTGTGTGAGGCCTGCAGGCTGACAGTGAGCACAGCTCCTCTGTGGCCCAATACCTCATGCTGCTGTCCCCCTTTTCTAAAACCACAGCCGGCAGGCATGTCTCACACACATATGTGTACATTCACATGCACACAAACACACATATAAGCATGTACACACTCCTAGCTTGACCTCAGCTTTCTCATCGATGCTCTCTTCTCTCCTCCTCTCCTCTTCTCTCTCTTCCTCTTTCTCAATATGGTGCCTCAGGCTTCAGTACACCCTCTTCTCTCTCTCTCTCTCTCTCTCTCTCTCTCTCTCTCTCTCTCTCTCTCGATCTATCTCTATCTATCTCTATCTTGCTATATCTCTTCCTGAGATTAATGTAAGTAAATTCATGACTCATGAACTATTCATTTGCATGTTAATTCAAGTGCTGAGGATGTTGGATTAGACCTTACACTTCAGCCTGTGCTAGATTTATTACAGTGGTTCTACCAGGCAGGACCACTGTATGCAACATGATGCTCTCCATTAAAACTAACCTATAATGAATGCAGCTTCTAAATTCCTAGATCACCATCATTACTGCAAGCTAATATTACGAAGCGAACATTAAGTAGGCACTTGAGGAGTTGTACCTATGTATGACTGAACCAATAAATCAAGACAATGTAGAAATTCCTAAAGTGCAATGGACTTTTTATACCTAAATTGTCCAAGGGCTGCAATTTTCAGGCTGGATATTGGAGTACTGAAAAACCCACTCTATCTTTGGAGTGTGTTGACAGAGAGACATCAATCAAATATGTAGGGAGCTTTATGGAAAAAGGGGACTTTGCCAGAAGAGAGAGGTGGCAAACCAGATGGGAAGTGATCTGATTTTGGATGCGAAGCTTTACTGAGTCCTTAATGAGGAGGGTTGGCATAAGTGAATCTGTGATGAACATTTAAATCTACACAAGTATGTTGTGACTGAAACATGGGACCTGCAAGTCTGCTGGCAGAAAGGGGTGACACTGAGATCCCTTGATTCTTGCAAGCGCCACAGTGTTGATTTTGCGGTGACAGACAACTATCTGCCTCTTTGGGAGGCTACAAATACACAACAGGGTCCAACAGTCGACTGATCAGCTGCCATATAGTCATTGGTTACCCGGCAACAGTGCTGGAGCGGGACTGGGACTGGGATGAGATCAGGATGAGACCCTGTTGTAAAAGTAGTGAAGCGTTGGGAGAAAAACTCCTCATTTAACTTTCTTGAAATGAATGGACCAGAGTTCTTGGGCTGTGGCTGGATTTTAACACATTTCTGCTCAGTGAATTGTGATTCTGTGGTGACTGAATGTTACAGACTCACACTCAGTTCTTGGATGTACTGAACCATCCATTATAAAACCTGTCCAAATCCCCTCACAGTTTGACAACAGTGTGAGTCACCAGTGCCAATCCAGACTCAGAATAGCTTTGCTTACAGCTTCTGTGTTGGATTGCAGGTTGTTTTGGAATGTAAATGCAAAAGCTGCCGATTAAATTAACCCAGTAAGGAGCACAGAGCTACAGCCTTAAGGAGAGTGGAAGAGCAAAGAGGAAAGAAAAGAGGAATTAAATCAAGGGAAAGGTAGAATGAGGACATTTAAAAGTTTGGCCAGCATACTGTTCATATTGTGTACTGCCTGGGTGTACTAAACAACATTATCATTTTTTCCCATTACATGTTTTTTTTTTTCAATTTTCTTCCAGTTTTAACATCTTTTTCCTCTCCCCTCTCTCTCTCTCTCTCTCTCTCTCTCTCTCTCTCTCTCTCCTCTTTGCTCTCATTGCCAGTCAGTTAACCAGCAAAATTAATGTGATGAATATGTAACAGCAGCTGTTGTTGTTTATAGCATTAAGTCCCCGAAAGCTGAAGCAACTTAAGAGATCTGACGGCTGCTTTCTTTTCCTCTTCTCCCCCAGCTCCTAAACATCATGCTATCCTCCTCAACCTACCTGTCACTCTTCTACACACTTCTCTCACCAAATTGGACCTCTCATTTTCTCCTCTTCGAATTCTACAACCATTTTCTTTATTCAAAACATCTTTGCACTCTCTGTCCTTTTCTCTTATCCCCTCTCCTCTCACGCACACATACACCTGCACACACAACCTTACTTGTATGGGATGTGTTTGCTTCCATTGACCAAAGCCAGGATAACGTTGCCGAGGGCGGATAAAGAAAGGCATAGTGGGGCTGAGCTGGGTGAAGAGGTCTCCCTGCTCTTACCGCCTCCTCCTCCTCCAAGTACTTTGACATCGCAGCTGCCCAGGTCCAACAAGTGGAGGCGACTGCGACCTCCTGACACTAACAGTAGAAAAAATAGGAGGAGAATGGATGAGGAAATAGAGATGATGGCAGGGAGGTAAATGTAAAACATATTGCTGAATCTCTGTAGTGATCTTTCTGAAAAGTTTATTTTACATTTTTAAAAAAGTCCTGAAGAAAGTGATTGACTGACACAAGTGACTGTATCCATAGTAATTTTGATTACTTTTGTATTTAATAATACTTTTAATCCATTAACACTAAATGTCTTCAAATAAGACCATTCAAATATTAAATGTAGTCCTCAGTATAGACATTGGTGTAATATCCTGAAATAATTGTAAGATTGTGTGTCAACATTAGCAAAGCTGGAGTTGGAGATGTTTTTATGCATCCTGTAGCCACATACTGAGAATATTAGTTTTCTAAAGGTTAAAAGTGAGAAATAAATATAATCACAGTTTGTGAGCAGCCATAGCTGTAAATGCTGCCCCTGTTCCCTGTCTCACATCAGTTTATGTACTTTAACATCCACATTACCTGCATTTGATATCTCTGCCTCTCTCTTTTTCTCATACTTACAACCCCCCCCCCCCCCCCCTCCTCTCTCTCTCTATCAGTGTAAACACACTGAAACAAATTATTATCAATGATATTTTGGGCAGACATCTGTCACATCTCTTTTTGTCAAACACAAAGAAGCACACACTATCCCCGTATTCTCACCTGGTAATTTATATAGACATGAGTAAATGCGTAATATGACTGTGAATTAATCTTAACACTGAATCTATAGAGGGATCACACAGGCTGTGATAGGTTTGTCTACAATTCTGTCAAGAAATCTGATGCTTAAAGCTCCCTGTTTATCCACTGTGACTATAGGTAAATAGATTCATCTGTCTATCATTATTGTTTACACCCACTCTTTCCTTTATCTCACATGTGCTGAAGCAATATATTAATAGCAGCAGCATGTTTGTGCCTGCCTTTATCCTGCTATGATTATCAGAGGGACTCATAACAGGCAGTGTATGCCATGATAACAACAGAGCTAATAGTCAACAGCAGTAGAAGCACAGGAGCTGTAATTGTTGTTGTTAAATATTATTGTCGATAATTACATACAAAAAAAAAGTAACATCAGTAATAACACTAATGACAGTAATTACAGTGTTGATACAAACAGCACTTACTCCCTCCTTTTCCTGTTTTTTCCATACGATACTGGTATATGTGTAACGTAAACAGCATGTGTGAGTTCCTATGTTCTTCTTCGGTGGTGTTTGGGCGTTGGCTGCTGTGACGAGCTGCTATGGCCGCATCCAGAAACCAGGCTGCCTTCTCTGGGGTTGGAGCACGCAGTTCAGACTGGTTCTGAAGCTGGAAAATTTGGGGGAAGAAAAAATTTGAGTGATCGGTGTTTTTATTGACAGAGAACAGTGAGTCAGACAGAAGGGAAAGTAACACTTTACCTAATCTGGGGTGGTCTCTGTTTACCTACCAAGAAGTTTCCAAACACTGATAATATTGTGCATTTGGAGGAGTGATGGTATATTCTAATAAAGCATTTATAATTTGCCTGCGGGTATTGGAGAAAGAGAGGGAAGCATGGATGAGTGAATGGGAGAGAGAGAAACAGAGCGAGAGGGTGTATGTATGTGTGTGTGTGTGTGTGTGTGTGTGTGTGTGTGTGTGTGTGTGTGTGTGTGTGTGTTTGTGTGTGTGTTTGTGTGTGTCCATGTCTGTAGAGTTGATGTATATATCCAGTAATTGGACTCATCAAGCAAAGCTGCTGATGCTGTCAGAGACAGTGATTGGAGTGAGAAAGTGTGAGAGAACAAGGCAGCACTGTATCGTGAGTTCAAAGACACATGAGCACACACACTCATCATTACTAAAAGATGATCCATTCAAAGCCAATGACCCAGTAACCAGCACTGTTTGCACTTTTATTTAATTTTCCTATTCAATGAAAAACTTGTTTCTCTTTGTGAAAGGGTGAATGTGTGTACATGAGTAGACTTATCTTTATCTGAGTCCCACGTATAGTATGTGTCTACAGCCAAGGGCCACAGAGCCGAGGATAAATGTTCATGTGTTACTTTCCCCATTTTAATTAGAAAAAAGGTAATGCCTTTATAATGCAACCTCATTAGGATCCATGGCCCTAGGTGAGCTATATCACAAAGTATTATCTCATCTGCTGCTACAGCAGCAGCCATTTAAACTGAAACCAGCGAGGTCGGGGCCACTCCATAGCATGAATACAACAGTAAATTTGATTGAAAGAGCAAACTGTCTTTGATGGATTTCTCAATTAAATATAAAAGCACTTGAAGTATCAGAGCCAGAAAACTCAGTATCATCTAAAACAATCAGAAGTCTGTTTTGGGGGCTGTGTTAATCATGTTGGTTTCAGTCATAGTCATATTAAACAGTATGACTCATCATGAATGATGACACACAAGGCTTTTTTGATGTGTCAATATCTGACACTGAATGAAAACATGTAAACACAGTGAGATCTAAACACTGTCTAAACATGCTGTTGCCTTCACCATGTCGAGCTTGTGTTTTGAAGAACTGGGGTGATTTCATGTACATCTGTTGGTCTGATCTATTTTCCCTCTCTCTACTGGTGGGAGCAATGGGCAGGTGCTGCCCTCTGCCCAGTGCTCTCTTGTGTTTAGGCCTATCTTTCATATTTTTATTCTCATTCCTGTCTTATTACGCTTGCTGGAGTTTGGTGGAATCATTGTATTCCTATGCAATGAGAGACTATTACCAAGATTATGGGTGTGTTCACTTCATTTTTTTAAATGCCTTCTGAAAAGAGTGGAGGGGTAGATGGAGAATGACATGCAATACAGGTTTCCTCCATTTAATGCAGTTATTGCAGTTAATGGAGTTAATTGTCTAACTACCCCTAATTTGTGTTCTTATTTTCAGTATTTACGCTGATGAGTTTTACAGCAAAAAATACAACCAAGTTGTATAAAAAAAGAAAAAATTACAAGAAAATTCTTTAACTGAACACTGCCTTGTGTGATAGACCAAAATTACACATCTATAAATTAGTTTACTTACACTACAGATTTGGCAAGGTACAAATTCCCTACAGCACAACAAGGAAACACAGTGGTTTGCATGTTGGTTTATACATTAAACGTCATAACTGTTTGATCCAGTAAATTGTTCAACCATTAACACTGAAGTGCTCCCTGCTGGACTGTAGCAGTTTAAGACTTTGCCAGCAGTTCAAGGAGACTTCTAAACTCCAACTGGATGTATGAAGATCACAAGCCACGAAGGATAATGCTGCTCGCATGTACTGGGATAAACACAACAGGGGTTGACCCAGAGCTGAAGAACGTGTGTGTGTGTGTGTGTGTGTGTGTGTGTGTGTGTGTGTGTGTGTGTGTGTGTGTGTGTGTGTGTGTGTGTATGTGTGGTGGGTCTTAGTGACACTAAATGTGTGTGGATTCAGACATGTTGCAGTGTGCAGTGAGAGGTCCTGACCCTTTTTAAGACAGCTCCTCTAAAAACCCAGCTTCAGAGGGATTAGAGCGAGAGAAAGGAAGACAGAAACACAGACAGAGCAGACTGAGAATGCTTTCAGCATCAGTAGACACTAATCCTCTTCTTTTTCTCTCTGCTAGATGAGGACCAGCGGAGAGACAGCCAAGTGAAAGACTGACACACTGACGGGCTCATACACACAAACACACAAAGATGATTCACAAGCTGCACACACTTTGTAGCCTGTGTTTGTGTGTTTGTGTGTGTGTGTGTGTGTGTGTGTGTGTGTGTGTGTGTGTGTGTGTGTGTGTGTGTGTGTGTGTGTGTGTGTGTTACCCAGCTTGGAGTGTCCAAAGCAGAAGACACAGCCATCTGCTCCATTCACGACCGACTGAATCACCTCGGCAACCGTTCCTGCGCACACCTCCGCCTAGCAACAGGCAGAGAGAGAGAGAGAGAGAGAGAGAGAGAGAGAGAAAATGGTAAAGAAAACATATAGCTACACATGTACCATTTGAGAACTGGTGTTCCAGTGTTTTTGCCTTTTATTATAAACCTTATCAACCATCTTTATATTTGAATACAGAAGGGGATTTAAACTCTACTCCAAAATACATTACATGGACATAAGTGTTGGACCATCACACCCACCTTTGGTGCAGGAGGGATAATGGTATGGGGTCGTTTTTAGTTCCAGTGAAGGAAAATCTTAATGCTTCAGATCACCAAGACATTTTGGACAACTCTATGCTTCCAACTTTGTGGGACCAGTTTGGATGAAGGTCCTTCTCTGTTCCAGCATGACTGTGTCCCAGTGCACAAACAGAGGTCCTTAAAGGCCTGGTTGGGCGAGTTTGGTGTGGAAGAACTTGACAGAGGCCTGACCTCAACCTCATCCAAAACCTTTGGGATGAACTAGAACGGAGGTTGCGAGCCAGGCCCTCTCGTCCAACATCAGTGTCTGACCTCAGAAATGCTCTTCTGGATAAATGGGCAAAAATACCCACAGACACCCTCTGAAATCTTGTAGGAAGCCTCCCAGAAGAGTGGAAGCTGTTATAGCTGCAAAGGGGGGACCAGCTCCATATTAATGCCTATTGATTTAGACTGGGATGTTATAAAAGCTCCTGTAGGTGTAATGTGTAGGTGGTTCAATACTTTTGTCCATATAGTGTAGGTATTCCTATTGGTGGCCTTGGTGTCACTCCAGATAAATAAAATTGAGCCTATTTGTTTTTTGTTTCTATTAACATAGCTTTATATTTAGCATGCAGACATTAGAGAGGTATCAATCTTCTCGTCTGCCTAAAACGAATAAGAATATTTCCAGAAATCAAACAATTCCCTAAGTATTGGATTTCATCTAGATGTAAGCATCAAGCATTTTTCTTGCCACTTTTAGCCAAGGCCAAGAGAGAAATATTGTAGCTGCCAGAAAGTGCTTTTTGTGTATAGCTTTAATTTTTTATTGGAAAACCTTGTCTTTCAGTGTAATTGTCACCATGGCTTTTATGTCTAAATCACTCTCAAGTCCTTTGTTTTCTAAAGTCATAATCTTTTCTCTTACCTGTGATGCATCAGGAGGGAACGCAGCGTCAAATGTGAACATCTTCGGGGGGACTTGATTGGCTCCCGCCTTTTTCTGTGACGCAACGTTTGGTGTCTGATTGGCTGAAGGGTCCATGATTGTGATCTGTTTCTTCCTGGGATCCACTTTAAGGAAGGAGCTGGACTCTGCTGCATCCGACTGAGACACTGGGCACACACGCACCATTACTTTCACCTGAGGGTGAGATGGAGGAAACAGGTACTTTGATTACTTCTGACCTGATGCTCTAACAACCAGCAAAATAAGACTGTAATCATAAAGCACAGGACACATTCACAAATACAAACAACCCTCCAGCTGAAAGCCATACTGTAGCTAGCAAGATTGAAACTCTGTTTTTGTAACTAACAATGTATGTAGCAACCCGGTGGCAGTTTCTGTTCATGCTGATTACCTATTTCTTCCTCACTTTTCTGAGTAAACCTTCCCAACTTGGAACTATGAAAAGATTTGATATTTCTGAGGGATTTTTGCTAGAAGGTATTTTGAATATATCTGCACTCCCAAAGAGCCACAACATTCAACTTTTTACTTCTTACACGAGTATGTACACGCTCTCACTCTCTCATCACCTTATTTACCCTAAGTGTGTCTGCCTCCCTCCTCCCTTCTCCTCTTTTACCCATCACTCTTTCGTTATCTCTTTCTCCCTCTATCCTAAATCCTTTCCGTTTTCTCTCTTCACCTACCCTCTCTACCTTCAGCTCACTGCCACACATCAAAAGCCTGGAGTGCAGGAATCCTGTTTTAGCTTTCTCTCCACCTCTTGCTACTCCTTTCCTCCCACTCCTGTCATAAAGTGTTAGCAGCCATAAATTACTGCCTGACAGCTGCCGTTGTTTTCTTTGATATCGGAGGAAGCAAAACGCTGCGTCATCAAAACTGAGTGTGCTCCAGAACATTTTAACACACAAACAACCTTTTCTCTGTTAGTTAAAGAAGTTTGAAGGACTTTCTAGCCGCTTATTACTCATCTCTCTCTCTCTCTTTCATTAGCTGCTCTGTGTGAATTAGTCTTTGTCCCTCTTACTTATTTGATCTCTCAGTGTCTATATCACACTATGATTCAGTCCATCTCCATGTTTGCCACTGAAGGTCAGCGCTTTATCATTCAGTCTTAACCACAGCTATTGTTTCATGGACTGATCCAAGCTGCCCTGATCCTCAAATATATTTGAGATTTACTCTTGGCACATTGGATAGTTCCTGAACTGTTTGGGGACAGTCATAAAGTACCTCCATTTATTTGCCTATATTAAAGACTAAAGAATTCTGTCATCCTTACTTTCCCTTTACAACTTTGCATGTGTCCTTTCTATCATTGATTCAAATACCACAGCTGCCATGTCATTAATCGGTATTGTTTTCTTGATACATGTGAGAATTATACCTCAGTCCAGGCAGATATTTCTTATTCCAATGTTGATCTAATTTGCCTTCAGTTCTTCAGATGCAATAAGTGCTTGCATTTTAAAATACAAAGTGAAACAAAGAATTTTGTTGAAAACTATTTGTGGCTTTAAGTTCCCGCAGGGCTATTTAGTCAAAAAGGCATATAATCTGCAAGTGTGTTTACTATGATCTTTTTTCTACTAAAATCACCTAAAGAGAAACATATGCATTCAAACCATAAAACAATACAATGTCATATTTCTTTAGTGTTATTTCACAAGTAGAAATCTAACACTAGTATGAAGGGATACTACATCAAAGAGAGGCAGTCACAACTCTGACATGTGGATACGCAAATAAAAAAAATCTATAAACAAGGATGCAACAAGCTCAGATGAATGATGACCAGACTGTTGGAAGTTCACAGTAAATTGGCTCCAGCTTTAAATACTGACAGCACACAACATAGAGGCTTTTAGGACAAGACAGTTTAAGGCATGACAGATGCAAAGAGCTGAATATCTAACAAATAGCAAAGCAGCTGACAGGATACAGGTATAGACTGACAGCTCAATGAAATGCACTCTCTTATTCTTACACTCTTGACATTATGAGTCAACAGAAACTGCACAAGTGCACCATTAGCTCTGGCCTCTGTGAGACTGAGTCCGATTTGGAGCGAAAGAAATGGACCAAACCCTAATGATGGTGCAGTATCTGTGTGTACCCTGCTTTTCCCCAGTGCTTTTTAGGATAGGCACTGGACTTCTAGACCTTAAAAAGGATAAGTGTGGTGTATAAGACCACAGGGTGGATGGATATATGGATAATGGTGAGACTACTTAAGTATTTCTGCCAGAAAAGTCCTAACATCTTACAGATTGAGATTGGCAGTCAGTAGGATGCTATCAGTTATACTATACTGCTACACTACTAATTGTGTGCTAACTTGACCTTATGTAACAGGGTACAAACAAGGTAACACTAAACGAAAACTGTGAGAAATCTATTTTTGAATGTCACCATGTGTTATCCAAACAAGGTAGGAATTTATGTTGTCAGGGCACAGAGGTGCTGGTTAGATGAAAAGATTGCTGTGTTTATGTGCCTCTAAAGATGTAAGGAGAGAGGAGGAGGAGGTGAGATCTTTTGTCTCTTTCTTCTTGTTAGAACAGATGAATCATCATCTGAAGTGCGACTCTACACTGCTCCTCCAGTTAAACACCACCATGGGATTATGAATCGCTCATTGTTCCAAAAGCACTCCATACCCCACCGCACTCCGAGGTAGAGCATTCAAAGAATAAAAGAAACACTATTAATGTTAATTTAAATTTAAAATTTATTCACTTTCAGATCCACTAGCTAGACATAAATATATAGTCAGTGAAAGGAAGAAAACTAATTAAAAAGTATTAGTTTTTGGTTCATATTGTGTCTGTCAAATGCTGTAAGTACACAACATAGTATTCTCATGTTTGACCTTGACTTTTGAAAAGAGATTTAAAGAGTGTCATATTGGGAACAAATAACTGTATTTGCTATTAATTATTTTATTATCCTGGTAAAGAGCCAAGATATGTTACACACACACACACACACACACACACACACACACACACACATGAAAAGCAAATAACAATCTTAGACCTCTTTGTGTGTTGGTGTTTATAAGTATGTTTTTTTCTCTCTGTCACATACACACACACCTAATACAGCACTTTACTGGGCTTGCCACTGGTTGCATCATCAAATGACCACAGGCCATTTCAGACAGCTGGTTCAATAAATTGTACCAGTGAGCGAGTGTGTATGAGAGTGTTCGCATTAAAGTCTTTGTCAGATGAAGGTGATTGTATGTGTGCTAATATAAAAGTGTGTTGCTCCATAAGGGTTTGATATAAACTCCACCTAAATACAATAAATATGTAACCTTGGTGACCCATGTAAACTAAGATACTAAGGCTTACTGTCAGGTCAACAGTTTGTGTTTAAAAAAAATCCCTTAGCACTGCACACACACACACACACACACACACACACACTCACTCACAATTCAGTGCTACACCCTCTCCTGACCCCAATAAAAGAGCCCATCACATCAGTAAGAGCCTGGGGGAAGGATTTTACCGTTGCACACTTTACAAGGCGTAACTCATAAAGCCCCCCCCCCCCCGAGAGCCCATTTCCTCTTCATGTCTGAGTGTGTGAAAGGTAAGAGGGTTGCCAAGTGTTTGTGTGTGTGTGTGTGTGTGTGTGTGTGTGTGTGTGTGTGTGTGTATAAATGAGCCTATACCTTGCCCATTTATCAAAATACAGTATATATGAAAAGGCAAGGGGCCATTAAACTCCATTCCCCTTTCTTCTCCTATCAAAGCTCTGGGGTGATGACCACCAAACATCACAGAAACTTATATCAGTCCCTCAAATCTCAACATATACATCAGATCTTACTTTGCTGATCTACATGCTTGTCACTTTTGGTCTCCATAAACAAATTAAAACCTCATGTTTGTCTATCGTGTCTGTATATGTTACCAAACCCACAAGAATCCTTAGCCTATTTCCACTGTTGAACCAATATGTGGGGCAAAGTCCCAAGGCTAAACATGTGCATGAAGATCACAAAAGTAACCGACTCTTTCTTGTGACTCTTTGCTGTTTAATTAATGAGAAGGTGGAGAGAGAAAGAGTTAGTGTTGTTTGTTTCTGGAAAGAGAAATTAAACAGTGAGAGAGAGAAATAGGTCACTAATAAATCAACACTCTCACAATGGTCTCACTAAGATTTTACACTCTGTCCATTTCTCTTGAGCCTTTTATATCCCTCCATCCCCCTCTTCCTCTCTTCTTTCCCTCCTTCAATTGTTCCCTCCATACTGCTCTCTCTGCCTCCGACTTTCACAACAAATATCTTCATGCTTGAGAAAGAATTGCTCGATATCACTGTCCACCCACTCCATTCTCTCCCTTCTCTCTTTGTCTCATCTCCATCCTCTTCCTCTCTAACTTTCTCTCCGTTCCTCATAACAAAGGGTAAGACAATTCTCATTTTTCTTTCATTTCCATTCTATACTTCTCTCTCTTCTCACACTTCCTGCTGCAGTGAATACAGTTACAAAGAGGAGAGAAGCTGAAGCAAAAATGAGAGATAGGGGGAGATGAGAGAAGCTGAAACGAGATAGAGAAGCAAGTTTGTTTCTGTGTGAATGTTTCAATTCTTATCACTTTGGAGAACTGATATCTATGTTCTGCTATAATGTGAGTCAAACTGGCTGTGTCTAACCTATAGGTCTGCTGATTGCATCTGGAACAGCTTGGGGATTCATTCCCATACTACAGGGTATACTCTATGACAGATGTTTTTTTTTTTTTTTAACAAACCTGACCCTCTGCACTCGCTCTTGGATGTAAAGCTTCCTGTTCCTCCACTTTATCCCACACTCAGTCACAATGAAGTCTTTGAGCCAATTAGAGTAAAGGAATTCAGCTAAACAGCAACAAACAACCCTGAGCTGGGCGAAGACTGTTCGATAGTCCCTCACAGCAGTGCTTCATTACTATTGGCTGGAAAATCAATAGGAGACTGAGACTGAGCTCTAATTGGTTCCCAAAGACTGCAGAAACACACATCCGCAAAAATACACAAACGGAAAGATAGAGAGAGATACTAATACCATATGGGAATAGCAAGTTCATGCTTTGGATCAATTCTAATTTATTCTGTCCAGCTCAGCTCACAATATCATAAGATCCATGTTGGACGCACTGCAAAGATCTTAAAACTGTCAGGTGTGAATTAGTGTTTACTTTGAGCCACAATTTCACCTTAAATAACTTTCCTGTGCTGGGAAAGTGCTAAAATAACTAAGTATTGTAATTTTAGTTAACCTATTAACACTTCATAGGTGAAAGTTACTAACAAAATGAAATGGTCAACAAAATGTCAAATGCATGTTTGGTCTCAAGTGACCAATAATATCAGAGCCCTAACGTCCTCAATGTATAGACAGATAGATATACTTTTATTTATCCCCAGAGGGAAATTAAGTTATGACGTTAAAGGATAAGGTGTTGATATTCAGGCATTATTGTCAGTTTAGTAGGAATGAATGAGCTGTGGCAGTGGACATGTATCAAAACCAGAAGGTCATGAGTGACACATTTTATTGGATTTATGGACAAAAAGTAAATACCAAAGGTAACATCAGGTCCAGACCAGACACTGCTGTTCATCCCATGATAAGCAAGAGTTGAAATTATTTCTAGCAGCACAGTACAGTCACTGAAAAGATTAGTGTCATTATTGGACTAAACTCACTCTCAACACTTCTCTTTCTATTCAGAGAGAAGACATGAAGAGTAAAAAGGAATAAGGAAATAAAAGAATGCATATGAATATGTAAAGGATACAGAGGTTTATGTGGCATTTTTGGCCATTAATTCAGCTGCCAGTTTATTCGGTACAGCCAGCTAAAACTTACACAATCTGATACAACAGTCAATAGATCCTGTATGAAGGTTATTATGTTCACTTTTGCTGATAGAGGCGTTGCCTCAACTATGTGGTGACCACCACCAAACCGACATCATTACAGTCATTTAATAATGTGAGTGATCTGAGATTTTCTTGCGATCAATTGACCAGTCAAGAGTAAAATGAACGTTTGTGATTGAAGATAACATTAATGTCTGTCACTAAATTCAAGATTTATGTGTTGTGTAAAAAGTGGTGTGGTGTGTGTGTGTGTGTGTGTGTGTGTGTGTGTGTGTGTGTGTGTGTGTGTGTGTGTGTGTGTGTGTGCGCGTGTGTGTGCGTGTGTGCGTGTGCGTGTGTGTGTGTGCATGTGTGTGTATGTGCATGTGTGTGTATGTGCATGTGTGTGTATCTGTTGGTCACATGCTTCAACAGTGGCACTACTGACAGCATTACTATTTCAGCTATAAGGTAGAACGATGTACTGGATTCTCATAACAGACTCACTCATTTGGATACAAGACACACAGACGCCCAGATAGGCATGAAGACACACAAATGCCTGTGGAAAATGCACATGCTCACTCATGACACAGATGCACACAGCTTGTGGCCTGAGAGGGATCGTAGCTGCTATTAAAAATTGATTAGCTGTCATAGTATCATTTTCCCCCAAGGTCAAGTCGCAATCTGTGAGTGTGTGTGTCTGAGCAAGTGAAAAATTCTGGCTGTAGAGATGAAAAGGGTGGAGAAGAAATCCTACAGTCTTTCATTGTCATTCAGATATGGAGAAGAGCAGACAGGGTAGGGATAAAGGGATGGAAGGGGAAGAGATAAGACCTATCCATATAAGAGAGATGAGGTTAAGTTTATGAGGAGAGGAGAGTAGAGGAGAGGAGAGAAGAGAAGCTCCCCATATTAGCTTTTTAAATATTATTAATGTTCTTCATCCCTCTTCAGCTGTATGTCAACCAGGTATGACACATGATTGTGGATAAAGTGCAGCAGACATGTTTTTCTGTACAGCATGATTCATTCTCACACTGGTCTCTCATGGACCAAATATTTCAGTACTTTTGGGGGAGAATACATCTTTCAAAGAAACATGGCTACAGAGCAACATGAAAAAGGAAATAATTGGTGGTGCCACATGTGATGATGGACTTTCTCCATAAGGAAAGGTGGTGTTATGTCCAAAAAACATTCTCGGTTGATGGAGTGTACGATCATGAAGTGCTGGCCTTACTCTGTGTTGAGGGAGTTCACAGCAGTTGTTATTGTGGTGGCCTATACCTGCGAGAGCAGCAGCACATCATCGCTGGTGACTTCAATTAATGTCAGTACCAATTTTCATGACAATCCATTCAATGATTGTTGAGATATTGGATTTAAGGTTCATTCGGGACAAAGGAAATGGGCATACTGCTCTAGCGCCGTGTGAAAAAAAGGCAAAGCTGCCAAATTGTAGATACATATTACTTAGAATAATTTTTAAAGGAGCATTTTGGTCATATATTTTTAGTGCATGGAGTTTGACCATGAAGAAAGAGCTATTCCATAATTCATCACTCTTACAAGGAATTACACAGCCCCATAGATAACAGAACCTACTTTGAAACCAGTCATTTACGATGTATAGGAGGCAATGGGAAAATAATATTTTTGATTATTTTCTTAATCATGGATGATCAGTTTAATCAAGTCACTGAAATCCTTATAGAATTTTTATAGCTTTATTTTTGATGTGATAGCTTCAAAAATGATCTTTTTATTCTTCATTTCTGTGTAACTCTACAGTTGGTTTTTCATGTGATAATATATACAGCTAAATTTCCTCGGCTGATACACATCTCCCCCTGCAGTCAGTGGTCTGAATGGAAAGCTCCCAGCTGGCTGATTTGATTAAAGTGAGACAGAGATTACCAACAACATGAAGAAAGGCATTGAGTACAGAAATAACAGAGGGGAGTGTGAGATACAGATGCCTCTCAGACAGATCCAGTGAGGGATTATATTTAATTTGACATCCCTAAAGGGACAAGGCTGAACTCTCACCATTTCTCTCTCTCTGTAACACACACACACACACACACACGCGCGCGCGCGCGCTCACACACACACACACACACACACACACATACACATACACACACTGACCTGTGCAGGTTGATTTCCCCTGGCTTTAAATGTGATGTCTCAATCTGTTTTCTGCCATATTAACATCAGGGAGAACACAAACCCCCCATCTCACTGGCAGACAAGCCCATGTATTCAGGATATATCGTACACACTGCCACCAGGGGCTTTGCTGCTTCCTTGACATCTTTCATTGTACACTATAATCCTATGAATTTGTGAACATAAGCGCATGTGCCAGTGTGAACGTGTGCAAATGCCATTTCAGCAGGGAGCCGACCCCCACTGCAGGTGACATTTTTACTGGAGAAATGTCACCACAGCCATTTCATCCCATATGTTTGTCTGTGTGTGTGTGTGTGCGCGCGCGTGTGTGTGTGAGTGTGTTTGATTAGGTCTTGGCAAGCTTCAATTGATTTCACAGGAGAGGCTTGTTATGTTCTAAATACCAGAATATCTCCCTGCCTCTGTGTCACTTCTCCTTTTTTTATTCCTCGTTTCTTTTCAAACCACAGCAATGACCACTGATCAGTATGTCAGAAAGACTACCTATTCAGGGAAGTGAAAAATAGCAAAAATCTCAATATATCTCATTTGTTTAGTCTTTGCTCTGAAGTGTAACAATGACAATCTGTGGTTTCACGGGAGGATATGTCCCAGACTAGCTGTACTTTCTGCTAAGCTAAGCTAACCATCACCTGGCAGCAGCTTCATATTTAGTAGATATGAGAGTGCTATTGAACTTCTCATCAAACTTTGCAAAAAAGCAAACGCATTTTCCAAAAGGCTGATGATCTGTTGCATTTGTCTTTTCCATTTGTCTCATTTGATTCAGGGTGCGCAGGCTACCAGCAGAACAACAGAGACACAAAGATGGTACACAGCTAAAACGACACAGATCACACCAGAATGATGGCTGTGAGAAGTGCACATAACTGTGAGAGGGATGGTTTCTAAGAGTTGTAATTAAATGGTAGAAGAGGCAAACATTTGTACGCAGCAGGGCTGATCAACTCTATAACAAGATCACAGATGATCATAGTGTGATGAAGCAAGGCATTAAATAAAAGGAGACAGAGACTCAGTGTGAAGACAATTCTTGGGGAAAGTGGTTTCTAACATATAACATGTGTATGTGTTTTTCGTGTTGCGGTGTGTAATTTAAGTATGGTTTAGCTGTTGTGTTAGTGAGTGCTTTAATATGTGAGTGTGAGTCTGTGTCCCAGACAACTGAGGAGACATCTGTCACCTCCATATGGAGAGAATCAGAGATAGAGGCTCAAAGGAGGAACAAAGCAGAAAAAATAAATAAAAATAAACAAAACAAACAAAAAAAAAAAAACACAACATAAAATATAATATATAATGCACAAAAGGACAAATAAAATGAAATTTAAACTGAATATGAGATTTCACGATGTGGAATATAAATATACTTATGTGAAAGCATAATTTTACTCATTTCAAAATAGCAGAAATACAGATTTCTATCAATAGCAAAATTTCTGAACATGATGACTGCTTTATCATTTAAAACACAGGCATAACCTATTTTCACTATTTGTTATAATCCGTCAGATAGCAAACAGTCAAAAGTGACAGAAGAAATCTGAAATAAATCAGATCCAAACCACAACACGGTGAGTTGGCAGAATAAATTGGTGGCTGCAGATTCATTTTTATTTCATTTTCATATCATTGATTTTCAAAATGTAGTTAATGCTCTTCTGGATCAATTTCACTATTTTACTACGTCTCATTACAAATCGAATTTATATGAGTGGTAGTGTTTCCCCCCTCATCTGATATAAATGTCACACGTTTTCAACACACACTGAAAATGACAAGGTGATGGAGTGACCCAGTAGGCAAATGGTTAGAGCACATGTGGCATAACTGCTCATAACATGCCTTTGTAACATGTCATGTCCTTCTCTCCCCTTGTTTCTATCTGACGCCTCACTGTCTAATAAAGGTGAAATGAAAAACAAAATACAGAGTTATGAAAAACTAGTGTTGTCACACATGCAAGTACACACAAAAGATAAACAGCAGCTCACAGACACAATATGCACATCCAATTGTGAGGCACTCTTACAATATCATACACACAACTACAGTAAGTGCACAAAAACACAACAGGCCACTATTCATTTTCTAGCAGAAAGGAAACACATATTTACACACATACGCACACACACACACACACACACACACACACACACACACACACACACACACACACACACACACACACAGACACACACACACAGACACACACACACACTCAGAGTCAGTGAGCCTCAAACTCAAACTGTGGAGGAGGGGGCACTAAAAACTCATTACATGGACGATCAATATTGCACACACTTGAGAAGCATGAACCCCCCCCCACCACCACCACCCCAATGCACAATACACACTCGTTTCATCAACCACTAGCAACGGTGACAGATGACTTTTGTCAGCCTGAGATGTGTTACCGTGGTAACCATTAGGCCACATTTTGGTATGGTACAGCAGGGGTGACACACACACACACACACACACACACACACACACACACATACCACTAGATGCACACTCAGCCAAGGTCATAATAAAATACTACAGGTCAATATTTTAGCACATTCCAGTATTTGTGATCTGCAGCAAAACTCAAGTTGATTAACACTTCCACTAAAATTAAATAATAACATACACACAAAACACACAAAACTAGGCAACATACAAATAAATATATCAGTAATAGTTGACTCACACAGTAAAAAACATTTTGATTTGGCATGAATTCAACTGATTAAATACCACAGAGGCTGGACTTTGCCAAGTGATAAAACACTTGTGGCCTTTGTTGAATAACGTGCTGTGGCTCAGTTCTGTCTTCAGGCATGTGTTAAATTCAAGATGATAATGATGAGTTACAGTTTATATCTACAATAAGAAACGTTTTAAACGTTTAAGTGAGATGAGGCATTTGTTGCACATGTCAAAAAATTAATGGATTGCAAGTGATAAACTGCGTTTAAAATGAAAACGATCTCTGTCCAGACAATTTTTAGCTCTGAATCAGAAATGATCTGCGTAATGACTAAATAACCTGAAAACACACACATATATGACCTTTCATGGGCACTGAAACAAGAAGCAGATTGTCTACTCCCAGTTGTACAGCTAATTTGTAGATGAAAATACTTTAAACGAAGAACAGCAAAGACAGTGGAAGCATTAACATACAGGATTTAACTACACAACAGCTACTAGCAAAGGTTGGTAACACATGTCATTTGGTACTCATGTTGCTTTCACCACTTGTAGTTGAGGCTGATACGACCCAGTCAGGGAACGATCGGGTGTGACTACGTCATAATTTCCAAAGGTCTCTGTTTTGCCTGTCCAGACTATAACGCAACAAAATCGGGTACATTAACAAAATGCTCTTTTTAACAAAAGAAATGTATTTTAAATACAAAAATGTAGTAGTGTGGATGTAGCCTTAAAAGTAGAGGTGTAAATGCGCTAAAGACACATGGAGGATAGGTTGCAATCTGATATCTGATTGGCCACACCACCTTCAGAGGTAGCCATGATTGCAGGGCGAGTAAACACAAAAAGCAGTCTCACTCTTTCTGTTCTGCTTTTGTCCTCTGGTCGAAGAAGGTAACACAATCATACAGGCTCACGGTTGGCTATCATCTTCTTCTAAACATCTTTTTGTGTTTTTGTTTGTTTTTTTTTTTTTTTGTAGAGGGAGGTTGATGTGAGCTGAACAAAGCGATTGGATCTCATTGTGGGCACTGGAGACAATACCAGTAATAATGCAATATAATGTAATGTAATAATCAGGTTAAAATCATATCCATATATGATCTAGACACAAGACACACTTTAATGCCATGAGTAAATGGAGTCTAAGATACTTTTAGCCCACTTGACAGAGGCCATTGTCCACACTACTACATTTTTGTTTTAAAAAGCATCTCTTTTGCTACGTTCTCACCACCCATACACATTATTATTGTTTTCCAGCCTTGACAACTCTGGGGTTGAGCACAAGAGTGACTGACCTTTCTGCATGTTAATACTACAACTGTCTTTACTCGCTCATAGTATTTTCTGCAACTTATCAGACTGTTTTTCTGTTTACACAGACTCACGCATTCCCAGTGTCCATGAATGGCCATGCATGCGTGTGTTTTCAGGTGTGTTGGACCGATATAATTTCTGGTACAGAACTAAGATGGTCGTTGGAGATGAGAGGCAGCTATTGACTACAACTACAACGATCTGAAACTTTTAACACATAGTAGTGTGGATGAAAAGGCCTCTTTAATAGGTGAATAGATGATACAAGTGAATATCTAGAATATCTAAGATATATGAAAGTTTACTTTTTATTTGCATTCATTTCAATATATATATATATATATATACACACACACACACACACACACATATATATATATATATATATATATATATATATATGGTAAATGTTTTGGGTGTTGAGGAGGGGGTATGGGGTATGTAAAAGTATGTCAAAGTCAGAATTTGTAGCTTTAAGTAAATATGTTTTGCCATTACCTTTCCAAGCCCAGGAGTATCTTTTATCTTATTGGCTGCACGGAGAAGGCAGGGTGGAGCTGGGGGAGGGGCCGTTAATAGGGCAGAGCTGAAATTGGTGGGAAATAGAGGGGGGTCACATGACGGTGATGATGATGTCACTGGGGCTGTGACTGATGCGGTCTTCTGCTTCTTCTTCTTTGAAGCCAAGTTGAGCTTTTGTGCAGCTCTAAAAGAGAAAAGCATAAAGAAAAAGGAATGAGACCCCAGTCACTTGTTAGATCCATATTTGTCACTGTAGACTATCACAAACACTCAAGAGTTTAAACAGATAAATACAGGGAGATGAGGACGGGCCAGGAAGTATGGTGGTCCATGCACATGCCTACATGGGTCTTTAATTACATACTTACATCTTACCAAAGAAAAACCATAGCAAATATGCTAATTGCAGAATAAAACTTGATTACACACCCTTCAACACATGTACACACAAAGACACACACAGACCCCTATTTACATATGTTGCAACATCTGGATAGGGAGTGGTTCATTTGCTTTCTTGCTGCTCAATCCCCTGTGGCATTTAGCTGAAAAAGAGCCACCAAAAATTATATTTATATATTCTCCATCTTTCCTGCACTCAGATTCTCATTACTCCGTTTCTCCTTTTAACTTCAACTTCTTAACTTCTTTGTCCTTCTGTTCTTCTCACTCTCTCATTTCTAACTTCAACACAGCATCTTCTTTCTGTCTGCCTCTCTCACCGTATCGTTTTTAGGGTCTTAACTTACTTTTCTTTCTATATCTAACTGTCTTTCTTACAAAGCAGACATCATATATCCCCATCTGAATTTCTAGTATAACCTACACAAGATAATTTATAGTCAAGAGACAGTTATTACCAAGCTCTACTATTTTCTCCCTGTTTGTCTTCTATAAAACTACAAAGGCCAAATGTAAGTATTCATCTGACTGATTTTGTTGTAGCCGATTTGATGACAGTTTATGAAGATCAGGATCTGTTAAAAAGATACTTCTTGAGGGTGATTTGCTCACAATAATTCACTCAAGTGATTCACTGTCATTCTCCCCTTAATGTGTCAATGTGTTTCCTTCTCAGGGATTTAAGAGGCCACTTTTCAAACAGGTATATTTCCTGGCAATCTGAGTTACACACAGCAGCTGTATTAACAAGATGATAAAATAAAATACCTCTAAAATAGCACTGGCAGGAATTCATGCTCATTCCTGCTTGTAACTATCCTCATATATATTTCTAACGTTATAAAGAGAGAGAAGACCTTGTGCCTTGACACACTCTCTGTCAAAGAGCCATATTCTCACACCATTGGCTTTCAATTAACTGCAGCAGGTTACAGAAATGAGACTGAGGAGGAGACTCAGCGAGAGAAAGGGAGAGAGGGGGGAGAGAGAGAGAGACAAATAGAGGAGATGTGCAGTGCAGGAGGAGGGAGGGGGGAGAAGAGAGATGTGGATTCAGTGACCCATAGAACGACAAAGCGTTTCACCATTTGACTAGCTCTCCCAGGAGATTTGTGTGTGAATCTGTGTGTGTGGCTATGAATATGTGAGTGCATATATTGTATGAAACACAGCTCCACCAGAGGACCCCTAAGTGGTTTTTCACTAAGCTCTCTTATGTATTGCAGCAAATGTGATCAAAAGCAATTACAGGTTTTCTTATTATACCACTTGAATGATTAAAGCCACCCTGGTAGTATAAAGATACATGTGTAGCAGATTATAAAAACTCTGTTAGGTGCAGGAATTATGTTACCATAAAAAAAAAATAAGGGTGTTACTGGTCTTACAGAGGATTCAGTGAGACAGATGTGTCTGATATAAAATTCACTATTTGATTTCTGAGTAAAAACGGAGGCGACACGGCTGCAGCTGCTGCAGTGGTGATGGTCGTAGGATGAGACATGACTACAGAGATCCATGCACAGTCTCTTCTGCTGCTGGAGATTCCTACTTTTTCCACTACTGGTTGCAGTAGTGGAAACCATTTTTCTGTTTTTCTGTCTATGTAGGCTACACTGAGCCGCTGTCTGAGGCTCCCCGTGCAAAACACATGTCTGATTGTTTTTGTATTCTTCAGATTCATCTGCCTCACCAATTTCAAATATATGCATGTGCTTTTACCCTCATATTATCATCTAACACTGGTTTCATCTATGGCACATTTCATGCAGGGTAGACACACACACAAACAAGCTAATTGTTAGCGTTTAATGACAAGTGGCCTGGGATTTGGCCAAGTGGATCTATTCCAATCAAACCGTAAAGTGAAGGGTACTTGTTTTCTACTACATATACTCCATTTTCTATCCATCAGCTCTTCTTCTGTCACCACCATCCTTTTATTTATACCCCTCCTCCATTACCTTCATTCATGCCATCACTCTTTTAAATTCCTCTCACTCTATAATCATCCCCAATTTTCCCTCTATTTTATGTCCTTCTCTCTCTCATTATTTTTTATCTTTTCATCCTTTGCTGTCTCCCGTTATCCTCTTCTCTGTTCTCTGTCCCACCACATATATTGATTCCATCATCCATCCATGCCTCTCTTCCCCTCAGTCCCCTTCATGTATCTGTCTTTTGCTGTGGCTTTCTTTTTCTTTTTCCTTTCACACTCTTACACTTGACATGTGCTGTACCTACAAAGACTCACTTGAAACACACACACACTGACATACAAACACACAAGCACACAGAGCTGATTTATGACTAGTGTCCCTGGGCGGTGTTGTTTCTTCAGTAGCAAATTACATTCTATTTAACAGGCCGTCAGTGGAAGGAGATATAAGGACAGACAAAGAGCGATGGTGTGTGTGTAAGAGGAGTGGGGTCGGTAAGACTGGCATGGTCAGAGGACCGGCTTTACTGACACTATTTATCTATTGACATGTACATGTACCCTCTAATATACACACTTCATACTCTTCATACGCCACCAGATGTGCTGCACTGTAAGGGTGTGAACAAGCCTGAGAAATAAAATGTTAAAACATCATTTTGTTCAACATGGAGTTACAATGGCCACATGATACTTATGGTTCATGTGTATCCTGACATATATATCACATGTCTTTGGTACTGTTTATGTCTGTGCTGGTCACTCATCTAACTCAATGCAAGATTAGAAATTAATGTTAATTAAAGCTTTAAAATACACTTTATTTTGTACCCTACCTCTCTATCAAAATAAAATACAAATACCACAGTTAAATGGACGCAAAAAAGCACACAACAAAACCACAACAAATACATTCCTGATATGATCAGGCACTTGAGAAGCTAATTTGTTTATCATTGACCACTTATTTAAACCACCAATCACTCATTATTAATTGTTGCTAAGTGGTACCAATTATCATTTGATTGAATACTTCTTTTAAAGAAAGCTGAAATAAGGCAGCTGAGGCAGAGAAAGACACAGCACCCCTTCCATCTCAGAGCAATCCTCCATCCAAAATAACAACACCCTCCAAATTCACCAATTCCCTTGGGACCTATTAATTTACTCTGCTACCTCCAGCAACACACTCACACACACACACACACACACACACACACACACACACACACACACACACACACACACACACACAGCCAAATCCCTAAAGATCCAATCCTTGGAGCATGCAGTAAAAAAATTCCTGCACTGATAGAAACTCCCTTCCCCCAGTGAGAAAAGGCGTGCGCACACACACACACACACACACACACACACACACACACACACACACACACACACACACACACACACACACACACACACACACCTAGGAAAGTAAAGCATGTCTCTATCCTCTATCCCAGCATCCCCAGAGGGCCACTGCAGTACTGGGAAGATGGAGCACTACTGCATGAGTGTGACATATTCACAGACAGATTGGTACTAATGAAAGATATTACTCACATGCACATTAGTAGAGGTAAAGAAAAGGTCAGTGTGAAAAAAGAAAAAAAATTTAAGAGAGGAGTCGAGAGGTATAAAAAGGACAACGGCAAAGGAAGGAATGTGATGGGAGAAAGAGAGCAAATGACAAATTAAAGGAAGCAATTAAATAAAAACGTAGAAGGGGAGACAGGAAGATGAGAGGATAGAAAGAGGAGAATGAGGAGGAAGAAAGAGATCAGGTGAGAGGAGATGTGGTGGCCACAGGGATTTTGCCATGTGCAGAGAGTGAGCATGAGGAGGATTGTGTATGTGTGTATGTGTGTGTCTGTGTGTAATAGGAGTCTCTGTATGCAGTCCACGTCTGACAGTAAAGACCAAGACAACCATGGGATTTACCAGCGGTGCATGGCTGCATCAATTGACCATAAACACAAATACACACACGTACACACCAGAGTCCCAACTAAAAGGTGACAGTGAACATTGTTTTGTTTTTTTCTGTTTTGCTTTGCCAATTAAACTGAAATCCTACTATAAAATCACACACAACTGACAGGAAAACACAGACAAACGTTGAATGCGTATGTGAAATTTCAGCAAAGAAAAGCAAATACTGTGACACTTTGTCACTCTGATTTTAAAAGGAAATTACACATCTCAGTGTAGAGGATATACAGTAATTATACAGCCCCGAACAGGAGAAAAAATGCTGATGGCCAGACGCACACTTCAACACACACAGTGACACCTGCACCGTTAAATAAACCATGGTCTTTCACTTTGAAGGTTAATGCTCATAAATCAGTGTAAGACAGCTGGCTGTATGTTAGGAATGTCAACCAGTGTGTGTGTGTGTGTGTGTGTGTGTGTGTGTGTGTGTTTGTGTGTGTGTGTGTGTGTTTGAGTAAAATGTCCTTGTTACCTGATGGTTCAAGAGGCCAAAGAAAGACTAAAACAAAACTAAAGAGAGAGTGTGTGCACATGTGTTTGTGAGCACTCACAAACAGTTAACAAGTCAGCCTGGCCGCTGGTGCATTGAAAGACAGAGATCACTGTCTGTTGCATGTCAGTCATATATCAAACACACAGAGACACACACATTACACATACAAGCACAAAATATAGGACAAGGAGAGAAGAGAAGAGAAGAGAAGAGAAGAGAAGAGAAGAGAAGAGAAGAGAAGAGAAGAGAAGAGAAGAGAAGAGGAGAGGAGAGGAGAGGAGAGGAGAGGAGAGGAGAGGAGAGCGTGGATTTAAAATGTGATTTAAAGCAGCTCATTAGATTAGACGTATCAGCAATATTTCAGACACTGTGACTCATAGTCTTGTGTTACCCATGAATTATTTAGACATTCATTTTGAGCTTGCCATGTTTATTCATCAATAATTTACCCATATTACCCGTGTCTTATTTAAGTTGTGTCACTCCGCATTTCTCAAGATTTGATTACATGGCTCATTGATGACTGGATAGTGGATTTATACACAAACACACCAAAAGATTGAGTAATTACACTTTAGCACAATATGAGATCTCATTCAATTTTCCACCACCTCCCTCTTACTTAATTTTACAATACAATCATTTCCAAACCAATTTTTTCATTCTTTTGAGAGCATAACTGTCAGATTATGTCTACACTTTTCCAGTGATAAATAATTCCAGCACATATAAGCTTAGACGATGCATGTCAAATTTATGTTTTTACTGAAATTCAGTATTCTCTGCATTATTAATTCTCTTACTCTACATAATGCAGGTAAATCCTAAATCTATACTTGTAGGATAATGGGAACTACCACAGTGATGATATCAATGTGCTAATATCAATTGCTTCTTGTGACTCTCCACAATCAAATGCCGCTCAGTCTTGTTTTGTTCCATTCAGTCACATTGTGTTCAGAGGTCTATTTTAAAAAAAAAAACACAAAAGAAAATGTAAAAACATGTTCTAATTGACAAACAGCAGAAACACATACAAATGTGAAGATGTAATACAAACTCCTGTCCTCTCCCGACCATTAGTGTTGATATCAAAATAAGATATGTCAGTCTGATCTGTCAGTCGTGCTTTGACATGAAAGCATCTTACCTGGCAAAGAAAGAGGCAGCAGCGGAGGTGGCAGTCGGTGCCGTGGTGGTTGAAGCTGGAGAGTGAGAGGGTGAGTTTGTGTGTGATGGAGAATTTGTGTGTGAGGGAGAGTGTGTGTTGTAGCGGTTCAGGGCAGCTTCAGTCAGTCCTTCTCTGGAGGCCTCAGAGATCATCTGGGAGATCTGATGAGAGAGAGAGACGTTTTACTATAACTGACAAAAAACTAAAACAGTTAAAGAGAATAAATTAGAAATGAGAATCCGTTGCTGCGAAGATATAAAAATACTTTAAAGACAAAGTGAAAGAACGAAAGAAAGTCACTCTATCATTTCCATGCCGCTTTCTCCCTCTGCCACCCTGACAGATGTGATATGAATTTGTGTGTGTGTGTGTGTGTGTGTGTGTGTGTGTGTGTGTGTGTGTGTGTGTGTGTGTGTGTGTGTGTGTGTGTGTGTGTGTGCTTTCCTTGGCAGACAGACTGCAGATAAGCTTTTTCAGTGATCACGGTGAACCAGCAGCAGAATGATTCTGAGTCTTAGATAGACAGAAACACACAAACAAATATACCCTCCTGCTCCAGCTTCTCTCTTTTAACCTAAAGCCTTCTCCTTCTGTTTCACCCTCACTTTTCTTATTTTAAATTCCTCTCACCACTTTTCTTCACTATCACTATTACTTCCCTATTCAATTTCATTCTCTCTGTCCTTTTGCTCTGCCTTCTTAAGATATTCACCTTTGTTTGTCCTTTATTATTGGATTATCTTGTGCTTTATTAGATAGTATGTAGCGAAGAATGCCAGTGAGGACAAAGAGAGAGAGACCTTTGAACTTGTAAGACTGTAAAGAAAAAAAATCCTGGGCTGTGTGAATGATTGTATTTTTTGGACATTATGCCTTTATAACACAGGTGCCTAGCGTAGATATACGGCAGACAGGAAGTGTGTTCAAAGAAAGTCAGGTATGAGATATAACAAAGGTTCCTTGGCTGGAGTTGTGCAGTGTAATTACACGGTATGAGACACTAGGCCACTGGACGCACTGACATGTGTCTATGTATCTTTCTGTCAGAGGGTCACCAAAATGTTAAATTCATAATTATCCCTGGCCTCACTGCATATCAAGCACTCAATACTGTGTGTGTTTGTTTGTTTGTTTGTTTGTGTTGGTCTGTGTTAGGTGTACAGCACTTCTGTGTATCATGACCCTGTGTGTGAATAGTGTTTGGAGTTGCCAGACAATTGGACTGTTTTGTATGAGAGTATGTAATGCATTAGTTTGTCACCGTGCAGGTATCTATAGGCATGTGTGTTCATGTTTGTGTGTTTGCGTCTGTGTGTAGGCAACCCACTTATGAAATAGATATGGATTATTGATTATGGTTCTTTATGTGCTGCCAGTAGTCAGACAGCAGAGCACCTAAATCATGACCACATACTCTAATAAAGGAACTATAGCTTGTGTGAGAGTTAATCTTTGAGCATGTACATCTCTTGTAAATATGTCTGTGTGTCCTTGTACATGTGTCTACACTTCTCTGCACCTGTGTGTATGTGTGTAAATCACTTTCACTGGGCGTATATTTACTGCTGAGGGCTGCTGGGGTCCAAGCACGCAGCCCACTGCCTTGATAAATTACCTATTGTAAATTAGATGCCTCTAAAGTTTATGTACCATACTCCTCTGTGCATTTGAACCCATTTCGAATGCTCAGACCTGGCTTGCTACCCCTGCATTATTAAAGGAGTTGTAAATGTATAGAATAAAGGTCCAGTAGCTACATGGAATACCTGTGCGTTTATACTTGTACTCATTCATTCCCATGAATAGGAAGAGGAAAACTACTTGCACAGAGAGGTAAAAATGTCCCCACAGAGGGTCACTATGTGAGCTGAAAACTGGAGGTCATGTTAGAATATGTGACAGGCAGTGAAGGTGCAGCATTTCAGCTAGTTAGTGTGCAGCAAGTAATATTTACCTTGTTTGCTACCTACCTTGGGTTAGTGTGTTCATGGCCACACTGACAGACTGACCAAAATAACCACCAATAAAACCACAGTGCTATCATTGCTAAAGAGACTGGAAAAATCAGATCTGCCTTTGTAATATCAGAATATTTCAAATGGTATCTGAAACAGCTATAGTGCTGATGGGTACTTGCCTCATGCTTTTCATTAAACCAGTTTATGAGAGCTGTCAAGTTAGTTCAGCATCTGAACCACTGCACACAGAAAACAGTTGGATCGCCCGTTAATTCCTATTTAAATCTACATTCCTGCATGGTCACCTGGCAAGTGATTAACCTGGATGGCTTTTTGGGTAATGTAGTTGTTTATTTAAATTATGTTTTAGTTTTTTCTTTAGCCTCTGTTGAAATCTTTATTTTACCATAGATTTAAGATGATAAAGCCTATGGGGATAGGCCATCACAACCAGAGAGAAAAGTACATTGATAATAAAAGGACAAATAAAGAGCACTTGGGCTCATGTAACAGTGATATGAGTTAAATAAAATAGCAAATCAATAAAAACCATGGTTTCAGATTGTACCTGTTAAATGTGGGACTTTGATTAATGTGATATCAGATTTCCACCAAAGTATAAAGTGAAAAAACACCTATTCTGTCACTCTCACCCTTCTTCCTCTACACAATGGCACTATGGCAAAAAGGAAAAAACTTGTCCATTCATCTTCATTACAACACAAAGGCCATTTCCCCAGCATCCACCACCTCCTCCTTCCTCACCTTGTCTCTTTTAGATTTATGTTATTTTCATATCCAACAACAACCAACATTGCATTTGTGTCTGATGTTTAAAGGTTTGCATGAGGAGGGCGAAAGCATAAATGGTGTGTTTTTTTGTCTGTGTGTGTGGTCCTGCCTGCTTTTATCAGGGGGATAGACACAATCTGTAAAACAATGTGCATAACTGCTCACTACAGCAAGGTGCAGGCAAAGAGAGGCCAGCTTTTCAGGTCGAAAGTGGGGGAGAAAAGTGTAGGAGAGACAAAAAAAGTGAGCATGTGAGCAAATTAAACGATGTTAATTTATTACATATTGTAGATGGAGAAACAGAGTGGATAGGTTTATAAAGCTGGTATTTATATGTGTCTATGTAAATATAGATATTTTGTTAGTGTGTATACTCTCATCATGTTTTTATGCTGTATTGGCATTAAAGGGCTTGCTCATGGGCACCATGTTGGTTAAAGAGGGTGGGACAAACAGCACCCTTTCTCTTTCCACACCCAGATTTATTCTGCTGGTCCAAGGATCAACCTGACAAGCCGACAGTAACAAGCTTCCTTAAACTTTAGGCTTCTGCTGCCCCCAATCCTAATCCCAAAACTGTCAGTGTTTAGTACTTAATTCTATGCAAAATATGATACGAAGTGTGCAAGTGGTGTGTTGTATCTCACGTCCTGTTTCTCTCTATAAGCTATACAATTATATCACACAACAAACACATACTCTGTAAATTAGGAAACCTTATCTAACCATTGTTCAAAGCACACACACACACACACACACACACACACACACACACACACACACACAGCAGAGGCTCACACCATACTGTATAAACCTGTTTTCAATTAGCTCCTTGAAGGACAGAGTGAGGGCAAAGAGACAATGTTAGATTTGTTTTCTCAAGCCAGAGAGGGAGAGAGAGCGAGAGAGAGAGAGAGAGAGAGTGAGGGAGACGCATCCCCTCTACACCACCACCATAAAAAGCCCAAAGATTTGTCTGTTTTTATGATTTTACATTACAATTTCTGCCATTTGAAAGGCCCAGTAATGACAAATATGAGTCTGAGACATGAAATACCACTTAACAGTTCACATGGCAGTTTGTGAATTGTTTCTTGAAGCAAATTAAAGAGCCATATATCACTGAATGCAGCACCATCTGACCTCTACCATTCATTCTGTAGCCCGGACCTCTGGTTTGTCACCTCTTAGACTGCTGACCCAGCAGGATTTTAATGTCAGCTACACTAGCAGGCAGGTTGCTTCCATCCTCTGTCTCCCCTTGCATTCCCCCTTTGTCAGTTCTCTGTGTCTTGTTGTTTTACTTTTAAAGGTGACTTTAATGGTGATTTTATCAATAAAATTGTTTAGTTAGATAAGACCATACCAGGGTTTCTGAATGGAGTTTTTCTGACGAGTAATCCACACATTTCCTAAAAAGCCTATTGAGCCCCACTGCTTGTCGTCTTTCAATCCCCTTACTTTTCCCTGCTGTCAGTCCACACGTGTTTGTTTTCTCTGTCACTTTGCTGAAGAGCATGAGCATGTTGAAGGAGATTTCTCATTTGGCCTGTATTCAATCATCAGCCATTGTAAGACCTTCTCAAAGCTCCACTTACGCACCAACAGCCATTTTTCACAATGTGTGCTGCATGGCAGTAAAGCAAATCTTCAACAAAATCCAATTCTCTGGTGAAAAAAAAAATCCCGCACATCTCATATACACTGAAGTCTCATGATTAATGTTGCCTTAAAAAATTAAAATGCCAGATTAGATATCAGATAATAAAGATTTCAGATATCAGATGATAGAATTTCTCCTATTCTTATTCTCTCTTCTTCTAAACCCATCTCTCGTACCTTCTCATCACCCCTTCTCTATACATCTATACATGTTCCATGTTATCTACCTTTATTTCTTCCCATTCCCATTTTTTGAACATCTCTCTACGCTCCACCTCCTCCTCTCTCCTTCTCTCAGGGGTGAGTCTAAACAAGGGTGATTTATTATCATGCTCTGTTTCTCCTTTCCTGCTGAAACACCATTACTGTCAAAGTCACGGCACAAACACTCAGACTCACTGGCATTTTACACCTCCCAACACAGGTACTAACTCAAATACAGAAGAGCTCAGAGAAGAGAAAACCTCCACTGCATTTGAATACTTTTATTGTGATTTCTACAAATACAGGCCAGAATAAATAACTGCTTTTATGCCTCATTTATTTCTGACTATCATAGGACAAGATAACAAAACAATCCCAGCGACTGTAAAAAGTAATTTCCAACCACTATTCATATCTCTGTATCTGATTCAAGTCAGGGACTGACTGAAAATATATAAAGAGATGCAGGGCCAGCAGGAAAGTAGAGGACATGAATATGAAGACAAAGTGTGAGAGAAAGACAGAAAAAATGGGAGAGAAGGAGAGAAACAGGCATAAGGAATAAGTAGAAAGAAAATGTGTGAGAGAGCAAAAGAGAGAGAGAGTGGATGAGAGTGAAAGAGTGAAGGGGTACTGGGGGTGTGTGACATAGAGTCCCCAGAGTCCTAATTATCACTGTATGAATTATTACATCTGTAGTACATGCCCATACACACATTCACACACACACACCCCTCTGGATCTCCCCTGAAGTCTCAGCTCTCCTGCCTTTATACACCTCTAGACCACTCGTCACCTGAGGCATTTTTTTCCTCCTACCATCCTCCTTTCTTGTCTACTCACACTCCCTCTGTTCCTCGTTCCTCCTAAAACCTCTTCTTTTATCCCCGTTTTCCATTTGAGTCACTTTTACAGTTTGCCTCATGCTAACTTGCTGCTTGATGTGTTGCCTCAATCTTGTTTAAGAAGTTATTTTGCTTCCCTCTTGATAAGAGATGGTTACCTATTCCAAGAATTAGATTATCGTGTCCTCACAGAGAGCTCCTGTGGGGGAAATAAACTTCACATGTCACTTTGCTGTTTTAGATACCTGTAAGCAATTAGAAAACTGGTATTTCCAGAGAGTTGCTTTAATGAGCACATCCACGAGTGTCTCTTTCTTTTACAGTGCTGACGTTGTGGGCTTCCCCAGCTGCTGCATCTCTACTCTAATGATAAAACAATATTGATGAGGCACCACAAAGAAGTTAATCTTAAGAGATTTTGTCACTTCTATTATTGAGAGGCAAGTAGTGAAGCCTGTTGTGCACTTTTTCATCACATTCTCCATCTTCTGCCATGGAAGTCTATGGCAGCCCCTATAATCATGTAGTAAAAAGTTTTTAAATTTGCCACACTGATCAGGGAAACTCCCATGATGACTTTCATCAAGTTTCACACCTGTGCCTCAAACCCTCTAGCGCCACCCACAAGTCAAAGTTGGAGGTACATTCACACATTTAACCATACGGACAATTTCTAAAAATGGCAGAGTTCAATGCACCTATGGACAAAACTTTATCCAGTCTTCACTAAAATTGACAGAGACGATCTTTGGACCACACTTAATAAAAATAATCACATGGATTTTTGATTTTCGAAAGTGTCTATTTGTCCCAGCCAATGACGAATTTCAGTAAAGCCACCAAATAGAAAATGAGATGATATCTCAGCAATGCTTTTACATGCTTACATGCTTTTACGTACATACGTAAGCTACATTTTCTACATGGAGTCAGGACCTCATCAGGAGGTAGCTCAAGAATTCTGCCATATTTTGACGTCTAAGGACACTACAATATGAACATTAGTGTTTTGCTAGTTGATGTATTTGTCTTAAAATCAAAATAGGGTCAACTGGCGTGCAACAAGAAAAATTACATTTTGGCTTAATAACCATTTATATGTTTGCCTTAAAAATATAATTCTTCCCACAGAGGTCAAGACATGGCATGTAATCATGATTGCCATTTTTGATTTTTATCAAAAAGTTTTCGCTAAACAAGCTTGGGCCAAACTTCACCAAAGTTGGCACAGATTACCTTTAGACCAAAACTCACAAATGTTATCACATGGATTTGTAAAAGCATTAAACCATAAGGGCCGATCGAACTTGGCAGCAAAAATATCAAGTCATATCTCAGCCGATTATTATCAGCTAACATCCATGACAAGTCTGGACTGCTGAGCTGCTTGACCACTATATGCTGTTTGCAGCTAGATTTATTCTTTGTCTTACATTAGACTTAGGTACAATTTGGGATTTCAATAGTCCTGCTTTAGATTTTGGAAGTACAATTCCTACAATGTTTTGAGAAATTTAAACAGAAAGTATAATGTTGCCATGGAGCCGGAGAGTTAGGTAATTTGGTATATTGGCACCATTAAAAGGATTCCTGCACTTCCTGTTTGCAGTTTACCCATGAATGTACAGAAAACTATTACTAGAATTACTTTGATAGTGAAAAAAACTTAAAACACAGTAAATCCAGCTCTGGAGTTAATAATTATAACTAATAATTTTTAAATGGAACAATAGTTCATACACAATGGACATCAGGCTTAATCCTCAGACAGTGGAAGTCACACTGAATCTAAAACTATGTGTATCACATCTGTCAAGTCACATTTATTCTTTGTTATGACTAATTCAAGGAGTTAGAATTAATTTTTACGCAAATTGTGGTAATCAAGGGATTTAAAATACCTTAATGGCCTTATGTCCCTACATCCTTCTCTTACCAAGAACACACAGACATCTGCACATGGACACATGCAGGCACACACTTAGCCTGGGGCTGATCCAATATAACCTACTCTGATTTTGTACAAGCTAAGGGGAGGACAGGAGAGAGCTGAACACATTTTCTCAGAAGTCAAGTAGTCAGTGGATGACAGCTAACAAGGTCACACTACAGTAGGTAGGTACACCTGCAAACTGAAAAATCAAAATGTTCCTGTCCTGACACAAATCAAGAGATGTATTCATCTGTTATGCTGGTAGCCTATTAGCATTTGGTATAATCATGTAAGACCATAATTAATTTATTCATTTTCCTGGTAATATTTGAACTGTCCTCCTGGGAGATGTAGATCTACAGCTTTTTATGTTTGAATCTAAGCTACACACCCATATACACACAAGTGCACACAAACATTTCAGCACATAGCTTACCTGGTATGGATAGAGTGTAACTCCTCCATTAGTTCGGTTCATGTGCTGATGGGCCTGCAGAGCTGCTGTGCTCAGTACTGCTCCACTCCCGTTATTACTGCTGTTACCACTATTATTGCTGGGGCTGTTTACTCCTGTCACTGGTTGTTGCTGGGCACTAACTGCTTTTCCTGAACTGGGGGATCCGTTCCTTCGGTCCACCCCACCTCCAAGCCCCAGGGAGCTGGGCTTGGACCCCAGCCTGTGCCCTGAACCTTGAGGTTGTGGGTTTGTGGGACCACAGCTGGACATTTGTCCCACGGAGGGACTGCCATGGCTGGAGCTGGATGGTCCATGGCTTGGGCTGGGCGTCGGGGTCTGGCTTGGGTTTGGGGAAGACGACTGGGGCGATGGGTGAGAAGGATGTGAAGCAGCAGCAGCAGCTGAGGAGGAAGAGGAAGGGAGAAATGGAGGAGACCAATCCCGAGATCCAGGACCTCCTGGTACTCCAGATACTCCCAGTGGACCTGGGGGTCCTTGAGATCCATATCGGCCAATCAAAGCAGGGGGGGAAGAGGTGGGAGACAAATCCCACTGGTCGAGAGTGAGAACCATACGCACAGCTTCTTGTTTGAGCTGCGTGAGGTGAGTGGCGCAGACATCACAGCGACTGTCACGCTCATTCCATGCCCGCCGAGAACTGTTAGGCACCTGAAGCTTATCATGGAGGAGAAGAGAAAACGAGGGATCCTGGAAGGACAGAGAGGGAGAAACAAAAGGCTGGGTTTTAGACCGGTGTCTCAAGGAATTAATGAGAATGAATGGAAGATGATTAGAAATTAAGCAAGAACAGCACATTTTGAGGTGCACAGAAGAATCTAAGTCAAGAAAACGTAAAGGAGGAGAGGAGAGGAGGAGAGGAGGAAAAGACATGTCATGGCTATGAATATTTATAGAAAATTCAAAAAACATAGCCATGTAGCCTGGGGGAAGATGAAAATGAAGAGAAACACACACACACACGCACACACACACACACACACACACACACACACACACACACACACACACACACACACACACACACAAACACAAAATCCTTCGGGTCTAAAGGGTAAAAGTGTGACAGAAGCTGGACGGTCATCTAAGAGAAGAATGAAAACATTGGACTTTCTTGCCCTCTCCCCTCTTTTTTTCCAGCATGAAGAAACAGGTCAGTAAATGTAACACAATGTCAAAAGTATATCATGTCACACACATTAAAATGAATCTTAGGTAGGATATCACAAGATCCAATCCTTCGAATTGTTTTTGTATAGTAGCACACGTCCAGTAGATGTTGTAGGTGTTTGTGATGTGATTCCTCTTGGACTGACAAGGTCAGTATAATAACCTTACAAGCTTCCAAGCTTCCTAATTATAACACATTGAATGGTAGCAGTGTGTGGGTGCAGCAACAGGTCTGCCGCAACTTGTGAAAACAAAAAACCACAGCACAACTGATGCACAGAGATATTGTGCATTTGATGTGGAACACTGTTTATTATAGACAACAGCAGTATGCAAACAGAGCATTTTAAATTAAAGAAGGTCAGTCAGTCAAAATGGAAACTTGGAAAAATTGGTCTATTACTGGTCAATTTAAACTTGCACACTGACTATATGGAAAACAAGTATTTCATGGTCAATCTTTTTGGGTGGGTACAACACTGCCAGACATCCATCCATGATCTATGCCGCTTATCCATCGGGGGGGTATGAACTGGACTGGTCGCAAGTCTATCACAGGGCCAACATATAGAGACAAACAACCATTCACGCTTGCACTCAGGCCTACGGGCAATTTAGAGTCACCAATTAACCTAAACGTGTATGGACTGTGAGAGGAAGCCGGAGCACCACCACTGCCAGACATGCAGACTCCAATCAAAGCCCTTATAATTTATCCCTATTTGACTCTGTTTAATATAAAAGCATGGTGCTTTAAAATATCTAAACAGAAAAAGCAGAATCATTAAAAAATACTGCATGTATTGTTTTGTTCTGCTTATCTATGTTGGTCCACTGTATGTGTGTGTGTGTGTGCGTGCGTGCATGTATGTGTGTGGGAGAGAGCAATTATAATGTACCTTTTTATGTGTGGAAATCAGGACATTTGTCCAATTTGTTTGAGCAGTTATCTGTGAATACAAATGTAAATTCATGTGCATTTACAGGTATGTATTTTGTGTGTGTGTGTGTGTGTGTGTGTGTGTGTGTGTGTGTGTGTGTGTGTGCAGACTAATTGGAGCCACTCACACAGAGCAAAGCCACTTTAAATCTCCTGCCATGACTTCCTGGTCTAAATATCAAAGTTAACAAGCAAAACGCATGCACACATAAAGACATAGATCTGTGTCTAAATCTTATTTGACTCCAGTGAAAATTGTTTGTCAATTTTTTCCACAAAGCATTAACTACTTTATCTGACAAAGGGTCATTAAATTGAAATAGTTTTTCCTTGTAAACGTCTGGCTTCACTTTGCGCCCTTGAGACTGATGGTAGAATTAAAGAGACTGAGTGTGATGTTGAAAGCTAATTGTCAGCTTAAGTGTAGGTGTTGAGTTGGTGTATTATCAGTGAGTGTATGCCTGCTTAGGAGCTCTGTAATTCAACAAAACATCTGTGGTAGGTGGTGCTAGCTCATATGATAACTGTAATTACCCTCCTGCTTTCAACCAGCCCACCTCTCCTGTTATAGTAAAGCCAGGTATCCGTGTCGCCTTTTTCTGATAGTTACAGCGAGCTGAGTGTACGGTTGTATAAAAAAATGAATCTCAAGATATTTTAACTGAGGTTAGAGGTAAAGCCAGAGAAGGAGGGATGATAGTGGCATGTTTCTTGTGCTATGGTTTCTTTTTTCGCAGATGACATTAAATCTTTTCTCTAAAACCGATTTGTTTTGAATAATTGCTATTACCAAGCTCTACTGCATTTTAAAAACAGAGCCATTATGTTTGTAAAATACCAACGTTTGGTATAAAGTTTTATCTTAATATAAATTCAACATTTATAGCTGTTTAAATAACCCAAGACATTTTCTGTAATGTATGATAGTGTCAGACTGTTAGTTGTAGAAAGAGTGAATCTAATTACTTATGACACATGTTGATCTGACGTCTGACATCTGTCTCAACAGTTTCACAGCGAGTTTTATTTAAATATCTCTGTACAACATGCCAGAGAAGAGGCAGCGCATGTACAGTATTAATCACAGTGATGGGTGGACACGCTTTGTTAAGTGAAGTCTAATCAATAATGAGTTGTGGAGATGCAGAGTTTGTTTGTGTGTGTATGTGTGTCCAATCAATAGCTACGTGATGGACACAGGTTATATCACAGAAGATCTAGACAATCAGACATTAAGACAGGCTGACAGATGACCAGAGAAAAGACAGAAAACTGAGTGTGGTTACACAAAGTGACTGACAGGTAGAAAGAAGGACATGAGATATGTCCACAGACAGCTCTACAGCAGATACACTGTAAAAACACTCAATCACGCCACTGGTTGTTTTGACAAAAGTGTTTTACAACTAGTCTTCCTATCTGTAGATTGTTTAGATCTCTGTGTGTGTGTGTGTGTGTGTGTGTGTGTGTGTGAGTGTGTGTGTGTGTGTGTGTGTGTGTGTGTGTGTGTGTGTGTGTGTGTGTGTGTGTGTGTGTGTGTGTGGTCACCCTCTTTGGTGGCCTATGCTAATAATGGAATAGGAGCCTGTTAGCGAGAAAGAGAGTCAATGTATCTTACTGTCTGCCACTCACATATAAGCCTCTATCAATAACAAGCCTGCTACCTTCCCTCAATCAATAAACCGTCTGTGTGTGTAAAAATGTGCACGAACACAAAGCAACATTTCACCTAATAGTAAAATGCAACCTCTCAGCTTGAGAGTTGCCTCCTAGGCTATGTCAACAAACCACAGGACCGCAAGATACACACCAATACATGCAGAGCCATGTGTGTGTGTTCATGGATAAAGACTACCTTGTTACTCAGGCAAACTAAACAGAATAATGAATAGAACATGGTTTTGAAACATATACACACACACACACACACACACACACACTGAGGCGGACACACATATTACTGCCTGACATGAGACACCACATACACACTGTAGGCTACATAGGCTAGAGTGTCTCTCTCTCTCTCACACAACATGTTTGCAGAGTAACACACTTGACAGGAGACAGACTAGCAGAGGTGGAAGACGATATTTCATGCAACTGATTATTTATAAATGCAATTATTCAATTCTTCACGGTATATTCGATGATTCAACTTGGCCAAAGGGTTGTAACGCATTTTCTGCTGCCTTTAAAAAAGAAGAATGAATTTGTTCTCCCCATGTGATTAAAATATTCACTTGAGAAAGAGTCAGTTTTTTACAGAAGTGGTTATAAGCAGTTTTAAGGGCTGTTTTTACTGTTACTTCTAAAGTGTGATTTAAACTGAAACTTCTAAAGTGTTTTAAAAAGGCATGTGCCTAATAAGAGTTGAGTTTCAATCTTAAATTTTTCTCTCTTGTCAATAACAATCTCTCCTTCTTGCTACAGTGACTTTCAGCCAGCCTCAACTTTACTGTAATATAAAATGTGTTTGACATAGATAAACCACTGTGAAGAAATTGTGAAGCAATCCTTTGATAAAAGCCACATAAAAGCCCTTGTTTTCCCATTTGGAAAGAATTGGAAAAGTCAGACGTTTGCCAAAAACCAGTGAAAAGGGAAAATCTGTATCTCCATGTCACACGTACTCAAACATGCATGCACAGGAGACAGGCAACCAATAACGTGGGCACGGTGTACAGTCCTTGAGATGAGGGCACTGTTGTTCCAAATTAGCTGAGATTTGGGGAGCAGCCAAGCTGCCAAACTGCAAAACAAGAGAAACATGAGAGAGAGAAAGGCAACCTAAGAAAGACAGCGTGTGCATACACACAGGCACACACATACTTTCCCTCGATGCCCTCGCTTTGACCCTATTTCTGTATTTTTCTTCCCACTAATGCTTCCTTTTTGTTATTTCCAGCTCATCTTTCAGTGGAACAGACTAATTTTGAGTTTATCCTTTTTTTTTTTTTCCTTGATCTCTCTCGCGCTCTCTCTGTCTCTCTCTAACACACACACACACACACACACACACACACACACACACTGGTGCAGTATTATATTACCAGACAAGAGTCCGGTCCAGACAAAACAATCAGGAGTAAATTCAATGAGGAAATCACTGCAAGCAATTCAATTTTGTTTGTGATTTTGCTATTGCAACACGATCAGATTTAAATTCTGATTGTTTGTATTATTACACCATTAAATACTGTAAGATCATGGTTAGATATTGTGAATAGACCATTATATTCTCAGCTCTCCTCCCTTTTTTCATCAAACTGTCTCTTCCAGCCATCTCCTCACCTTTGAGCTCATCAGTATTCTGTGAGTGACTCAATCAGTCTCAGCACCACAGGTAGTCTACATGTGTGTGTGTGTGTGTGTGTGTGTGTGATTCATTCCCTCCTACGAGGGCAGAAAAACACAGCCTCAGCTCTGCACTACAAGGATGAAGTGAGTGATAGTAAGAGAGAGAGAAAGCAGAGGGATGGAGATGGCATCCAGGCAAACTTAACAGTGACCTCAGTGACTCTTAGTGTGCTGACAGACAGTCTGTATAGCTGTGACTATGATTGTATCTGTGTGTGTGTGTGTGTGTGTGTGTGTGTGTGTGTGTGTGTGTGTGTGTGTGTGTGTGTGTGTGTGTGTGTGTGTATGTGTGTGTGTGTGTGTGTGTTGACTAGACACAGAAGGATGCTATTACTGAGATTTGATAAGAAAAGACAGCTCAGCTCTGTTTGGCCCTCACTGTTTCTTTGTGTGTGTTGGGTGTGTGTGTGTGTGTGTGTGTGTGTGTGTGTGTGTGTGTGTGTGTGAGAGAGAGAGAGAGAGAGAGTGTACTGGAGGTAAAGGGTTCGGGAAAAGAGGCTGTCAAACGTAATAACATGCATCCTTCTGTCCACCATTGGCTCAGTATAACACAGTATTCTGACACTGAACTCTGTGATTGAACCCACCTCCATCATATCTTCCTCTTTCTCATTCACTAGTTTCACTCTAACTATATTTAGCAGCAGTTCATGATGTGACAAGACACAGACAAGGGCTGATCAGAGAGAAAGGAAAGAATGTGACAGAAGAAAAGATCTAATACTTAAATAAAAAGGTGAAGAAAAGAAAAGAGGGGAGGAGCACGTTCTTAGCCATTTATAGCCAGAATGGTGCACGTTTATTGCCGTGTGTGTGTGTGTGTGTGTGTGCGCACGCATTTGTGCATGTGTGTAATCAGTTCCAGATGAGTGACCAAGGAAGGTAAACCTCCTCCCTGCACCCCCACACTCATTTACCCCCTCACGTCTCTCTCCTCATTCTTCCTCTACTGGCACCTTATACACTCTGTAATATATACAGCATGTACACACACAGGCACGAGGATTTCTCAGCAGGTCTGAGATCAGTGAACTCATGCAGAAGAGATCCAGTCAATCTATTGCACCTGTTATGTCAACACACACAGGCACAGGAAAAATGGAAAGTGGAAAAAAGGAAAGAGCCGGAAAGAGACTGTGATGAAAATACAATAAATTTTAAGTGTGTTGGCCCGTGATCACATACATGATGGAGAATGATAGGGTGTCTGTCTGTGAGTGTATGTACATGTGAATGATTGATTGTCTGTGCAGGAGCAAGGTCAATCACACAGAGGTTATAAATGACATCGTACACATGCACACACACCAAACACGTGGATGTGCACACATGTAGGACAAATGTTACACTGACAGAGGTCAAGCACAGGTCTCTCTCACTATCTCTCAAAAACACACTGTCCGTCACTCTCAGTCTCTATCCTTTGGTGTTTGTCTCTCACTCTCAGGATGTATAAGGGCCTTTTTGTACACATCATTTCTCCAGCATACACATGCATGATATTTAGGGCCAAATGTGATTCTGTCAGCTTGAGACAAGAAAACACCTGGAGACAACTTGTTAAAATTACACCAGTAAGAAAAAGCTCCACACAGGCTTTCATCTGACAACCTGCTTGTACCATTTTTAAGTCTTTGAACTCGTAACATCTTATGCAGAACAAACAGTAAATGTGAACCAGCACTTTGTTTATAAGTGAAGATATTATTAAGCCAATAGAAGCGTAAAAGCTGCCAGTCTTTCAGTGAAACTGCCATCAGCAGAAGACATATTCAGCTGCCCTCAGGCCATCCTCACATCAGCCAGTGGACTCATGTCTGGCAGAGTAGCTCTACTACAGATAAAGCACAATCCATTTTAAGGAAAAAACAATCACCTGAACAAAATATCAGTCACCTATAATGCATTTGAACATACTTTTACATTTGAACGTTTTAAATGGTGTCCATAATGTTGACTTTAAATCTGTGCTAGATTGCATTGATTAACAACCACCTTGCTCCAAGCTTATTGTTAACACTATTTTTTTATATATGAGAAGTAAAGTCTGAAAAAAAAAATCTTTGTAAGAAATGAAAGAAAAATCTAATTAGACCACTAGTTGATGATATGAATGATAGATCAAGATTTTAATGTTAAGAACAAGCCTCAACCTGTGCCTCAATTATGAATATCTAGGGGAGGGAGGACAGAGTTAATATTTGTCTGATAATTGGTGACGTCACTGTGCATGCATGCGTGTAGGTGTTTCACACTGGCCTGAGCCAAGGTAGAAAGCACAAATAACAGTGGTTGTGTTTCATCGTGAATATTAATAAACCATGTGAAAGTTATATAGGAAAAACACTGTTCTCATGAAGGTTGCATGTTGAGAGAATCAATCACACACTCACACACACACCTGATGCAGCATAGCCCGATCTACAAATGATGAATACAATACTACTAGTATACTACTAGTATTCCTGGGCTTAGAGTCAAATTAGTGCTTCTGTAGCAGGCAATAGAAATAACCCAAAGCAGGGACTGTTTTTTTAACAGCATCTTAGTGAGATTCAGACACTGAGGAAAACAACCACCAGCTCCCCAGAATTTTCTCTTTGTTTCTTTCTATGTCCCCTCAGTGACAAATAACTTAAGGAACCCAGTAGGTTTCCTCTCTCTCTTTCCTTCTCTCTATCTCATTTATTACCTGCACCTTCCCCCTCTCCTCTCTCTCCATCTCCCTCTCTGAAGTATTTTTCCTTTAATCATCTTTTTAATTGGTCATTCCTTCATAAGATCCAGTAATGGATGTAGGAGTTAGATTGGTTTGGACAGAAATGTAACCTATTATACACACATACATGCACATACACATGCATGCACACATGCATAAAGTCACGTATGCAAACATTTAGATGAACAGACACACACATTTGTCTGAATGTATCGACACACACCCCCTTGTGATGTTGACACTCTATATTAATCACAAAGGAAAACACATTATGTTTGTGTTGCCATAGCAATGAAGAAATTAATTAGCATACACAACTAACTAGCTATAGGGGATGTAAATTACTTGCTGCTTTCTTTCTCGCTAGAGACGAACATGGGTTTGTGTGCACACATTTGTATTTGGATGCATGCTATGCACTGTATGATGCTGTGCGTGCTGGTGAGGCCTCATACTATCAGTAATAATACAGGTGTCAGATGTGATAATATCAAAGTGATGTTTTTCACACATACTAAAATTGATCTGTCCACGAAGATCTCGCTCAGCACCATAACTCACATTAATCACATGCTGGTATTTTCTCTCTCTCTAAAGGCTGGTAATTATGCAGGACATTTTATTGCAAAAGCTTCAATAAACCACTTTAGTAAATAATGAATCACTCCAATAAAAAATGCACAGAATAGGGTGACCTGATAGCCAAATGGTTAGGGCGCATACCATGTGGACACATAAGCTCTGAAGAGATCTCCCTGGTTTGAATTTCAGGCAATTTAACTCTTTCTTGTATGTCACTCCCCTCTCAATCCCCATTTCCTGTGTCTCTGTGCTTCACTATCAAATATCTGTGTAAAATTTCCCAAAAAAAACCCTAAAAATAATACTACAAAAAAATACCCCAACAAAAAAAAATAAAACCAAATTGTTCATGAAACATATTTTCTCCTTTCTATAAATGGAAATTAAGTTAATGAGCAATGAATGCATACACCCATGTGCACCCAACTTGTAGATGGTAGTCCTTACTCTCAGTGAGGACAGGACACCAGGGCTGGTTTACTCATAGAGGACGAGACAGTGGCTTTACATGCTTTGATGCGTTGCTCTGCATTGATTTTAGTAGCCTTTGAAATGTTACTTTGAATGGTTGTGGGTAAGTGGCTCTCATGTAGGAGGGTTAGTTCGAACGTCTTCTGGCAGTCTTTGAAGCAGACCATGTTGATGAAGTGCTTTAGCCTGCCGAAGGCTACATTCATGCAGCCACGCTTTTGGATTAGCTACAATGAGTAATTGTCTGTCTGAATGTTGCCTGAGTTGACTTGGGTTAAGTGTCCATCAGGCATTTCTGGTTAACAAAGTTATAGTTTCTCTCACTAAATACACATGTGCACATACATACGAAAAGAGCATTGCTTGACCCATGTGCGTGTGTGTAGTCAGATGTTAAACCCAATCAAAGAGGGCACAAAATACTGGAAACAGATGCTTGAGACAAATCAGATCAGTCATGCTTACATGCAAACTTGATTTTTCATTTAAGCCTCATGTAAATTAAAGAGTTTGTGTGTGCTGACCTGTACGTGTACAAACTGTGTCTACAATATACCATGTATGCACAAATGTGGCTTTCCCCCTTTACAAGCCCTGCTACGAATCATATCCCATCTCACACACTGTTAAGTCTACAGAAGAGCACGCTGCTACAATGTAAATGAACTAGCTAGCAGGAAGAGAGCCTGGTTTTCATTAGCTGGCCATCTACATCAGTACCCAGCAGTAGATGAAATAGTTAGTTTTAATTACTGCCCTTTTTATGTGAAAGTTGTTTGTTGGTTGGTGCCCGTCTTTAAATTATCTGGCTATCTGCAGTGGTGCTTGACTCTAAATGACCTGCATATAAACTCTACTGCTTGTTTTTAAATTAGTCCGTCTGCATCAGAGCTGCACTGTAAATGAGGCATTTGTTACCACAGCTATATGTGAAAATAATCTACTTCTGCATTAGCTAGGTGCCAATTACCTCATGTCTGGAATTTAGATGTGAATCTTGGCTTCATTGCTAGTTAGGAAAGTAGTCTATGTAAATGCTGTGCGTTTCATTGTACAAACACTGTTTATGGAGACAGTTTCCTACATTTCATTGTCGATCAGAATATTCATCTTGGTGCCCCACTGGGTTATCCATTTCAAACGGGGGAAATGCCCAATAGTTGCCATTGAAAAATTAAAAAGGTTCTACACAACTGAATACACAATGCTTCAGATATGGTGCTGCAAGAATCCATAGTCAAAACACAACAGAGCAAAGTTACTCTGATAACTTGGAAAATTGCTTAAATTAAAGACAGTCTTGTGCCGTACAGCAACCACTGAATAATACATAACATTTAAAGCCAGTAAGTACAGCACACTTACTTCAAGATGTGCACAGGAAAGTTAACTCCATCCTTTCCTGAGATGGAGTTCCAGCTCTTCTCGACCTGTTATAAGAACATTGCTTATTGTACTTAATGTGAAGTATGATTCAGTAGGTTTCTCTCTCACAACTTATCCCCCCTTTTCATACTCTACCCACTTTTCTCTATCTTTGCCTGAAGTACTCCACCTTATCCTCTCTCCTCTACAGGATATCCCTCACCCTCCTTCTCTCCAAGTTTTTTTTCTCTCCCCTCTTTTCTCTCCACTTTCCTCTCCTCTCTCCCCAGTCTCTCTCTCTCTCTCTCTGACAGTGATAAATTGCCTGTTGGGTTGGGTAATCCATCTTGCCATATCCCACACCTGAACACAACCTCCTCTACTCCCCTCTTTTCCTCCTCTTTTTCCCCCTTCTTCCCTCCTGTGTCTTTCCATCCCAAGGTTAGTGAGGCTCACCGGGTGGAGCTGAAGGTAAAGATCTGCCTGACAACTCCTTTTTATACACGCATGCACACATGCTAGGAAACAGGTGAACAATAGTGTGCACAGGACCATTATGTGTACCCTTAAGCATAGGAACACACAAACTGAATGAGGGTTTCTTCTGGCTCAAAATGAGGCAAATAAACTGCTATATGAACCACAAATTTGATTGTACAACTACAGAATATGGGGAAATAAATTCAGATGTGGCATAGTCACATGCACACGTGTATCTGTCACCACTGCTTATTGGGATCATCAGGCTATGATTTAAATAGTGTTTTGAAAATGATTTAATGTGAGCATTACTATGATATTATGTTTAGCATGCAATCTTAGATTAGCATGCTAACATGCTAACCATTGCTAATAATCTGACAATAATTGGCAGGTATTTCAAAATTAATTCTCATGAGGTTATGAAAGTTCGTTCCAAAGTTCCTGACAATCATTTGGGGAGATAGAAGATAATTTAGTCTAGTCCAAAGTGGTGGACTGACTGACAGACATTTCTTAAGCTTTGCCACTAGCATACTTAGAAATTAACGTAATTGGTGCTATACTGTAACATATGTACAATCTACATTTATATTCAGACAAATATACACATAGACAATAAAAACAGACTACCCATTTAAGAATTTCTGACACAAAACAATAACTATACCAAAAAAATCCCACTGACCAGAACATTAAACCAATTTGTTAGATGTTTCCCCCAGGCTTATATAAAGGTTTTATGTGTTTTAACATAAACCTTAAACCTCCTCAGGGTGTGCTGCAGGCCTTTAAAACTAAAACACATTTTAACTGTTCCATATCCATGAAAGTCAACGGAGCATGCTTGCTCTTTTCCAGGTTTCATATTCACACAGTGCCTCTCATTCATACATGGGATAAAGCTACTACAGTGCTTCACAGTTGGTAACTGAGCTCCTCAAAGGGAGCAGCTAAGGTTTGAGAGCCTTGCTCACAAGCGGAGTTGTTACTGAAAGAGGGGAGATTTATTTTGTATGATACATCAAACCTGGGCCACTGTCCCGTCACAAGCTTGCATTACCAATCCAGTAGCTATGACAAAGAAGGAGTCAATACATAGCAGATAACAGTAAACAACAACAACCATTTTAAACCCACTAAATCGAGCCTTGCAGGCTCCATCTGCTCAAGGTAATTGGAAAGTTTAACGGCTAGAGGCTATTCTCTCTGTCTGATTGAAGCGCAGACTGGGAACAAACAGCCAATTTAATTCTCTTTCTCTCCCTTTCTCTCCCTCTATCTCTCTGACATACCTTCCTTACTACCTTTGTGTAGAATTATTGCCCAATGTTTTCTTAAAACCTCTATTTTGAATAGTTTCTTTCTTTCTCTTTTAGTCCTTCTCTCTCTCTCTCTCTCTCTCTCTCTCTCTCTCATCTTCCTCCATCTTGTTGATAAGGATTGATGTGAGGATGCTGCTGGAATGAGATGGATGATAAGCATTAGGAGAAAGTGGATGATATTTATGTCTGTTAGTCAGCACAGGTAGAGTGACAAATGGAAAGAGAGCAAGCCAGGCAGAGAAAATATACCAGTACTGATGTGTTTCCTAAGAATCAGTTCACTCAGATATTGAAAAACAAACTGTACAAAACACGCAGTAGCCTATTTATAGTGCTTCACTTTCATCACAAACAGATGTTAAATTCTACAGGAAGTAACCACAACTAGGATAGTCTTTAATATCAAGATTTTCAAAAACATTTTTAAAAAGCCTTCATAGAAACAGCACAGGACTTGATCAACAACTACTGTAGTGAAATCTGCCATGGAGCAAGACTGGAAACTACAGCTTAAATGTCAACCTTGTTCTGATTTCACCCCCTGCCCTTTACAATGCTCTGACAAAACAGACTTATAGTCCTGCTTAAAATACACAAACACACACACACACATACACACACACACACACACACACACACACACACACACACACACACACACACAAAACCAGTTCTATCTTTAGCATTAGACACCAGCCTCTTAACCTATATAGTTAAGCTAAGAACGTACGTACGCAAATTTTGGAGCCCAGCAGTGCAGTGTATTTAGAACAGGAATGCCATTACATTACTTGTAAAACATGAACAACTGAACGGAAAAGCCCTGACTCTAATTTTGACCCTAAAAGGTAGGTCTGTTGCCACTGTAAGCACACACACACACACACACACGCACGCACAAACAGTGTACAAAGCCACTGAACCTTTATAAAGACAACTACATCACTTCTTCCCCCGCACTTCTATTTCTATCTAATGTCCACATTACATTTCTATTTGTTCTTCAGATCTCTATTTTCAGCTTTCACTATACTTAATTGGCAGAGGTACATGCAGTAGGTAGTGAGATATACAATATTTACAATAGTAACATTTTTACACACGATTAAATTGACCATTAAAATAAAAACATTCAGCCTTTTTACAAAATTCCCAGGGATCATTTTGAAATTAAATGCATGAAGGAAACACTCTGTACTGGCTCCACATGCATGTACTGTGGCTGTGTGTGTGTGTGTGTGCGTGTGTGTGTGTGTGTGTGTGTGTGTGTGTGTGTGTGTGTTAGCCGACATATGCATCACCAACATACACAACGTTATACATCATTTTAATGTTAACCTAAAGTCCTAATCCTGGATCTGTTGAAGCGGTCCGATCAAAAGGTCTTCACTTTGTGGATGCTCCTAGTTGGAAAGTTGAAAACTTTTTGGTTTTCACAAAGATAAGTTAGAGACATAAACACTGACTCACACTCACACGCACAAAAACACAGACACAGATAATTCCTGTCACTCACACCTCAGCCTGTCAAGTGATTTTCCTTGTGTGAGATGTTGAAGATAGATGTGTTATATCTGACTATGTGATAGCCTGTGACAGTGCATGTGTGTGCACGAGGTGTCTGAGTGTGTGCATTCTTCTGTTTGATATATCAGCTTATGACAGCAGTTTGGCTAATGTTAGAAGTGTGGTTAGCAGGTCTTCAAATAAACCATTCAGCTAGCGAGACTTCACAGTGTGACAGGGTGCTGGAGCTGGCACTTGCTACTGGAACACTGGGACATTTTCACTTTTCATCTTGGCTCTGGATGATAGAATCAAAAACTTTTAAAACTCTGAGGAGAACACAGGAAAAAACTATCTGAACAAACACGATAGATAGATAGATAGATAGATAGATAGATAGATAGATAGATAGATAGATAGATAGATAGATAGATGTACAGATGATAGATAGATAGACAGACAGATAAACAGACCACTCACTAAAATAGAAGTAGAAAAGAGGCAGACAGGAGACAACTGCATAACTACTGTGCACCGTTCTCTTCTACTTATTTCTATATTGTGGAGGTGATGGAGAGGCAGTTGCCATGGCAGCTACAGATCTCATGGCAGCAGGTGCTGTTGCCACTTTCACCACCATCCTGTGTTTTCTTGGTAATGCACAAACACACAGGCCAGTGCATTTGTCCATTTGTGTGTCCCCTTATAAGATTCCCAGTGTGCCTTGGTGTTTGTATGCCAGTACAAGTGTGTGAGTATCTGTGTACACTGTTACACACTGGGAAGTGTGTGTTTGGGTGTGTTCAGCCATGCATGTGATTTGCCTGTTATTGCAATGTGTTGTCAGTGTGTGGTAGTGGTGGGTATGTTTGTTTTTGTCCTGGAGCCTGTGAGCTATGCAGAGGTGCTATAAATGTAAAACTGACATCTCTTTGTCATTGCTTTAAGAGGACTGTTGCTTTTTTCATCTCAATGCTTTTTTGTTTTTTGATTTTTGCCTTTATTTGACAGGATATTTGTGCAGGAAGTTACTAAAAGACCAAAAAAAGCTTTCAAAGATTTCAAGACAGACACCATACTAATGACACACATAAAAATTGGGTAGTATTTCCAAAGGACAGACAAAAAAAACATTTAAAATGCAGTTTAAGTATTAGTTAAGTTATATAAGTTAAGTATAAGTTTAAGTAGAATATAAAGAAAGAAAAATGAAAATGATACAGTGGCACATATTTGAACCCATCTGTCCACTGACTCTAATAATGTATGTTTTGGTGTTAAATGTCCTGATGTACAATGGCAAACTTTAATTCACCATCTGAGTGACAAGGATTTTTGTAGCTTATCTGGCTTTATAGACAGATTACACACAGAGACAGTGTTTTGACTGTGGCAGTCCACTGGCTGGGGTAATTAGTTTAATTAAGTGTGTCCACTCTGGGTCAGTGACTATAATGACAATGATAGCACTATTAGAAAAAACAATCTTTTTTCCCTCCTTCTCATTTTTAACCCTGTTACTCATTGGTCTCTACCTCTTCCCTTTCCCTTCTCTAAATTTAAATCTTTTTGTTTCCTTCATTTTCCTCTCTTTCTCTGGAGCCTAATTTAGCAAAAAAAAAAAAAAAAGAAACTGAGGGAGAGAAGGCTCATGTTGTTGTGACTATGATGCTAGTTTCTTGCATGTACAATAAGAGAGTGAGATGCAGATAATAAGACAGAGAGAGAGAGACAGGCAGAAAGAGAGACAGACAGAAATAGAGACAGATGGAGAAAGGAGAGCAGAATGTACGAAGCATAACTTCATCTGACTGGCACTGGGTTGGACCCTTCGTCTCTGTAACTACATATGTTCCTCATGGTATAGATAACATCTAGCGCTAGGAAAATTCCACTGGGGTCATTGTCAATGTAAATTTATTTCTGCTGGATTTTAAGCACCACATTTATGCTGTTTCCAGCTCATCCCTACGGAGCTCTGCTGGTTTAAGATCTGTAGGCTGTTCAGATGACTGGAGTACAGGGGACATCGCTGTTATGTTAAACGTTAGACACAGTTTGCTTCATTACATTGTACATAATCACACTGACAGACTACAACTGAAAACAACTGGCACACGTGGCCAAAAATAATCTCCCTTTCCAGTATTTTTTAGTGCAAATTAACAAATTGCTGGTTTGAATTTTAAACCAATGAAATCCAATCCAATCCAATTTTAACATTTTGTTCCATGAATAGTCCTCATTCAATGGAGTGAACCACCGGCTGATCATTGCAGCTCTAAAATGTTATTTCCCCACTTACACATCAGCCCATCTGTGAGCTTTTGCCTCTCCCTTGACCTTTTTCATCAATTAGCCATTTTGGCCTCATTTGGTTGATTTAGGTTTGCAATATCTTTCTACGGCTGCATAATAAGACCAAAATACCACAACCTGATAGAGGTATCATATCATATCCAGATAAGGATACATATCACAACATAGCCCATTTTTTTTAAAATTCAATCAATAAACAGTTTATATAAAATGCCCACACGGAAAGGCCTTCTTATATTACATTTTGACTTGGCATTGTATACCCTGGGTCAAGTGTTAGCACCAACCTACAAAACCCATGTTTCTTTACAGATGATTTTACAGATGTAAGTTGCAACAGCAGCCATTATCTCCTTCTGTCATTGTGATTTTTTTGCTGAGTGGTGAACTGTGGGCAAAATCCTTTTGCAACTTCTGAGTCTGGAATTGGTTTTTAGCACTTCACTGAACTTTTGAGGCTCTTTAGTGGTGTTTGGGTCTGTTGTGACCAGCCAGTTGACAGCATTATTTACAAAGTAGGATTTTCTGGTCAGTGTCAGATTTTTAATATCCAAATCACGTCCATGTAACAGAAGTAGCTCCTCTTTAAGGTAAAAGCTCTTTGTGTTGTCTGTGTCATCTTCACTCTCTTCTTTGTCTAATGCTCTCTAATGCATCCTCACAGCGTGATCTGCGACACAACAAAACCATAAACATACTATGAAACAATACGTGTTTTTCTACCTCTTATCACACAGTATATGTCTTCAAATCGCACAGTGCTACTTTATTTTAATCACGGGGCTGTTAGGTGAGGTTTGTGTCGTTTAATGTATGTAGCAATGATTATATCCTACTTTGATCATAAGATTTGTGGATTAGAGTCTTTTTTATTATTTATATGTGGGTGGTTCTTAAATACCTATAAATTTATTGGATTGAAAAAGAGATGGTGCAGTAAGTCATACCAGATCCTGGGAGGGTGCATATGAACATGCACTTGGGGTGGGTCAAATTGACATAAACCCAGTAAGAAGCTCTTCAATTCAGCCTGCATCAGCATCCCTCCCTCCCCTCACACACATCCATCCATCCACACCATCTTGCTGTTATTGATGAAGCCACCTCTTTATATGGTAATGTCGTTCACACCTGAAAGGCATCAGGAGGGCATGATCGCTCGCTCTCTCTCTCTCACACACAAACACACACACACAGTATGTGCACACACTATCACACTGACTACAGAATATATTTTCTCTTACCTCTTGCCAAAAACCCACACATGCACAGTAACATGCGCTATTATTCACATGAACTTCGTATATTTTCACCCTCTCTGTGCCTCTCTCACCAACACGCACACAGCTATGAGGAGCCCATTAACGCTGATGGAGGTATGTATGCGGCTCACATCTGTCACATGTCGCTGCCGTGGCAACACCAGCTGCCGTGGTTACCGGAGGCCTGCTTCTGTGTTATGGGATTTGGTTATTACAGGATAGCTAGCTACCTGTGTGCAGAAACACATCCCTCGGAGGACACATAGAGCAATAATACTCCACCATTTGCTGACAGATAGGTAAACTAATTATGGAAAAACAAGTGGTTTTGGGTGAAAATTAGCCAGTGACTAGAATTAACTAAATTGATTATATCCACAAGAATATTAACTCCAATTGTGTATATGGGTTGAAAAGTGAGCTCTAAACATCAGCCTTTACTTTACCTGATAGTCAGATATACTACTTAAACTTTATTTGAAGGACATGGCCGTTTTGCATAGCATATTATCAGTTTCTCACCATTCATATTTAGAATAACAATGACTGTACCAGATATGTGAATGTAGACAGCGCGGCACATTGTACCTTGGAGTATATGATAATTACACTGGGCTGCAACTAACAGTTGTTCTCATTATTCAACAATCTGTCAATTTTTTTAATGATCAATGAATTTGTTCGAGGCTTTACTGTCAAAAAATTAAAGATGCTCATCTGATTCCAGAAATCTGATGTCAAACAAGAATGCCAATGATGATAAATTATGATTGAGTGACAACCACCACAACACAAAGTTACTATAGCTTAAAGTACTAAATGAAAGTAATTCATTAATGGAGGACCATAGAGACTTAACTTTTCTAATGCCACTGCACTGTATTTATAAATGATCCTATTGCCTTAGTGTTGTGTATTAAAGTTCAGAATCCATGTACTGTAGAAGCTGCTGACAGCTGTTTCTACAGCCACATCAATGGGTCTGCTAATATATAAACATTTTAAGTGCAGTCAGTACTTTTCATTTAACATGCCCCCCAAAAAAGAGGTACAGATGAAACCAATCTCAATAAATCTCAAGTTGCCAGTAAGACGTCCCCAGGGAGTGAATATATTTAAAACATATCCTTTTTTGGTTTTATTTTTTAGGTTTGAAGTTGAACTGTATATGTTTCACTTTATAAACATGGATGGTTCTGACTTTCATCTGCTCTGAAACAGAGACTTTGCTGATGACCAAAAACACACACACTCACACACACAGACACACACACATACACACACACAGACAGTGACCCACTTTCCTGAGCTGAACTGGACTAACCAAAAATTGTTCGCCCTATATCCATTTATGATTTTGACGTGGATATAAGGGAGGAATAAACATACATAGACATACACACAGATATACACATCAACAGAGCAGCAACAGAGGCCTTAAGTGAGTACAGCTGTGTAGCCAGATGTACTTTGGAGTCCTGTGGTTATAAGTTCCCATGCATTTTGTGTATGTGTGTGTGTCTAAACCCAAAAACCAACTTTGCTCATTCTAATCTCTCAACACAGCACAGTGCAGATGTTTGGGCCCAACTGTATATATACACTATCTATGTTTCCTTTATGTCTGATGTCATTAACTGTTTTGGTCCATCTTCCTAAGAGCACACAATGCTCAGTAAACACAGTGAAGACACTGCATACATCTAAATGCGTGCAAATCTTTTCTATCGTTTTGGACTCATTGATATTTCCAGCACCTTAGCAGAGAACTGGTTGGATGGAGCAGTCATTCTACAATAATCCATCTTTATCTCCCTTCAATCACTTCATCTGTAAAGTGCCATGTCTCCTTAGAGCCACTAGGGAGCAGACTACTTGTCAATGACTCAAAGTGAATGAATAATTGATGTATTTTCTCTAAGACTTACAGTGTAATGGACAGAAAATAAGCATAGCACAAACACTGTTCACAGTGGTGCCAAACAAAAACACACTTATTGCCCTACAAGCACAAATGAACACACATTCGCAGACACAGAACTGCGGATAGAACAAAATATTCAATGATAAGAATGGTGAAGGTCATCATTAGCATAGTATTAAAAAGCCCTGTGTGAGAATGTGTGTGTGTTGTGCACATGTGTGTGTGCACATATGGGAGTGGCTTGTCTCAGTCAAGCATGAACTATCATGCATTCACATCCAAAGACAAAGACAGGTGTGTGTGTTCGTGTGTGTGCATGCGTGCGTCTGTAAGTTAAGGAGCTATATTGATTGGTGGTTGTGTGTTCTTATTCTAGCTGTGTCCATGGGTCGCATATATCCCAGTGTCCAGTGGGAATAACATGAGGTCTCATGCTGGCAGCACAACGCAAAGGAACACACACAGACATAGACACAGATGAACTGCTGCTCTGGCACATTTGGTGAAGGAGAAGCATTATTAGGTCACATTGCTTCATCAAGGACACATGTTCAGCTTTTTTCTGACACAAAACACCTGCACAGGTCAGTTCACTCTTGTAAGAAGAGTCTGGGGGAGAAGTCACAATGTAAAAAGGAAAACGAGCCAAGAAATCCTAACTAGCTAAATTGACACTGCCCCTGCCACAGGCACATATTTATTCCACTGACTGTAAAAATACAAGGAGAATATCCAGTGTCGGTCTCCATTTTCTTGTTCATGCTGTTTGAATGAGTCAAGCACAAGTCAGTCCATTTTTTTTTTTAATGGACAAAATCCTTTAGCCAAAGAGAGATATTTAACTCTGACAAGGAGGTCATGTTGTCACCCATGTCTGTCTATTTGTCAGCATTATTATGCAAAAAATACAGAACTGGTTTGTGGCAAACTTGGTGGATGGATGGGATATAAAAATTGGGGGCACATCACCAAATCGAATGTCAGATTTACAACTGCCCTCTGTGTTTGGTTTGTAATGATGCTGACGTGTTGAGCCTATCATAGCTGTACTAAATAGTGTACTAAAGTGATACTTGAGTGATAATGTTAAGCCAATTTCTCTATGTGCAACTTATAGAAGCATATTCTACTAAATTAATGTTACATGCACATACATTTTTCACAAAAAACTCTATTCACACCAGTTACTATACTTATACTTAATACTTACTTAATTATGTGCCTGTGCTACTTCTGCAATGCAATTAAGTTAACTGGAATGGAGACGCTTTTATTAGCGTGAACTAAACCCTTCTTCACAAATAATGTTTTAATTAGCGGTCTGCCCACCGACAATCCCTATTAACCCCCACTGTTCCTAACAGATTTCAACTGTCATGTTCTTGGGTTAATAAGAAAGCACTGTCTCAACCTCTGTCTCTCTACATGGAAAAGTCTCATAAGTCTCTCTCCTGTTCTCGTCCTTTTTCTGACTTTCTCTCACTAGCTGCATTTTATCAACTACTCAAAGTCTGATGCGTGGACCCATTGTATTCACAACTAAAATCCAGTCAAGTGCAGTAGAAGCACATTGAACTCAGCATTTTAAAATCCCTGCTTTCAATGTTTTTTTTTCTTAATTCTTTGAACAAAAACTATTAGAAAACCTTTAGTGTAGAAATAACAAAAAGGAAACTGAGACACATACATGATAAATTCATATAGCACATGATTTGATCCGCTATCATAAACCAATCTGCAACATTTTGGCCTTCATGATCTGCCTGTTGAAAATCACTGTACTAATGCAATTAAAATTGATTATATGGACTACTTACAGAAAAAAGAAATCCTCTGTCAAAGAAAATTAGAAAAAGGGCAGTAATTCATCCAAATTAATATTAGCTCTAAGTGGTCAATGTCCTTCAGTAATCAATCATCTTAATTCCCTCAGAAGGAGAACAGCAATATAGGATAAAATGAACTCATTGATTGACTCAGTGAACTCATGGTGATATGATCAATGAGGTAAAATGGGAAATACTCTTTTGCTGTGTTTATCATTTGGTTTTTGGCATGCTGTCTGTAATTGATTAAGAGCTTCAGATACAATAATTATCCAAAATCCCAAACGCTGTTTGGCTTCTGCTCCTTTAACAGCTGGTCAAATGAGGGTTGGACAAATTACAGCATCCTTAAGATTTATGAGAACAATAACTCTGACAACACAGCATCAGAGTAATCAAATAAATGATTAGAGGCCCGGTGTTTTATGAGCGACCATGTTAATAAGTCTTACTGTCCGAATGCCACAGTTAATAACAGAATAAGTTATTTTTGGAGCCTATGGTACTGAGCATAACCAACCACTGGGTAACAGAACAGGTAGCTAGCAGAAAAACAAATGCTCAATGATTTGAGATACACACAAACATACACACCACAAGACGGAAGGGCAAGCAGAACAATCTTGTTTTTACCTTGCTGGAATAAGGTCCAGGGATGAGCAGTTTCAGTGCTTGTCTTTTCAGCTCTGTCAGCCGAGCATTACAGTTCTCACACCATATCCCTCTTTCACTGCCAGGGGAACTTCCACTGCCTGAGGCTGGTGATCCAGTACCAAAACCTGGGGAGCCACCTAGAGAACCAGGTGATCCTGTCCCGATGCCTGGAGAGATGGTCCCCGGTGATCCAGAGAAGGACCCTGGTGAAGAGATTCCTGAGCCCGGGGACGGGGTGCCTGTGGAGCTTGGCATGGAGCCTGCACCCTCCGGGGTGGGGCGCGTGCTGGACCGTGTGGTTTCCTCATAGGCCTTTCGGTACCAAGTGTCAGGGAAAAAGGATGCAGATTTGGTCGGTGAAGTGTCAGGCATCTGTAAAAATGTTTCCAAAATAGGAAATTATTAATAATGGCTGCATTCCCCATAGGATTTACAATTCTTGTACCATGCTATTGTGCATAATGGCTCAGTGGTATATCTTCCAAATACATGGAATAGCTGTGCCAGCTATTACTATTTCTATTTGGTTTTCTGTGATGACAAGTCAAAAGTTAGCAATGAAAATGTAATATAATTCTACAAAACAGGTTACACTGGGATGACAATTAAAATCACGAGGAGTTGTTAATTTGCATGACACAGGACCTACCTCATGCATATTAACAGTCAGCTATTTGCATTTTGCCTCTAAAGCAAAATAAAGATGTTTTTGCTATACCCACCCTCGCTAAATTTAGTGTGCTATATATTTTGTTGAATTTAACAAATCATCCAGTGTTTGTATGTTTATTAAGCATATATATGAAACTCAAACTAAACTCAAAATATGAAAATATTAACCTGACTCATGTCTTGCATGTCCATGCTTAGCCTGGAGCTCAACAATAATTGTGAATATGAATTAATATAAATGTAATAGAAACTTAAAGCTAAATATACCATACATTAAACAGTTATCTTGTGCCAATAACACACACAGACACTGGGCAGCCAAAGGGTAGAAAAGGAATCTAAACTACTGTTAGGTTATTAAATCAAATGGACATCCAGTTAAAAACCCACAAACAGGAAGCATTGTCAAACATTTACTGTGATGGTGCTACAGCTCAAGCCAAGACAGTCAACATATTGGATGCTAAATAGGATCAAGTCAGATTCCATATGTATAAATGGTGTTGTTTTTCCCTACTCAGACAGCCACATGGGAACATCAAATGAGCCGCAAGGAGTTGAAAATTAGATATTTTGTGGCTGGGTAAATCCAGTCAGGGAAGACAGACCCATTGATGTGGTGGCAGCTAGAAAGGTTGGGTACTACAGCTACTGTAATCCCTCACAAGGGCTATTATAGGGCAAAAATTGCCTGATAGGTGGCAATCATCTCTGAGTGAAGGGGCTGGTATAATGTGAGCCAACCCTGTGTTATAAATTAACACTAATAGGCATAAGGAGTGACAAAGGTGTGGGTTTAGCTGCTAGGTTCTCACTTAGTAGTAATTAAGAGATGTGGGAGATCAATCAATGAAGAGGCATGCCACTGTTGTGACGCCAAGAGCAGCAATGTGCAAAATGTGATCTTCACAAAGCAATCAATCATCAGCATGAACACAAATCTAATGAGAGCTGTTACTTTCATGGTTATGTCAGGCTGAAAAGGCTGAGCAAACCAGAGTTTCCTATTAAAATGAGTGGGTGATGTGATCTGAGTTGCATGCAGCGGTGAATGCATGATAACTTCTTATGTTTACCAGGATTACAGCCAAGGCAACAGAGGTGTGTCCACCCCACGGCTACTGGAATGAATAACCTACCCCATATTTTCTGCTCCTGCTGCTCACAGACCTCTCCTTGGTCCCCGACAGTGAAGTCATGTTGGAGGTGAGAGATTGGGGGGGGGGGGGGGGGGGGCAGAGGAGGAAGAACCCCTGGTGCTGCGGCACATTCAAAAAGAGAGCACCGGGTCG
>CM076648.1:6628167-6729215 GCA_038496675.1 Rachycentron canadum | reverse complement strand
GGGGGGGGGGGGGGGGGGGGCAGAGGAGAAAGAACCTCTGCTGCTGCGTCACATTCAAAAAGAGACCACCGGATCGATTTCAATTAACCACACGCCCCTGCAGTTTGCTCTTCTCAATCTGGAGGCAACCTCACGCCGCTTCCAAGTGCATGTGGAAACCACTTACATTCCCATTCCGTCGGCAACAAACAAACAAACAATTTAAAAAAAAAAAAAAAAATCCTGAATGGTTTTGTTTGTTTTTTCCGTGGGTTGTTGCTTTTAAAAAGATCCCTAAAAATGGTATAGAGGATTCACACAGGTCGTGCGTAAAGGCGGACCGCTCCCTGTCGGAAGAGTCTGCTCTGCGCTGAATGGGGGTCTCTGCTCAACAGCGCTCCGGACTGGCATCGCACTCAGCCCTGCCTCTCTCCATCAACTCTGTGTCTGAGACTGGCCAGGTAAAACAAAACAAAACAAAAAAAAAATGGAGCAAATTCCTATGCACGGCTCAGGTCTTGCCGACAAACTTAGGACTCGTCACATCGACTGAGCTCTTGGTGGTGCAGACCAAGGCTAAAACGAGTCAGTCTCTCGCTGTTTCTGGTTGAAGTGTTACTATCCGTACCCTCCTGTTGACTTCCCGAGGCTCCGCACTCTGCTGAAACCAGCAGTGGACTGAGACAGGAGAGGGGCGCACATCTGGATGAGGGCGGGGCCTCCCTGCCCCCTCATCGACAACGGGCCAATACACATCCAGAGGTTCCAGCTGAGTGGCAGGTGGACTGCTGCCTGTTTGAAGTGAGAAAACTGGACTTGAGACTTTAGGTAAGGTTTATTAGTATTTATATGCTAAACCCAAATCTAGACACCTCTGTACTATAATTAAGGGGGCACCTCCATGGCTAAAGCACCGAGGACACTGGGGTCTTGCACTGGACATCTGGAATAGACTGACACACAATGTTACTTTAGAGTAATTCCAGTATTTCTAGATTAAATATATTTTAGTTTCACTAATGTTAGGCCAACAAAAAAGAAATACCAGATGTTGGTCATGGAAATGTGGAAAAGTCCTTTATGTCAAAATATAAATATAATCACATTTGCAGAAAATACACAAATTAATGAAGTTTTAAAAAATTCATTATGTTTGGTATCTGACATGGCTGCATTGATTCATCATGACCCCAGTACTTATAGGTATTTACCTATAGCTCTGGGCTCTTCCTATACTGAACCGTATAGTGTATTGATAAAGCAGCATTTTATAGCCTCTGCCAGTCAAAAGCTCAGTCTAAGGGTTCAGCTGATAGGCCCATCATTTGAATTAAGTGTAACCTATGTGCTAAGCCAAGTCAAAGAAGAATTAGCAAAAGCATTTTATACCAACTTTCTACATTAATTTTTTTTAATGGAGAAGCCTCCTCTGCATTAACCTCACATTAGTGTTTTCAGGAACCCTGGCTTTGCAATAGTGAGAAGTATATGAGTGGTAACACAGTGTCCTCTGCTGGTGTCACAGTGTTATTTCTGGAGACATTCAACTGAGTGAATAAAAGGCATGATGAAACTGCTTTAAACAGGTTTATGGTTTGGCGTTTATGATGCCATTTCCAGATTTCTGGAGGATGTATTTCATGGTTATTGTGATAGTATGAGGAGCAGCCTGTATTCATGTTATCCCAAAGGAGTTTGCCATGGTAAGGCTATTCCTTATGGAGACTCCTAAAGGGAACAAAAAGACAGTTTATTTACCAACACTAGACCTTAAGGTATCTTCAATACATAATGTCTGCCTGGTGGCTACTACTTAAAGAGATAATACTCTGTAACATTGATTCATTGTTCAAAAAAGGTAATATTAGTATCTCTTACATTGTCTCCTATTGAGCTAGATTTGTTGATAACAGTGAAAAAAATACATAGATAGATAGATATCCTGCTAATAATTATGTTCTTAGAATAAGAAAGGCATTTATGGACTGATAACTGTTAATTGTGTGAAATGTGGCAATAGGAAATAATGCTACACCTGGCAATGTCCTTTCACTAACAAATTTTGAAAGATATATCATTGTTAACATCTCTGTCTCCACTGAGAAAATGTATTGTTTGGTATCTTCCATACCAATAATAATAAACTTTATAGGGCTACATGCCAATAATTTATTTAATGATGGTTCTTTTTAGCCATTGTAAGCCTTTATTTTTAGTTGGTTTATTTTAAAATGAAATTTTAAGCTTTTAATGTTTATTTAGATCATTTCCCTGGTCTAATGTTGTTTTCTATGCATTATTAACTTAGCCTCTATGGTTGATTTGTCTGCAGTAATTGATTCTCTATTCTATTAGACGAAACCACCAACATTTTTTTAATGAAAAATTCATTAAAAAAAATTCATGAATTAAAAAAAAAATAATCAAGGAATCCAATAGTAACCTACACCAGTGTCCCCACTCGGTGTGCCAAATTTCATTAAACCTTTAACCTCGGGGATATTGGTGTTACCATCGGTTTCCAAGGCAGAAGATGATGAAAAAGATGAAGAGTATGAAAAAGGTGATGGTGCCCTGGTGCCCGCGTGGCTTCGCTGCCCGGCCCCCAGCCGGCGGACACATTTCACGGATGAGCCGCCTCTGCTCACTCCGGTGCAGCAGGTGGCGGTGCACGTCTTAAACGATGGTTTTACAATCCTCCGCCACCAACAAATCCGTAGTGGGGTTGTTCGCAGGTACTGTGTGTACAATCTGTTGGTGTCGTTAAAGCGACAATTTAAAAACTCGATTGCAATTATAAATATATTTAGTCTGCGACAAAGCGCTTTGTGCGGTGGTGAGTGTCTGGACAGAGCTGAGGTTTGGAGCTGCTTCTCCACACTGTGGGTTGACTATAAGATATTTCAGGTGAGTGGTCATTATTATTATTATTATTATTATTATTATTATTATTATTATTTATTTCGCCGTTTCATCTCCTGGTATTGAGATGCGTGCGTGTATTTACCCAGATGTTTTACCAAAACATCATCAACACATCAAAACATTTTACCATTTAACCAAATGTTAGGTCGTGGCTGATGTTACGGACACAACTGACTCAAAACTACGACCGAGAATCGGTGCAAAGCCTCCGTGTCACGGATGTTTTTGTTTGTTTGTTACACCCCGCAGCCTCTGCTGACAATAAACAACCGTCTTTGACTCCGTTGCTCTTCTTTTTTTTTTTTTAATGGGTGCGTTTGTTTACTAGCATGCTAACGCGAGCGACACGGAGACATTAGCTTGTGAGCTAACAGCCCGGTAGCGTTATGTTGTCTTGTCTCTACCGTGTTAGCCTGCAGATGTGTTTGAGTGCATTACAAAAATATATCAACCCCGACTCTAGTTGTCACGAGGTTTTAGGCACTTAGACACGTGTTTGTACATATGTGGCACCACGGTTTGTTTGTTTGTTTGTTTGTTTGTTAGTAGCCGGCGCTTAACTAAATGTTTCCTGTAGTGACGTGTTGACGAAGGTGTCCGTGTTAATTTGACGTGGTCTTCGTCTCAAGCGATTTACTAAAGACTACAAACGCCATTACAACATTACTGAGCTGCTCTTTCGTTTGGGATCCATGTTTTGATTTGTTTCCTTGGCAACAGGTTTTCCTGGATATTGAATTTACCTGGTGCAAGCAGATGATGCACATGATGTTCATCATGTGCATCATCTGCATCATGTGTTAATATGACAAAAATGAAAGTACCACCTTCTAGGTAAGGCCCAAGTGTTGGACGGTATTTCTTTACAGTTTCCTCTCTCTTTCCTGCCAAACAGCTGCCAGTCCTCTTCATCTGTCAGTCAACCCTGGCTGCAGCAGTGAAGACTCACCTCCCCATGTGAAGGAAGTCTGCTCTGATAAATGCCACATTTTGACCCAATGAACCCAAGGGAACGCTTTCCAGAAAGAGGACTACTCCAACAATGAAAGGTAGCACAACATGTAACCTTGTTGTTCACTTTCTGAATTGTACCAGCAGTTATACAGCTTTTGGCTGTCCGCCAAATCTGGTTTATTCAAACATGCATAGGAAGCAACTACAATTGACAGTCGAAACTTTGATCTTTCAGGTGGACTTCGGAGAAAAAGAAAAGGGGTGCATAAGAAAACTTCCCCAAAGAAAGTCACCTCAGGCGCTGTTTCATGTCCAGTCCCAGAGGAATCAAATGCTGTACCAGGCAGTGATTGCTCCTTACCAAGTACTCCAAAAAGAGGCAGGAGACAAACAAGACAGACACAAGACCCCTGCCGGACCTCCACCCCAGAGCACAGCTCCTCCACTAACAAGCTGTCCAATGGCTCCTCAAAGTCCCCTCCTGGAGCAAAACATGCAGTGCTGGAATACACTGAAATCATTACTCAGTTAAAGGTTTTTAAAGATATGTTTACTAATAAATATTGTCTCTGCATTTTAGAGCCCAGATTTTCATCTTATACAGTTAATTTCATTAGTGTTATTTAACTCCTTGAACATCTGTTCTGTTGTAGACGTCAGAGATGGAATCACCATGCTGCAAATCAAAATCTCAAAGTAAAAACAAGAGGGGTCATGCTTCCAAGCCAAGACAAGTCAGAAAAAGGGTGGCGGAGGAGCAAACACAGACCTGCCGTAAAACCAACTGTCCACAAGCCAAGCGCCAGTCCCGCAAGAAGCGGAAGATTGAGACAAGGGATTTACAGAAGGACACCACCTCTCTGTCATCCAAACGCCCTAGACCAAGATTTGAACCTAACAAGCCTGATGCACAAGAACAAGGTATTGTCTGCTGAGGATTCATCTCATACATAGTCAACATAATGCTTTCAAGAAATGCACTGCCCACAGATAATCTCACATTTTTAAATCAGGTTTGTAAATACATGTGCTCTAATTCCATATTATTGTTGTTTCTTTATATTCCCCAACTCCCCAAAAAGATGAGTCCTTGCTGTCTTCAGATCTATCAATAGAGCTGAGTCACGATGAGGAACAGCTGCCATCTTTTTCATTCCAGGAAGATGAGGAAAGTGATGAGGAGGAGCTACCAAGCTTCTTGATGCAGATGGACAAAAGTGAGAGAGTACACAGTGGTTGAATGCAAATAACCTTTATGAGGACTAAATATGGATTGGATTATAATCTATAAAAGTATATACTGTCTTAAGTGGATTGTTTGTACTATTGTCTTTCAGAGTCCCTGTCCATTACAGAAGGAGCATTTGTGTGGTGCAAATTTAGAAATTATCCATTTTGGCCTGCATTGGTGAGTTCAAAAACTTGTGTGTATCATCGATTTCTCACAAGTGGACGCTAGAAGTTTTTGCAAATTATTGACCACATCCAGAAAATCTAAAATTCCTCATATTAGAGAAGTTTAGATTTCAAACCTTGTTAAAAATCCATATAATTTTTCTTTCTAGGTAAAAAGTGTGAACCGTAAGCAGAAAAAAGGCAGCATCATATTCATTGATGACCCAATGATACACAAAAAGAAAGGGTAAGGAATGAAATGTATTTTCTCTCTTTGCTTTGTTAATGACTACACTTTTAAAGAGTACATATCATTGCATCAGTTGTGAGGATCACTAGGCCATAGAGAGTAGGCAACCACATGATATAGTAAAAATGCCTTCTTAGTGTGATGTGATCTCGTTATACCTGACTGCACGCATCGAGGTGTTAATGGACAAATTGCTGGCGTACTTTCAAATCACCAGAAACTTAGTTTTTAGTTGTGTGTTTGTCTTGAAGGTTTTCTGTGTCTCTGAAAACCATGAAGCCTTTTGACTGTGCAGAAGTTGATGAGCTGGTGGTAAGAAATGCTCACAATTTATACACTCGATTTTCCGAAAACAGATCGCCTATTTATGTCTCATATTGTATTTGTTTTTTTTGTTTTTTGTTTTTTCTCTCCATAGTGTAACGCCAAAGAAAAGTATGATGCTGCAATTGCATGGTCCTTGGAGCTCATAGCAGACTACAGAATACGTATTGGTATGTACTGTCAATTTAATGCTTATGCAAAAAAATAAATAAATTCAGTTAAACTCAAATGCAAAAATGATCATCCCAACAGATTGTGCATAAATATCAGTCAAAGTAATTGCAATATGAGATATATATATATATATATTAGAATTAGTAGAAGTATTAACCATATCTTTGTCTTTGTAGCATGTGGCTCATTTTCTGGTTCCTTCATTGAGTACTTTGCTCATGGCATGAGTAAGTTTCATTGTATGATATTCATACATCAATACATCAATATTAGGCTACTTGAGTACACCCGCAGCCCCACTTTGTCCTGACAATGCGTCCACTGTTTTCAACTATCCCAGGCCACCCAGTGAGGCGGATGTACCCGCAGGCAGCCTCAGAGAGACTAACCATTACAAGTGATACGATGATAGAGGACCTGTGTGATGATCATAAGGAGGACAGCTTTAGTGAACAGCAGGAAGAGGTCAGCAGGAGTTCAAAGAGGCTGCTGCCAGACCGGACGCATGCTGCCCACAACCGCGCTAATGAAAAGCTAGTACATTTCATCGTCAAGCAGCGCATGGTGGAAGGACGGCTTTTGGTATGATTAAGCGTGGTATGATTATGAAGCGTCTTGTTTTGCTGTGTTGCTAATGTAGTCCTTGGTCAGGCCATCCTTAAAAACTAGATGTCTGTATGAGCACAGCTCTGGTGATGGAGTGTTGACCTGAATTGGAGTTTTTGGCAAATTACAAATTTGTTACAAGCACCCGTCCCTGGATGACTAAATCTCCACCATTACCATGTCACTCTCCTCCCAGGCTGTGATCCGTGGGCAGCAGCAGTCCAGATGGCTGCACTCCTTTCTGAGGGCCAAACGGAGACAGGTGGTGAACATATACCTGGAAGATGACCAGCAGTTGGACCAAGTCTACTGGTACCTAAATGAGCTCTATGCAACAGCCATGTCTACTGCTCCTTCCCTGACTGAGGTCAAATCCTTAGAACGTGTGCCCTTTGTCCTGGATGTGCTTCTTCCTGAAGTGAGTTCAACTTTTCATCAGTGCTCACTTGTGTTAATTTCCCTCCATGCCAACAATAGTACAGTCTGTCACATTTTCCTGAACGTAATAAATATAACTCAAATTCATCCACCGTTTATAATATAAATTTAACACGATAGTCTAAAAGGATATAATGATTACATGATAACATTTTACATGAATGGTCAAAGATCAATTTCACTGCATCATAATGATCTGCATGTAATTCAGTTTATTGAAATCAGGAGAAGCTTGTGACTACATTGTAGCTTAGCTGTGTGGTTGAGGTATAGAAACCACAAGATGGTAATTCTAGCTTCCCTCTGCTGTAGCTCATGATGTGTGTTTCCTGCTATGCAGTACACAACATATGTAGTGATGGTATTGTAATATTATTTTTCTCTCTGTCCAGGCCATCATCTATGCCATAGCCGGTGTGGACAACGTCTCACTGAAAAAGGCAGAGGAAAAGTACTTAAAAGGACGATGTATAAGTAACAGGTAAGAGTTGATGAGTTAAACCAATCGAGGAACAATTTTTACACTAAATGCTGAAAATGATCAGTTATTTATTTATTTTATTTTATTTTTTTTTCCAGAGAAAGACAGGAGTTTGACTTGATGATTGAGCGGGAGATGAGGAAAAAATCACAGAACACTGCATGTGCATTATTGTCTGATCCCATCAGTTAGAGAACTGAGTATTATAAAGATGTATTTTGTGATTGTTCCTTTCTTGTCTTGTATTGTTTATAAATGTAGCCATATCCATGTGCCTTGCCATTCATGCACTTGACAGCCCGCCTTTTCAGATCTACTTTGCATTTTGTAACGCTCTATATGTATGATTTTTTAAATCTAAAAAACTGTTTGAGAATGGGAATCAACAAAAGATGGCTTGAAAATGTCAACAATAGTCATGCTTTAGCTTTCACACAATAAAGGCTTGCCAAATAAAAAAAGACCTTTTAATATAAGTCATCATTACAACATAATAACCCAGGTGACACTTGAGCTCAGCATCAAAACCAACACACAGTAGTGTTTTTGGGACAAGAGGTGCACTTGTTTGACCTATATGTCATATAGGCATATATCAATATGTCACAAGGCATTTCAAAAATACAGTAGCTAAATGAGACTGCACATCAGATCCAGATCATGTTTTAACATCAAAGTTCAAAAATTGCTGAGGAGGACTTGAGATTTGAAAAGCTGCAGTAGAATGAAAGACTGACTTATTTATTTTTATTTTTTCATAAGATTATGACAATAAGAAATGAAATAACTCTGTTCTGCTATTACACTCAGAAATGAAAAGAAACAACTCGTGCTCCATAGGCTGCAATATTTTCTTTTTTGTGCAGTTGTGGTCATATTTCAACACTGAGGCCTTGCAATGTGGTAATTTTGCACCATTTTCCTTTTCTCATGCATATATTTTTAATATTATATAAAATAAAACCTAAAAATGAACTTTGGCTACAGATGTGACTTGAGAAAAAGGCGAGCATGCTTAAAGAGAGGCAGGAGCAGTTTGAGGGACAGGTTTAATGGCTTTAATTCGTACATGACAGCCTTGAATGTGAATATCTGCGCAGCGTCGAAGCAGACATTATTACGCCCAAACACAGGGGGGCAGCAGTGAGTCGCTGCAGTGTCAACCCTGTCAGGACCAACGGGGCAAAGAAGACACGCGTTGGGGGCACATTCCGACTGGAAGTGGCGCTATCCTCCGTAGACGCCTCAAGTCTGGAGCATTTCGTGCTGGCCAGTCCCCTGAAGTGTCTGGAGGGCTTCACGCATGAGTTGTACTTTGAAGAAGAGCGGATTATGACACAGGAAGAAAGGAATCGGGAGATTCGTCTAGGAAAACAAAACATTTGGGGCTCTGGTAACAGCCGTCAACATCCTTGAACAGGTAGTGGTCCGTTAACGGTGGTAGCAGCTAGCGGTGCGTTGCATCACGTTTTCCAGCGCAGTTGACAGAGAGCTAAAGGGAGTAGCTCCCTGAACTCCCACATGCTGTCTGAATCGCCCTTTTTTTTTTTTTTAAACAAAAAAAAGGGGGATTTCCAGTAAGAACTTGACTTGAAAAGATACGGCGATGTTGCCAGTAGCTGTAAGCTAGATTCGCAATGCCAGGCTACAGCACGTTTGTAGGGCTGTAGCTAAAGCTAGACCACTAAACTACCATTACCTAGCTAAATCCACAGACTCGTGTCAAGCCAAGACTCGTCGCAAACGAATCAAAAAGCATGTAGCATGATGCCGAAACCGGTAAAATGAGGCTCCTGGTTGTCGGCGTTAATGTAAACTTAGCTCGGCTAAGTTACCAACCACTTAGCCAAGCTAAATTCATATAAAAGCCAACCATCGCTGTATGTTAGCAACGTACCTCAGGCTAGTCAACCCAGCCGCTCTGACTTTCCTTTTCACTAGTTATTCAAATTATAATACTGACGTTATGGTAAAGTGTTTAATCAGCGTCGTAGTTAATTTGCTGTGTCACAAATTTAATAACTTATCACCAGGGCTAACGTGAAATAACTTATTTTTCCATTCTCCAAAAACGCTCACGTACGTCTTTAGCTAGGTTAGCTAGCTCAACTTTTAACGGCGAGCTCGGGGTAAAATGTAATCCTGCGTGACCTTTGCGGGCTAACTGGGTAGCCCGCTAATGAAACCGAGGGAAGTGTGTAAGACAGCCGCCAGCCACTGTTCTGCACTTAGTGATATAGACGTATTTTAAACGTGTGGCCTGTGTGAAACAGCCCCGCGCATTACCTTGTACAGAGATAACGAGCACTTGTTTGTTTACGTTATGTCAAGCTAGCCCGACGCTAACAAGCGGAGCTGGTGAAGCTAACTTTGTTCTGCAGATGCTAACGAACGAGTTGACGTTACCCAGTTAGTTGACTTTTAAATTTCCATAAACTCCGAGTTTGGCTTCGTGCGTGTAAAAAAAAACAAAAAAAAACACCTTTTTGGAGGTTGAGCTGGGCTGAAGCAAGATGTGAGAGTTACAAGTGTTTCTGGTCGTCACATACAAACCCTGCAAATATTCACTGTGAGCGCTAGATTTTGTGTTGGGTGAAGCTAAGTTTATTTTAAGCAGCTCGTTTGCTGTTGTGAAATCGTTGCCCGTGTCGTTGTTTGTGTAATATTGTTGTGATGGTTTGATTGCATATTGTTTGGCTCGTTTTGTGTGTAATAGCCGTATTATCGCTGCGTGTTTCACATGAAGCCAGGGCATGTGGCAGCGCAGTGACAGGTTTGTTGCGCGGGAGTTTACTTGAATCCACGTTGTTTTCCACTGTGATCACAGAGGGCAGTGTTGTGTCCAAAATTTGTGTGAAACTGTGAAACTGACGGGCTGAGTTGGCCTAGAAAGCACCGTCTCCGTACTGCTGGAAAAAGTATTATCTAGTTGGATCATTGGATAACAGTGCTGAGGGACATACACATTTACAGACTTGGGTCAGTAATGGTAATAACATAACATGAAAGTTGAGTAGACACTGACACAGGTAAAATATGATGGAAAAAACACGTTAAAGCCATGACAAACAAAAAAAAAAACAAAACGTATTTTTAGAAAGTTAAAAACTTTTCAGGGTATTTAGATTCACTGAGGCTCAACAAACGGTGTAAAAGTAAACTTTTAAGCACATGTGAATTATTGAAGATATATGAATGAAAAAAACTCGATCTGATAACAGATATGTAGCATTATGCTAGTGTTGTTGGTTAGAAAGCAGAAACACAGTTGTAGCCCCAGTTGACAACACATTTCCTGACAACTGGGGGTACAACTGGTTTGAAAGAAAGACCTCTTTTGTACTGTAAAACCCTGTCGAGCAGATAAACCCTGAAGTGGATTTATGGAGTTGGGTTTAAAAAGGTTGTAATTTTACTATTTGTATTCGGGGCAGTGTCTTATTTACAAAATAAAACAATGACGTTTTTGACCACTTTACTTTAGCAATGGAATCAAACTTTTATTTTGGGAGGAGGGCACTTAAGTGAAGTAAATGCTATTACTAACACTGTATGTCCTGTGTTGTTGTTCATACAGTGAACAATGCATGACCTGACAGCCCAAGTCACCAGCAGCCTGCTGCCTTTCCCAGGAGTGACTGTCGATGCTCTGGGGGAGGATGAGATCACTCTAGACTCTGTTCTTCATGGGAAGTTCACTGTTGGTAAGCATAAATGTACAGATCAGTGATTTCTATGAATGCATATTTTCTTTCCTCGATCGATTTGATTGTCAAAAAAATGTAAATATACTGCCACCACTCTTTTCACGAGCAAAATAAATATAGATAAGGTATTATGGCAATTTGATCTGAGCACTGACACATTAGTGATTTCCCTTACTTGTGAGTTGCTTCAGATTAAAGCATCTGCCAAAAAGGTTAATGTAATGTAAACAAAATAACTTTGATTTGACGACGACAGTATGAACTAACTAGAAGAGTTAGAGTTCTCGCTGGCGCAGGCATTTTGCTTTAAACAAGGTCAAAGAGTTAAAACCTTTCTAGTAAGTAATACCTAGTTTCAACAGCATAACAGAAATCAGTCCATCATTGTGAAGTATAAATTAATTTTAAGTTGTAATTATGTGATACATTATTTCCATTAAAAGTGGGCTTCAGTTTCAACATCAGAACAACTGGTAGAATTGCCTGCAGGTCCGTGTTGGCTCATGAGCAGTGGGATTTTTTTTTTTTTTTTTAAATGAGCCCAGATCAGTCATGACTTTTACCCTGTTTCACACCCACCTAACCTTTTATTTCCCTTTCTGTGTTTTGAAGGGCGAAATGGCCTGGCCTGGCTGGCCTGTGGCCCGCATCTGGAGGTTGTTCACGCAGTGACAGGAGAACGACTGTCAGCGTACTGCTTCGGAGGCAGAGGAGAGAACCCACCCAGTGTCCTAGCTGCCAGAGACTTCAGCTGGCTCAAACGGTCAGAGCTTTGTTTTAATATGTGAATTTCAGTCAGTGGCAACATTAAGATGAGTAGTAGCCAACATCTATCAGAATCGTGTGCCTCTATATTTTGTATCCAACAATTTTTCCATTGTGTCAATGACTGTGCTTGGGATATATCAAATGTTAACTCCTTTATTGTTCAATATCACTAGGTCTGGACTGCTGGTTGGCTTGGAGGAAGCAGAAGGCAGTGTGTTGTGTCTCTATGACTTGGGACTGTCAAGGGTGGTCAAAGCAGTGGTTATACCAGGCAGGGTAAGTTGTGAAACAGGGTCCTCTTCCTTAATACCATGGCTAATGAATTAATGCTTTGAATCATGATTTGGCAAATCACAACTGTAAGGGAACATTTCTAACATTAATTGATTTCTTAGAATATAGAAAATAATTGTGTCTCTCTATTATAAGGAAAATAAAGTTCATGCAAATATTTAAGCTCTCTCTCAATACATACACCTCTTTGGCAGAAATCACATCCTCCAAATATTTGTTTTACTGTCTAACAGGCAGCAAGCTGTTTTTTAATAAGTACTTTGTTCTTCTGAAATGTGTCACATTAGTGGATTTTTTTTTATCTTTGCAACAGCCAGGGCCTGAGGCATTATGTTTTCAGGTTGTCCACCCCATTCTCGTGAATGTGATATTTCAGTTGTGGTCATTACTGTGTGGTCATGTTCTGACTCAGGAGTGGGACATTGACATGCAGCTGCAAAGCTGCATTTCTAGTTAGTCAGTATTTAAATAGAAGACTTTAGAAAAACGCAACTGTAGTACAATTTTGCATACTACCATAAGTGTTCAACAAGATCCCAACCAAGGTAAATGTGAACATTGCCTGTCTTTCTCTGATCCAGATTACAGCCATTGAGCCGTTAGTGAGTTATGGTGGAGCAAGCACTTTGACACAGCACCTACACCAGAGTTTGCGCTGGTTCTTTGGCATTGCTGCTGTAGTAACAGATCTCGGTCATGTTCTGCTGGTGGACCTCTGTCTCGATGACCTGTCCTGCAGCCAAAGTGAACTGGAGGCTTCAGGTGAGGAGGTTCATAAGTGTTTTCATGCTTGTCTGTGTGTTTTCTTTGTTTGTCTTCTGTCCCTGACAAGCCTGTGGAAGAGGAGAAATGATCTCTTCTATTCTGTGCACCACATGTTTTGGATAAAGGCTTTTGTAAAAATGGTTATATACAGACATCTCCATTATGGTACCCCCACCCCTTTGGTAAATTGCTAAAGGAGTCTTTCTTTTTTTGTTTACTTTATGTTCACAGACCTGCAGGTAGTGACCAAATCTCCTGCAGAGATCCCCAGGCTAAGAGAAGTCAGCACTAGACAGGGCAGACATCTTTGTCTCCAACTGAATGGGCCCAGTGGAGTTGGAGCCACAGCTCTGCAGTATATCTCCAGGACCAACCAGCTGGCGGTGGGATTTTCTGATGGATACTTACAGTTATGGAACATGAAGACTCTTAAGAAAGAGTGAGTCTTGCTTTTTCTTCTGACTCTAAACTTTGTAGAATATTAGTGGGGAGGAAAGTACAGAGGATGTGTGGATTTCATCTAGAGCCTTTACTCTCAATTGCAATAATACTGCAGACTATTCCCAAAATGTGTTATCGCTGACGAGACTATTTTACTTTTAAATGATCAAAAGTAGTTGAAAATACTGTAGGGATAGAATAGAAAGTAAGACTTTCTTTTAAATGCATGGCCACCTTTGATATAATGTAAGCTTATACTACTGGTATACACATTTTATACAAATGTTTGTGTGACTTCATCCATAGATACCACTCCCAGTTAGAGGGTGGCGGGGTGGCTGTGTATGCCTTCACCTTCCAGGAACCAGAAAATGACCCTAGGAACTGCTGCTACCTCTGGGCTGTCCAGTCTTCTCAGGACCTGTAAGTCTTGCATATAACAACTACTCTATCCAAGCAAGTTGCTCTTTCTTTTTATGATTGTTTGTATTTCACCTTCTTATTTTTCCACCGCCTCCTCTTACTATCATGCAGCGAGGGAGATACGGTCAGCCTCCATCTGCTTCAGCTGGCCTTCAGTGAAAGGAAGTGTTTGTCTTCTGGGAAGATCCTCTATGAGGTATTTAGTGCATACAAGATTACAACAATATTTTCTTAGACACTGTATATTTAACTTCCTTGATTTATTTCTCTGCCTCTTTTTCTTTCTGTCATTCAGGGTCTGGAGTACTGTGAGGAACGTTACTGTCAGGTGTTAAGTGTCACAGCTTTCCCTTTCAGGGCCCAGACCACCAACACTCGCCTGCTAAGTTGCCAAACCATTGAGAAATTCAGGCCCCATCCTGACAGGGATGACAGCATGAATGAAGGTTAGCTTCTTCCTCCTCTTGAGACTACCTGTGGAAGCTATGTGTATATAGGGAGCTAATTTATTCTCAATTCTCAGCATTTTTATTAAAATTTGTGCATGGACATTTTTAGTGTTGTCATAGTACTGAAAACAATTATTAACCTACTATACCATTATGTATTCTGATTAAAGCTAGTGCATAATGGAGAACATTTACATTTAGTCTTACTTACTTTACTTTTCCTGTGCTGTGTCTATTTGCAGTCTTATTTCTTACCTGCCTTTTTATTTTATTAATCATTCAATCGTCATCCATACCTCATCCTATTTTCAGTTGCATCTCCAGACACCAGTGTGTCAATCTTCAGCTGGCAAGTCAAGGCTTATGGCCAGGGAACCCCATCTACCTACATTGGGGTTTTTGACATCAATCGATGGTACCACGCACAAATGCCAGACTCTTTAAGGTACAGTAGAAACCAATTGTGCAACTGTTTTTTTTATTCTATACTTCTACAATTTAATAAGAGAAAAGTATCATTTTATATTTAAAATTATGAATAAAATGAAATACATTTTGTATTAAAATTGTATTTCATATTATTGTCAGAATGGGGGAGTCTCTGCAAAATTGCCCTTATCTGGCAGTTTGGTCTCTGGACCCAGTGGTGCAGATGGTGTCTCCGCATCCCCTCCTGGATGTGGTGGTACATGACCGCAGCCTGAGCAGGGGCCTGCCCTTCACCTGCCCCCCACCAGAACAGTACTTTAACCCCACCACATACAACTTTGGTAAGTACTACTCTGCATGTATCCCCATGTTCATGTACGTTTTTATATTGAGAGATGATAAACATGTCATATTGAATTATGCTCTATGTAAATCTTTCCAGGCTTTGTGTATTTTTGTTTCTTCTTTGTATTGCTTTGGCGTTTTCATGTGTGAAATATGTGTGAATTAAAAAGGTTGAGCGTCTCTCTTTTCCTCCTTTTATGTTACAGATGCTACCTGCTTGCTCAACTCTGGAATTGTGCACTTAACCTGCTCTGGGTATCAGAAAGAGGCAAGTTTCCTGTGTTAATTTCTCTGTTATACCAACATTCATCTAATTTATTTTATGACATCTTACACATATCACATAACTGTATATACATTTAAAGGCAAGCTCTTATTGTAGTTTACTTTCTTCTGTATTACGGGGACATAGCCTTTTCCGTCAGTGTCCTTGATATGAACTATTCTTAGATGATTAAATGGAAACTAGGCTTTTTTTTTTCTTTTTTCTTTTTTTAAACACCTCACCACTGTCATTGAAACCAGACCCTGAGCTTTTTGAAGAAAGCTGCTCCCTGTTCCAGTGACATCATCTCCACTAGCTACTCCCGCTGCCTCATGTCTGGCCTACTCTCATCTCGCCTAGCTGACACTCAGACTCCCTGCCTCTCTCAGGTACACACTTGGCTGACATCTGGTCTGCAGAATCATTTGTGTATACACCCATGGTACTTATCCTTAATGCTGATGTACCTTATTGCTTTGGTCATGATAAAGAAAATGTTTCATGTGACGCAAAACAATGTGCAGAATTAAATAAGTGCTGATATCAATTTGTACATACAATTTGATGTTGATGTACAGGAGGAACAGCTGGATGCCATCCTGTCCACAGCTGTGGAGACCAGCTCCTTGGGACTGATCACTGGCTGTATAAAGCAGTGGACTGCAGAAGGTGAGGAGTCGTGCTGGGACTAACTGTCAAATAGTCTCTTAAACTGTTCACTTAATCCCTTTGCTTTCATGCTGGCAAGTATGGGGTGAAGATGTTCCCTAACACAACAAAAACAGTGTGTCGTCCTCTTTGGCTTCATACATACATACATACATACTCAGTACCTTCAATCTGTAATGCTCCTCTTTATACATACCGCAGCAGTCTACTCCAATGTTGTTCAAATTTTGTTCCTCTTCAACAGAGCAACCAGGTTCTGCACTGAACCTGCGATACATCCTGGATTGGGCCTGGAACAAAGTAATCCAGACCAAGGAGGAACTGGATGGCATCTGTATGTTTTGTTTTGTTTTATTTTTATTCTTTCAGTCAGAAGATTTTCTGACTTTTGTAAAAAGTTGTTGTTTGTTGTTCTTTTTGCAGTCTTAATGAGAAAGTTTCTTCTTGATGTTGGTCAAATTGATCTATGTAGTTAATTTGTGATGAATGTTATTAGTTGTCTAGAGCTGCGCAGACATATTTGGTACTTTACTGTAACCACTTCACACATTTATCTTGTAAATATGTTGCTTTATGTGTATTTGTTTCATAGGTGCACCACTGTTTGACAGCTCATCCAACTTCACAGACCCTCAGACCTTGCAGCTGCTACAGCACAGCCAGAGACTGCTGAATAACCTCAGCACCATCTTCCACTGTCTACTCAGTGAAGCTCAGGAGCTTACACAAAAAGGTGCAATCTTTACACAGATACAATCACACCTATCTAAGTGATATTTTTCCATGTTGTGTCAGATCAGCCAGCACAAATTTGTACGAAACTTTAATGAAACAGTCTTTTTTTTTTTCTTTTTATGTCTACTGACTTTTGATATCAGTGAAATGATCATATCTATCCCCTCACACCTTTTTATAGCTTGATATGTTTTCAGTTACAATGCATTGTCAAGTGGTTAGCCACGTCCAGCTACTGAAGCTGTTGTGCTGTTATACTATTTTGAGCAGTTTATTGCATTGAAAAGCTCTGGTTATGTTTTTGTTGTGTAGGCCTGGTGGGACTGATGAACAAGAACATGGTGTCCAGTCTGATTTCCAAGTATGCTCAGGTGGTCCTCTGGTTCTGTCGTACCGGCTTACTGCCTGAGGGATCAGGTAAAGTGGTGCTTGCACAAAAAAAAAAATTACACACACGAGATTAAAAAAAACTGCATATCCTTTAACTGGAAAGATTCCTCACTGCAGAGTTGGGGAAATTAAGGCGTGGGAAAACCTTTTGTATATCTTTGATTTAGTTTGAGTTTTTTTCTTTCTCTATGTGGGTTTTATCTGCCATCCCCACAAGATGACGACGCTCTCCAGATCTCCAGGCCTTTCTACACCCACTCAATCATCAGCAACTATTATACTATGCACAGAGAGGACCTCACCAGGCTAGCTAAGTGAGTAATTTTTGCTCCAAAGTAACATAGATGAATTAAATCTTTGTCTATACCAAATCTGTGGCTGAAGATATCCAAGATTTTCTTAATTACTTTTAATAACTCCAAGAATAAAATGTTAGAATGACAACTGTTCATCTCAGTTTCCTCAGTTTTCCCTTATGATGATCATGACTTATTTGTAAAGTAGTGAAGGTATTTTTTTTTTCCCTTATATTGTAGTTTTTGAAGGTTTTTCTATTTAATGCTGATACTCTAATGTTGTGTTCTCAGGGGCAAGTGGTGTGCAGACTGTCTGATGATTGATGGCTTGGTAGGCCAGTGTGGTGAACGGTTGACAAACCTATGGAAAAGGGATGAGGGTGGGACAGGATTGTATCCACCACCTACATTGCATGTAAGTATATATGTATGTATGATTTTGTACAGTTTATTTCTAACGCATTTTTACATCTGCTGTTACAATGTTACAAGTAACTGGATGTTGTGTATCTTTGATCTACAGGCCTTGTTGGACATTTATCTACTGGACAATATCGATGAAGCTGCCAAACATGCAATTGTATCCTTCAAACACCAGCTATGAGTTTGCATTATCTTTTGCAGCAGTAATTGTGCATGCGGGATTAAGAAACATCATCCACCCTTCATCTATACTACTTACCCATGCTGGGTCAAGGGGGGCAGGAGCCAGTGCCAGCTGACATTGGGTGAGGGCTGGGTACATCCTGGACAGCTCACCAGTCTCACCAGAGACAAACAACCAGTCATGATCACACTCATGCCAGCAGGCAATTTTTTTAGAGTCACCAATTAACCTAATGTGCATGTCTTGGGGCTGTTGGAAGAGGATGAAGTACTTGGAGGGTTATTATGTGAAATAACATATTCTCAACATTCAAGATGTGAAAACTATGTGTTTTTATTCAATTATATAGTCTAAATTAAGCCTTCTGCGTGTATGAACCTTGACCTGTTCTCTAAGGTGATTTACCTTTTGCTGGATGTCATGTACTCCTTCCCCAATAAGGATGGAGCATCAGTGGAGTCTTTCCCCCCAGCTTTTGCCATCCCTGTTGGACTGGTGAAACTAGTACAAGGCCTCTGGCTGCTGGATCATCATGACCACCAGGTTTTTTTGTTTTTTTTTAACATATTTTATTTTCATTTTATTTTTATTAAGGGGTAAATGTGGATGCAGGTTGTTTAAGGTGAAAGCTTTATTGTAAGTCAGTGGAACATCAGCATGTGCATATTGCAGTGAAAATATTATGGATACTTCTTAACTATTGCAAAGTCTTCTGTATCTCCTTTATGATATTCTGTTAGGTTGTAGTTGTAAATATAATTTTTCTTCTTTGTCCTGATCAGCGTGCATTTGAGCTGCTCCTGCATCCAGCTGCCTCTCAATGTCAGTTTGAGTGGCAGCACGAGCGTGTGCTCCAAGCTCTCATGTGCCAGGGCCAGCACCCAGTAGCACTACGATATTTCCATGTTGCAAAACCCCCAATTTCGTCCACCTCCCAGGCCAAACTCTGCCTGTCTGTACTGCTACACAACAGGTAAGAGTAAAGGGCGAGAATGTTAACATACTCTCAGTAAAACTTCGTCTTAGAATAAATTTTCCCTGATTAACCAGTCTGTGTGCACATTTTTTCCAGGTGTCTCATAGAGGCGTGGTCCTTACTTCGGCAGCATTCAAATCGCCTCAATATGGGCGAACTGCTGGGCTTCCTGTATGAGAGCTGCCAGGAGCTGGGCCTCATCAAGGAGCTGCTCAAACTGCCCCTTAGTCTAACTGAACAGGTAGGACTGAGATGATTTGATTGCTGCAGTTTTGTTAAAATATAAGAATAATTCCACTCATCAATCTTTCTTAGTGTCTTTGCATTATAAGCCCAATTCCTAAAACCCATGCTTCTTGGGTTTGTGTTTCAGGAATGTTTGGAGAAGTTCCTCAAGGGTACAGGGGGTCTCCCAAACAGAGAACTACTGATGATTCATTACCTTCAGCAGGCCAACTACATTCCTGCTCTGCAGCTCAACCACAGCCTCAAAATGAATCTGGTGGTATGTTTGACACTTGCATACAATGTATTAGGCCATTTACCACAGCATTATATCCATATATAGAATGTTTTACTTATGTGTTCAGAATTCTGCAACCATGTAATTACACAGAGAGAAGCTGCTTGAATTCAATAAGATTAATAATCATATTTGCCTTTGTTGCTAGAACGAGCGAGACCCAAAGCTCAAAGAACGGTCCAACACCAGGAACTCTATATTGGATCAGTATGGCAAGGTTTTGCCCAGAGTGCAGAGGAAACTTGCAATTGAGAGAGCCAAGCCCTACCAGCAGCCCTACACCATCCACAGAGAAGGTAAGGAAGTGCCCAACTTGAACTCACTCCATGTTCTCCAGTAACACATTGTTCCAGAGGGGAAAGCATCAGAATGTGATTAGAAACTTCTCAAACCACTATGTTCCAGTGTCTCGGCCACAGCCACTGTCCACTATCACCAAGCGCTCTGCCAGTGAGAAAGTGGTGTCCAGGGCTGGATTTATCAATAATGTCCTTACCAAGATTGAGGAGGTGTGGGTAGGCAAAGGAGAAACACCACAGTCCTCGCCAGCCAGGACGTGAGTATAAGATACCAACCAAAAATATTTTTATAATTGATAATGTAATACATGTAATTGTTTTCTAACCTTTATCAATTTGTTTCTGCCAGCCCCAGGACAGCTGACCATCGCAACCTAAGCCCCAGGTCCTCCTCTATCATCCTTCCTGATCCCTTTCTGGGAACTCCTATCACCATGACCTCCAAACGAAAGTCGAGGTACTTTAATTACAGCTCCAGTGAAAGTGAAATATCATTCCTATTAACATGATACTTAAGATCAGTAGTGTCACATACCACTGCTCTGTACAAAATGTGGCATCAATCAGCCACTAGGGCGCACCCCAAATATATTTGTATCTCATAATTGGCTACATAGACTCATGATTTTTGGGTCATTATTAAGTCCTTGCATAAAATCTGGTGTATATTGACTAGTAGGCAGCATTTTCAAACAGAATGTGACAGCTCAAAAAAATTCCAACATTAACCAAATGCCTTTTAATTTCCCAGACTGATGGACTTGGTGGTCCACCCCTCCTGTCAGAGCCCTCAGCCTCTTCTCAGCCCCCCCAGACCTCCCAGTTCCTGGATTTCTCCTAAGAGCATCAGCAAAGCCCCTGAACTAAGTCTGCTGCAAACACCACAGGTTGTCAAGGTGAATAGACAAATTATCATTGACTGTGTGTTCTTGGGGCATTTGGGTATTTTGTTACCTACACTTCTTGTGGGTTTTGTCCTTTCAGCGAGCGCGAGCCTTAGCTGCCTCTGGCCCAGTGTTCTCAGCCTTCACTCCTCAGTCCATCCTGCGCAGCAGCCTGAGGCCCACACCAGTTGCCACCCCTTCTGCTTCTCCAGGGCGCTCCATTACCCCTCCACTCCGCAGCAAAGAGAGCCGCATCACCTTCATCGAAGAGACAGAATCTCCTGAGCCAGAGAAGGGCATCCGATGGACCAATGGGGTAAGAAAAAGTACTACATAGGACTGGTGTGTTAACTCTGAGATGCCATGTCACTCATCAAAAACAAAAATGCAGAAATGCTTTGGTTGCAGCTCATCAGATGATTTTTAGCCTTTCATCTTTAAAGTAGTGTTGTTACTGTTTGATTTTTGTGTGTTGTGATTTCAGAGAAATGATTTACTAATACAGCATATTATGCACAATTTGCAACAACCCAGCAATATCAACAGATTACATTGCAGCTGCTAGTTTGTGGTCTTGTATTTGCTCCCTTTCACTCATTCTTCATCTTTGTTGTTGGTACGTTGATAATAAAATGTCTACCAATCCTCTTTGGACCTGTTGTCCTCTCTAGATGGCAGCAGACAGTGAGATTAGCTTGCTGACCAGAGGCTCCAGGCTGCCCAAAGCTACAAGCAAAACTTGGTCCTCACAGCCTGCTGAAGTTGAAGAGGATGGAGAGGAGGAAAATGAACAACCTCATGTGAAGTTCTTGCCTCCTGAAGGTGGTATTTCTTCACCACAGCTGAGATGTTCTGAAAGCGAGTCATCCTCCATCCATGAAGTCACTGCAGAAACTGGACCATCAGATGCAATGCAAGCAAGGCTTAACCTGAGCTTTGACACCAGTCACACATCTGTCCGGTCAACAGACACCACCCTTGAGTACTACGATGCACCTCAATCAGAATCTCAGGAAGTAGAGGAGGGGCACACAGCTACAGAGAAAGATGAGGAGATTGTGACACTGAACATCAAGGCCCAAAATGAAGATGAAAAACCAGAGGAAATGCCTTCTCTCACCACTGAGCAAGTCCCTGTCCTGACATCAGAGAACAGAGAAAAGGAAAAAGAGGAGGCGAAGGAAGACAAAACATTTGAAGATGTGATGAAAATTGATCTTGAACAGGAGGCTAGAAACAGGGGAGACATTGAGTCTGAAAAAGAGAATGAAGAGGATGTTGAGTCAAGTAGCAAACAAGATGCTGGGAATCTTGACCGTGAGGAGATGCCTAGTCTCAGTCAAGGTAATTTGTTTGCAGAATTTGCTCTGTATGTTTCTCTATGACTTTTTATTAAAGGTAACATGTTTCACAAATGCACAGCAACAAAGTCACAAAGGACTATGCACTAATATGTTCTGTGCTCTGGTAACTTAAATTTTCAGACATGAAAAATGTTGAAAAAATTCACGTTTTGCTTTCCTTTGCTAAAACATCACTTGACATATTTTGTTTTCCACTAGTTTGTAACCAGGTAACAGAGAGCATAGATTTTGGCCCGAGGGTCAAATTCCAGGATCCACCAGCAAATACCACTGAACAGGAAGTCCAGTCAAAGGTCACTGAATCCACAGACTTAACTGAGCTTCAGACACTATCTGGAGCCACTGAGCCCATAAACGAACCAGAGGAGGATCTGGAACAATCAACAGGTACACCCTTTAATGAAGCATTCATAGTGTAAAAAGTTCCACAATATTACCATTGGTGTTATGTATACGTTTCGATTTAAAATCCACACAACATGGGGAAGTAGTACAGCTTCATATAACAACTATTTCATGGTACTGTTAATACACATAGCTTTTCTCCAATTCTATTAGATATGATAAATCATAACACAACCATACCAGGGTTATAATGACCGATGTCATATTGAGGTTTACACGCTTGTATTATCAGAAGTACCAGGGCAAGTGAAATTGTCAAGGTTGTGGGTTTAATTATGTGTTCTGTGTCATTAGCCATTATGATTTAACATATGGTTGTTAGTGGTCTGTTTGACCTTTATGTGTTACTGCTGGTGGTTTGGTTACTGTTACATGCATGTGGGGAAAAAAGATAATGATGATAGTGGTTTGTTTTTGCGTTGGTTACCAACAGATCTGACAGAGTTTGTGCAGCAACATCTGTTTGGCAGCGATTTGTCTCCTCCACTCACCCGCTCAGGAATCCACAATGCGTCGCAGATGTCTTTCAACAGGTATGTAAATTTTTTGGCTTCTTATCTGTTAGTTGTTTTTTTGTGGAAAGTTATAAATGGCCATCACCTTCCTTTTCCCCAGTGAGTCACCAGGTGAGGGTGAAGAAGAGGAGAAGGCTGATCACGAAGCTCCATCAGGTTTTACCAGCCAGAAATCTACAGCCTCTGTGACATCCTCTGAGCCAACTGGCACAGACTCCCACTGTGAGGAAGATTGTATGAACGTGCTTATTAATATTGATGCTCATAATGTTAATGTGCAATTTTACTCATTTACATTTTCTGCTTTGTTTGTTTTCACCTCATAGCTGTTGTGAGTGTAAACGACAGTGAAGAACTGTCTGGTCCTGTGTCTGAGGAGGAGGAGGAGGAAGATGATGATGAGGAGGAGGAGGAAGAGGAGGAGGAGGAGTCTGATCAAGCTGAGGAGGAGGAGGACTCTGGTAGTGAGGTGGAGATCATTGAGGAGGTCCAGGGCAACGGGAGGTTGCCACCCCTCCAACCAAGTTCAGTCTTTGTACAACAAGGAAACTCACACTTCCTGCCAAGTCTGTCAGAGCAGGAGGCTGCTGAGTTCTCTCTGATCACACCTGGGGCAGAAATGAAGGTAATATTCCTCCTATATTTTACTGTAAACTTGATTCATCAATTAATTACACGAAAGGAAATCAACAAATACTCCAATAAATAATGTTGTGTTTGCTCCTTCATAGATGGTAGAAGAGGACATGGAGGCTGAGGTAGTGATGGTGAGACTTGGGGCTGATGAAGCAGGGATGGAGACAGAGGAGAATGAAGATCAAGGATCATCATACATGGAGCTGAAGCCCTCTACCACTCTCCTGGTACCTCTGGAGCTTGTGGAGGGACAACATGGCCTGGTTGATAGTGCTCAGCTGTGTCTTCCCGAGATCCAGCAGATGGTTGTGCCAGATGACCCGAGGACTGAAACTCACAGTGGCTTCTCCTTGATGCTGGATATGGATGAGGATAAAGTGGCAGACACACTACCTATGGAAAATGATCTTCAGTCCCCCAATCTCTCCATCCAGTGTCCAGTGGAGGTAGCTAGTGAGGCCAAAACTGAGGTTATTCTACTGGGCACAGATGAACAGGATACGCCATTGTTTGAAGAAGTCTCAGAAGTTGGCCAGAATGAAGAGGGGAACACAGAGGGGGATGGAGTAGAAGTAGATGGACTCACAGAGCCCGTGAAACCTCAAACTGACCAACAGACCGAAAACACTGGGGCAAGCCAGGAGACTGAGTGTGCAGTGCTGGCTGGAGATAATGAACCCGATGCTCTTTCTGCCCCAACTCCAGTGGAAGAACTCCCAGCAGTTGTGGTTGATCAAGATTTGTTGGCAGAGGAAGATACTGATGCTGCTGCTGATGAAAAGACAGGAGATGAGGAGAATAAACCACTACGTGCTGAGGATCAGGAGGAACCTGAAGAGAGTCGGCCAGTTAATATAGATTCAGAGATTGTACCCAGTGCACAGATGGTGCCTGCTGTGGAGGAGCAGCTGCAGAACTGCCCAGCCTCAGAAGAATCAGAAAAAGACAACACGGAAGAAATTACAAGAGAGAAGGAAACAAAAAGGAGGCCCAGGGGAAAACAGAGTAAAGATAATGTTGAAGAGAAACCTGTGAAGCAGGTCTTGAGCTCAAATAGTGAGCCAGAGGAACAGCCTGTACCAGAGATTCCCTCTTCTCAGAGAAAGAAGGCTCCTTCCACCCCAACACGGAGGACAACGAGAGGGAGGAGGACCGTGACTTTTATCTCTCCTCTCCCAGAGGAAGCGCAGGAGGCAGAGGAGGCTGTGAAAGCAGATGAGACAGATATGAGCACTCTGGAGGTCCCTGCTTCACCTAGACGTACACCCAGAAAAAGTAAACTGAACAAAGAAATCAAAGCCCAAGCCAGCACACCTCGAAGAAGTACCCGCAAAGCTCAGCCAGAGCCTCCTAAAGAAGACATTGAAGAGGGGGAGGCTGTGGATAACAATACTACAGTTGCATCAGTGTCCAAGGCCTCTTCTCCATCTAGACAGACTTCCCAGAGGGCCACTTCAACCAGGACCAGCCAAAGGATCCGGACTGGCAGTGAGGAGGAGGCTGCAGTCACAGAGGTCGAAATCAAAGAGGAGGAGAACGACCAAGAGGAGGAGTTCACACATATAAAAGTTGGTCGACGAACAAGCTCCAAGACTCCCACACCAGCCAAACGTAGGACCGCTCAGGGAAACACTCCAAGGAGGTCCAGCCGAAGGATATTGAGTAGCAGCGAGGTGGCGCCAGCACCGTTAGAGATCGTGAAAGAGGAGAAAGAACAGGAAGAAGTCTTAGCTCCCCCTGTCAAACGCAGCTCCAGGAGGTTGCAGCCGACCCTGCTAGAGGAGGAAGAAGACCGACAACAGCAACCTTCCAGCCCTGGCAGGACGACCCGACAGTCCAACCGGATTTCCCTAAGTGTTTATCCACAAGTAAGGATACTTTTTTTTTTTTAAATCAAATAATCTGATAGCTGTAGATATCAAAATACTTTATCTATTTAACAAACACTATGTAAAGCTATGAAAATCATCTCATTCATCATACGTTTTGATGCCTATCAAGCTACTTTTGTTTGACATTAAACTGCCAAGTGCTTATTTTAATGACGCTTGAGACAAACATTTTTTTCACTCTTGATTGTCATGCACGTGCCATACATTATTTGCCATTACAAGTCAGATCCCTCCATTGTTGATCATCGATAACACTTGATATCGCAGGTGAAACTGGTTCCTGTATCACTTCCTCAGAGTGCAAAAAAGACAAGACAGGAAACGATTACTGAAAACATCAAAGAAAGTGAAGATCTACTTGAGTCGGAACGTAACAGCAACACCAGTCACGCCAACTCCCGGCGACCAACTAGGAGCAAACTCTGGGACCACCCTGAGGAGGATCTTCCTTTACTGGACTCTCCGTTGGAGGTGAACTCTGAAACCCCTGTTGCAGATGCACTCATTAAGAGGCTCCAGGATGAGGAAGAGAAGCAGGAAGGTATGTGTTTATTAAAAAAAAATTAAAGGAACTGTTTTGATGTGGGTGAAATAATTAAAAATGTGTAAATGCTAATGTGTAAAAGTGTCATCTCTTTGTTAAATTACAGGAGGAGTGATGATCTCGAAGGTGGTGAGAACCAGGACGAGGAGTACAAAGTCATCAGCGGAGCAGACTGTTAAAGACAGCCTGGTCCCTGAACCCGAAGAGGATGAGTCAAGTCCAGGCGAGCACTCGTTCATCTATTCTCCATCGCGAAGAAGAACAAGAAGTGAGCTGAGTTTCCATAGACCCGTATGTCCGGCCCTCCATTTGTCCATGACGGGTTTTAACCCTGTATTATGTCCCTGTGTCAGCTCGTAGAGCAGAGTCTCCTGGTCCAAGTGAAGAGTCTGCAGCGCCTGTCACTCGCAGCAGAAGAGTCAAAGAAGCTGCTCCTCATGTGAGTGGAGCTCACACTTTTAGTGAGGAGGAGGGTAGATTTGTGTTTTTAATCTGAACATAATTATGCAGTTTTTCAGTGTCATTTTTGTATAAAAAGCAAATGTACCAACCTGTAGTGATCAGTGGAATAGCACTCATCTGTCTGTCACGTAGAAACCTTCGATCCATACCCAGCCTTTTAAACAGGATGTTTGTAAGAGCTTCTCCATTAAAATGCCAGAAGTCGTATCTCAGGGGTTTTAGCTTCATTTAACCAATCAGGAATAATCACACTTATTGAGTGAGAATGAATAAATTACAGGTCTTTCGAAAAGTATTTTCATTTTTTAAAAATGGTCTTTTCCCTCTTTCCAGGATGCAGTTTCTTCAGAAGAGGATCATGTGGAAGTGGAGAAAGCAGCAAGTGTTTCTAAAACAAGAAAAGCAGGCAAACGAACAGCCAAGTAAGCCCCCCCCCCTTTAATAAAAGTATATTTTGTATCATTTGTCTTAATCACACTTTAGTTTGTTTGAGAATTGAGATTTTTTTTTTTTTTCTACTTTCTCTGTCTTCAGATCCAAAGGTGTTTCTGAGCCTCCTCCCATAGCGGAGGTGGACCTGATCTCGCCTCTGCCCAGCCCAGCTGATCCACTCCCACGAACACAGAAGAGGACTAAAGAAGGCGAGGTCCCGACCTCAAGCATGAACCTTCGACGCAAACGAATAATGGACACCGTTTTCACAAAACCTATTACCCGGAGAAAGAAACTATAAGGAGGTTGGTGGTGGTTTTGACCAGTAAACCTCAAGATTTTGAACCACCTCAGTCAGGACCTGTCAAATAAAGGTGTTTGCCTAAACCCACCATGGATCTGTTTCCTCAAATGCCTCACAGCGCTGCAGTTGTCTTTGTATACGAACTTCCCTGCAGGATAATAACATAAAAGCAATGAGGACTATATTTTTGGAGTTTACATGTCCTGCTCATCCTAACTTGATTTCACTTGATATTGTATCTGTGGCCATTTTGTGGCGTAATCAGCTTAATTCTCTGGGCACAGAATGGCACAAGGGCAAACAATCAGTGTGGGTTTTTAGAAGCTCCTGTTCATAAAACCAGAGGCTGAACTGAACTTACCTCTGATGAAGGGGTTTTATTTACATTCTTTTATTTTAAGTTTTTTTCTTCTTGTTGTTTACTTTTAAGATTTCGAGAACTGCTGTTTTTTCTATTTAAGAAGAAAAGCAACCAACCCAGTGGAGACTAAAGATTTCTACTGCTAAATTTGTATATAGTCTTTTGCTATGTTCCAAATAAAACTAATAAATAAATCCTAAAGAATTATGTTCATTTTGAAGTTTTAAGTGTTTCAAATGCATTCGATCATCTAATCAGACTGCCTCTGCCATAGTCTCAAAGTTTCAGTTGATTTGGGAGATTTTCTGTGACACAAACCTGTACTATTGGACTTTTTTTTTTTTTTTTTTTTGTATGTCATGGGATGTTATATATTGTGAAATGGGGAAAATACTTGCACAGTGGTTTGGAGTTATTAAACTTGTTTTGGGACATGTTAATAGGCTTGTTTAATTAAATTTATGGCAACCAACCATCTGACACATAGGCTATTTTCTGATGAATGTAAGTAGAATGTCTTATTTTTGATGACTGCTCTTTGATAAATATGGCAAAGCTTGAATACCTCTCTACCTCTGGTGTTGAGTGATTGTCTCGATTCAGTGTCTGAAGTATGTGTTAGTTTGATGGAGTATCACAAAGCTCTCTTCCCTCTGTGAGGTGTGCAGCCAGTCAAACACAAGCCTTTACAAATACCTGTTGGGGCCTCTCACGTGTGAGAGGAACCTTGTAAATATCAGGTCAAGTTATGGTTCATATTAGAAATGAAGCCGTTAGATGAAGTTTGAGTCCAGATAAAGTTGCTGAAATGTTGATGGTTGATGTTGATCTAAATGTGGCAGTAAACACGTGCCTGTCCTGTGTCAGTTTGACTCGTATTTCCACAAGCACTGTCTCTACTCAATAATTTAAAGTAGTAGAGAAGCTGAAAGTGAAACCAGTCGGACTTCTACTGCTCCACTTCAACAAATCAACATTATCAAAGTATATTATTTCTTCTCATTGAATTCTGACCGTTACTTTTTTAAATTACTCAGTGGGGATTCTCCGAGTTGATATTTCCTTAATGAAGTGGTCTGTACCACATTGTTTTAGTTTATTCTAAAGTTTTTGAAGTCACATCCACATTTTGGCACAAAAACTTTTTTTTTTTCATTTAGCCTGGAGTGAACTTCTGTGAGATGATTTCCAACAGGCCAATATGTTCATCGTCTGTGTCTGTGTAACTTGACACAGTTTGCTCTGTGAGGGAGTCGGTCACTCAGCCTGCGTTGATACTTACCTGCTGGTGATGAGGGTTAAAGCATCAGACATGTACAGCAAGGACTGTGTGAAAGTGGCCGTCAGAGTCCGACCGTTCAACAAGGTCAGTGAGGAGTGACATTTTGTAGAATATGGACAATTTTATTAACATTTCATCCCTTTATTTTTGCTCTTATTGCTCTCATTTATTTGCCTCTTTTCTTAATGTATTATAATATACTTTATTCTTACAATGTGACACATTGACATGAACATATACCGACGTAGACTGTTACCGTAAATTGTACATAAACTAGAGCAAATGTTACTGCTAGTCTGCTTATGTTTATGTATTTCCTTTTTAAAAGGCGAATCAATTTTCTCCAAGCTTTTTTCTGAGATCTTGAATAAGCAAGGAGCGTCTTTGTTTTATGTTATAGTAAACTAAAGTGCAGGTATGTATGAGAACAAAGGTTTTAATGTCAACACTTTTTGGAGCATTGTTTCTAAGAGGTATATAGGTACTAAGACTTGGCCACATCAGTAAGTGTTTATTGTACAGTGTTGTCTACAAATTTGATCCTCTGAAGAACAGTCCAACATTTCACCTGCCCTTCCCCCCATCCTCACATTCATTGAAATCCTAATGAATGTCTTCTTCCTGCATTCAGAGAGAGAGGGATGCAGGCAGTCAGGGTGTCGTCTCCATGGTGTCAAACTCCATCACCATCCAGGACCCACGCGACTCCCAGAACCAGCGCTCATTCTGCTTCGACTACGCCTACTGGTCCCACAGCGGCTTCACACGGGACCGCAGTGGCCTGTATGTGCCTGAAGAGCCAGGGGGGCGATACGCAGACCAGGTCAGCTCCAAGGAAACCTGCAAGAAGATGCAAAGGCTTGGCAGAGTCATTACAACTAACAACGGTGCATAAATATGTATTTAAGCCCATGAAATGATTTCTATCCCCAGGGCAGTGTGTTCCAGGACCTCGGAGAAGGAATACTGGAGAATGCACTGCAGGTGTCGATCCATTTCCATTCATGCATGAAGTGAAGACTTGTTTTTGTTCTGTGCTCCCTGAATGAACACATTGGAGGTTGTACTGTCGGTTTTCACCGTAAATATCCTTAAACAATGTCCACAGGGTTACAATGCTACACTGTTGGCCTATGGGCAGACCGGCTCTGGGAAGAGTTACTCGATGGTGGGATATGGGCCAAACAAGGGCCTGGTTCCTAAACTGTGTGACCGACTGTTTGAAGCTATTAGAGAAAACCAGGAAACCAGACAATGTCAGGTAGTGTGTGTGTGTGTGTGTGTGTGTGTGTGTGTGTGTGTGTGTGTGTGTGTGTGTGTTCACCTTTATTGTGAAATTTCTTCTAAATGTCTTTGCTCTTGATGTCCACACAGGTCTTTTTCAGTATGATGGAAATCTATAATGAGCAGGTAAAACTGGCAGCAGGAAACAGTTACTTCAGTATTGTTGTTGTTCTTCCTGTCTCTTTCTTACTGAGTTCTTTTTTGTCTTTTACATCAAGCTACTGTTAAGTGATAGATAGATAGATAGATAGATAGATAGATAGATAGATAGATAGATAGCAGACAGATATATCTTTTTTTTTTTTTGTCCTTTATCCAGGTGATTGATCTGTTGTCGCGGGGGTCTCGTACACCAGGAGGGCTCAGAGTGAGAGAGGAGCAACAAAGAGGTTTCTATGTGGAGGGTCTTCGTACAGTCCCCTGTGACAGTGCACCACAGGTGGAGAGAGAAGGGGTCGCTGAATAGAAAGCTGTGACTGATCTCTGTACTGAATTTGATTGACTGTTCCTGCTCCTGTAAATGTTTCTGTAGGTGGAGCAGTTGATGGAACAGGGAACCAGGACTCGAACCACGGCTGCCACTCACATGAATGCCAATAGCAGCCGGTCACACATGCTGATTATCCTCCAGCTCAAACAGGTATCCTACTGTTAACGCCTTCACTTACTCTGATTCAGTCTGAATCTGTTTAGATAATACAGAGTGACTGCAAAACCGTTTTTTGTTCAACATTGTCCAACCTTGAATCACATTAAACTGAATTCACACTGTTTTTTGATGCTGTTGTAGACGTCCTTCAGATAATCATCAACAAAATAAAAACAAATAATGACTATACTTAAAATTCTTTGATTAAAATTTCACAGATTGTTGACGATTCCTGTCCACTCAGATCCTTGATTTGCATCCGTTTGCATCACTCCGCTGCTTTGTGATGCCGTTTACATGCATCTGTACATTATTATGTGATACCTTCAGGTTTCTGTTGCTGTAATTAATGTGACTCTCTGACAGATCTTTTCCAAAGAGAGCATCACAAAGCAGTCCAACATTAATCTAGTGGACCTGGCTGGCAGCGAGCGTCAGCGGTCGTCGGGGTCAGAGGCCGACAGGCTCAAAGAGGGCACAGCCATCAACCTGAGCCTCACCACCCTGGGCAATGTCATCAGGTAGACCTGCTGTTCAATTACATTTTTGCATGATTTAATTTATCCGTAATCTCACATTCTCTCCTCTCATCGCCTCCAGCGCTCTGGCTGATGTGGCGGTGGGGAAAAAGGTCGTCCATATTCCATACAGAGACTCAGTTCTCACCAAGTTGCTGCAGTCTGCACTGGGAGGCAACAGCCGCACTGTTATGGTAGCAGACACTTTACAGCATCCAGTGTTAACATAGCATTTACAGAGAGCAAATCCCCTTTGAGGGTTCGTCTTTATCATTTTTTCTTTTTCAAAATGAATCAATTTTCCAGATTGCCACACTGAGCCCTGCTGATATCTGTTATGAGGAGTCTCTCTCAACCCTGCGCTATGCTGAGAGGTACAAACCAATTATGCTGTGTAAGGTATTATTAGTCCCTCTTTTGCTGATTTCTAACAGCACCCCATTCACACACCTCACACACATAATCTCCCCTACCACCCCACTTCTCTAGGGCAAAGCGTATCCAGAACCGGGCCGTGGTGAACGAGAGCCCCACTGAGCGTCTGGTCAAAGAGCTGAAGGCAGAAAATGCCAGACTGCTGCAGCGCCTGAGCCGGCTGGGCCAGGAGGGACGCAGAGCCAATGACGAGACCAGTACGAAGCACTGCTAGAACAAAGCTGAATAGGACTTCAACATGGAGGTCAGCATGTTTGTTTGTGTGTTTAGAGGAGCTCCGTCAGCTGCTGACCCACAATGAGCTCCAGATCAGAGCCATTCAGACTCTGTGGGAACAACATCTGCAGGAGGCCTTGAAGGACTGGGAGCAACAGTATGCTAACATCACACAGGTACACACTCACACACACACACAGGTAAACAATCAGTGTATAAACACGTGCACTTGCACCATGAGGCTATTTTTCGGTTTGTCTCCGGCTGCCATTCACAAGGTGTCTCTGTCTCTGCCTCGCTGTCAGGAGAGGAGGATGATGCAGATGCATCCCTACATCCTGAACATCAACGAGGACGCTCAGCTTTCCGGAGTGGTCAAGCTTTTCATCCAGGAGGGTGAGTCTGTTTGTTTCTCTCTCTCTTAGTGTTGGATGATCATCTCTCTCTCTTTCTGTTTACCTTTTAGGACCAGGTATTTTGAACCGATCACTGCAGTTTTTGTGTGTTTGATTAATTCTAGTTGTCGTTTCACATCATTCTTGCTGTTTTGTTTTTCCAGGTGAATGGGTCATTGGCCTGTGTGACTCCTCTCCGAGGTCCATCTCTATCAAGGGCCTAGGGTGAGTTTTCATCACGTAGTGAGATTATAGACACCAATCGGTCCATTTGATGGATGGATGTGAATGATGTAGGTTTAGCTTCATACCACCCACTGCATGCTGGGATAGGCTGTGAGTGCCGCAACTCTTTTGAAGAGTAAGCAGAAGGAAGTGAAGTGTGTAGTAATGTGTGTCTGTGTGTGCATGTGTTAGGATCCAGGAACGTCATGCTGTGTTCAGGAATGAACAGCGTCGGGTCACACTGACCCCACAGCCAGGGTCAAAGGTCATTGTCAATGGCCATGCTGTTTCTCAGACAACTGAGCTTCAGCACCTGGTGGGTGTCAACACAAACACAAACTTAGTGACGTGACTGTGTGACGTGTTGTTAAAGTACACACACTTCCTATCTCCCTCGAGGATCGTCTCATTCTTGGTTCCAACTGCACCTACCTGTTCATCGGTTATCCATCGGAGAGGGGCGGGGACGACTGGAGCCGCTACGACTATGACTACTTCCAGTCTGAACTGGCGGCTGCTGAGGGCATCCACCTGGGTGAGTGAGGCATCAACAGCTGAAATTAGAAGTTTTGGGTTTTTTTTGAGATCACTTGTTATGTGTCTTTGTGTCATGTGTCTGTGATTAGGTGAATCCAGCGCTGCTTCCAGTCAGACAGACCCCAGTCTGCTGGCTGTTTTCTATGATTACATCAAACTGATGCCCATGGTGGCTGAAGCCAACCAGATGAGTCAGGAGCTGAACAAGGTAACACTCAGCCACTTTCACATTGACATTCTTCATAAAATCTTTATTTTCCTCTCTGTTTTTTTGTGAAGCTTCTTATCTTTCTAGTTTCTGTGGTCATGTGTATTTATTAAAAATGAATTAACATCTGCTCTTCTCTGTCTGACATGTTTGTAGGGGGTGGAGTTCAAGTTGGAGATCAAGAACTTGGCGCTGTCAGATTCAAAAGGTCACGATCTGGAGAAAGAGATTGTTGTCAGAGTCACTTCAGTGGGAAGAAAACAGGTCACTTTCTACATTTTTCTTTCTTTTGCTCCTCACGAACATTTATTTAGGTTTGAGCCTTGATTTTTTTGTTTCTTTGTCTACATGGCTACATCTATACTCCCTCCCCAGGTATGGATGTGGTCCAAGGCCAAGTTTGTGAATCGTAAATTCCTGATGGAGGAAGTCTACCAGCAGCATCATGCTGAGCAGAGCGCGGACAGTGTGGGTCAATGAAATGAATGTTTCATTGAATGAAAATGATAAAACCTGCTATGTCTTCATTTTTTTATAAACACTAATACTTTAAATTCAGGGCAGTAGAACAGACTCACACATCCATGATCACATCAAGTCACACTCTCCACACAGGACTTGTTATAGCAGGATGGATGGGAGTCTGTCTTAAATTGTAACAATAACTGCTATTTTTATACTCAATCTATCTTTGGTATCTGCCTTCAGAGAGTAGAGGGGGTGTCTACAGCAGCGTTACCCAGAGATAAAGACCCCTTCTGGGATCCAGTGGAGCCTCTGCTCCTTGGCACTGCTCACCTCTGGCTTCAGTCTCTGGCTTTCCGTATCCCACTGGAAGAGCAACTGGAGGTGCAAACACAGAACATTTACATTTACACACTTCCCCATCTGACAGACATTGTCAGGTAGGAGATAAGTATAAATTGATGAGGGGCTGATCATGTCTGCCTTCAGGTGCTGGGGTCAGAGGGCACAGAGGAGGCTATTCTACAAGCACAGCTGGTTCCCTGCAACTCCATCGGACTGTATGACACGCACACACGCACACACGCACACACGCACACACACACACACACACACACACACACACACACACACACACACACACACACACACACACACACAGGAAGCAATCCAAATAAAAAGTCAGTAATCCTTTCCAGACCACTTGGCGAAGATGACATCCTGATTGACCCATCTGAGTTACTGGGTCGACGACTGGACTTCCAGCTGGTCCTGGAACAGTGTTGTGGCCTGCGCTGGATCAGAGAGGCCCGTAACAGAGGAGTTCAATTTTGGTGAGGCATATGGGGGTGACATACAGAGCCATGCAGGGCACTGAAGAGAGTTTGAATTGCAGGGAGAATTTCTACATTAAATTATAGCCTGGAAATGGAGGTGAGTGATTAATGGTTTCACTAAGAGCCTGTGAGTGTCAAACCAAGAGCGAAGTCTCATGATAGACAGGGAATATTATTGTTCTCTACCACATTCTCCTTCATTCCTGTTTCCTAGTTTCAGGTTATTTGACTGCAGCCAGCCTCTCTACACTCCAGCTGTGTGGCACAACTTAAACCCTCTGTTGGATCACAGAGTCCACTTCGCCTCCCTCCACACCTCCCAACGTCTGCTGGACTACCTGCAGAGCAGCGCTGTTGTGCTGGAGCTCTGGGGCCTTCAAGGTGCGAATGGAGAAATGGATGAGTGACTCAGATATCTTCCTCTTTCCTTCTCAACTTTTGACACGTTTGTCTCACACCCTGTTTGGTTTCATTCCTATGAATTTACAACACAAAATAGTAACACAATGAAAAGTATGACGGATGTAACTTTTCTGTCTTAGATGGATGCACAGACTTGGTATCATGTCTGGAGGGAGTGAAAATTACTACAGAGGGTGTGTTTGTCATCGACGAGGCAGGTCCGACAAACACAGCAGTGAGTTTGATGTCATGTCTATATGCCTCTGGAGTGATCTGTCACACTGCCCTGTTTCTATATCTGAACATGAAATATAAAAAATATAAAGGGATAAAACTATGGAAGAGATACATGGGCGTTTCAATATATTATGCACTGATCTAAAAAACAAGTTGCAAGACAGTCGGATTGTGTGTGTGTGTTGCAGTCTGCTCTCTCTGCAGAGCTCTGTTTGGTGAGAGCTCTTGAACAGGACCTGGAGGAACTAAAAAGTGTCAACGCTTCCTTGAGGAAAGAAAATCATAGTCTGAGAGAACAACTCAACACAGCCAGGAACGGTAACTAATACGAAAACACACCAAAGGCTCATCATTTTCATTCCAATGAACTGAAAACACAAGTTGATACTTAAAGATTCAACATTCAGCAACTGTTAAATGCCAACATGTAAGAAAATTAAAAGAAAAAAAAAAAAAGAATGAATTGATTTGTTTCTTCTGCCTTGCACACTCTTTTCTCCCGTTTTGTCTCAGGTGGGGAGAGTGTGAGTGGCCGGTCAGTGCGTCCCAGCTGTGATGCAGAGTTTGCCCGAGCTCTCAAGGTTTTCTACCACAGTATGACGTCAGTCAGGGGTCAGCTGCAGCGCCTGCGCAGACACAGGCCCAGTGTATGTATCAGTGTCTGTCTGCAGCATTAGTGATTCATTCCTATTTCTACAGCAAGGCCTTATTGCTGTGGAGCTATGGAGAACAAACAGACACACATATTTAAACATGTACACTTAACTGGCATTCAGGAAACATCTGGTGTTACAGTGAAGTGTCCACAGTAATTTCACAAATGTACCTACTTCACTTAAATCAAAGATTTTCCTCTTTCTTCTGCAAAGTCAGGGAACTTTTCAGGGGATTTTAGAAATGGTGCACCAGATAATTTTTTATTTTATACAGCTGTACAATCTACGTCTTCAGCTAGTTTTTATTGATTTGATATTTACAAATCAGCAGAGATTCTTAATATTTTTGTAATGTAAAATATTTAAGTTTCATAGTGACACTTCCTAAATGTGGGATATTATATGTTCTACAATGTTTCTGTGTATTTTGCAGGAGGAGTCTGACCTGCTGGGGCTCAGGCTGTTTATAGAAGAGCAGAGTCGTCTGCTGAGAGATTTCTCAGAGCAGCTGGAACAGAGTGTCTCCACGCTCAAACAAGACGTAGCCGCCATTGTCCGCCGGAAACGGGAACGATCAGGAATCTGGTCTTGACTGAGGAGCTGTTTACTGAGTTTAAGTATTAAGAAGGTGAATGTCTGGTCATTCTTCATTTTACAACCCAACATAGTACAACACTGCAAGTAGATGTTTCTAAGAGCCCAACAGTGTTTATTCCATAACCACAACACTTGCAGAAACTGAACTAAATTTTTATATTATTGATATTTCCAAGATCCTAAAATAAGTTAAGTTTGTCACTTTATTCTTTTAAGTATTCAGATGTCTTAACATCTCAACCATCACCAGATGTGGTAGAAAGATTTGTCTTTAAGAATATGGCACTCCAGCATTAACAGAATAACAACCACTGAAGTCTATAAAACATTTATTACACTGCATGTAAAAGAAGTAATTACAGTCCCAAACTGCAAATAAATTAAAAAGGCAAATAGAACTCAAGTTTCATTAATTCCCAGTATTATGTTTTTGAACCATCATTGATAATGTGTCACATTTTCTCTGAAGCACAGTATGACTCATGACAACATGGCATCAGAAACCAAGAGGGCTGTTGTTGTTGTTCTGGTTATGAGGGGCTGATGAGCAGAATGAGATGTTTGACATGAGATGTTTGACATCTTGATTGTGTTGAGTTTAGAAGAATTTAGTAGTGTTTACCACAGCACCTCTCATTGCAATGTCCAACTCAGAGGTAAAAGCACAATGGTTAATGTTTGTAAGCAGTCACGACTTTCAACGGTACAGACAGTTGCTGTAGGTCCAAAAAAAGATTAGTGTGGGCACATTTACAGGAGGAGAGTCAGAAGGCAGATGTGAGGCAGATTAGTCATCACATAGGACAGAAAATCTATGTACAACAGATACACAAACTGGGAGGAGGCAGTTGGTCGTAAGAAACCTAAAACAGGTGCAGAGAGATAAACACAAACCAACAGACAGGAGCAGGGAGGCAGCAGTGAAAGGCCAGAGTCAGATAGGTACATTTGAACTGAGGAGGTAGAATGGAAAAAGACAGACAGACAGGCGGCTAGCTACAGATATCCTACTGAGGTGTGTGTATCTGTGTGTGACATCAAGGGAGAACCCATGAGTCAGTTTGGTTTGTGTTAAATTTTACAGTAGCTCAGATTCTTCAGAAACAAGCACCATTTTTACTGAGCTGATTTTGTGTGTTGAGCTTAGGCCTGTTTTAAAGCACCCAGATAGTGTGTGTGTTTGTGTGCTTGTGTATCTGTGTGTGTGCAGGTACAGAGAAGGCTGAAGGTAGAGGTGAGGTAGGTTAATTGGATCTTGAGGAATTGGGAACAGAACACAAGCAATTGAAAAACAGTGACAGTATACACTGCCTGTAACAGTTACTCAACAAGTGTAAAATAAATGTCAACATCTAAAGCTTGATGATCAAATGTTTCTTTTTGAACTGTCTGACTGCCAATCATCTGTACGGCTTTGGACAGTTTGAGCTGTTTGAACAACATAAGCACACAGAACATGTTTAGTAAAAGTTTAGGTACATATCAAGTACACTGGTTAACATGACATAAGAGAAAAAGCGCTTCCTCCCAAAAAGTAACATTTCAGCCATGCACATGTCACAGATTTCAGAATAAAAGCAACATCTGTTTAACTTTTGAATTACACTCGAGTCTTTGCGGACATGAGACTTGAATGCAATGATGGACATATACCTGAATTTTGAGTTACAATACTCTGGTTCCCAGCCAACTTCTGACAGTACTCCTACAGTCAGTGTAGACAGAGAATATTGTGTGTTGTACAGGTTGTAAACGTTTTAAACTTTGACATGACTCATATTTTGCTTATTTTTAGGATTTTGTTACAGAGATCGGTTGGTTGACATCCAACTGAACAATCACTGGTTGAGTAAACAATTATCTCAGTACTAAGAGTGAGCTGGAATGTGACCTGTATGCATGTAAATAAGTATTATTCCTGTTTATTCCACACAACCACATCCACATTATGTCAGCGTCTTTCTAACTGAAAACCCTTTTACATTCTGGGTTTAGTTCTCTCCACCATGTTTTCTCTATTTACCAGAAGGGTGAAGTGAAGTTTAAAATGTTTTCTCTCTCTCGTTCACTTACACACACACACGCATACATGCATACACACACACACAGCAAAGCTTTCAGCAGCAGACAGATAATTTTCACAGTATAAAAATATTTCACTAAACCACAGAGAGGTCCACATTGTCACAATAGGCCCATATTTGTCAGTCTCTAAAGCCACACAAAGATAAAGATCATTCCTTAAGAGCTGCAGTCTAAGACAAAGATTAGGAATAATTAGATCAGACTGAAATAAGTCCACGTTTCATGTGAGACATTACCAAGCGAGAGGACAAACCATTTAAGATTGTTATAAAAGCAGTACTCAGCACTGTTCATACACTGAATAATATTCATGGAGCTTCTGCATGTGTATGTAGGATGTAGGATCATTATTTTCGCAGTAATGCCTCCATAAGATGGGTCATGATGCTCTGGTGTCCAACCTCCAAATCCAGGACCTGATGAATCATCCAAAGTTCACCTGGAGGAAACTAACCATTTGTGTTGACAAGATACATTAACCTCCCTTTCGGCATTGTCAGTTTTTGGCTAGTTTCACAAAACGTTGTAAATTCACATTCACACAAGTAAATAACCTGTCAGGTTTACAGTGAAACCTAACTGAACCTACTAAACACAGATTACGTTCACTGACTGAACTGTGTTAGCTGCAACTGACCAGCGAGGATCTAACATTATCATCACCACCCAGGTGCTCACTGGTACATTCTCCATCTTCACAGAGGAAAACACTTTCACACCAAACAGACAAGTGTGTATCTGTAGGGAGCAAATCCTCCTTTGAAAGGCATCGACAGCGTCCTGACAACAATTTGTAAAATGGAGACTTTGCTCAGGCACTTGTGCCGTCATTTTCAGAAACTCGACTGTCACTTGCTGTGGTTCCATGGATGATGAGAGTAGGTGGAGCCTCAGAAACATCTCGATGGCTGCTGTGCCTCGAGTGGCCATCTATCTGATGGAGGCTGCTGTGAGTGGAGAGGGGGTGGTCAAGATGTGGCATGCTGCCATGGAAACTGCGCTCTTCTGCACCTCGGTAAACCATAGTATCGCTCCTAAGGAAGGAGGAAAGAGCAGAAAGACCTTACTTTGTCTGATTTACGCCATGTGACTGACAGACAAACATAGCTTCAGATTTCCAGACCTACCTGTCGTCTCGGGTGCGGCGCAGGCTGCCATGGTAACTGGTCTTGCTGTGGACACTGCTGGCTTTACTCCTGGTGGAGGTGCCGTGGCCATGATGAGTTCTCACTGGTTCATCAAGGTCGTCTAGGACAGCCAAGTGGGTGGAGGAGGCGTGGGTGGAGGTGCCCTTCAGGTAGATAAATGGCAAAGGTCAGATAGATTTAGTAATGTTTTTGTTAAATAATATAAGTAACTAGAAATCAATGCCATTAAAAACTGTTTATATTCTGTAATGTAGCTTAATTGCCTGGCCTCAGTCACTTTGCTGTGAGATATTTCAGAGTTCACAATAAATCTGCTTTAATTATGATGTAAAGCTCTTTCCTAACTGTTTGAAGGTGCTGATGATTTACTGTGCTTGGTGTTTGTAAGTTGAAGGAAAATACTACTTCTAGCTAGAGTTCTGTGACCTGACCCAGGCTGTTTTGTTGCATGAAACTCTAGACTCTGGCTGGGTTTGAATTTTGTTTGTTTCAAATAGAATTTATTGAGGACTTTCTTTCTTGGACTGTGCCAATTATTGACATCCATAAATGTCTGTGTTGCAAGGAGATAAGGGACAGTAATGGATGTAATTTAGCCAGAATAAAGCTCAAATTTAAAGACATGAAGATAACATTCAGTCCATCCAGGATTCATTAAGTCTCAATTATTAGCTTGAATAGCAACACAACTACTAATTAAACAAAAAGCCACAGCTAATAAAGTGACAATGATTGTCCTACCTGAGTGGATGTTCCTCTGGACTTCCTAACAATGGGAGTGTTGGGTTCACGCAGCAAAGACTGAGCGAAGTCAGGCTGCTCCTGCAGCACCTGGCGAGACTCATTCACCCCACTGCTGCAGAGAGAGAGAGATGGCAGGAGCAGTTGGTTTAAAGCTAGGAAACTGGGGGAAGTGCAGGTAAAATGTGTAACAAGGAGCAGATCCAGGAAGATTATCTTCAGATATTTGTTTGCTCTAAGCAGTGATCCTATAAAGGTCCTAAAAATTCTAAATAAGCATTCACTTTGGATCAAACTATCATACAAAGGAGGGTAAAAACTGGACTAACACCAAAACAAAGTGTACAGTCTCTCATCTTACTCTTTGCGTCTGCGTCCATGAAGGAAGCTGGCCCATTCAAAACAAGTCTTCTTACTGCCCACCCAGAAAACAGAGGGAATCCCCACCACCAGCATCATCAGGTATTTGATTAGGAACAAAACCATGACTGGCCGACTGGTCTGCTCCACCTAAAGAGAACATGAATATTAAATATTAACTCCTCAGTCCAAAAAAGAAACAGAAGGTGTTGAAAATACAGACTGAAATTCATAATACATGTGAATATTTCCTCAACGGTAACAGTGTGAAGAAACACTAAAGGCTTAGGATGCCACTCTAACTACTTGATCAACAAGTGGGCCATAAGTATCCAGCACCGACGAGTGTTTATTGTCCAGGCAGACATTATGATTGATGAAAGAGGGAAGCAGCTGAACTGCAGTCAGGATGTAGAGCAACAGCTTTCTCCTCAGTTGGACTTTGATGCAAGATACAATATCTCACAGCAGAGGGCAGGATTTTACAGCACTTGTGTAAGTTAAGTGGGATCTTGAGCTTGAACTTCAGCTGGTTTTATAAAATCTAAATCCCCAAGTTTCTCCTGACTCACTGTTGATCTTTTAAAGCACCAGGCTGAGTTTGAGTTTCAAAACATAAAGAGACCAACTTCAGTTAGTTTACATTACATTTAAATTACATTCCACCCAAATTTTATTTTGCTAAAAGGTGAGGATGAAAAGCAGCAACTGCTCTGTTAAAAGAGTAATCAAAACAATAAAGACATGATTCTTTGTTTTCAGTTGAGTTTTGACGGATATGACAGTAAGTGCATGTGGTTAATAACTAAACTTCTATTTTGTGAGAACGTGTTTTATTGTGCAACACATTTCACTGAATCAATGTGAAAAGAATTACACAGAGACAATTTAATGTCCCACTTTGTGTATGTGCATGCACAACTAGGTAAAGTAAAGGCTGGTAAAAATGCTATTCACTAAGTATTGTAGTGTTTGAACTATCTCCTCAGGCAATTCCTAGTGGAGTACTTTAACAAAGCTTAGGCATTTCTTGATTTTGAAAGAACCAGGGGTCAGGAGAGTTGGTATGTTGGTATTAGTTGGAGTTAGTATTAGTCTGTCTCGCCCTGGCTTAGATTAAATGTCACAGATTTAGGTCCTGCTATAAAGCAAGAAACCCTTGGCCTTTAGTAAATTACCACCCATGCAGACATACAAAAATCGTGACAAAAACAACATCTACAGAATCAACAACATAAGAAAGAAAACAAGCAATTATACGTGCTTTCGCACACGCTAACATTTGCATGCAACAGAGATCAAATAACAGCAATATTGAAATTACAGAGTTACAATATGACGTAAAGGTGGTCTACCTTCAAGAGCTCACACAAATACACACACACAGCTATAGACACATACAAAAGTATTGAAGACACTTGTCCCTGCTTCAACTCTCTCTCATGTCAGGCACAAATTAGCTGAAATTAGGTCTCTGCTTTAATTTTTAGTAAATATGGGAACATAAACCATGTTTTTATTAAGTTTTCTTATCTTATGATTTATACTTGAAACTGATAAACAGCTTTCATTGCCTTGTGTTTATACTGTTGTATCTGCACTGTGCAGATATATTTGGTTATTAATGTATCACCAGACAGTATAAAACATCTCACTCCCACTACTCTTTAAAACTGCTACAAAGACATTATAGAGTACAGGCAGCAGAGCATGACTGAGCAAGCCCTGAGAGAGAGACACTGAGAGTGAGCAAGTAGAGGGGTAGAGGGCGACTGAGTAAAAGAAGTGTGTGAGAACCAGCTGAGAGAGAGAAAGACAAAGAGACAAAGAAACAGAGATGGCAGTTTTGTGCGGAGTTGGTCTGGAGAGCTGTATTAACTGAGTTAATGATGTATACTGCACTCCGCTCCCTCCCCTCCACAAATACCTACTCACTCAGGCACATCTCTTACTCACTCACTCAAACACAGAGCACCAGAACTATTTGCTCATTATTTTTGAGATCAGTATATCAAATTGACTCAACAGTGAGACAGGAATACAGGTTGTATACGAAAGTAGTAAAATGTTTTTGAAAGAGAAAATTTAATAGAAAACAAAAAAATTATAAAATGATTACCCCACCTGTCTGTTGTAAGCATCCTATCTGATCAGAATGAGCAATGTGTATGTGTTTTCAGTGTTCAGCTGAGATGACAGGTAGATCCTGAGAAGTCACTTTTACAAGATAATGAAAGTACAACTAATCCCAATTTTGAAGGTTATTTTTATTTGTACTGCGCTAACACACAGAGAGTCTGCTGGTGTCTTTTCTGATTCTTCTGCGTTGCTTTAGAGCTGTCCCTGGCAAATTTCTCCAAAAAAGTTATTCACAAATGACATATTTCCTTATTAACCAGTGACATACTTTGTCTTGCAAGGTTAAGTATATTTACACTGTCTCAGACAGATACATTTTTTCTCCTCTCTCTCTCTTTACCTTGTATGGGCAGGGGATGTGATAGCGCCTGCAGTTCTCTTCCATCCAAGTTATCTCCCAAATGTTACGGTAGGTGTGTTCATATAGGTAGCACCCAATAACAGTCAACAAGGGGACAAGATACAGCACAGAGAAGACTCCCATTCGGATCATAAACTTGACTAGTTTGGTCTGGTTTTCCTTCTCCAGTGGGATTTCCATGCGCACCCGATTCAGAGCCACAATGCCCACTAACAGGAGAGAGACACCCACCTAGAGAGAGGGAGAGAGAGACAGAGAAATGAGAGGCTGACTGTGACAGAGAAACAAAAATAAAATGAATGATTATTTTTTAAAGAGCTGATTGCTGACAAAAACGACCATCCACTCATCCATATACTAATCTATCCATCTCTCCATAATTTCAGCCAACACACTTAAATAATTTCATCCATCCTCCCATCAATCTATGCTCCCATCCATCCATCCTACTATCCCACTCATCGCTTCTTTCATCCACCCACCCACTCATTTATCTTCTGACTGTACTCACCGCCACATTGAGGCAGAGCGGTGCCAGAACAAACCACCTCAGGGCGTCTATGTCATAAAGCCCTATGAAACACACTCCACTGATCCCATCTCCCTCAATTTTGTTCAGGGCCAACAGGGTGACAGTCAGGGCCCCTGGGAGCCCCCAGGCAATGGCATGGAAGAGGAGGGCTTTCTTCTCAATGGCCTCGCTACCCCATTTAGGCACAGCAGCCAGGAACCAAGTGATTGTCAGTATGACCCACCACACGCTGCCGGCCATGGTGAAGAAATACAGGACCATGAAGAACAGTGTGCATACCTGAGAGAGAAGAGTGTGTGCAATACATTTGAACTCTTTTACTCAAACATGTATGAAACATGCCTGTGTGACAGTGCATCAAGATCATGCATTTGTTTACTTACTTTTTCACATCTTAAGGATTTTTCAAGTTGCTACTTAAACATCTATATTAAATTATATGTGATCAATCATGAGTGACAACATCAAAACCTGAAATCCAACATTTCAAATCAGATCTTCAAATACATCAAACATTTAGGCAAATTATTTGGGCAGATTATGTTCTATGTATCTTAAAGCTATACAGGCTTTGTTGTGTTGTGTAAACTGAAGCTCCCACCTTGTTGTGTGAGCCCTGGGTGATGGTTGAAGCTCTGAACTGAGAAGGGCTGTTGGCATTACATGCTACCCTGTCTTCCAGCAGGAAACCAAGGAAAAACACCAGCGACACCATGACATAACACACAGCGTAGAAGATTATTGGACGCTCAGGGTATCGAAACCTAGTTTGGGGGGAGTGATAAAAACATTGATCTATGTTAAGTTCTCTTTGCACTTTGCTTTCTAAATTATTTAACAACCGATTCTGTGATTTCACTTCAAATTTTCCATTATTTTCACAAGTTATATTGAAAATATTTTAACATACTGTTCAGAAATTATTATGTATACATAATAATCATTGAGCACAGAAGTATTCCTATAACTCATCCTCACTAAGTTGATATAAAATTTAACAACATTCAGTCATTCAAACCTGGTAACATCAATGAGAAACGTCAGGAAGGTGAAGAGTGTTGCAGACAGACAGACAATGGAGACAACTCCTATGAAGTATCGGGTAAAGGTCAGCTCCTGCTGGTTGAAGAACATCGAGGGGCATGGGGCAGAGCAGTCCTTCCTGCCCATGAAAGTGTAACCCAGGTCTGGGTCAACCTTGAGCTCTCGAGGGCACCAGAATCCGTAGTCTCTCTGGACAGTCATGGATGACTGGTCAGTTGGGTCAGAGCTTGTTACCAGGTCCTCTGGACGAGGGTAAGCCTCATCACAATCTGGGAACCTAGAGAAAGAATAATTCATAATTCTGATTAATTATTATGTTAGATCATGTAGATTCATTATTACAGAGTACAGATCAGTATTACTGACACCCTCATTGACATAACTGAATTTTAGAATTAACTTCTTAGTATATTTAACACAATATATTTTAAGTACAGCCTCTAAAATGATTAACATCTCTCTAAACAGTTACAGTAAACAAAACAATGAACATTACATCCTTGATGAGGGCAAGATTTATTACAGGTCTGGTGGATTAGACTGCATTAGTGAACTGGAAACTGAGCATAGAAACATAAGACATGAGAAACCAGGAAGATAGGGGAGTTGAGAGACTTAAAAAAGTGAGCCAGAATACAAAAAGATGAAAGGGAGCTGCTGTATTTAGATACAGAAAAGGAAACTTGAGGTGAAGTGAGAACGGTGGCAAGATGCTGAAGTACAGAGTTAAGTTGGTTTGATGTGTGGTTGAGGTTGTCATGAGTTCAAAGAAAAGCAGCAAACACATGAGCAATGCAGACAGATATTCCAGGCTCAGAGTTTGGTAAGTAAACATTATATATTCATAACAGGCCACAATATTACTGCCTGTATCTCACACATTTGTGTGATGTTACTGTTTAGGACTGAGTTGATTTAAATCACAATAACTTTATTTCTAAAGGACCTTTAAAAACAAAGTTTACAAAGTGCTTTGACATATGAATCAGAGGAGAATTACAGGGAGCACACACCATGCATGCACACAAACACAGACACACTAAGGGGAATACAGGGAGGATTAAAATAATAATTTAAAGAAATAAACATATAAATAAATAAAAAAGATTAAAATAGTAAAAAGATGTGAAAGTAAAAAAAGAGGGAGAAAAATAATATACACACACACCTGCTACACTCCATGTCATCTGGCCAGGCTAATCCAAATATCTCCATGAGTTTGTGGCATTCGTCTTTGGCCCGCTGGCAGAGGGATCGACACGGCATGGACACCCGGCCGTACTCAGTGCACACTGGGGCATACAGTGCACACAGGAACATCCTCAGGTCAGCACTGCACACTAGGTTTACCATGGGATGAAAAGGCTACAGGAGAAGCAGAGATGGAGAGAAACAAAGAGAGACTTTAATCAGTGTTTAAAGCCTTCCCAAAGCTGAGAGCCTTGGCTTCAGCAACATGGAGTATTAAAGTTATAGGATGGTCTCAAAACTCACTTGCAAACACCTACACATTGCATCTTTGAATGTTATATTTCAATATCAGAGTGAGCCAGCTTGACTTGGTTTTTATTAAATCTGTTATGCATGTGGAAAAGAGTGATGTTACACACACACACACACACATATATATATAAATACACAGACTCAGGAAAAAGTAAACTGCTATCAGTGGCACATGTGAGAAGGCTCAGATTTAACCTGAAATAGCCATCAAAGTGGATGCAGGGAGAGAGAGAGTAAGAGGACAAGTGTGTTCGAACTCCTTTGCTGCAATTTATACTACTTAGTATGCCATCAATATTTAAAATCTTATGAAATATGTATAGCAGCAATCATATTACCAAACATCCCTTTGAAGTATTGGAGAGACAGACAGACTTGTGAGGGCTGAGCCACGGCCATGTGTCAATACATTGAATAAACAAATAACAGGGGTATCCACATGGTAAAAATCATATATTCTGCTCCCTGGAGAGGTAGTATAAAGGTCAGAGAGTCCATCTTGGGATGTTCAGGCTGATAGCTCCAATCCACAGATGGATTGGAAAACTTGATGGGATGGACAAAAGGCAGCCTTAGCTTTTCCTTTTATAACTACTGCTGACATGCCCATGAACAAATATTCTATATATTGCGTACATTATTTTAGCTAGTCAGCTCAAACTTGATTATTTTTTGTTCTGGTGACATACAGTACAAAAATATTTTTGTCAAAGATGACTTAAGCAGTGTAGCCAGTATCACAATATTTCTTTTGTGTCAATGAAGGTGGAGTTTCTGTTTTTAGCTGGGGGCTGCTACTGCTCATGCTGACAGGTGAATTATTCATTAGTTTGTTCCAAAAACACATCTTTCGATGGAAATTAAATTAGGACTGGAACACTGTGAATACACAGCAGAACATTTTAAAATATGAAAAAATATTTTTGAATGTGTTTGCCAATTTAAAACTGAGTAGCTCATGTCTCCATGTCCAACGATTTCTGGGCAAAATGGTTATGCTTGGGGTTATGTATGACACATCAATGTGTCTTTATTCATTTGTGACCTGCATCTCTTCAGCTAGTAAAAAGTTTATATCATCTGGGTGCAATGATGCTGAGTTTTCAAGGCAGCTTTTATTAGAGATTACAGAGAAATCAGAACAGAGCCACAAAAGCAAAGAGGAGAGCAACGGAACAAAACACTTTGGCTGACCGCACACAACACTACCCTGTATATACATATAAATATGTGTACATGTGACACAAAACAGTGCACTTACGTTAGTTGCCCACAACAAAAGCTATGGTATATACTTACAGACCGTATGAGTTCATTCATGCCTATGTATTATTGAGTCTGAGTATGTGTGTGTGTGTGTGTGTGTGTGTGTGTGTGTGTGTGTGTGTGAGTGTGTTTTGTGCATGTTTCTGTGTCGAGTCAGGCCTTGTGAGTTGTGTTTTGATCGTTCTCAATTGCTGTGTTCTAGATCAGCACATTGGAGAGATGTTCCACCAGTAAATGGGTGCAGTGGTGCATGAGCTGTGTGACATAGTTTTGAATGTTGCACAGAAACACATATGAAACACACAGAAGCACACACAACACTGAACTTCATTCAATAATTCACACATTTTACAGCCTTTCTTGTGTGTGAACATGCAACATTCATTGTATTGGCACACAGAAATATGGGAACCACAAAAGCTTTAATTATGGGCCTTTGATGTACAGTGATGAGATGTTAAATTAAGATTAGGTCAAAACCATGTATATGGCTTGACCACATCATAATTGCATTCGACCCAGTGTCTGGCCCAGTGTAATTTCCAATAACACTGCTAATTTTCTGCTTTCTGTTAGACAACAAAATGAATTTGAAATATAATATTTGCAATGCTAAAATCCTGACAACCTCATCTGAAAAATTCATCACACACAAGTTAAAGACAATCTTACCAAAAATGTCCCATATTTGCAAGTGAAAAAATGAGATGACTAGGGATTTAACATGCAGGGAAGAGTGGAAAAAAACATTAGCCAATTAAATCACAAATTTTAGTCCTAATGAGAGAAAAGCAAACAAAATGAAGTTCTGAGAAATTTGATAAAGCTACATCCTCAGTGGCAGCTCTACGTGGAGTGGAGCTCACAGTGATGGTTTGGATTTCTTTCTGGTCTTTAGAGTGCATATTAATGCATGTTACATAGATATGCCAGTAACAACAAATTCATAAGAGAGCCTGAGGCCACACTCAGCTTAACTTAAGTGCTTGTTGCTTTCTGCATGAGTGTGTCTCACTGTCCAGCAGAATGGAGCCTTTCTTGTCTCCTCATACTAACTCTACTGCAAATGTATGTGTGGCTTTCATTTTGTGTGTCCCCATTCTGCCCATTTCTCCAGTGCATGTGGGGTTATTTGTGTGTGCAAGTGCATATATGTGTGTGTCATTGTTCTTGCATTCTGTGTATGTATGTCCCAGTTATTGTATTTCAGAGTGTGTGGGAGAGTCTGTCTGTGTGCCTGTGTCAAGATATCTGTGCGCAATTATTCTGACAGTCAAGGCAATTGCCCCCATCTCCCACCAAAAAGAGAATATTGATATTAAGTGGCCTAACTGTGCCTCCCAAAGAGAGAGGAGGGGAATGACAATCAGCCTTCTATGGAGGACGACTAAAATGAATTGTCTGGCATTTTATGGTCAGTTGTGATAGAAGAGCAGGGAAAGGAAAGCAGGAAAGCCTACAAACTTGGCCTGAGGGTGAAGACACACTTCTACTAGAACATTGGAGAAGACAATTTAGGGTTAGGAGAAGAAATGTACCACATCAGGTCCTGCAATCAACTTCTCTTTTTCCATCCTTCCATTCACTTCATAGTATGACCACATGTTGGACTACTAATAGTAGTCCTTGCTATATTAGATGACTGATAGTAGTCAAATATAGCAAAATATCAGATTATTTAAAGTGCATATAAATGTCACAGATAGATCATCAAAATACCAGCAAGTTAACAGACAATGCTCAAGGAAAATCTAATTGAAAATAAAATCAAGGGTTTATTTGTGAGTGTGTGTGTTTTTAACAGGCAATTCAGAATGAGAAACAGGGTGGGTTTTTTGACATTGCGGAAAATGAGAAAAAAGGCCCCTGACTGGTCCACCTCTTGTTCAATAGAGGGATTAAGTTTCTTTCTCTTTACTCTCTCCCCAAAGAAACCCAGCAGAGGGAGAAAAAAAAACTTCAAGTAAAAAAATCAACAAAGAAAAACAGAAAGAAAGAAGCAGATGATTAACAGTCATGCAATGCATGCAATTACACATTTGGCAAACAAGAGGGCTATACCAAGAACTGTTGTAAAGTTGGTAGCAAATAGAAAGCAGTGCATACATGAGAAGGTGCAGGGTGAGAACTTTTTGCACCAGTTTGTGAAGTTTGTCAGGAGTCTGTGTGTGTTCATGGTGACAAAATAACAGAGCACTTTCGCATAGTTGATGATCAACCAGTTTGTTAGCCTGTTAAATGCTCACCTAGAAGTCACCATCAACATTGCTGTGCTTACTCTATCTTACTCACAATTTCCTACAAGAAAAAGCTGCTCTCCACAATGCACAAAAAGCCCTGTACTCAACTGTTTCCTCCTTATGGCTTGGCTGTTGCTAAAAGTTATGCATTGTTGTGAGACCTTATATAGACAGGTGTGTCTCCAAACCATGTCCAATCAACTGAATACACTAGAGGAGGAATTCAATCAAGGTATACAAGTTTCTCAAGGCCGATCAAGAGAAATGGGAGGTACCTGAGCAAAATTTAAAGTGTCATAGCAAAGTCAATGACAATTTGATATTTCACTATTTTACTTTTTTCACTTTGTCATTATGGGTTATTGAGAGCAGATTGAAGAGGGGAAAAAATATAATATAACAACAAAACTTTATTAATGCATTGCATATGGATTTTTAATAGTAGTCTGTTTATCCAGTGAATGTTTTGTGTGTGTGTGTGCGTGTGTATGTGTGTGGTGCTTAAATGGCTGTAGAAAATCCAGTTAGCCAACTCTGCAGAAACTCATACACATTGTCAAGTGCAGGAGGAGGAGCAAAAAGGGAGGGAGAGAGGAAAAAGGGAGAAAAACTGGAGTGGAAGGGAGAAAAGAGTGGCAGTTTCCCGGTGGATTAGAGAGTCAAATGGATTGTAAGGAGTGTTTAGAGTGTGAGAACCTGAGACGAACGAACACACACACGCACGCACACGCACACACAGACTTCCTGAAACTGTCACCAGCTTTGTATTGTAGTCAGATCAAGGTGACAGGCTGTTGGGTCTAAGCCTCCAAAGAAACAGCTCCTGAGCTGGCAAGTCATCTTCAGAAAGGTATCCAGCTCAGTGTTCTGATGTTCAAATCTAGATTCAAAAAAGAATGATGCTGTGTTCTTGGGAACATTCAATACAGCAGATTTTTTTTTGAAGCCTTCCCTAAATCTGCATCTCAACACAATCCTGTCTCTCTGTGTGCCTTTCCAAATCATGTCCAGTCAATTCAATTTACCACAGGTGGACTGCAATCAAATAACAAATTAGCTATCACTATTCATTGAAACAGCACACGAAAAAGGACTAAAAAAATATGTTTTAATGCACTTGCAAATGCTATGTACTATTTTTTGCACCTGTTTTTGAGAGATGAGGAGGAATTAAGATGAGAAAAATCTGGCTTTTTGTTACTAAACCTTGTCCAAGTCTATCCAGACACATCAACCTCACAGGCTCTATATTTCCTCCTGCTCTTGTGCTCTCTCTGTCTCACACTCTAACTCACTCTCAAATCAGTCAGTTGTGGGCCCTGCAGCACAAATGCTGTCAGACCACATCAGCTCTACCTCCATTAGTTTGCTACAATATAACACTGCTGCAACATCCGCTCTCTAGCTATTAGAACTAATTCCTCCATTTTTCTGTCTTTCTGCAGAAACTAAAATATTCCCATTTACTTCTGTCTCTCTACTGCTAGTCAGTCCATTTATTTTTCCTCCTTGCATCCTCCTTCCATTGCATTTATACATCAGAAGCAATTTCATTCTCTCTTTCTCTGCAGTGTAATAGAACTGCATCATTTCAGTTAACAATCACTTAGTGATAACATGATGCCCCATCTCCTTTTCCTTGCACCAGCTCACCTCTTATTTTCTTTTTCATCCTTTAAAAACACAACTGTTTTCTTACTGCTGCTTCTCTATTCTCCACTTTTACTGGCCATATTTAATCTCGACTAGCATCTACTAGTTTCTCGCTGTATAATGCGAACATGATAAATGTGTTTATAGACATATTCACACCACAAGGCACAGACTCACACTCCCTGTGACTATGTGCCTGCCTCCTCTTACTCGCTTGTGAGAGAGACAGGCGTTGGCCATGAACAGATGAACTGAACAGACTGCGATGCTCTCCTCCTTAATCTCTGAAAAGACAGTTAAGAAAGGGGCACCCTTCTCCCACACTCTCTCCCTCTTTTATTCATTTGTTCGTTTATCCGTATCCGTCCATCGTTGAGTTGGGAGGACCAGACAAAGCCATTAATGGCATTCCCCTTCACGTTCACTTCCCCTCCTCCTCTCCTCCTATCTTCTTTCTGCTGAATTCATCTCTTATTTTTCTTGCCTCCCATTTACTCCTGGCAATTACCCTGACATGCACTTGTCCTCCTCCTCCCCCGTTTTCTTCGTCCAACATCAGCATTCATTGACTTCCACTATTATGTTATCCTGGATTTGTCAAAAAAAAACATAATCTGCCTTTCGTGTATTTTAAACCCAGAGTACAATTCCTTCACTTTACTCATCCCTTGATGTCTTGTCATAATAACCCAAATTATATTTTATGTAATCATTTTCTGATTTCACTATCTCTATGAAGAGCTATCTTAATACAGACACAATTAACATGCATTTTTATCTGTTTAGACTTTCTGATTTAGCTCTCATCTCTGTCATCTCCTCTCTTTGTGGCATTATCATTTCCATGAGATAATTTTTGAAACATTTTAGCCTTACAGAGACAAACTAAATCTTACAAGCTCAATTTTTCTATGTGATTTAAGCCAGGAAATATTAAGAAATGTTCATGCCTGGCAAGATATTCATCAGAAATCACAAAATATTTACATATCATCTGCTGACTCTCTAACCTTTTTAACAATAAATCTCGTAGATATAAAATCAGGCATGGCTATCTGGAAGAATGATCCACAGTTGACAACAATATATCCACAGATTTTGGTGAACTGTTTGATCTAGGTTCCATGACGCTAAACCTCAGATTTGTTCAAAGACTTAAATCTGATCTGAGGTGTTGTGGCTACAGCTGACTCATCAGAATTTAGTAGGCTGGATTATTAATATATTATTAATATTCCAATGTAGCTGGTTAGCAACGCTAATGTAAAAATATCTGCATAAATATGGCAACCAGCATGGACTAGATCATTGTTGCTATACAACTTAAAAATATAAAATTTTTTGTGTAAATGTGTCTGATTAACCACTTCTGGTAGGTAATGTTGACAGAATAGATTTGTCACTTGCTAATGACTGATTAGGGAAAACCCACTGCTTGAAATAATCAGAAGTTAAATCATGTCTGCCTTTGTCAGACAACAGTGATCAGAGAAAAAAAAAATGGCTCCACTTTTCCAGCTTGCTGTATGTCTCCACTTCACACATTGTATAAACAACAATGGATGGCAGTCTTTTCACTAATGTGGGTGGAGAGCTGTTATGTTTTTCAACTATGCCATGTTTATCCATGATTACACAGCTTTGACTGCCAATATCACAGATTGTAGAATTTTAAATTACTATTTCAATCATCCAAGACAAATAACACTTAAGAGCAATTTTTTCAACCAAATGACCTAGCTAGAAGTATGAATTTCCAGTTTCCCCCTCTTCCCTTGTATTAGCAGTCTTTTCCCTCCTCCTCCTCTCCTTGGTTTAGTCCAGAACATGCACTCATCATCCAATTTTCCTCCCCTCCCCTGCCTGTCTATCTCCCTCCATTCTTTCCCTTCCTTCTCAGCCTATTTAACTACCATGGCAACAGGTGATGTGGAGGCTCTCACAGGACTATGTTTTATTGAGGATAACATCCATGTGCAGAGACACACACTCATGCACACATTGTGGTAGGACTCCTTTAAAGAGTGAAACCATCCAAAGAGTATAGCAAACAAGCTCGCACAAGGAGTGCAGAGAGGAAGTGTGAAAGTGAGAATAAAAGAAACTGAGAGGCATAGGAGAGAGGGTCAAATTAAATGATAGAGCTGTAGATGGGGAGCCAAGAATGTGACAATGGAGCTGAATCAGATAGCACCCACACACGTCCTAACACCATGTGCATATCCATCTGCCACTTACATATATGCTCTGTTATAGTCTGATGAAAAGCACTAGTTCTTGTGTAATCAATTGGTACTTTGAGACTAGACATAAAGAATTTATTACAATTTATCTTTTGAATAAAACATTAAGTTCGAACTATCAGTATGAAAAAGCATAAAGAAATTTCTACAAATTCATTCATAGACTGAAGTAACACATGTTCCTCAGATTGCGACAAATCCGTTTAATGTATACTGTATATTCTCTTTTGTCTAGATGTTTGTTAATTGGGAGCATCATAGAATGAGTGTGGTGCAAAGGCTGGCCACACACAAGGAGCAGCATAACTGCCTGTTAACCAGTGAACTTACTTCTTTATTTTACTAAACGATGAAGAAATTGTTCTGAAATATGTGGCACCATCCAAAGTTTGAACCTGGTTCCTTCTTGTGCATGTACAACAGAATTCAAATAACTGCAGTAGCTGAAAGGTTTGAACACAGTATAAAGCTAGTTTGCTGGCATTGATTTTAACTGTTTAAAAATCTATGTGACTAAATGCATTATTATGGGAGCTATTTTGGGAGAGAGTTGCATGTAGCTCGATAAGTGCACAATTAGTAGCATGAGAGCTCTTAATGCTGACGCTGGTCCTGACCTGCAGTATGTTGAAAATGTTAGAGCTGCCTTGTGTTGAGTGGCTTTGCGTGAGAAGGGGATCAATGGTGTGTGTGTGTGTGTGTGTTTGTGTGTATGTTGGTGTAAAGTTGGGCTTAGCAGTGAGGGTTAAACATCTCCCACTCACACCAGATGCACACACATACACACAGTTCCCAGGCTGGGTCATGAGTTCAGATTAAGACCATAAGACATGGATAACCTATATTAATGTGTTGTATCAGAGCAGAACACTACAGGGCTCCACACTAAATGAATGAGTAGATCACAGTATAAAACACACAGAATCTATATCGTTACGCAGATGCAGGGAGGGATGCATGGAGGGAAACAGAGTGGGCCAGATGATAGATTGATCCGATGGGTCTGCTGCAGAGAATTCTGGGTCCTTATTGGCTGGAAGATGTAGACTCTCACTTAGTAACTGGACACCTATGACATATGTGTTTGTTTGCAGTTCTAAACTAATAGAACAGTATTAAACTGCTGGCAGGTAGTGAGGCTTAGCTAAAGAGTACAGTGCTTTAGTATGGTGCTTACACTGTTTGTGTAACCACCATGGCAAACATATTATTTTATATGTTGGTCTATGTATTTGCATTTGTAATCAGGACATTCAAACCAACTGATGGTGAAAAGAGGAATGAGAGGATTTTATTTAGGCTTAGCAATTCATGTGTTTTTCAAAATATATGACTAAATAGTTCATATAAATAATGCTTCTAGTACCAGTATTTCTTGGCCTATATTAAAGATACAGCAAAAATGATAGATCAAATTTAAAAAGCCATCAATTGCAGAACGCAGCTGTTACTGTATGTTTTATGTTTTTTAATCTGATTCATTTACATTAGTAATATAATGACAATCCATTCAAATGTATATTGTCCTAATGCACTGAAAGTGTTGTGGCCACGCTGCTTTAAATTTTCACGGAGACCAGTATTACTACTGCACCTTGTTGTTTGGCCTTGGTGTCTGGCTCTCTCTCTCTTGTGTTTCCACAGATCCACTGAAGCTCCATCTCTCTCCACCAACCACCCCCTGCATCAACCCCTTCCCCTTTTACCCCTGCTGTTAAACCGACCTGCTCTTCGCTCCCAGGAACCAGTCTACCACCCATTACCCCCATTAAGCTGCCTGACTCTCCCTGCCTTCCCTCCCACCAAAAACTGCCTTCATTAACTCCTGCACACCATTTCCATCTGTGTATATTCTGTATTGTTACCTGTTTTCTTGTCTGTATACAACATCTATTGCACGTCTGCCCGTCCTGGGTGAGGGATCCCTCCTCTGTTGCTCACCATGAGGTTTCTCTTTTTTTTCCCTGTTAAAAGGGTTTTGTTTTGAGTTTTTCCTCAGTCGATGTGAGGGTCTAAGGGCAGAGGATGTTGTTATGATGCTATGTAAAGCCCTTTGAGACAAACTGTTTGTAAAAATGGGCTATACAAATAAAATTGCCTTGCCTTGCCTTGCCTTGCCTATATTTAGAGTTGGCTATAGAGCAGTAATTGAGCAATGAAAAATCTTTCCAATCTTTCCTCAAATCTCTCTTCGCTGAGCACCGTGAGGCTGGATAAGCAGTGGTGGCAGCTATGCTGATGGGAACAGTCTGCCAAAAAACAGCACCAGGCAGTGCCTTTGTTCTGTGCATAAATAAATGATTGCTTCATTTGGGCTGCCTGTCTCAATAGACTCTGTCAGAATAAGCAGGATAATCAAGAGTTCAGCTGAATAAAACAGGAACTTTTAAACTGAATGAGGACCTGTCTGTCTCTGCCAGAGAGAATAGGGTTAGCCTCTTCAGATGCACTGAATGCCATTAACACACACACACACACACACACACACACACACACACACACACACACACACTCACACACAAAACACACCACTAAACCAAATTCTCTCTTTCGTATTCACACACACACACACACAAAAAAAAGAAAAAACACAACAGATCACACTTAAACACAACAAACCATGAACCCTCCTGCTTTGGAAAACACTTCTGCTCACTGTTGTGGGGACCTGGTGGCCTCAGGGTGGCCCTTCTTAGACAGAACTGTCTTATTTTGAAGGACAGGACCCCATAGTGGGAGAAACACAAACACCAGAGAAAGTAGGGTCTAAAGACTTTACACAACCTGTCATTCTGTCAGTATTTCCCTCTGTTTAGTCTCTGACATTCTCTTTCTGCTCTACTGCCCCACACATTTTCTTCTTTTAACACTTTCTCTTTGCCCCCCGTTCTCCATGTGACAACCAAATTTTTAAATATCAGCAAAACTCCATTCTCTTGAATTTTCTCAGTAACATAAAACATTTGCTTCAATTGTTATGATTCATTCATGAAGAAAAACAGGCAAAGAAAAGGGCACTTTAATGCTATTGTGGGCTAATATAGTACATTTTAAAAAATCTTCTCCTTTCAGTCCTTGTGTCTTAAATGGGTGGAGTTATAAAACAAGGGTGGTCTTGTGGGAAAAGAAAAGCTCTTAAGCGTCTTTTCACAGTAATTAAGTATGTAACTGCCTGCCTGTCAGTCCATCATATTACATTACACTGTTTTTGAACAATAGCTTGAGATCCACAACAGGTCATATGACTGCAGTAAAACATCTTCATAAGACCGGAGCCAGGAATGAGAAATGAATTAATATGAAAGTCTTAAAAGGCTGTTTCAAGAGATTTCAAGCTTGGTGTAAAGACAAATATTACTAAAAACTAAAATGGAATTAATAAGCATTCAGTTTTGGTAAAATTTGCTTTCAACTTTTAATAACTTCACAGAGGCATTGTATTCTTTTAATTTACCATATTTGTATCAGATTATTGTCAAATGCTGGTTGTGAATGTGACCAGATCCCTGCTGAATGAAGGGAGAATGACTGCATTTAATACACTTTTAAGTATTGACTTCTTAATCTCTGGAAAAGAACATGTAGCCTGTAAATTTATGAGACTGCAATGAGGTACATAATCACATATAGGGGCATATCCTTGGGGATTCACAACTGAAACAAAAATAAACAAGTCATATAGTGTCCAGTCAGTCTGAATGCAACATTAGCAATAGCAAGAAAAAACTACTTGCAGCTCGTGTAATTCACTGCATTTCCTGACTGAACTTGATTCTCCAATAACTTCATTTCGTGGTGTGTGTGTAAACATAGTGACTGACAGTTCTAGATAAATTCACCCAAAAGCTTGGGTTGCTGTCTATTTACTTTACATCCAGTGTGCTATAATGTCTCTAAACTGACCATTAAACCAGGGACTCTTTTCTCTGGAATAAATAAATATATTTTCTCTAAACTCCAGTGTAGAAAGACATATCTGCCCAGTAACCCAAGGGAAAGTCCCTAGCCATGCAGACATCTGGGCTCTGGAGGATTCAGGCATGGCAACATCTACATGATGCCTATTCATTTATTTATATATTTAACAAAGGGCTGTGATAGGGATAATGAGCTATTCCCTGTTTCATAACTCTCTTGAGTTATACCTCTAAAAGCATCTCTTTCCTGCCATCTGCCTTTGCTTGAAACTGGACTAGATTATATAAGCACAAATACAATGACATTTTTAATCAATTTGAATTGTCAGCTAATTATATTATGTGTCAACTGTGTTTTTTCAAAACCTGCATAAGGAAGAATCAGATTATAGGTCTAATATGACATATAACAGAATATGTATATAATATGGAAAAAAAATGTTTTAATTCTTCAGAGGAAAGAATCAAGTTCACATCTCTTAGTTCAGACACACAATCCCAATGATGTCATATATCTAAACCCCTGTGTCTAACATAGGCCTCAAGTAATGCCATGACCTACAGCACATCCTCTGACAATCATAGCATTCAGTGGCAGATGGACAGTACAGGCCATTTTCCTAAGTGACATGGAGACAGACAGACAGAAAGACACACACACACACACACACACACACACACACACACACACACACACACACACCAAAACAAATAATTTCACTACTATATCAGAAAGTAATTTCCCTCGTCTTCCACATCCCCCTCTCACGTTTCATTCTATCTCCCCCTGTTTTCTCAGGTTTAATTGACTATTGTGGCAGATGGGGTGCCGCTTGGTCTGTGGGAATCAATGTCTTTATTGTGGAACTGAGAGAGAGATTAGCAGCTAGTTAGCACTAGTGAGAGATGACAGCTGGCACAGTTAACCTCTCCTGTCACTCTCACACACACACACACACACACACACACACACACACACACACACACACAGGAAATACTAGTGTACAGTTAGCCCTTAGCCTGGCTCTGCAATTACACACAAGAAAAAGACGGCTCTGTACCTCAAGCCTGTCACTCAGACATTAAATAAATGTGGCCAAGTATGTTAATCATCTCAACACACTAGAGGATAAACCATTTTGGCTTAGCTTAACATCTAAAAGCAAAAAAGAGAATAGACAATATTTCTACTGTCAATCAAGACTGAGGCATCACCAACGGCACATCACCACATTTTTGGAGCATGGTTTAAAGATGTTTGTTAAGTCTAGGGCTTTAATACGACTAGAAGAGAAGTCTCAACATAAATATGAGTTACATGACAGTTCACGAGAATGATCAATCTACTTTGAAAAGCCAAGCCAAGACATGAAAAGCTTTGCCACTGAGGCAGAGCAAACATTCATCATGTGATATGACCTCAAAACTGAAAACAGCAGCTGCTGACAATTGCTCCAGTTTCATTAAGGCATCTGAAATACTTCACACTGATTTGGCAGCAGTTAGTTTTTTTTTTTACATTTTGTTACAACAAGTTAAACTCCCAAATGGACAGAAATTGATGTTTCTGAATCACTCAACACATCAACTGTCACTTTGTAAAAACAAAATCTCTACTTAAACAAAAGCCATCCTCTACTGTAGGGCATCTTTGAGACCAGAACCGGCTTCACAGGGCTGATCTTTACTAATAAAAAGAATATGATTGCATAAGATTTAAGCATCTATGTTGTGACACTAACAAAATAATTCACTAGGAACTCTAAAACACCCATTTGGATTTCAGCAAACCTGAATAACTCATGTTAAACACATGTGAGGATCAAGTGCCAAAAACTGATTTCATTTCATAAGGATGATTTTTGACTTTTTTTGATGACTTTTTAAAGGTTCAACTGATATTGCTGTAACAATATAAGACACAATAATTTCATCAGATGAGTGGGGGTTCAATTCAGAATGGAAAAACAGCTGTCATGACTGAGATATATGGAAAAGCTGCAGAATTAACTAGAAACTGTGCTCTCTGCTGGAATATGAACTTCCTGTATAGTGGTAAAGAATGTAAAACCTAAGTAACCACTTTATAGATGCTGTTTAATTACTAGTACTACATTGAATTCTTCCAAGAATTTTACAGTTTTACTTGAACACTCTCATACCTTCACATAAACTAATGTATGTATTTTTCTGTACACACACACACACACACACACACACACAAATAAACACACAAGTTGGTATTATGCAGACAGTATCCCATGAGACATATTATTCAATTTCCTCCAGGGTTCCCACCAGGACTACCACGCCTGGTCAAAGCAGACCAGACCAGGAACACGAACAGGGCTCATGTTGCTACACAACCATCTTCAGAAAGCTGTCTTCTCCATGACTGGAGGGACCGAGGGTGTCAGTTACTTGGCTCCTTCTTCATCTGGGTCAAATCAAGTTCAACAACAGATGCTTCTTACAATCCTTGACACTGCATGTTTTGACATGACACTGAGGAATCAACTTGATTTGAACAATTGTATGGGCCTTAATGTGTTGAGTGAATCCAGAAACTAAAAGAGTATCAGCACTATTCGATCCAAAATAAAGATGTTATTCTTGACCATAGGGAGAAAAAGAAGTATCTGACACAGCGATCCTTACCATGTTCTGCACAGACAAATGTGTTCTATTTAGTTAAAGAAAATGTCAGAAATCCGTTGGGATTTAAGCTTCAGGTAATGGCACAGCAAATTCTGACTTGATGTTCTGGTTGACCCTAATTTGGTTTTGACATGAGAAAATATTAACTAAACACTACTAAAAATAAAAATACTTCAAGATTAAACACACAAAGTGCACAGCCAAAACAAGGCTTGTCCAAATTAATCTGCTTTTTAACAGGTTTAATTTATTATGCCAACTATGAACAGCTGGAGGCAGATTTAATTCATCTAATATTTGTTATCCTTCCATGTTGTACAGACTATAAACATCAGTGACATGGTAGCCAAAACATGGATGGAACTATGGCATGTGTAGTGGGACAGACATCCACTGACATTTGGATGTATGAACACAGAAACCTGACAAAGTAAGGGTCTAGAGATTGAGTGAACTCAATCTGTATTCCTTTCTAAAACAGGCTGGGCCTTGTCTGTAAGGATTGTGTCTTTGTGTTTACTGTTTGTTTAAAATGAATTATCTTCTTTACAGTTAGGAAATTACTGAGTAGTCCCACAGTAGTTAGGTAAAACTAACACACCCAAACGCATCCAGATCCCAAATACAGTACTTACAAATACATGCTGCAAACGGGTAATTATGGTCTAGTTATTGAGCAACAGTGTGCTCTGCCTCTATGGGGTGTAACAAAGGAGTAGGAAAGAGGTAACATGATATAGATGGATAATGTACGTCTACAATTGCACTCAGACAGTGTATAGGATTACATTTTTCAACCCGTTTTTTAAAAACAATGCTCTGGAAGAACACTCACACAAGCACCTTGTTGCAATATATTTTTCTGTTACCGTTACTGTTCATATCGCAAGTTCAGACTGTCAGGTTCGGTTCACATTCAAAAAAGACCATGAATACCTGAGTGAGTCCATACACATGTCTGCATGGAACAAGTAACATGTGTTGAGAAGATGAAGCTGTAATATGAGGAGGTGAGATTGACAATCACCTTTTCTCAGTGTTTCAGTGCTCCTGTTAACGCTTTGATATTCCTGTGTAAAACCTACTACACTCTGTGTGACTGCATGTATCTAATTTGTTCTCCTGTACCCTACAGATAATGAGTTTTGGGATGAGGTTTTAAAAAGGCAATGGGAAATAAGGTCTCTCAATTGTTCTTTCTGTTTTAACCATTTCTGTGTACTCTGAGGACAAAGGATGTGGTGCCAAGTGCAAAACCTTTTTACCTTAGCAACAATATTTGTTCTCACATTTTTGAGGAATTATCCATTATAGACAAAATTATTTGAGCTGCCCTTGTCGCTGACACCGTTCCACTGTATGTGATGTTCTTTGTCCTCAGCAGGAGCATGACACTACAATGTGAAACTCTGCAAGCTGTTCCTTTGTAGTTGTTTCAATTTATACCTCCTGTTACTATGACCAAGAACTGTACATTTGCAGTGCCTGGTAACTGTATGTTTGATTCATGTCAACACAATACATTTTAAAGCTTCAAATGTGTATTTTTCAGGAACACCATGTAACTTTACCTCTCTTTCAGAGCTGTGGCTATCCAATTTCCCCGTGCTCTGTGACACTGACACACATGGCACATGCACTGCCTGAATGACACACACAAACAACCTACCTCCATGGCTAGTGCAGCTGTCTGCTGGTCGTAGTGATTCAGTAGATTGGGCATAAAGGTGGTGTTATAAGGCAGATCCTGGCACATTCTCAGTCTGATGGGCTCACAAGTAAACTCGCTGTGGCTCTCTATGGCCTCCATATGAATGGAGAGAACGGGTGTAACCAGGGAGAAGAGCAGTAGGAAGCTAGAGATGGGGAGGAAAGAAAAACAGACAGGAACTCGCTGTCTGCAGTAGACTTTAGTAGTTTTTGAAAACCAGTCTTTTATATGTCCTCTTCCAACAGGTCCTTTCATCTTAATGTCCGACATTTCTCCACTGTGGTTCAGGCCCATGAAAACATGTGGGGGTTGTTTTTAAATTCTCTCAACATTAGAAGCAATTGAGTCCATTTTTAGGGTTAGTGGTCGTGGTAAAGCAAGGAATCCACAAGGTGGGTACACTCTGGAAATGTACCTTGAACAGCACATGTGATGGAGTACCAATTCATCTGGTGGCCATAAATGGATCTGTTCTTTGTATCAGTCTTCATATTTAAAAGCCATAGTAGAATTTCCTTCCTTGAGCAATTCCTTTCAGTAGGTGCCTTTGGATGCAGTCTTAATTGTTTCTCTCCGAAATAATTTTAAGAAAAAAATTTTCTCCACCTCCTGGCACTCCCCTGCTCAAGGACAGATTCATTTTGTTCCATCCCCAAACCGAGAGCATGTCCATGAAATAGTTCCACCATCAGCTGTGTCCTGCAGGTTTTGTACATCTCTTTCTTCCCGGCTGTTTTTGTCTCCTCTCACTGTTGCTGTTTCAAACCATGAGTCGAACAATCACTTGAGATAGAGTCCACAAGATGTCATTGTTCTCCAAATGGTTGTGCTGATTCCTCTGAAAGAGACAGACACTTTCACAGTTAGTTGCCACACGGGAGTGGGTCCAACAAGCAGGTCGTGCAGGTTTAAAAAAAACGTGGCAAGCCTAATGGTCAAACAAGAAGAGTGGGCTTGGTTACAGTGAATATGGGCTGTCTGGTTTGGTCTCTGCCCCACCCTTGTCTCCAAAAAAGTCAGGATTAAAATATAATAAGAAATTTGCACAAGTCTGTTTTCATGGCAGACCGTTTGTTAGTTATACCCAGGATACAAAAAATCCTGTGAGCAATAGTGAAATTGATCCGCACTGTTAAATTATCTTCATCTGTTTACCTTCAGGTGGGTTATACACAGTTCAGGCTGCAGAGTTAATGAAAACACATTCAAAGCGAACCGCGACAACTAGCGCCTGTTTGAAGCCGTCAATGCGGACGCTGCACCTGCGGACGATCAGACGCTGCCCCGCTCTCATGTCCGTGTGAGGCTGACCGGGCAACAGTAGCGCTCCCCCGCGATGTTTCACACTCGGTCACCACACAGCAAACTTAAGAAAAAACGCTTCGGGAAATTAAATGTTACTATTAACACACACACAACAACAAAAAAAAAAACAAAAACAAAAAAAAATCAAACAAACAAAAAAACAGGGACGTTCAGCTTTTATTTTATTTGATGCCCAGTCGACCGTTAGACGCCGACTGTTGGTTAGCTAACATTAACTGAAACCGTTAAATTGCGCAGGACACCTCGTTCACCGGTGGACGGTTAATGTGACCGTTACAGGTTACATCCGTTAACGTTAGCTGTCTCCTGCTCACCGGGAGATAAGAAAGAAAGAAAGAAGAAGAAAACCTGCTCGGTTTTAGAAAAGCAGCCAGGTTTCAAGTGAGGCGTCTTCGACTGTATCGGAGCAAGAGCCACACACGGTGACACACCACGATCACCGAGGACGGAGCCTATCAATCTCGGGGAGCCGAGTGTTTGTCACCGCAGCGTCTTCATCCCCATAGCGCGCTGTTTGTGCCTATCAGTGGCCAAGTCCAGGCTAGCTTGCCGACAAAACATTGATTTGGACAGACTGCGGAGTTCTTGTCTAAGGTTGAAAATGATATATTTACCTTGTGTGGGGAGCGACGAGCTCCTTCCTCGGCTCCTTCGGCTCCGTTCACTGCAGCACTTGGTTCATCCGCCGTTTGCAGCTGGTTCCGTGCAGCCGAGACATCGTGACCGCGGATTCAGCGTGGCCGCGCACAGACACGACCAAACTGGACGACGCGTGCTGCTGTGGACACACAAGTGTCCAAATGTGCAAAAATAATAGGTGGTTAGTGCTCTAGGAAATATGAGTGGACAGTATTTTTACTTTCATTTACTATTTGCTGTATTACATAGACAACACAAAGCTTAGGTAGATAGGGAGGCTGTCTGCCTCCGTCTCTCTCTCTCTCTCTCTCTGTGTGAGGTGTTTCTTCTTCCAGTTAAATGTGTTTAAGGGAAGATTTCTATGTTAATGACACTGACCACATCCACCTTAATTTGTCCACCTCAAATGTTGGTATTATTTGTTTTGGCACAAATGATGTTTGTACATCGCACCTGAAACTTAAAGGCGCTACGGTCAGTAGGGATTCATGCACCGTGAAGGCCATTTTTTTTAGTTAAATGGGATCCAACTTGGGACAGAGGTGTCTGTTGCACCAGACAGAGCACAGATTGTGGACACCAAGAAGGTAGACACCGTCACTCACTTGGGGACTGGATGCAAGGACGGGCAGCAGTTTTCCTGTGAACTACTAATATATCATGAACTGACAAAATTAAAGGGGCTAAACCAACTACAGGTAATATGAACAAAAATCTTTATTAAAACTATACATAGCTAAAAAAAACCCCAAACAAACCATAAAGCACATCATGAAATGTACAGCACATCCACATTTGTCATTTTTTAAAAAGGCAATCAATGTTACAAAATACCCACCTTTAACATTGTTCACAGCCAGGCTGGATCAGTGGTAAAGACGAATGATGGCAGTCATTTTATCAATTATTTCCAATTTTCCAGCCACTCACTTTATGTTCAATATTGAGTCTTACAGCAGAGGACATATTTTAAGGTTTGTATTAAATGTTTTTTTAAATTGAATTTCAAGAAAATGACAAGATCATTTTATCAATGGTATTACGATCTATTCTATATTTCTACATCTATTACTTCACAACAAAAAATGTCTCCAAGAGCCAAATAACATGGCACTTAAATGTTTCATGAAAGCTAGTGTCTGAAAATGCAAACCCTTCATTAAAATATCATGTCATATGGCTTTGTTTGAGTCCTGTTTATTTGAACTGATACAACAAAAAGCTTGTCTGAAATATCTTAAAATACATCTACATTCTTTGCTCATATTCATCTGGGATTTCAAATGTAAATTTCAGTAGCCTGAGGCACATCAACAACCTACTGACTGAAACGGCCACACGGATTTGTTGTGATTGTATCCGTCAATCTATGTCAATATTTATCCCTTACTTTCTCAGGATTAGCACTGTGTGCTATGATTCTCTTCCACACGATTTAGCACGGCACTAGATTAACTGTTTCATGGCTGATCTGATCTGATCCTCTCTGTCGTTGAGTCATGGGGGGGTCTGTGCCAGCTGAGGCTGCTGGCCCACATACTGATTTAACCTTTTAATATGACCCGACTTGACAGTCACCCACACTATACTGTACATACAAGGAGGCACTCAGTCCATACACAGCTCTGCTGAAATTCAGTTTATTTCAAATTCAGGAGGTTGAGAGCATCTTTCTTAAACATTCTTTTAATGTCCCCACTTCACTGCTTTTTAGTAATCTAAACTGACAATGATAGGACCTATTGTAACTCTGGGTTTGCATGTACAATTTCCAAACTCTTAAATTGTTTTGTCTTTTCATCATTGCATATGTCTTACTACTGGCAAAAGCAACAACAAATATATAGGAAATGTTGGTAAGTTATCAGTCCTAACTTTTCACATGCCTTAAAAAAAGAGTTTGTGTTTTCATTTGCATCTCAAATGCAATGGAATGGTTCAAGATATGGACAAACAGTAAAATATTGTACACAGGAACAATAAAATAGATTTAAAATGTGAAATAATTAATAAAAAAGCTAAAATAATTCCAAATTCAAATGAAAGGTATAAAATGCGCTTTCATGAGCCAAGTTTTCTTCATTTTGAAAGGTATGCTTAGCATGACATAGCTAATATTACTGAACCTAAACAGTCAAGGAGGGATAGTGACAAAAAGGATCAATAATATCTTACAGTAGCTTCCACACACATATGCAAAAAAAGAATGCACTTAAACAATATGTGAGTATGTTTGTATGTGTCACTGTGTCTTCACACACACACACACACATACACTTCTCACAACTTTGAATAAAAGGGAAACAGCTTGGTTTCTAAATGGAAATAAATGGAGCCATTTGGTAATTCATCTGTGAATCAGGTGGCTTCATGCAGCAAGAACCAGTCTCTTCAAAACTGACTCCACTCCTGTTCCAGAGACACTCACCTCACTGACTGCAGGGCAAGATCTACTAGTTTGAATACAGGTGCATGATGCCTTTTGTGGTTTAACAGTGCTTGTCTACACAGAGTGGTGTTCTTCCTGCTTTCTGTTCAGTTAGTCATCTGGCTTGAAACTCTGTCCAATCAGACGCTGGCTGGGGGGAGAGCACCCGGCCTCTTCCTCCAACTGGAAGAGAGAATGAAAGAACAACGAATAAAGAAATTAGTGTTTCAGTCTGTGTTATAATGAGAATACTGATGTTCATATTTTATTTTGTTTTAATGAAACTGAGTGAGTAGATGTCTGTTGATAAGTTGGATGTGCGTTTGACTAAGACTAAGTAAGTGTGTCCACACTTCAGTCAGACAAAAATTCAGAGAGACACCACAGTTACATCTCTCAAGCATACCCACCCACCCCCACACAAAGACACACACACCTGCTCTTTGATGTAGCTATTCCCACAGGACGCCAGCCCTCTGAGAGCCAATCCAACGATGAAGCACCAGACAGACAGTCCGACCTCAACTGCTGCCAACAAAGAACAAGGAATCCATAGTGCCAGGGTTGTGTCCTGAGAGATGGGAAGTGGTAATGTGAAGGAAGAGAAAGCAATATATTAACACTAAAGGGCTGACCATTTCTCCTGTGATGCAAGGTAAAAAAAAACAAAACAGAGGGACAGTGTAAGGTGGAACTTTTTAAAGGGAACTGCAAGAAGTAAGTTTAGACTCACATAAATTCTTGTTGTATCAAATGGGCATTGGGCAGTGATAGGTGACCGAGCGTTGATGGGCACCTGTGTATCATTGCATCCCAGCATCAAACCCTGCCCGTTGTGGGCAACAGTTTTACCAATGGCCAAGAGGAGACCAATGCAGCACGATGCTGAGAGCAGGCTGTTCAGGAATGATGCAGTTAGAAGTCCTATTTGCTGGAGACACAGACACAACATGATATGAAAACAGAAGGGAAGGTAACCATACACAGAATGAGTGAATACTGTGATCATATCAATAGTTAAAATAAATTAAAGTCTTACCAATTTGAACACGTGAAGGTTCCTTGATACTACAATGGCAATGATCCCAGTGGAAATGCTCTGTGAGATTCAAATGGCAAGATGATTATTTCACTTATATACTTATTTGGTGCAGAATACGTTTTGTAACCTGTCTGTTTGTTTTGTTTGGATACCCTTTTCAAAGAAAGACGACTGGCTACATCTGGCAATTTACCTGATATCTAAATGTAATGAAGCAACTAGTGAATGGTCTGAAAAAGCAGTTCCCTTTTAATGGGCAAGTTTAGTCTTGATACAGTGTTGTGTATTGAAAAATACAGAACACTATGACTGCACTAAAGGAACACATTACCAGTGGTACCCGAGTATAAACTTGTTGTTCTGGTGCACAGAACAAAGAGTCACTGATTTGAACGTGGATTCAAAATCTATTTGTTTCATGAAACATCAATCTCAAAGTAAAATGCAGCCCAAGATTGCTTGTCTTTTGAAAATACTACAAACCCAAACTTTCTTGGTGCACAGTTTCCTCATCTCAACATAAAAATGATTTTAAAAAAGCTATTGACTCACCAGCAGGCCAGAGGAGACAGAAATGATGTTGGCTACAGTGTATTCAGTGGTGATATGCTGGTTGGGTTTGGAAATGTGACGAAGAACACTGCCATGGACTATGGCTCCAAGAATGAAGTTAATATGTCCGACCAGGATGAGAGTTAACCCCTTTTTCATCAGCCTCCTTGGCCCTTTGTCCTTATCTGCATGACGGAAATACAGGAGACAATTGATACAAACTGTGGCAAACTTGGTTAAAGAGTTTCTATAAACTCTGCATGTGTCTGTATGTCCCATATTGTACACAATGCACAAACAGGTTCTGCTTGCACAACTTTTTTTTTTTTTTAAACATGTCACAACATTTTCTAGGGAAGATTCTTATGTGACAGTTTTAAAAAAATATGATAAAGGTGATAATTTATAGTGGGTTTTTCTTTTTTAAATAAACATTTTTGAAACTAAGCACAGACTTTTGTAGGCCAAGATGCCTACTAGGCTTAACATTACAGAAAGAACTGGTGCTACTCTGTGGTGGACAAAATATGTTCAGATTGTTTCTAAATGACCTCAAACCCAACTTGGCATTTCTACACTTTCTTTACTTATTGGCCGACATATACATACACACCTGCCTTATCAGCTGATATAGGTGCTAATGTTAGCTCGTATATTGGCCTGTCTGATTTTTCCATCTATCTCTATTGTAGGTGTCTGTAACATTAGAGAGCAAATTCAATTCCCTACAGAACATTTACTATATTTATGTAGGTTATAAAAAGCATTTGCATACCTTGGCTTCACTTGAACTGAGGAGCTAACGTGGACATAAATATTTTTTTTTTTTAAATCCCTTTTCTTATCAGTCTCTTTGAAAGTTAGCTTGTTAGCTCATGTTCACCGAGGATACACTACCTTAATTTGTGTTACAAACACACTTAAACATGTCGATAAAACCGTGTCGAAATGTCATCCTACCCGCAGGCCTGTGGTCAGTTACGCCCGTGGAGGGAAAAACAAACGTCGCTCATACAAACCGTGACATTACTTTAAGCGAGGTGTTGAGCAGTTTTATATATACGTGACAGCCACTCACCAAACGTGCACATCTCTCTCTGCTACAACAGATGTTTCCTTTGAATTACCTAATGTCCGTGTGTGCGAACAACACAGAAGTAGAAACTTCAAACCTCACATACGTCCCTTTGTCCACTTCCTGTATGACGTCACGGAACTCACCTGTGAGTCGCCCGTGGCTTCAGGGTCACTGAGCCGCGCGACGCACGTTTAGGATCAATAATAAACGCCACACCAGGGGATCGGTCGCAAAACCTGGACCATCACGGCACCTAGTGAACATGAGACAGGAACCTCACCAGACCGTCCCAAATGAAAATCTCATGTAGGCGCTAGGTTGACTTTGTTTGTACGACTGCACAACAACCGGGCAGTGTGTTCAAGTGCTAGTACAGCAATAGGTCATCAGACCCACTTCTTTGTCTGCTTGGAAAGGTCCCTGTCCCTCTTGAGGAAAATGAAGATGTGGTCCAGTCTCTTTTAATGGTAGCAAGGCGTAATGGTGAAGTGGGTGGGAAAAGACCCTCCTTCTATTTCCATGTGGAAATCTCTGATCTCAGGTCGGACACTATATCAATGGAAGGACTCGTCTTTTTCTGCAGAAATGTAAGAAACCACTAGAACTGTTGGGAGTTGATCATAATTTGGATTTAAATAGATAATGATGTCACATTTTTGGATTGGGAACAAAGGACATGGACTATTATGCAAGTGCAGTGCACAACCTCACTGCATTATTTGTCACAAATTCCTTTTACTGTGTGTACCAGTCTTGTAACATTGTGTACTGTTTGTTCATCCGTCAATTGAATACATAGAAATGACCAAAAACAGGACAGCAGTAAATCATATGAAACAACCAAAGGCAAGCACTTCACACATTTATTTGAAAAGCCACTCATACATTTTATAGCTTTTGTCAGGACAATACACGTCTCAGAAAAGACAGTGATTTACTGACATTAATGCCATATAGAAAATGTAAGAATATTCAAATACAACCAAAAGTACTACCTGGAGAAACAGGCTAAAGCAGCTCATCATATTAGATTATATAATAACCACTTTAACCACCAGTGGTGATTTAAATGGAAAAAATGGTACAGAGAGTGACAAAAAGAAAGAGTCAGTATAAAGCAACACCTTGGTTGCTTTTTTACTTCTTGTCTTAAAACTTTGTTTTTTAATTTATCTTTGAGTTATACAATCTTCGCAGTTCAAGTAGACACACAAAGAGAGGAGAATAAAGTAAACAATGCATTAAGATTCACTACACAGGGGGTATGTGCAGCAAAAAAGCAGATTGGATCACAATAGTTGCCTGAATACATTAAAAGAAAAATGACCTCTTCTCTCCCCTCTTTTATGCCTCTGCCAACCAGCCCGGTTGGCCAGCAAGAAATATGGTCTCCCCTTCCTGAGTTACAGCATTGGATAATGGCCAGAGGTGTTTTTACAGAGTATTATGATGTAACAGTGAAGTTGACCTTCATAAAATTATGTCATCATTTATCCTAATAGACATTTGTGTTAAATGATGTCATAATTAATGTATGATTTTTTAAAGTTATTTCCCAAAATGTTTTGCCCACCAAAGACTTATAAGTTCATATAAGGGGATTCGGTTCCCAAGAGTTCCAAACACATTGCACATGCCAAAACCATGCATTGCAGGGTCACTTTGACATTTGATCATTTGTACCAAATTTAAAGTACATTTCACAGGGTGTTACTGAGAGATATTGCCTTCGAGAGAATGGGACGGACAGACGGACGGACATACATACATACAACACAACAACTCAAAAACACAATGCCTCCAGCCCTGCCTGTCACCACAAAATACAATTTAAATAAAATAACAGGGCAAGGACAGTTATTGCAATGATATTTGACTAGTTGTTTTTTCCTTACACATATTGAAAATGATATATTCTCAATATACATTTTTACTGCCTGTTTAAGATTTTGTAGTACCAGTAGACCACAAAGAGTACTGAGCCAAACTGTCACAAAAAGGCAACTCCCTGATCTCAATGCAAGTCTAAACAAGATCTACATGATGTAATTTTTTTATTCAAGTTTGGAAGCTCCTGCACCCTGTGAAGGATACTACCAATCCACTAAGTCCCACTATCAAATGGTCTGTTATCAAATGAAAAAAAAAAAAAAAAAGTTCTGTTTTGGCTCAGACTCCACAGTGTGGTCTCCATGTAAAGCAACAATAAACAAAAGGGAAATAAGCAAAGAAAAACATGAGATATGCAATATCAGTAACTTAATTAAAATAGATGAAACTCTCACAGGTGTATCAGGAAAAGGCTGGGTTCTCTTTCTACAGCATATGGCAGCTGAGTTTACTACACAAGGCTCACATGAGTGAGTAGCATGTGTGAATCCAACAAGCAGCAAATGGTAAAACAATTCATAAAATAAAAAAAAATAATGTGGGAAATAAGAGAACTTGAGGACATGTGCGTAGGTCCACAATAAGGCAAATAGTAGAGCAAATTATGACAAGCAAACAAATGGAAATTCAGTAACACTAAATTCACAGTACCTAAAAGTGACAATCTTCCAGTGAGAGCTGACAAGATGTCTGTTATGTGATACACAGTGATGCACATACATTTTGTTGTGCATCAAAGGATTTACAAACATCAACCATGAGTATTTATTCTATTCATTAAGTTTGGAGGTTCCGTCTTTGTTAAGCCAGTTTTAAAACATATTTAATCTGATCAGTGATTGTTTGGTCAAACACACCAGAAAAATGGAAATGTTCTGGTATTTGAGGAAAAACAAAAAATGAAAGCGGGAACCACATGATATGAGAAATAAAATAAAAAATGGGTTCACTTAAAATGTGAAATTTTGGGAGGTAACATATCCCTCCTTCTCTAGAAGAGTTAGTTTTGCTGGCGGTCAAAAGGTGCTTGTCCAAATAATAAAAGTACAAGGATTGAGAGAGGTAAGTTAGCATGTGACTCCAGTAAAGGCCTGGAGATGATTTAGATTTTATAGGTTTCATCCCAGGACAAAGACTAACCAGGCCATTCATATAAACACCTCACACTAAATACAACTGTGCTTGGGAAAAATGGGTTTCATTGTAAAGATGCAAGTAATCCTGTCAGTACAGTGTGTATGTTTTAAAATGTAAGATCACACTAGGAGGCCTTTTTTGGAGTAAAACTGGCTTTGTATTAAAGGTTTTTTGCGCTTTTAGAAAGTTTTCCTCCTTGATTCCAAGGAAAAACCTTCTTCTTTGGTCACATTGCTGCCTATATCTTAATATAAACAGACAGGGAAAAAAAACCCAAAACAAACATCAAATACAGTCACTGTAACCAAAAATAAAATGTGTAACAGGGTTGACAGAGTGTATGTGAGGAGACTTTGTTGATGAAACTCTTGCTAGTGAAGAGCTTGGTTGAAAGTTTCTTCTAATAGACAGGCTATTTTGTTTTGGTCCAACTGTGAAGAGAAGAACATTTTCAACAATTCAGAACATTACAAAAATAAATTGACCAGCTCAATACTGGAGTTATAAGTAATCAATGAATTGCATTAAGAGGTTGGAGTCATTCATTAAGTCTATATATACTCTCACCCACAGAGAGATGAAGTGACTACACAACATGAGAGTAGGTCTGTGTGCACGCCTAAGTGAGTGGGAGTACATATGTAACAGTGCACATAAGGCTCTTTAAGGGGAAAGTGTAGGAGGGTGTGCAGGAGAATCAGGGGTCACCACACCTTTTAAAATTGCCTGCATTTTCAAATACTTTACAGAAATAGCAAATTCACCCAGTGTCAACCACACAAATACAAGCACAAGCACACGCACGCACACGCAATGCAAATCTCTCCTTAGCACACTAAACACCCACCTCACTGATCAAGCCCAGTTGCACCAACTCTCCAGCCAACTCTTTAACATTCTCCTCTGAAACACACATCAGCACAGTTAGTAACAGTAAATTACAACATCAGCTTCACAATCCTGCCAGTCACACATCATTCATCTTGGAGTTATACAGATATTATAACACACACAACAGCACCTGGATAAAGGTCAAGCCTACAGCACATTCAGAAAATGTTGTCCAAATGCTTTTAAATCAAAGTCCCCTAAACATCACCCACCCAAATGTTGTCGTTTCATAATACCGTTTTATATTCCTGGGGACATCTAGTAAAACATTCATTAAGGACAGAGTAAAGAATGGGATTCACCTGGCAGGAAAATAAAAAACCAACATGTTTCAACCCGCATGGTCTTCATTAGGGCATGATATGTTAAAACATGTTTTAACACAACTTAAAAAGCTTTTTAAATATTGATCCTTGTCCTTTCCCCTACTTTAGCCCACAACTTCCTGATCTAAATCTTTTTCTTTAATATTTTTATATACTTTTTGTTCTAATGAGCCTTATATTAGTTCAAAAGCCAAATTTACCTTTAGCCCATCAAAAGTTAATCCTTTTTTTCTGCTGTAAATTCCAGAGCCAAAGATTTCTTTCAAGACTCAACTCTCCACAATCATATAGGAGCAAATGCAGTGTATCTCAAAAAAGCCAAATATTAAAATTTCAATAATACCAACAACTTATGGTGCATGAACACTTTCATTATGTCTGACAACTATTTATCCCTTGCCTTCACCTGTTGACTAGTATTTAATAAACATGTTTTTTTATTACTTTATCTCCCTCACCAAATTGGGACATTCTTCTGCTGTGCCAAGTGTGCAGAGGAGTTGTCAGGGTCTGCTGATTTTTAATAACCTCGCTGTCAATTTACAACTGAACAAGGAATGTGGCTAGAACAAGATAAACAAGTGGAGGAGATGGAGTGTCCAGCAACTCTGACGTTAACGAAAGAAAAACATAAGCAGCCATGGATGTATGCCGAGGGGATTGATACTGGAGTGGAGGCAGAGACTCCCTTGCTGATTTATGTTTTATGGTCTGATATAAAATCATTGAACAAAAGAAGTTACAATTTAGCATAGCGCTGAAAATCGGTGTAGGAGAACCATGCAAGGTTTAAGTGAGTTAGTTCCCTAGTTACGCTGCACAAGATGACTTTGGACTTTGGTGCGTTGATAAGGAACCAATGGAAAGAATACACCCTGATATCAGGAAGAGGGACTGTTTCGAAAGAGGATAGAGTGTGTCTATGAGGCTGATTAGTGTTTGTGGGTGTGCATGGATGTGAATTATAGTATGCGTACTAGTGGTATAAGCCTGAGAAACTAAGGAAGAGCACAAGAAAGTCCAGTAAAAGTGTGTAAGCATGTGATAGAGACAGTGTGAGTGTGCGAGAGGGGAGACAGGGAGATGATCGCCTGGGAAGAGATGGGCAGATCTTGACACAGAAGGTGACAGCTGTCAGCTGCAGCCTTTCACAGGCCTGGCATTCCCCACACGCCTGCAACATTATACATGCCTACCATACCTGTGTGTACATGTGCACATTGGTTCATACAGCCTGCATTATTCTGACCAGTGCAGCAGTTGCGTTCTGTATTATTTTCTCATTTGCCTTCCTTGGGTCTTGACTGTGGCAAAACAGTGAGACTGATATTAATGTATATTTCTGGATGAACAAGTTGTTGTTGTTTTACAAGACAACATTTAAGGTTTTAAAAGCCACTATGGTCTTTAACAATTTGCGCATGCAATCCAAATAAAGTTGTTCAAAATAGAGGTGCAAGGTTTTCGTAACACCTAAGTGACAGTCTGTGTCCCTGCCTAAAATAGTCTTGCATACTGTATATTGTGACGCCATCTGAGTTTCAAACTCTCTCTGGAATCTCACTCTCACTTTCCTACGGCCCTGTCAACACATATAGAGAGATACTGTACATTCAAACTGGGAGTAAAATCTGAGAGTACAAGGGACTGAGTTCTGTTGTAATTGATACAGATATCAGCTATCATCTCCTCTAATCATGTAATCTTATTATCATCCATAAGCACAGACTGCAAAACTCAACCGTCTCAATGAACAAAACAACCACACACAAACATTGAACAGTATACAAAGAGTTGATCTTACGAGGTAACATGTCACAGCTTAGATGTCTATTCAGTTTATCCTCCAGTTTCAGCAGTAATGTTAGCTAAAAGAAGAAAAAATTGTTGGTATAATATCATTTGTTGATCATTTAAGGGAACTTAAATAGTTGCATGTCAAACAGTAAATTATCAATTTTTAAATGTTGTTACAGAGACTCACATGAAACTTTGCTCCCTCCTCAACAGGTTCGGCATTACATTGCATATGAATGACCTACAGGAGAGATATGGAGAGCTAAATATGAATGGTTTTCACTGATGGTACAATTTCAGAATAATAGTGCAGCATATAGTTTGACTCAGAAGTGATCATGAAAACTGAGTAGCTTCACCATCAGGATGATTTATTGTGAAATGTCACTATTGTGACTGGACCTTCCTTGTTAATATGTAGTATAATCTGTTGTACATACCCGCCGTGTCTCAAGCTCTGCAGGTTCAGGGGTGGGGGATTTGACCAAGGGGATAACAACAGGAGATTTAACTGTCTCCTGCTGAGGCTGCTGAGGACAGGGCAACCCGAACGCTGTCATTGGATAAATACCATTCCTGATCCAGGAAGAGAAGAATGGAAAGGCAAAGAAAGGATGAAGTGAAGACAACATGGAGGATAAACAGCTTGAGTTAAAGTGTCAGGGGAGATTTTTGTAAAGTCATTACAAACTATGAATGGTGGATGGAAAGGTATGAAATTTAAATAGAAATTTCAGGCAAAATATCCAGTGTTAAAATATAAATAAAAACAACAAAAGAAATTTGTTTTTGTCTTAAAATTCCATGCACACATAATAAGCACCGTGCCATGTCTGCAAAGAATGGAGATACAAAAATAATCACATAGTCCACTACTGCCCCTGTGTGGCCAGATAGTGTTGTATCATCTCAAAACCGTGCAGTATACAACGCTTTTGCTTCTCACCTCACATCCTCCAGAAATTTATCAAGCTCCAAAGCAGGAAACTGTGAAAGCCTGCGGACGAAAAAAAAAAAAATCCTGATAGTAAGTGTGAAAGTAAAATAAGTAATAAAATGATTAAAATGGGTGATTTTAACTTTATCTTTGTATTTTGCCACAACTATATTATTACTGTTTAATTTATGTCTGCTATTTTATATTGGTAAACATATCTTTAAAAATAGAATTTAAGAGTAACATTAAATCTGTTTTATTATTAACCAAAGTGCATTTAAGTTAATATAATTATTTTTTATCATTATTACTGAAACAATTAATAATAAATACTGTTATTATTGCTGCTGATTTCTGGCCCTTACTTGAGCTGAACATCTTCTTTTGTCTCAGCAATGACCAGGTTGGGGTCCAGGTTCTTGGTTATCTCCTCTAGGGCATTTTCAGGGATCATATCTGGATATTCATAAATCATTAACAAGTCATGGAATTAGATTGAGTTTCAGGATAAATCTCTTAAAACTTTCTGTGTGTTTCTGTGTGGAAATCATTATGATACGTTATAGCCACTTCCAGCATGATAATACACCATGTCACAAAGCAAGGCATATATGGTAAATTTGGTGAATGTACAGCTGGCAAATCTACAGAAATGATGTGATGCAATCTTGTCAACATGGACCAAAATCTCAAAAGTAATATTTCCAACATCTTGTGGAATCCACACAACAGAAAACTGAGGCTGTTTTGAGAGAAAATGGCCCAAATTAGTATGGTGTTTCTATATGTGTTTATTGTAGTGACCACTTACTAATTTATGGTTAATTTGACTTTCTCTCTGTTAAAACCAAATCAAAATTCCCCTGGATCACCAACCGCACATCTCAGAACTAGATGGACAATAAAACTTAAAATTTCTTTGTATGTGTGTGTGTGTGTGGTAAAGACTCACGTTGGTGGCTGACAATACAATGTGCAGCTAGTAGTTTTAGCAGTGGCACTTCAAACAGAGCTTGGTTAAACAGCAGCTCTCTGGCTGTAGGCCTTGTACTTGGGTCACACTCAAGGCACTTCTGGATTAACTCCTAAAACAAACACCTGTGTCACACTTTTCAAAAAACAATAGGAAAAAACTTTTCATAGATAAATCTGGTATGATCTTTAAATATATTCATGACCATACAAATACATACTCCACTGTCTTTATCTTACCCTTTGTAGAGGGTCCTCCAGTAATTGTATGGCATTGTTTATGGCCTCTTGAGAAACATTAGAGGACTCTCCATTCCCTTGGATCTCCAGAAACGCCATCTGCAGCAAACCAACCAAAAGGTAACATGTTGCTTTGAGAGAGGGCTCAGGGCTTATTATGGGTTGTATCATGTGTCTCATCTCACCTCTAATGCACACATGCCAAACGAGTAGATGTCTACAGCTGTGGTGACATCATCAACAGCTACAATGAGATAAAGAGGAAAAAAAAAAAAAATCACATCATAGCTTAGTCCTTCTTTAAGTCTTAGTTGACCTAGTTAAGACCTAGTAGTTGGCCTCTTTGTGTTATATATAATAAATCAGATTAATCAATCAACATGTATCTCAAAATCTCAAGTATGAAAAGTTGGCAACAAATGCTTGATCAGACTGTTTATCCATTCTTCAATAATATCGTTTCGGATTCAAACCAATTTAAATTATTTGCAGAGTCGACTGTATCAAGACAAACTAGCAGTAAGAGGTTTGGCATATGTTGTTGCATTAAAAAGGGTTAGGGGGTTTAGGGTTAAAATGATGCTATTTAGTACAGAAAATGATTTGATACTGTTAAAATATGGCTCTGGTATTAAAATATTTCAAACAGTACACTGCACTCCTTCTAGTCTGTTAATATATGACATCATTTTGTGAGAAACCATATAATTTTATTGGCTAAAGTTAAGAAAGTGCATATTCTTAAAAACAGTAAAATGTTGCCTGATATTATCAAATATATCTGTGGCATCCAGTTTACTCTCAAGGTCAAGAGATTGTCAACAGAAATATCTGTCTCATTTTAGTCATATCTACCTCCATATTCTGGAGCAAAGAAGTGCATGTTCTTCTGTTCCTCACGATAAGTCTTCACATGGTTGTTAATGGTGTCTGGGGCAACTGCAGATGAGACAGTGAGTTTGAAGCAGAAAAATGGACAAACAAACACCAAAGAAGTAGAGGAAGAAATTGTATGATGGAATCAGGACCAGTCAATGCTACATTTACATTGTGCAAACTATCATTTAGAATATTTAGAAGCAGTTCTTTAGAAGACAGGGACCACAAGAGATGAAACAAAGTGCAAAGATGCTGTCATGGCCGGACTTAAGTCATTGCAGCATTTCATTTTGTTCAAATCTTATACAATGTCCAGGGTTTTTTCAGTACAAGGCAAAAGCAATATTCCTACCATTGTTGTTATATGGGAAGTCTTATGAGACCGTTACCCTTTGTACAACCCTGGTACTGTGGGATCATGGAAATTTAGCGCATGATGTGAAATTTACAGTCTTTAAATCCATAATTCAGCATAATTTGACTCCATCAACAGTGTAATTCTCTACCTGAGCCGATCTTGATAAGCCCGTTGTGCTGAATGAAGATGGTGTCACAGGTTAGGTTGCCATGGATGATGGGAGGGTCACATGAGTGGAGATAACTGCTCAAAATGAAAAAAAGACACATTCAAACAAACAACAGTCTGTATTATTTCCCTTGTATGTACGATTTCTTGATAGATAGTCTGTCTGTACTGAATTTAAGTCTGAAAAGGGGAGACCAACCTGAGAGCAGAAAGGATCTGTGTGCACCATCTCTTCCAAGCCTGTAGGACCATACAACTTATCAGAGCACTTCCTTGCTGTTTACCAGTGTGGCCAAGTAGTAGACATGAAATTTCTTGTGCATTCACTTATCAACATTTAAATATCAATTAATTTATTTAACAAACTATTCACACTTCTCCTCATCTAGAAAGCACATCTCATTCTGTTAAAGTAAATGTTACTTTACACAAGATACAGAATTAATTTAAAGAAAAAAAATGAAAAGTGGATTTAGAGTTTATTACCTTTTCATTCATGCTCTTGTGATTCTTCTTTGTCTTCTTCAAAAACTGCTTCAAGCTTCCTGATGACATATACTCAGTGATGAAGATCACCTGAGGGAGATGAAGGAATGATTAGAGGATAATAAACACTGTTTAAATGCAGCTTAAACAAAAGAATATTAGTTCCATTTCATTATATTTAAAATGATGATACTATTTAGGCAGCTAACAGGTTGAATATTCAGTCTTGGATTGGATGAGACTCACCCTGGCCCGGTTCTCCTCTGTGTCAGCCCAGTACTTGTGAAACTTGACAATATTTGCATGTTCCAAATGGATCAGGTTATCAAATACTGCCTTTACTTTCTCCTAAACACAAGCAAGAAATAAGTTTAAGCATAGTGCAAGAATAATAATGAATTAAATGAAGTGTAATCTGCCCCAGCCTGATGGGTAACTCAGTCTGAAATAACTATCTATATTCTAAAAATCTATTACACAAGAATTACACTATGATGTCATATGTGATGTCACTATGAGCTAAAGTACAATACTCGTGTTGTCACAGTCCAAGGTTACCACAGGAAAAGTACTTAGACGAGGCGCCTGAACGAACACTCCGGCAATGACCGAAAGGGCGGGTAAAACCTGGTGAGCCTTCCAACTATTATATCTAGGTTTCCGACTGAGACGATTATTTTTCATTAAAATGTTACATGATCAGTCTATAAGGGAATTGGGCACTTAAGTTTCATGAGCATTGCTTGACACTGGTTTTCCCACATTGCATTAACCCTGACGTATGTCATTACCAGCCACTCTTTTAAAAGAGGAATTTTTACTTAGTCAGTCCTTACTCAGTATCTTATTTTATCCTGTATGTGTGTATTAACTACTAATGCATGTATGACATAGGTCCATGAAAAAAATCCATTTTAAGGTGAAATATTCACCCAACCTGAGATGAGTGGACAAAAATCTGTTTTAATTACAGCCACAATCTATATTCAATTAATCGCACAGGACTACATGACAATCAGTGGATAATCTCAAAAGCGACCATCTTTACCTGTTTTACTCTTACTCTGTAACACTGGGCCTCACCTCCAGCAGTTTGAAGTTTTTCCTCTCTGAGATCATGACTTCATTCCAAACTACCTCCACCCCTTCCTCTGTGTCCATAGCCAAATACGCAGCATCTATCCCAGGGACGTTACGCTGATTCACCTGCGTTTTAAAAGGAGCAGAAAAATGGTGTATGAGATCATACATTTTAAATGTAATACAAGACAGAGAAACAATAAGTTCTAAAATACTCAATGATTAAAGCAATCATCATCTAAAGAACAATTTCTGAGAAGCAATCCCTTTTCTGCACATATTAAAATCTCTTGTGTACTACCAATAATATGAAAAGGGGGATACTGACAAAAGAAAATAATACCATTATAGAAAATATCGTAGTTTGACTCCACCTTGATACTAATAAATAACAAAATCTAGCATATGATTTATTATCCTTTCAAATAATATATAATAATATATTCTTCACTACAAGAAAATGACAAGGTGTGTGAGGGAAAAAATACATTACAATTGTGAATGATGGCCCATCAGAAAGATATTGTTCATTTTACACAGCGTGAAAATGAAGTAATGAGAGTTATTTATTCTATCGACTTTGTGTCACTTAATTGTAATATAGTCTTTAACTGAAAGGACATCGTAGATTTACTACATCTTAATCAATCTGATTAACTGAGCTTCATGACATCAGTCTACACGTTCAAGGTTCAAGTCACTTTGTGTTTTGACTGATGCAGAGAAATGTTTTGTGTCTCAGGATAACTTTTAACTAAGTTAATAATTTATCAATCATTTTCACATCATACTATCAAAGCACAGCTTCTGGTGCCTCCTTTACCTCCTCTCTTCGTTTCTGCCAGCGGCCACAGGGACTCTCTTCCAGAATCTCTGACTCGTCTTCGCTCTCATCCTCATCCTCTGTTGCTGTGGGGGCAGGAGTCTGTATGGAGGCCACAGGTGTGGGCACAGGTGCTCCACCTTGTACCTGTTGAGTGTGACTGGACATGTGTCCTGCTGTGACCTCTGCCTTGTTGCTCTCTGCAAGTAGAGCCTCTTTGTCATCTGCCTCAAACATCTTAACACAACTTGTCCTGGCTTTTCCTTCTCTGGGCTCCTGTTCCTGAGCTGCAGCAAGTCAGGAGGCCTCTTTCTTGCTCTGGTCACATATCCCCCTCTTCCTCTCTGGCTTTGGTTTTCAACAAGGTAGAGTTCAAGGAGGGAGGACTGTAAACAAATGACACATGCTAAAAGTCATCATCTTTTAAAAGATTAAGTAGCATTTTCCAACCAATCTCAATTAACTACTGAGAGTTAACATGTATCGTAGCTTGGGCTCTTGAGAGAGAGCTATTACTGTGACAGGACATTAAAACTACAGTCAGTCAAACTAACCAGCTATTGTAGCTAACTTTCTCTCGGCTAGCAAGCCTGTGGGAGGTAAATAAATAAAAACCTAGCATAAAGTTAATTTGCACCATACAAAAATCTTACCGTGGTCCAGAAAACTTCCAGCAAATAAATATCCCTCTGTTACATAGTGATAAAAAAGGCTGTAAAAAGGAGACGCTTTTACTCAAAATGCTAGTTCGTCATAAAATTTGTTGATGTGTTTCAAGTCCCTTTCTCCTGGCAGAAGTGGGAGGGGCGGGTAGAACTTGGGAAGCTCTTGTTTGCGCGAAGAAAACGCAGCGGTGTAATTACGGCTAAAACATAAAAATAAGTTAAACACGTGTGGATGGATGAGAAATGTTACATTACATTGACTGCGACGCTAAAATGTCACCACATACTTGCAAATATTTATTGATTTTACTAACTCTGATGTGTTATCTGTGTATTTCAATCTGTTGAGTCCCGAGTCCACATAACGCCTTTACAAGGTTTGGTACGTTTGTTTCAACTCCAGTACAGCACCGATGAAATAACGTGTTGTGGACAAATCTATCTGCTACTGCTACAGGAACTAAATCGCTTATGATAAACAAATACTTTAAAGCAACAAACCTTTTGGTCTAGACAATAGAGGATACGTGTATTTTGTGTCCTTTTGAAGCACAATTACCGCCTCAATGTTCATACTGTATTTAAAATTAAGCGCACCCAAATATGGTTCTGATAGTGAGCAGCTCTCGGACGGTCAAGATAGTTCACCTCTCAAAGGCCAGTTTGGCGGTATCTGTTCGCGAAAGGGCCCTGTACATTAAAGGTATGTAAAATATGTTTATATCTCATATAGATGTTAAAGAAAACAATATATCTTGTGTATATTTTGCTGTTTGGCTACACCAAATACAGAAAAAGAAAAGTAGTTTTAATTCAGCGGTCCAATTTTAGTAGCGGTTGAAGCGAAACCGGAAGTCGTGGGGGATGAACACTCTCGACTCGCCTCGTACAGCTGTTTTCACGTTGCTAAAATTCTGCGCTAGATGTTGTTCACGATTTACGTGCGAGGCAGTGATGCTAACAAGTCCTCTGGAAAATAAAGGGATTATTGTGCCGCTGCTCGTCGGATTAAACCCCCCCCCCTCACACACACACACACACACACACACACACACACACTCCGTCTCTCTTCGTCCAGTATGCGGAGGCTCAACGACACCGAAGTCGTGCGCAGAGGTCGCATGTAAGGGATGTTTTATGGAAGGTGGGAGAGGTTGTGAGGCTGTGGGGAAACGGGGCATCAGCTGAGCTGGGGAGAGCAGCTTTTAGCAAGCTAGCTGCCGTGACAGTGACGGGTGTAACGGAGCGGTCAGTGACTTTTCCGCACAATACAACAACCCGCTGATTCAGCTCAGCTCAGCTCAGCTCAGCTATCATGGCTACTAATGGCAATAACTCAGCGCCCGGGATGGGGGAGATCATCCAGTTGAACGTCGGTGGGACAAGGTAGGCTTCCTCACCATCATGTGGGGAATTTGAGCTCTGGCCACGTACATCATGTATGATACTATCTGCCTGGTCAAGCAGACACGGGTGTAGTTGAATCAAACCACCCCAGGGTCTTTATTACTCATTTTCTTAATTACCTTCTTATTTTGTCTTTCACACACTGTGGGATTTCTGGGTAGTGTGTAAGTGTTATATGACCATGAATGTAAAACCTCTCAATCAACATTTCCATACTCATAAATGCACCTGCATTTCCATATCAGTGTGTGTAATAAATGTGCTATTGTGTCCTTGTGCTGTAGGTTCAGCACCTCCAGACAGACTCTAATGTGGATCCCAGACTCTTTCTTCTCAAGGTTGGTCAATTGTTGTCAGCGTGTTGACTCTCCACCATAGCAGATGGTGTATGGAATAGATGGGCTGTTTATGCAAGTGGTTTCCTCTCCTCATCTCTATCTCATCAGCTAATGAGATGCCACATGAATTCTATCCAGGTTGCACTGTGAAACGCTCATGTTAATGTTTCAAAGCAGGACTAACAAAGGGATTAAAGTGATCTTCTCTGTACTCTCCCTGAGACCAAGATAAATAAACTGTATTGGTGCTATGGCTACAGATGCAGGAGTTCAACCAGAAATAGGTCAACGACTCAGTAAGCATGTTATGGCACAGTCACAACTGAGTAACACAAAAGTCATATTACATAATTAATGTTGAGTGGGGATGTTCCATTATCTCCTCTTTGTCTTGATTCATGCTTTTAACATTTTGGTGATGGAAGATGTCAGATGATTACAATTACACTCCATAGTGTGTAGAAAATAAAGATGAGTAAATGTTGTATATTTGGTTTTGGCATTTTAATGAACACTCATCCCATCTTTTGTGTGTTTTTCAAATCATTCGAGTAAGTTATTCAGTTGTGATTCCAGCCTTAGAGAGGAAGCCCTAAAATGAAACAGCTGATTGGGGCTGGGCAAAGGTCATCGTCGTTGAAATCTCAAACACTTGACTGAGCTCACAGTTTGACAACAGCTGACCAAGTAGTGTAAAATGCTGTCAGAATGTCTGCCACTGCACCTGTCTGCCTGCCTGCCTGTCAGTCTCTTTGCCCCCAGCTGTCTGCTCATCCAACACAAATGTGATGGCTAATAGCAACATGTGCTGATATGGTTCTAATCTGAGGTTCAGAGTCCACAGGTTAGCAGGTTAGAGTATTACTGCTGTAACACTGCTGGTAAGTGGAAATGGAGAAGTGCTTGGGTTAACTGGATCACTGCGTGTCTGTGTGTGGGTGTGTTTGTTTTTCAGTTTGCTGAGTGGAAGGATATCCACTCTTCGGGATGAAACTGGAGCTGTGAGTATAGCCTTTGTTGTGTCTTTTTCCGGACCTAGCATCTCAAGATCTGGCAACTGACATCTCACCATTCTTTAAAAGCTTCATGACATTTGTTCTGTTATGATGCAATATAATGTAATACGACATGACCTTAAGATTGTATTTGCCTTTTCAGGAAAAAATAACACTATTTGAGACCGTATTAGACAAAGTCTGTGGCCCACAGTTTCATCATTAAATTTTACTCACTTGGACTCAAAGATTAACTGATTAGATTTTGGAGGGCAAAGGTCAACGTTCAAGATTGTGATAACCACACAATCTTGTGAATTCAAGACTATAACATATAACTATAACATATTTCTCACAACTTTCCTGGATGATGGCGGTATATAACCTTGAGGCAGTAATTCTAGTTATTTTCAGGTATTTTCAGTTCCTTTCCTATAAAGTTTTTTTTTTTTTTTTTTTTTACACGACTGAAAAATGATTTTACTTGATGAACATCATACATATGTTGAAATGTGACCATTGACCTATCAGCAGGCAAAATGCACCCAGATAGCTGCTGAAGATATTAAATGTTCAACTGTTATTTTCATAGGTTAATGAGTGTCCTTTACTTCCAGATATTTATTGACAGAGACCCGACAGCTTTTGCACCAATTTTGAATTTCCTCCGAACCAAAGAATTGGACCTAAGGTAAGGAGCCATGACAACATTCAGAAAATATCCCTGAATGTTGATTTTAGGAAGACATTGACTTGTAAACAGGGTCTTGCTGAACACATGCACTGCTTGTCTCTCTCTGTAGGGGTGTCAACATCAGCGTCCTACGACATGAAGCTGAATTTTACGGAATAACTCCTTTAGGTATGTTGCTGTATAGAGTTTTATGAGGAAATATGCTTACAGACACTATGGAAGCATCATGAGATAATAACAGTTTGTTGTGTATACAGAATATTTTTGTAACACATTTTGGAAACTATTGTCATTATAGTGAAATGGTATCTTATAATGTCATGTTATAATTTCGTATTAAATACAACTTGACCAAGGTCAAAACCACAATACAATTATGTACTTGCATTTTACTTCCTGTTTCAGTTTCTGTAACTTCCTTATCGGTGATACTGATCACATACCTCAAACCATGACAAGTACACTGGCACATACTTATATGATTATACAAAATAATACACACATAAATACAAGATAGACTGGATTGGTCCAACTCAGACACATAATCCAGTCACTCATAAGAAACTTTGAGTGACAAATATGAATTCATATATGGAAACACAAAATGAAGCAATGGTATATTTAGAATTTAAAAAGCAAAAGGATAATTTATTATAGTAACTGATAAAACTGTAATGTATGTGTTTGTGTGCAGTACGGCGTCTGTTGCTGTGTGAGGAACTGGACCGCTCATCATGTGGTAGTGTTCTCTTCCATGGTTACCTGCCTCCCCCAGGTAAAGACATGAAACTGAGCAACAGAGAAAATGAACTGAAAATAGCATGCATGTGTTAGTTATAGACACATGCAGACAACCCCTATTATAATGTTCCGCAAAAAAGGTCCAGAACAGAAATCACCTGGCTCTAAGCCACAGAAAAGTATAGAAACACAACTCAACTGAAATTCCTGTTTATAAATCCCAGTGTCTTTCCTTGACAGCCATACCTGCCCGTAAATCAAGCTCTGCCTCAGCAGCCTCTGGCTCCTCTGAAGAGCGGCCAGGTCCAAGCGGAGCAGAGGGCTTCACCCGTGTCGTCCCCCCTCCTCACCCTGCTCTCCCTGGCTCACCTGGAACAGATGACAACCACAAACTGGGTGAGTATCCCTGTTTGTATGGTTCTGTGAGTGTGCAACAATGCTTCAGCTAATGTGACCTGACACAACCTTTTAGTGCTTTGGCTGAACAGAGAATGGAATGAGCAGCAATAAACAAATGTCTGGTTCTAGACGTTTGAATTGCTTTTTCATTTTTTTCAGTGAATAAACAAATAATGAATGGGGTGAAAAGATAATGTCATGATCAAGCTATGAAAAAAGTATATTCATGTGTATTTTTTCCTTGTGTTTGTGTGTGTGTAGGTCCTGTGGTTGACCCCAGGAAGGTGTTGATCATAGCAGGACACCACAACTGGATTGTGGCAGCTTATGCACACTTTGTCATCTGCTACAGGTAAAGTTGTCCCAACGGAGCATTAAATTCATTTCTTGTTTGCTCTGTAGTTCTGTAGATGGAGATGTTAAATTAATGATGGGATGAGGGTGTCATTTTCTGTTGCATGTCAAATTTCTCCCTAATTGCTACTTTACTGCACTGACACACTAGCTGTCATCTTATTTTCATGTTTCATCGTGATTCATGTTTAGTGATATAACTGAACTTTGCTTGTTTTGATCACAATACACAGAGGTTGAGAACAAAATGTTATTTGGTTTAATGATGAAGAAGAAATCTAATTTATTTTACAATGTGGTTATGGACTGTTAAAACATTTATTAATGGTGGTAATAAAATCAGATAAAGGTAAAGAGGTAAAGGCAAATATTAAAACTGAAACATTAAAACTGACCTGACCTGTTTGCCCCTGACTTTGAAGTTACTGAATCCATCACAAATTTTTTATTTTTAAATGAAAGCAGGAAAACATTTGTGCACATGTGATCTTATTACAGGATAAAAGAATCTTCTGGATGGCAGCAGGTGTTTTCCTCCCCCTACCTTGACTGGACCATTGAACGTGTTGCACTTAATGCTAAGGTGGTGGGTGGCCCACATGGAGACAAGGACAAGATGGTGGCTGCTGCCTCTGAAAGCAGTATCATCCTGTGGAGCATCCAAGATGGAGGCAGCGGTAACGAGATAGGTAGGTTGACATCACAGAAATAGAATATATGGACCAGAAAGAGAAATTTAGATTAGAGTGACTGCAGCCTCACTGTCACTTCACCCTTCCTGTGCCCCAGGTGTATTCAGTCTCGGTGTAACTGTTGATGACCTCTTCTTCATCGGGAACCAGCTAGTAGCTACGAGCCACACAGGGAAGGTGGGGGTGTGGAATGCTGTCACACAACACTGGCAGGTACGAGGGCATATGTGCATGTTCCTGTTTTACTGCATGTAAAAACAAAAGGCCAGTACATCATGTATAGATGATGAGTTGTTTATTAAGACTACATGAAACAGCACTGTTGTGACAGTGAGCTAATTTTTGGTGTGTGTATAAGGTTCAAGATGTGGTTCCCATCACCAGCTGTGACACAGCAGGATCCTTCCTACTACTGGGCTGCAACAATGGCTCTATCTACTACATAGGTACACACATGTTCACAAACATATATACACATGTATGCACACAGGGTCAGCTAGCTTTTGTCTGTCACTCACTTTATTGGATGTTAGTGAAGTCCAATGAAAATCCCTATTTCAATAACAGCGTATGGTAGAGCAAACAACCACTCCATCAATGTTCGCCGCCAACATTTTTGAAAGTACAAAGTCCTTTAAAACTTTATCCTAAATACATGTAATTTGGCCGTCCTTCTTTTCAGACATGCAAAAATTTCCATTGAGGATGAAGGATAATGATCTTCTGGTGACCGAGCTTTATCATGATCCATCAAATGATGCCATCACTGCACTGTCTGTCTACCTCACACCTAAAACCAGTAAGTACATCAGTTTTTTTAAGCGGCAACCCACCTTGACGCCACTTATTGGTTTGTGAACTGCTTTTATGAAACCTTGAGTTTGCAATTTGGCTGTTGCCATTTGTTTTTTTGAAGCAAAAGGGCAGTAGCCATGCCCTAACACATACTCTGCTTTATCATCTATTTTCATTGAAATCATCATGTTGTATTGAAAAAGACCATAGAGACTATAAACTCATTAGAAAAACCTTTACTAAGGTAATGAATTAAGTGAGAAGTTGGGCCATTTTCCCATGGACATTTATGATCTAACTTCTTTTTGCAACATGGAAAAAAAGGCAATCTTTTTTATAAACAGTCTGTGGCTTTTCATCATGTTGTTTTTTTTTCCAAAATTAAAATAAAAATAAACTAAATTTAAGAATTTGTGTTCTTGTATACACCTGTCTTTCTTTTTTTGTTTCAGATCAGTTTCACCTTCAGGGAACTTGACAGAGCTGACAGTTCTGGGTGTAACATTAGTCAAGTGACCTAATGTTAAAGCATTGTGTCTGTTTGTATTTATGTTGTGTTTTTCTTTCTTCTCTTCCTTTTCTCTGCACTCAGGTGTGAGTGGGAACTGGATAGAGATAGCATATGGGACCAGCAGCGGTGCAGTGAGAGTGATTGTGCAACATCCGGAGACAGTGGGATCAGGCCCCCAACTCTTTCAGACTTTCACTGTACACAGGAGCCCGGTGACGAAGATTATGTTGTCTGAGAAACATCTGGTATCAGGTGAGGATTGTATAACAGGTCAAAGGTTTTAGTCAGTCTCCCTGCTGATAGAGTGATGGTTGAGATAATGAGTGTTGGTTGTAGAGGATGTGCAGATTACTGACAATGATCTGATCATCTTGTGTTCATTGTGGACTCTTGTTACGTATGTGTGCATACCTGTGATTTAAATCTTGTGTGTTATTTTTCATATGTATCAGTGTGTGCAGACAACAACCACGTACGGACATGGACGGTGACCCGATTCAGAGGGATGATCTCCACCCAGCCAGGTTCCACCCCTCTCGCCTCCTTCAAAATCCTGTCCCTAGAGGAGACAGAGAGCCACGGGAGCTACTGCTCGGGGAATGATATAGGTGAGAGAGATGAGAGGGAAGGATTTATAGAAATAAAATGTGGAAATAGAGATTCACTTGAGGGAAGGGCAGACGTAGAGATGAAACAATTAGTGACTTTTTGATCATCGATGAATCATTACAGTCATTTTTCAAGAAAAATTTGTGAAAGTAATTCATGAATTATTTTATCATTGTAAACTGAATGTTTGGATTTTTTGGACTGGTGGTTAAATAACAGTAATATTAGGAGTAATGAGTGGAACTTATCTTTCTTAACTTATTGAGGTACACAATATGCAGATATGATAAACCTGTTTGCAGCAAACATTGTATTTTTGTGTTTTGTGGTGGTTTAGTTGACTCTGGGTGTAAAATGAAAGCTCAGAGCTCAGATGGTGTGTTTTCTGCTGTCAGGTCCATTTGGAGAGAGAGATGATCAGCAGGTTTTCATCCAGAAGGTCATCCCCATCACCAACAAACTGTTTGTGAGGCTCTCATCAACTGGAAAAAGGTATGGTGTCCAACATCTATCCTTCTCTTTCCCTCCACTGACCTTCATCTGACTGTCTTTCCCAGTCACACACTGGGAGAAGGGAGGGCGTGTATGATGCTCCCTCTCACTAAATCTCTTTCTTTCCCTTTATTCAAGCTGCTGGCTGAGGTTTTTGTGTTTGTCAGGATATGTGAGGTGCAGTCAGTGGATGGGACCACCATCTCTTGCTTCATGGTACGGGAGTGCGAAGGTTCCAGTCGGATGGGGTCACGACCTCGGCGTTATCTGTTCACTGGTCATGGCAACGGTAGCATCCAAATGTGGGACCTGACCACTGCGATGGACACTGCTAACAAAGGAGAGGAGAAGAAGAAAGAGGGTGAGGAAATAGAGACTGATGGAAGAGAGACATTTAGGCTGAGAGAGAGAGGCTTGAGGTGATTATCACTGTGTGTTCATGGGAGAAGAAACAAAGAACTAGTGTGATGTAAGAAAGGATGTGGAGTGTGTATGACGATGTTTACTCACCTCATGGATTTACAGTTTATACACCAGACTACACTTCTTGGATTCAGCGTAATTGTTGTTTGGATCAGATGCTGTATGTGAGTGTTCTGAAGCGGCTTTTGTGTTCGATAGATGTAGGTGGGCCGACAGAGGAGGAACTGCTGCAGCTGTTAGATCAATGCGACCTGAGCACCTCCCGCTGTGCTACACCCAATATTAGCCCTGCCCCCTCTGTGCTGCACCACACACGCCTGCGAGAGTCCTGCTCAAGGTTTGAAAGGAGGTTCACACACAGCAGTTAAAACAAACACGTATACGTAAATACACACACACACACACACACACACACAAAAGGAAACAACCGACTATCTTCAACTCTTTACTTTCCTAATTTTGACTCTACAAATACTTATATACATAAAAAATAAGTACCTGTTTCTGTTTTATCTATGCTACTTGACTCACTTTTTTATATTAAAAAAAAAAAAAAAAGTCGTGTTTTTTGTCAAACAACCAGTTGCTGGTTGTTTGACAAAAGAAAAATTTTATTATAAAGACTTTTAATTACCATTGGAGTCTCAGCTGTCCCTCTGCCTTTTGCTTCTTTCAGTCTGCAGTTACAAGCCCAGGAGCCTATTCCTGAGAGCCAGGCTACTTATGGAGCCGTGCGTCCCTACAGAGAGAGCCCCCTGCTCGCCCGCGCTCGACGAACTGAGTCCTTCCACAGCTACCGGTGAAATAATTGTTTGACTTGTACTATACTTTGACATATACTATACTTTGTATCAACAGAATAGCCACTATAAAATCTCCACAAATTCAATTCTATTTGCCTACATTGTATTAGGGTCGTAGCAGAAATCTCAAGAGAGCAACTCCTGAAACCCTCAGCAAACATTGCTAAATTATGGATAAGAAACAAAGGGGTAAAAGGGGCCAATTGGGTGACCCAAACCAATGATGCAACAGAGCAGTGGCATCCCTCTCCATCTTCAAGAATCTCTTGAAAAAGAGCCTCCTCTCCTCACACCTCTATCACTTCTTTACCTGATCTCCTTGCACTTAAATGAAAATTACCATTAATGAAGCTTGCATTTGCGTTATAGAAACAATAACTGTAAATGACCTGCAACCATTTTTTTTTCCACAGAGACTTTCAGAACTTCTGCCTGAGTCGAGGTGTCCTGGACAGCACAAGTCAAATTTCCAACCAGGGCCCTGGACAGGTCCCAGACGCCCGTCGTTCACTTTGTGACTTTGGCCCTGAGGACATTGAGAGGAGATCCTCATCCATAGAGCTCTGGGCTTGCCGAAGTATTGGTGCAAGCTCCACCTCAAATATTGGGGTTTTGACTGCTGCTGGTGTTTCTGGGGCGAAGGCAGAAGGCAGTCAAGAAACTTCACGGCAGCCTCCAGACAGCCCGGTTCCAGGTGACGTTAGGCGAAAGGTGCACGCAGCAGAGGAAGGAGAAGGTGTGGCATCCGGGGGAGATGGGGTGAAGGCAGAGGGAGGTGTGAGGAAAAGGGGAGTACTAGAAGGAGGCTTTCTAGGGAGGAAGAGGGCTCCCCCAGTTCCTCACCTGTCCTCCCTCCCCTCTGGATCTGAAGGTGGTGGTAGCGACTCATCTTCAAATGCATCCCCCTCCCCGACCAAATTAGCCTCCTCCACCTCGCCGCGACACAGGAAGCTGGCTCCAGAGCCATCTAATCAGGACAGCAGCCTGTGAAAGTGCACAATCTGCCCACCATCCATTTCTTTCAGGTCAGAGGAATCATTTCATAGAGGCATCCTGTTTGGTGCATATAGACCTTTTCTGTTAAATTCAGGATGCAAATGGGTGAAGAACCTGTTTCTTTTGGGAGCCCACACATAATGAGTCTGTCCTCAGCACAGAACTGTCACTATGTTTGCTCCTGAGGCTGAATAACCTTTATTTAAACTATACAACTTTAATTTAGGTGGAACCTCATCATAGTTATCATACTTCTGAGAACAAAACCTGACATGAGAAAGCAGTGAGAGCATCCCAGCACCAGCAGTACGACATCTCAACCAGAGCAGGAATGTGCTGATCACTTACTTACTCTGTTTGCTTTTGGTGGCTCCTGATGAAGTTAACTTTGAGGCACGAGTCTGATAGTAAAGTAATTTGTCATCTCAGTGCTGAAGGACAAATTAGATTCTTTTCTCTTCCTGTGTTGTTGTTCAGACAACAGCTTAGCAAACATATGTTAACTACGGGAAGAGGCAGATCTGTTTGCTCTGGTATGATCCAGGATGTGTTGCTGCCTGCTTGGTTGGAAGCACAATCAGGTGTCAGGCCCCAGATAAGACTAAGTCTATTAACTCATCAATTAGAAAAAAAGATAGCATGGCACAGTACTAGTAAGCGATGGGAGTTTCTAATACATGAGGAGTGTGTTGTGAGACCCTTAAACAGCTACAAAATGGAATTAACAAAGGCAAACACCCAGTTTTATCAGATTTTTGAGGTGTTTTTATTAACTATGCTCAAAACCTGACCTAAACCACTTAAGCAATTATTTTCATCAGGTAATCTTATTAATTTAAATTATTTAAGTCTACATAATGTCAGATCTTATGAAACCCCATCACAAAAATCTTCAATAATTATATAAGACAGACAAAAAAAATGTATTTGTCAAAAGGATCAGAGCCCTCAGAACTCATAATGACAATGATCAAGCAACATCTGCAAGTTGTCTCACTGTGGATTTTTTCTTACCTTAAACACGTTACCCTTTCCTGAAGCTTGGCAGCTACTTGAATCCCACAAGGTCCTATAAAATACTTTGCTGCGACCAGAGACGCCATGAGTATTGTTATGAAACCAATGGCACTAAAAGTTAGTCATTTTGCAGCTTCTGGAGACTGTCAGACCTTTTTAGGTTTGTTATTTGACAGCTCTATGATAATAATATGACAGTGGAGTTGTAAAGCACAACTAAAACAAATACTCTGGTGTCCACTTGAAGTCTACATACGTGTTACACATAAATGATAATTTAAAAAAAAACTGAATCATGTGAATGGATTCCTGCTTTTCACAGCAACTGGTTGTTTGACATCTTGTTTTATTTAAAGGCCAATTTAATTGTTAGCCTATCAGCTTTGGCAAAAAAATGGTTGTACAACTGTAACTCCAATGCAGCAATTTGAGGCATTTTTATAAAATATTGGTTAATGTGAATTTGAAAACAACTTAGTGGCTGAGAGCTGGAACCTTTGATCCTTTGTTTCATGGATAGATTTAGTTTTTTTTTATCCATTAATAATTTTACACTCACTAACAGTGACAGCACATCACCTTCAGCTATTTCATATGGAACAAAATCTGTTTCTAATGCTTTATTGTTTACATATTCATGTCAAAACAGAGAAGTTATTGTTTTTTTGCTCCTCAGTCAGAAAAATCTCACATCTGTGCTCTTAGTTTATGAATAAGCAAAACTGTTTGTGTTCCTGTTTAAATTTGGTTACTTCACAGTTGTGCCTGTGTAAGATCACACTAATTATTATTTATATTTATTTTTTTAAAGCGTTACAATATAACTACACTCAACTCAATACAAGGACCTACACTACATCACTTTACTCCCTTTGAAACAGGTGGTGATGTGTCTTATCTTGTTTTAGATCACTGCTGCAGTGCCTTATTTAAACTTGTTTGATGGTTATCAGTCTGTCTGTATGTTTTAATTGAAAATGATAATGACCAAAGGCTTGTGAAGGTGGAGCTCATTGTGGAATCACATAGTCTGGCCTTGGGTAGCATTGCCACATGGTAGAAGTTATGACTCTAATGGTAAATCATTCATGTGTGGTCTTTTTAATTGATTGGCATCAGATATCTATCTCTTGTAAATAATGCTCAAGTAGACTGTAACTGGAAAGTCCATCTCATTTCCCAGTACCCAATGAACTTTTATTATTTTCTTATGAAGGTAAAACATGAGTGGACACTGTAGGAGACAAAAGCAAAGTATCTTGGTTATTTAGTCATGGGCCTAAAAGGACTGGATTACTTAAAGTAAAAAGATTGGCAACAACCAATCATTATATGAGCTAAATCTTCCAAACCTTATAGATCCCCTGTAAGAGTTTAGCATACTTTTAAGAAACCAGACCAGTTTCTGATCCTTGGTACTTTTGTCATAATTGTTGGGACAACAACAACAACAACAACAAAAAAAAAGGTAAGGAGAGCTAGAAAGACTTTCCTTAAATGGTCATTTTAATTTGCCAAATCAAGTAGCTATGTAACCTCACACATTGCTTATAATTTTGGCATAAAACTATAAAACGTGGTCCCTGCCTGTACAAAGATATACGTTTTAATACTGTTTGATATACAACTGTAAGGAAAGTAGACGTATTCAAAACAAAATCCTAATCCGGATGCATTGGTGTGTGCGATTGTGTGTCGATACTTACACTGCTGTTCATCACATATTGTCGATAATCATGCCTATATTGATATTACCCTGCTATTGGACCTAACTGCATTTGCACTTGCACTATTAAGACTAATATTAAAATAACTTGCTAGTGTTTATTTTATATAAAATATAAAGTTTAAAGTGTATTTCAGCACATTACTGACTGTCTGTCCTTATCTGTCATCCCTCAGTTCCTCTCTGGCTGTGTTTACATTACATTGCAGCCAGACACAAGTGAGCTAAAAGGATTACATATCTGTTTGTCTAAACTGCCCTGGACATCATTGTTTTACATTGTTTATGTTAAAAATGCTGCATTATGTTGTAATATTTACATTACACTGCCTATAATGCTGATCAAATATAATGTTTCATTTCATAATGTTTAGATTTTAATAACAAGTCTGAAAACGTTTATCTAGTTTTTTTTTGGTATAAATCTGGTATGCATGTTTTAACTCATTGTTTAAAACAAATGTTCTGGATCATTACTTTCACTCCTTTTTTTTCCAGGCCAGTGTTATAAAACAACAGATTAAGAGTAAATTAAAACATAAACAAACATAAATAAAAAAATTTGGAATCCAAGATGTGTTGATCTTTGAAAATCATGTGTCTGAGATGACAAGAACTTTGAAGGTGATTTCAAACAAACCATTGATTTTATAGTAGTAAATAGTAAAGCAGCTTAAATTTCATCTGCAGTATCACCTTTAAAACTGGACTCAAAGAGATGACTAATAGGCTGAAAGAATTGCTGCCAGTCACTGCTGAGTTGTTAGCACGTGGTCTGTGCGGATTTGCCAAAGTGTGAGTGTCACATAGGTGTGTGTGTGTGTGCTTCCCCTATGCTTTCATTTCACTAACCTTCCCGTTCAGACAGTCTCCTCTCTGAGACGCCGTCTGTCGTCATTGTGATTTATGAGTTTAATAAAAACGTGTGCGTGTGTGTGTGTGTGTGTGTGTGTGTGTGTAGCTCAGGGCCATACTGTCCCTTACAATCACTCTACAAGCTCTCTTTTCACAACCTCTCCCTCTCTCTGTGGCTGACAATAGCTGTGAATGTGGCTGTGAATGTTTTAGAAGTGCCCTTGTCAGACTGGTGTCCTTGAGCGAGGGCAAGGTTGTTACTGCCAGTTTGTTAATTTCAAACTTGCCTTGATGTCCCTTTAAGGGACACAGCAGCAAAACTAAATTACAGCTGTATAGTTTTGACAGAGATACTGGCCCCTGTGTGTTTGTGCTGGTGTGTGTCAGTGTGGAAACTAACTCTTTACACAGCTGATGCCACATCTGTGTTTTACTGACTCAACTCATGGCTACAGACTCAGATTCATTTATAATGTAGCATCTAGTAGCATCCAGTTATTTGCTGATTAAGCAAGAATGTTTTACAATACCTGACACACCTTTTACTGTTCTTTTGTAAATGTTGAAGGTTATAACACACGTTTGTTAAACTAAATATCCATATCCCAAGTGTGTTCCTCACATCGTGCACACACACACACACACACACACACACACACACACACACACACACACACACACACACACACACACACACACACACACAAATCATTTACCAATACTGTATGTGCAAAATCTTAAGCTTTTATCATTGTATTTCTACAATATAAATGAATATTAAAACCATGGCACATTATTACTTCCATATTCAGATGTGCATGTATCACTAGCCATTTGTCATTTAAATGCCTCATGCATTGATGTTATCAAATTCATGGCTTGAACATAGAATTGGTTTGTTTGTGTTGCCTCTGTTCACAATGCAGTAAAAATAATATCATGTTTCTCCAAGTTGTCTGTGGCTCTTTAATTTTGCACAGGAACACACACCAGTATAAAAAGAAAAGGTGGAATGATGTGATGGTGCACGAATCTCTGCTTGTTCTAACTCAGTTCTAACTCAATAAGTAGCAGGACATGGGCAAGAATGTCTGCAGCCAATAGAGAAATTGAAGGAGGGCACAGTGCTGAAAATTGCTTGCTATGCATGTGTGATGTGTTAACATCCTAAATATATATTTCACATAAAGAAACTATAAGGACACAAGTAGAAAACAACATTTTCTTGACCAATGGTCATTATGTATAATTTACCAGCAAAATACAAAACACTGATCAATGAAACATCTATAAATAAGACTTTTTATAGGACAACAACAAATAATACTGCCAGTTTAAAAAAAGAAATAATTTTACAACAATACAGTAGGCTTCAATTTTGTACACAAAATCATGAAGACCGATCAACATGACACAGAAACTCAACATTTCCCTGATAAATACTGTATCTGGCTCTAATAAGTATAGACCAACCTGTGGAATCAAAATATAAACACTAGCTGTGTCCCAATTCAAGTGTTTGGATCCTTCGGAGAACGCAGTGTGCAAAGACAAGGCTCCTAGGTCATGTAGAACGTGATGGCCGAACCAAAATGAGATGGTCTAATCTATTGAGCATTTCCAATTTTCTTTTTGTAAAGTAATTCATTGCTGGCACATAATGAATCTTGCACTAGGTTGGGCAATGGAGGATCCAACAGTTGCAACATTGCAAATTTGAAGGAGCCTTCGAAACAGGACAGCCCTTTTGCGCCTTTCGCGGGTTGCAGCTCCTGAACTGAGACACAACTATTGTTTCATTCCTGCCACAAAGACAAATCAGCATACTGCAGAGATCTTTTTTAAGATGATGTGTTCATGATTCAAGGATAAAAAAACACTGACTCTAGAGTCCATTTCACGGCTAAATGTAGACGTTCAGCTATACTACAGTTGCAAAGCTCATTTTCATTACGTTCACTTCCTAAATTTAAAAATGAACTGTATGTCTACAGCTGATGTGGTCGAAAAAAATCTCAGATAGGGCTTTTGAGTTACGTCACATAATCACAACAATGAGACGGCACATCTGTGATTCTCTGCCACATCTAAAACATTAAGGAAAAAAAAGTTGGCATTTTTTGCAATAAAACTAACATCAAGGCCATTTATCTTGTTACAGCTAAAGGAACATTGTATTTGTAATGTTTAAGCTTACTAGGCACAACAGCTTGTTGAAGCAGTAGATGTGACTGACCTTTGACATTCAATGTTTTCTAGACTGGGTTTATTCTTAACAGTGAGAAGTCAACCTGCCATAGCTGATCTTTCTGCATTTTGAAAATAACTAAACTACAAACACTTGGCAAGCAGAGACAGTGAATTATAACAAACCCTGAACACTCCAGCAGTGTGGTTTAAGTCATCTGAAGAATGTTCTGGCTCTTAATCTGAGCAAAGCTTGAGACATAACAAACTGTATAATGACAATGCAGATATGGATACATTCAAACCACATACTGTAGCTTTGTAACTCAGAACCCACACAATCACAGTTGACTGACTCCATATCTTTGTGTACTGATGTACATCATTAAAAATTATTAACACTCTCAGTGCATTTGAACACCATTAGTATGAAAAGCAATTATTAGTGAACAATATTTCTAGGCCATTATTCTATTCTATTCGTATAGACCTGTCTGTCCTCAGCCAACACTGAATAATGAGTGAAAATTGGACCATCTGGGTTTTAAACTCAAACCCAGTTTGAATCATGATACCTGTTTAGATGTCCTGTAAATCCTGTCCTAAAGATGAGTGTCAGTGAACATGGTGTGTTCCCTTTTCACAGAACTTAAGGCCTTGATGGCATCCACAAACCCAGCTTCCTCCACACACTGAAAGAAAATAAGAGTCACAACATTGGCAGTAGTAAAAAGATCTGCAATATACAAACTATGAGCTCAGTGACTGAGCAAAGGAAACCTTTTTCACTGCAGATATTTTGATTTTGCATATTCTTTGAGTGCACAGTGTAGTTCATTTCATAGACTTACATGGACAGAAATGTTCTGCAGCTCGCTGTGGTTTGAATGGTTAGCTTTGAATTTTCATCAAATGCCATTGTAATTTCTTATAAGAGATTGATGGCAGTTGTTTTGACTCAACTGAGCTGCTCTGCTTTAGCCTTGTCTTTGATATTTGATATAAAATTTGTTTTCTATGAAGTGAAAGGCTGTACATCTGCTTTGTGGCAATCTGCAGAGTTTGAGTAAAGACAGCTGAAATAACTAATCTATTTTTCCAGTAAACAAACCACAGCAGGGTTTTTTTTAATTTAAAGATTGTGTGAAGTTTTTAAACAATTAACTGTTTTCTTTTTAAAGATATAGTGGAGTTATGGCAAAATCACTATCATTCCACTCCAGTGTAATTGTAATATAATTATTATTTTAACAGTTTCTCTCCTCACCAGCCCAGAATCATGTCCCACTGGATTGTCCCAGGATCCTTCCTCCATCATCAGTGACTTCCTGTCAATCAGCTGACTGGCACTGCGGTGCAGGGAATGCTGGGAGTAGGCTTGACTGAGGTCTATTTGGCTGGGAACCCGCACAACAGACATGGGGCTGAACCGTGAGCTGCCGACTATCTTTGTGTCTGTCAGACCCTGGGAAACAGATTTGTTACAAATAAAATACCTTATAATACCACCAACGATATGCCAGTACATGCTGTAGTAGATCTGTAAATCTGCTTTGGTTTACCACAACGACTTAAATTTGATGAAGAAAAAAATCTAGGTATGACGTTCACTGTTACGAAATACCCTTTTAGTAACAACCATGGACTATCATCACACTCTGAAATTTGATTTTCAGATGGAACTGAAGTGAATGGAGAACGGAGGAACCTCAAAAAGTTAAAAAACTGCAATTCCACCAACAGCACGTTTCTACCACTTAAAACCAATAAGAACCAAAACAAGCTAAATATTTTTATCCAATAAATTTCCATTCAAAGCTCAAACACAACTCTATGGATTGTAGATGTTATTGTTACATATCAACCATATTTACGTAGCATGTAGGGTTTGTCTCTAAACAGGACAATATCAATCTGATGAAGATGGATTTAGAAATATTATTTGTGAACCTGTATTTGAATTTAAATTCATATTAGCTGTCATTGTCATAATATCAACAATCAGCAGGGGTCACCAGTTAGCAAGGACCAGCCCTTTAGGCCATACAGGAGAGTAAAATCTCTATTATCATTTTCTTTTTTTAGATTTGTTCATGAATTAACAAGAACACTACCAACACATGGAGTACAATGCAGTTTTCAGGATAAATTTTATGGTTCCTCAATGTTTTTGTTACATATAGAAAGTCAACATGGTAACAGACTCTACTACATGTCTGATCTTTACAAATCAAGATGAACATACCTATGTAATTTGATCATTTGTTTTATATCTGAAGTTCAGAGATAAGTTCAATAAGTTCAAATTCAGGGAAATCTTCCTGTAGTTATTGATGATGAACAATACTTTGCCTTTGTTCATTATCATAGGCCTTTATCAGAATAGGGTGTACACACACACACACACACACACACACACACACACACACACACACACACACACACACACGCACACACACAACATGCATGGACAAACAAAACAGACAAGCGTGCAAAGCACCCACACAAAGTCACAATCCCATACCTCATTGTACACAGTGTAGCTTTTAAGTATAACGTTGCTGTTCTCAACACAGTCTGCTACAGTGTCAAACTGCAGGGGAACAATAAAATAAGCATTTAGGGTTTAGACAATAAAATACAGGGAAACAATCTTACTGTGTGGCGATTGGGGAGGAGCACACAGCTGGAGTGATGTTTAGAGCACAGCTCAGGACAAGGCCTCTGAGAGTGAGAGAGAGAGAGACAGAGAGGAAGACAGAGGGTGGAGGAAAGATATCAGAGATCGCCAAAGAAAGAGAAAGAAAGAATGACACAGAATGAAAATGACCAAAAGGAAGACAATTAAAGAGGAGTAGTAATGGAAGAGAAAAAAAAACACTCAAAAAACAAATAAGGTGAAGTGTTTGGTCACAGTTACTGTCAATTACTGTAATGGTGAAATAGGATGACATCTCTACTTTGAACAAATGGTGCTGTCTCTTGATGCTCCTATTTCTAAATTTCTCCCTTGTTTACGGGACCATATGTAATATATATATATATATATAT
>CM076648.1:6434332-6614827 GCA_038496675.1 Rachycentron canadum | reverse complement strand
CTTGCTCATCATCACAGCAATGTTTTATCCTTTCAAATGGAAATAAAAAACTGTGGAAAACCTATGCATCATAAATGTGGGTCAAAAATCCAATAGCATAAGAGTTCTGCTTCCCCTGAGATCTGGATAATACTGGTAAAATCAGTTAAATTTTAACAGTAATAACCAGTTGCTATGCATTTGCTGTAGGTTACCTTTCTAAACACAAGCACATCTAAATACATATTGCATTATACCTGATACTGGTAGAGTGTATACGGCTGGAGTCCTTCATCGCTGTATAAAGTGGACACATTCCTGTAGACAAGTGTTGCTGCATCACCTCTGTGGGTATCAGTGGTACGGTCCAGTGTGCGGTACACCTCATAATGCAGGACTCTTCCATTTGGCTGAGCTGGAGGGGACCAGGTGAGCAGGAAGGTGGTCTGTAGTCCGGTGTGTTTGTCAGGCTGCAGGTCTAAGAGTGGTGCTTTCTGTCCAGCAGGGGGAGCCTCCAGAGTGAGTATAGATGACCAGTCACTGGCGGAGCAGCCCAGCGCTGTGCAAGCCTCCACCCGCATCTCATACCTACACACACACACACACACACAATGGACAGTAAAAGAATATGTGATAACACCTTCAGAACCATACCAACCATATTTCCCAGTTTTAAAGACTGAGGCTGAAAATAATGTTTGTAACAGAAGCTGTGACATTGTGTTTATTTCAACCAAATGTCTATTGTATCTTGTCAGACCACAACACAAGAACCAACATTATGTGGTTGCTCATTTAAAGACACTGTAAAGACAGAGTAACAAAAAGGAGATGACAGAGGGAAAGAGAGGGAGTAAAAGAGAGAAGAGGAGAATGAAGATGAGTTGAATGGATAGAAGGTCATCAGAGACTGGGGGAGCGATTTTTAGATGATAAGGCTGATGAGCTTTTATTATCAGTCTTATTACAGCATACACACATAAAAAGCACGGTGACATGTACACACAGATATAGACACATTTGCTACACTGTTGTCTTTGTCTCAGAAATAGTGATAAATACACTGTCGCTGACTTAAGGTTAATTTTCTTTATCTGTTTGGTGACATGGTCATGGGCAACACTGTACACCCCTTCATGAGAATGGTATCCCCCTAATGGCAGTGGCCTCTTTTGAGGATAATGTGCCACACTGCAACAATACACTATTGCAATTACTTCAAAATATATGTTAAATTTTACCATCTATTGACTGATATGGAAATGAAGTGACGCCAGCTCTGGTAGCTGAACTCCCTGGATGGGAGAAGAGTCAGCCAGTGTTTTTTTTTTTTTTTTTTTTTTAACCAAGAGATGGCACTCTGTCCCCTTCTCTGCTGCTCCTCCTTATCTCTGCCTCCTCATACTTCCCTTGATTACAGTATAATAAGTAATATATGGAAATGTTGAACTGTAACCGTATATGTTTGTTACAGAAGATATTGTTACAAAAGCGTTTTGCAAAAAAGAAAAACTACAACAAAAGCTAAACAGACACTGTACCTAGTTTGAACTCTATACATAAAACACACAGTTATTCTCTAAACCAATGTACATTGCAACATAATAGCCTGAAATTTAACTGTGGTGAATTGTGCTCTGACTGACCTGTGGTAAGGAGCCAGCCCATGCAGAGTGGTGTGTCGGTCAGAGAAGGCACCATCCTTTGGAGTGAACTCAGTACTGGTGATGTTGAGCTGAACTGGATCTCTTTGATAGACGGTGTAACTCACAATGTCTCCATTAGGACGGACTGGAGGATTCCAATCTACTCTCACCTGGAGAGACAAACAATATACAGCATAAAACTTTTAAAGAAAAAAAAATACAGATAAACTCCAACGGTAAACTTCAACTTTAGTGATATTGAGATTCAGCTGTTACTTATAAAGCATTGAACGAATGGATGAATGACCCACCTGGTTTGGTCCCAGAGGCGTCAGTGTAGGGAGACCAACACCAGAAGGAGCTGACGGGTGAGTCTTTGCTGAGACTGCAGCACTGCTCACTGCCCCTTTACTGTTGTTGGACCTCACAATGTAGCTGTAGTCCACACTTGGCAAAAGTGTAAAGTCATGGTAATGTGTCTCTGTGCCAACATAGATGACTTCACCATCTCTGTAGAGTTCATACACTGTGATGATGCCATTAGGGTGATCTGGTGGTCTCCAGGTAACCTCCACTGACTCTGGGCCAGTGACCTTCAAGGGAAAAGTCAACGGTTACATCAAACAGATCTCAGATATTAAAATCTAATACTACTACTCCAAATAATAGTAATAATAATAAATATATGTCAAGAGAGCAGATTGTGATGGGATCACACCAAGCATGAGGCCCATTAATATGTTGACTTAAATATCCAGTACTCATGGGTCTGACAACAAACATAGTTGTGCTATTGTGCTGACAAAAATCTGTCCACACAGAGAAAAACTGTAAAACACCTTCTCCAAAGTCCTCAAAACTTCCTGTGGTGTAGTTCACACACACACACACACACACACACACACACACACACACACACACACACACACACACACACTACTAATATAACAGTCTTAGTAACCTTCATGAAGGTTATAATGTTCAGTTTTCGCTGAAACTGTTGCTTGTCAATTCAACTGTATGATGCTGCTGTTTGAAGTACTGTTGAACTATATTGTTTTATGCTGACAGGTGTTTCTAATATTTTGTCCACAAGGTTGTCCAGAAAAACCTCTCTGTCTGTTGTAATAAAGTGTTGTCTAATAAAGTGGTAACTGATCGCACATATTTTATGTCAGATCTAAAACTTTAAGTGGGAAATGTCTTAGTGCAAGGCAAGTTCAGTTCCCTATATTGAAATTTGGATTTAAATCCATAGATTTAAGCTCTGTCAATCCAATAGCAGGGGTTTTAACTGGAAATCAAAAATAAACAAAGACACCTTAAGAGTCGGGGCAGGCAGGTCAGTGGGAGGAGCCTCCTCAGTTACAGCGAACATTGTGGCACTGGTGGTGCACCCACCACTGGTACAGGCAAGCAGAACCAGCTGATATGACGTGTGAGGTTGCAGATCTGATGCCTCGGCGCTGAGGTGGCTCCCACGATAAACCTCTTCATTGTTCAGTTTTAGCACATATTCTGTAACCTCTCCGTTCTGCATCACTGGTTTATTCCAAGAAATGATTATACTGTTAGATGTGATGGTGTCCACTTTGGGAGCTTCCACTGCGGCGGGTGGAGCCTCTAAGGTTGTGATGTTTGTATGAAGGCTAGTGATGCATCCCTCAGATGTACAGGCCATGATTGAGTAGCTGTAGAAAAGATGAATAGAACAAAAGTTGAAATTATGATTCTAGTCCTCAGCCCACAGAGGAAAATTGTTCAGGATAATTCATTTGAAAGCAATACCTGTATGTTGAAAACGGCAGGAGATCTTCATCTGTGTAGCTGAAGACAGTAGGGTCAAAACTAAAGGAGAAACTGATACCATTTCTCTGAATCCTGTACGATTGAAGGACCCCATTGGGCTCCAAAGGAGGTTTCCAAGAGACCAACACCTCACTAGGCCGACCATGAAGGTGACTCACTGTTGGGGGGGCTAGGCCACGAGGGGGGGCCTGTCGGGTGGTTACAGTTATCCAGGGGCTGCTTGTGTGTCCGGCAGGGTTGTGAGTGCGGACACTGAACTCATATTGAGTCCAGGGACGCAAACCACTCACTGTATAGGAGAAGTTGTCAGTTTGCTGTGGTGATGATTCTCTAAAGAGCACCTGTTGGAGGCAGGGGTGAATGATTAAAGTTCATGAGTTCAGTTGTACAAGTGTACTATAGTCTTTCATTTCATTTCACAAGTTAAAAGACATGTATTATTACACAATAATGTCTTTATTGGGTATAAGAAGAGAACTAGAACCAACTTTTTAAAGATACTGTGGGTACTTGCCCTGTGAACTTACATATCAGTGATTTTATCTTTTTTTTTCTTTTTCACCCACCTTTCCTTTTTCAATATCCTTGTCATTACTTCTTCCCGTTTCTTTCAAACTTCTCCCAAGTAAGACATACTCTCCAACTGGCCCATTGGGCTGGGCAGGAGGTCCCCAGCTAAGTGACACATGGTCTGGACCAATGAATAGAGGCTTGGGGGGAGGCTGAGAAGCAGGTGGTGCTGGTGCTGTGGTGATGTGCTGAGAAGGGGTGTGTGAGCAGCCTGCTGAGTTACAAGCTTCAAGAGCCAAAGAATAACGAGTCCATGGGTCCAAACGACGAAACAGGAAGCTGCGTGACAGGCCGCTGAACTCCAGGTTCCCCTCACTGTACAAGTTATACATCTGGAAAGGAGGAGAGGCAAAGCAATGAGGAAACATTTCAAGTGGGAGAGGAGGAGAAGAGGTATTGTATGCTGTAATGATGGAGGACCAAAGATGTTACGCATATAAGAGGCCAAAACACATCAAAGGAGGACAAACAAAAGTATGTGGCAATGTGTTTGGTTCTGTGCATGTACCATATATCAGTATATATGTTAGCAAAGTGCCCGTCAAAAGTTTGGACACACCTTCTAAGTCGATGGTTTTTCTTTAATAATCTATATGCAAATGTGATGCTGAATTAGTAATTGTGTAAGTTCATGAATGCAATTTTGTGTGTCTGTGTATAATTTCACTGTTGTTGCTGTGAGTACTACATGTACCGTGATGACTCCATTTGGAGCGTGCGGCTGATCCCAGCTAAGCAGTAACGCCCTGCCCTGCTCTCTCTGCTCCACTGTGAAGTTAGCCAGGCCTGCCGGAGAAGCCTCCAGGGTCCTAAAGCCTACCCACGGACTGGACACACTGCCTGAAGGGTTACAAAACATCTAGACTCAATGGAGTTCAGTGGCAGGTGCTGATAATATTTATCCCTGATTTTAGTTTAAATGAGCTATTGATCATATTCAACATACCTGCCCTGTTCACAGCTTCCGCTCTAAGACCATACTGACTGTATGGTTCAAAACCATAGACTGTTGCTTCAAAGACTGAACCCTGCAAGAGAAAGAGAAAATAAGGTATAACAAAGAGACAGACAGATTGAGTACAAGGTCAGAGAAGTAAAAAAGAAAATAAAGTAAGAGAAAGTTGGAAAGAAGGATGAGAGTGAAACAGCTGTGAAGAGGAGGATATATGGGAGAGAAATGAGAAAAGACGAATGATTGCTCAAGATCTAAAAAGAGAAAGAAAAGGGAAACAGTGGAGGTGGAAAGGGAAACAGGGAAGCATGCTGTAGCAAGAGAAGAGTGTCAGGAAATTAGTTACACAAACAAACCCTGCATGAATAAAACCATCACATTACTCATTAAAATGAGGAATGAAAAGAAACACTGAAACAATGGCGAGCTAAGATGACATGACATGGGATTTGTGATATCAACATTTCAACATTCAGGCTTTGCCATGGTAAAGTAAGTAGACACCAGAGAAGTGGCAGAAACAGAGAGAGACTGGCAGGCAGACGGCCGTCCCTTATGGGTGAATTCAAAGCTTCCAGATTGAGTGTTTATGTCACACATGCACCCTTTCATATCAGACACACACAAACATACACAAACACAGTGTGTCTGCCAGTAGCTTTAGGCAGTGGGACCCAGCCCAACACCCTGGCAGCCACAGGGTAGTGTGTGTGTGTGTGTGTGTGTGTGTGTGTGTGTGTGTGTGTGTGATACAGTGTGAACAACATTTACTAATTGATAAGAGACACACTGTTGTTTCAAAAGGCCCTGGCGTGCTATGACATGGTAGTCAGGGAGCACTGGGCTCCAGGATGTGGTATTGCCTGCCTGTTTGTTTATGACTATAAGCTTTGAATCAGCTGTGAGACTGATGTTTCTCGGTGTATGTGTCAACATATCTGTGTGAATGCACAACATAGAGAGCTGTATGTTTTATGTGTTGACTCTGCAATTTTTTTTTAAGTGTCTGTTCAGGATTGTATTCTTTCACATCAGCAAGCATATGTAAAGAGATTAACTGGTAACCCACTTCAATGCAGTAGCAAGAGGATCAAAAAGGCTCCAATTCAAACTGAATCAAATGAAAACCCTGACAAATCACCGTAGCGTGGCACCAAGGATGAACTGTCTGAACAACAACCAGAATGCATGTATTCACAGTTTTCATGTCTGGGAGCCAACATGTTTTTCATCCACAGTAAAATAGGATTAATAAGCCCCTAGACACTAGCTAAATCCTCCTGCAAATCACAGTTCTTCTCAGTAGCGAGAGGGAGGGAGGGACACAATGAGAGAGACACAGGGGTGGAGAAAGATAGAAAGAGAAAGGGGTGGAGGGGGTGAGAAATAAAGACTGAAAAAAAAAGAGATCAGAATGAAATGAAGTATATATAAGTAAGGCGATGTAGGACAGAGAGCTACAAAAGAGGGATAAGAAAAAGTAAGAGAGTGAGTAAGTTTATAACTGACAAAGGAAATAAAAAAGAAGAGAAAGATGAAGGTAGGGGGTGGAGAGAGAGCAGGACAGAGAGCGATTGAGTCAATGGTTAAAAAAAGATCGAGCTAAAGTGGGAGAGAAAAAAAGATAGATGTGGCAAAAGGGAGAGACAGATTAAGTGAGCGAGAATGAGAGATCTCTCTACCTTAAAAGCCAGTGAAATATGTGAGGCATGTGGCCTATAAAGCGGTTAACATATGCACATTGTCAATAGCAGCATCTGGCGCTGGCAGCTTTTATAGGAGCATGGAGACTCTGCTACACGCCTCTAGATGGCAATACATTCAAACACTTTATCACTGAAACACACCACATTAACGGCCTCCTCACTACATCTCACACACACACACACACACACACACACACACACACACACACACACACACACACACACACACACACATAAATACTCAACAATCTAGTGCTATGAAATTCACAACCTCAGCGTGCTAACTGCACACACACACCAGCACACAGACAGACAGTAATCAAATGGTGTAACACTGAAACACACTACTATTACTTTACATTAACAGCTCCCTCAATAACTATTTCTCTCTCATACATACACATGTAGACACACACACACACACACACACACACACACACACACACACACACACACACCCCACACACACAAACAGAACTACCAGAGAAATAATGACATGAATAACATTAAGGTGAATTTAATACCCACTAATCTCTGCTGTGAAGATAAATAAAATAGAGTAAAGAAAATACTAAAGACCTCACAGCTGGAACTGTATTTCCTAACCATATATTTGCAAGGTTTCTGTCATATATCTATATATACACATATATAGACATATATACATATGTATACTTTATATACAGCATCTGACCTTGACATGTGTGTGTGTGTGGCTTTCTTGGATACATATCAGTTCCAGTCTAAGAACCATTTTGGGGTTTGAGCTATACTACAATTTAGCAATGTGTATTTATGATGAGTAGTGAAGGACTTTGACTTATTTCTAAATCATAGGCAAATTTATAGCTGTAGACATTGTCACAAACTGCGCCGTGTGGTACTGTGTAGCATTGGTAGTACTTTGATAAACGGTGGTTTCTCTGCTAAGACTATCTTGAAAAAAATGGCCAACCTGTGAAGACCACATGAACAGCAACAATGTAAGATATGAAAAGGAATCGTTCTCATCAACTTAAATCCAGTGAGCATGAGCATGTGCATGTGTGTGGATGATCAAAGTCAGTAGTTAATCATGCCAAATGCAAAAGAACAGAGGGGGAGCAAGAAGTCAAGAGAGAGATGTGGGGAGGCAAGAGAGATTGTGTAAAGTGTAAACAAGAGAGAAGGAGAGAAAAGGGGACAATGATAGGGAAAGAAGAGAAGAGGCAGGAAGAGGTTGTGCTAATTTATACATTAAAGAACCCTCAGATCTTACATGGTTCAACACAACTTAGCATTGAGGCCAAGGAAGCAATCTATTCAATCTTTTATTTTCTCATTCTGTCTTCTCTTTGGTGTGTGAGCTGAGCTACTGCAGGGGTCCTCTGGACAGTGTGTGGGTTTCTGTGTGTACAGGGTCAGTGTGCATGTGTGTGTCTTGAACCTTGCACACGTATATTGATGCCAGAGTTTATGTTTGTGCAATTGTACGTATTGTAACAGGCCCACATCTGCTGGCATCTTGTTTTGCACCCATATGTCCCTAGAAGTGTGTATGCACATCTGTGTGTGTGTGTGTGTGTGTGATATTCAGGTGGAGAGGCAGGGTGCGGCTGGGGGGACAGTGTGTGATACTAATTAAGAATAACCATGTGTATTTGTCAAAAGAATTATGCTGATTATCTCACAAAGGCCTCAGCACTGGGCCCCGCAGAGAGACAGAGGCAGAGAGACGGACCAACATTAGCATATGGCTACACACATGCATGCACGTACACAAATATATTCACTCTTTCTCTTTCTCTCTCTCTTTCTCTCAAGTCGAAGTATTTTAAGTGTGTAAGAACATACATGAAAGAAACATTCCTATTGATAGGTGTATGGGATCCGACTGGTCGGCCTTAGGGATGTTTCCACAGGCCTTCTATGGCCTCTCTGCTCTGCCATATTAAGTCCTGGAGAGATTGAAAAGCACCGTTTCACCTTTTCATATGTGTCTTAATTCTTCCAGTGTATGTTAAAACATAGCACTGTAAGATATGTTTCTGCTCAACTCAATTCAATTCCAGTCTTTTAGTACAAGCTGGGCACTGACCAGCCCTGTGAGAGCAGTAATTGTTTTCAGAGTTTTCTGAGGTCAGCCAGTGCACCCCACGCTGCTCTCTCACCACCCCCCCATGCCAAGCTCTCAAGCCAAGTTTGTGTGTGTACGTGTACACATTTATGTGCGCACACTTAATTCAGTGCTGCTGGCACAATTGCCCTGTGTCTGTTTGCAAATGCCCTGCATGGGTGTCCCTGCTAGTCAGTGTGCGTTAGACAGACCCTGACACATGCAGACGTTCGTGCAACACACACACACAAACACACACACGCATTGACAGACACACAGAGTGCCATTAGGCATGTGTTTGTCTGTGGCCAACACAGACATAGAGAGGGACTGCAGGGGTCTGGAACAGGCATGCCCACTTCACACCGACAGCCATGATTGGCTTTGGCGGTTCTAGACCACAGGAACAGCATATTTGATGTGTATATACATGGTTGTGTGTGTGTGTGTGTGTGTGTGTGTGTGTGTGTGTGTGTGTGTGTGTGTGTGTGTGTGTGGCCAAAACCAATGGACAATTTCTGGCAAGTGAGGAACATTATGTTCGGAAATTTAAATGAACAAACGCTTTTACTACGCATACAAAAACATATTTAACAGTGCTTCCAGTTTTAATTAATGAGTGTTTGGTAAAAGAACAAATAATTTTAAAAAATTGTAAAAAAAAAAAAAATTAAATTTGTTCAACCTGTTACCAATCAAAAAGAAAAAAGCTAAACCATATAATACTTTAAACTTAAATATATTTATTTTTATTTTAAGAAATTTTAATTTTATATTAAAAAAATCAATAAACAAAATGAAAATCATTAAAAAAATCAATAAATAAAATGAAAATAAAACATGATAATGAGTTCATTAGATGTGACTGGGAAATTCCACTTCACCAGCAGCTTTTAAATACTGAAGCCGTTTTGTGGCATCCTTGTTATGTGTAAACTGTTTACTGCCAATCGATGGACAACTAAATGTAAACAAGAGTCTGCATTCATGTCCAGGCTGTGAGACAGCATCATTCAGAGGTTGGTGGGAACACCTCCTTCAGGCTATGGTCAAACATACTGTCCACTTCTAACACACACGCGCACACACACACACACACACGCGCACGCACACACACACGCATACGCATACACACACACACACACACACACACACACACACACACACACACACACACACATACACACACTTTCCTCCAGAGCTGAATAGACACATCACAAATATACTAAACTCATTTTTCTCTCTCTCTACTCACTCTCACACACTCAGCATTCCTCTAAAGTGATGACCATCATATCGCGGTTGCAGTACTAAACACCCATTAAGACAAGTGGAGAGCACTAGACTGGATGGTGTAGCCTCTTCACGGACAGACACACAATAACACACAACCTGTCATTACCCAGCAAAAGAGAGTGTCGGTGAGAGAATGGGAAGAGAGAGATAGGATGAGAAAGTAAGAGAAGATAGACTAAACTCACTTGAAAAAAAAATCACTTGACAGAGTGAGAGGGAGACAGAACAAGAGGGAGCGGAGGGGGCAAAAATCGTGGATGAGAATAACATAACAACTGTAATTTGTGACAGGGGTAGAGAAAACCCAGATGAAAAATGTAGTAATGGAGGGAGGCCTGAACAATATGGAGCGACAGAGGGAGGAGTTGCGAAAAATATGAGGAGACAGAGAAAAAGATTGCAGTGAGGAGAAGAGGGAGTGTTGCAGCCTGATTATTTGGCTGTTTATGCAGAATGCCAAGAGCCCTCCAATCAGAGTTGGAGACCTCTAACTAAGGGGTCTGATAGGCCGAGGGCCTGACGAACTCTGCATCTGAGTCTCCTTATCCTCTCCTCTAATCCTTCCTTCCTCTCTTCACCTGTCTCCTCCTGCACTCTCACCCTCCTCATGCCTCTCTCCTCACCCTCTGTGCACTCAGCTCTGCATTCCTCTTTTCCATCCACTCCTCTGTCTCTCCCTCATTTGTTAAAGGGTGTCACTCACAGCAAGGGCAAAGCCTTGTCATTCCTGTTCCCGGACCCTCTATCCTCTGCTCCTGTTGTTAAGTGATGCAGAGAGGACAACTGAACACAAAGTAAGCAACAAGTGAAAGAATAGCGCTGTTGTTCAGTCCTGTTCCCATTTCCTTAAGTTATTCTATCTGAAGAGTCAACCTGGCTAAAACAGGTCAGTCAAAATTTAAATCTAATATCTAATAGTATAAATATCATATAAATATCATACATTTGTTATATATTTTAATTCTTTTATGTCCCAAGAAATCAAAATTACTTGAAGATAAATATATTCCCATGGACATCACTGGAATAAGAGTGGGGCATTTCGCTCTTCATGATAATATGAAAACTATGACGGCTGACAGTTGATAAAACAAACATCAAACACCTTTACCACTTTGGAAACACCTAAATGAAACACAGAGATGTGCTGCAAACATAAAAAAAACACTAAACAAACACTAAACAGTGTAGAGAAATACCTTATCTAATCCTCGACAACAAAGTGAATGAAATGCTGAAGTAGCTCTTTACAAGGGGCCCATTATGCTCATTTTCAGCTTTATATTTGTATTCTGAAACTTGACTAAAGTATCTGCATAATTCACAGTTTTAAAAAAATCCACATTTATTTCGTACTGTTGCCTGTTATGCAACCCCTCAATTGAGCCTGTGACTGAAACGAGCAATATTAGCTCCAGGCTCTTTAACTTACTTTAATCCATCTGTATGTCTGAGATTCAAAAGCTAATGTTGCGGGTTAAATTATTATGTAAGAGTAGAGTCAACCTGCGTCAGTTATTTGTGTGCTGGAGAACATTAAATGCCAACTATAGTCCTCAAGTAGACTGTTTTGGGAGAACAGCACGTGATTGGTCTGTATGACCATATAAAGAAATGTGTGATAAGCTGAAGCAGAAAAAATCTTTGGAAGCCTTGTGTCCAGAGCAGTCACTCTCATTACATTTACATATGTTTGCCTCTTCATCTGAAACTTTGGCTATATTCAATATGGACATCTGACACTATAACATTAGACATACATAACTGAAAATAATGAAAATCATAATGCATGTTTACATATTCCCAAACTCTGCATCTGTATTCATACTGTGTGCTTCACACCATGTGTTTAACACTATTACTTGTTTGTCCCAATCAAATCATTCAACACACCTGCAGGCCGTTCATTCCTAAGTATACACAATGTCTTGTGATAACATATCCGTACTGTTATATACGTCTCCTAACTGTGCATGCCAAAGTACACACACACACACACACACACACAAACACACACTGAACCTCATGTTGGCTTTCAGACACAGTTCGCCGGCTGGCCCTTGCTGTCCTGCGCTCTCTGACGGGTTCTTAATGGTAAACTAACAGATTGTAAACATGCTGCTAGCTCTCTCTCTCTTTCTCTTTATCCACTCTCTAGATTAATCACTCTCTCTCTTTCTCTCCATTTTCTTTCCTCTTTTCCTCACACTCCTCTTTCGTCATCTCTTTTACTTCCTCCTTCGCCCTGTTCTCTTCATCCTATCCCCTCTTTTCTCATCCTCTCTGCTCTTTTCCTCTCTCACCCTCTCTGTCTCTCTCTTGCTTTTCCTGGGGTATTTTTTAAACAATGTGTCCTTCATGTACGGTTGGTTACGGGGCGTACAGAAGGACATCATTAGCGCTGGTGGTTAAGCTGTAATTTACACCATTACCGAGGTAGGGGCCATTTTTATTGCCTAGTAAATTTCAGCTCTGAAATATTTAGACCATATGGCTCAATTTGTGTAATAACCTTAATTTCCAAGCACCCTTCAGCTCCCTTCAGCGCCGGCTGTTGTTGGCGGATGGTGGAGTGGTGCGTGTTCGTATGTGTGTGTGCATGGTTTGAGTTTGGAACACATACACACACACACACACACACACACACACACACACACACACACACACACACACACACACACACACACACACACACACACACACACACACGTTCATGCACGCTGAATCATGGACATGGCAAAAATGTTAACGCATACTCTGCACATAACCTCTTACATACACATTACACACACTCACACTGTTTCATTCATTCACACACTCAAAAACACACGCGCACACGCACACATGTATGTATGCATGGCGGTAACAGATTAATAGGGTGTCAGCTTGTGTTTGGGTGAGGGAGCGTCAGGCGTCGGCCAGATGGTTCTCAGGGATGATGACTGTCAGGGGTCCTGCTCTGATCAATGGGATGTATTAATACAGCATGCACACACACACACGCACACACACACACACACACACACACACACACACACACACACACTGTTGCACATACACACACAAACAAAAATATGTTATGCACACACACACATACTGACATGCAGTCATATTCAGACATATGTATCCACATAAAGTCTCTCTCACACACACACGTATATGTATTCACATGGTCTCCCTTCACCAGTGATCCCAAGGGCCACAGTGTAACATCTGGAAGAGCCAAGGGAGGGAGGGAAGGACAGAAGAGTAGAGGAGGAGAAAAAGGGAGGTGGTAGGCAGGAAAATACAGGAGGCAGGAAGATGCAAGAAAGGAGATAAGAGTGGATAGAAGAAGCAAAGATGGTAGAAAGGGAGTAAGAGAAGAGATGGAGGATTCGTAGCGAATGTTTAAATAGTGGGAGACGTAAAAGAAGGTAGTAAAACTGGTGAGAGAAGTAGGAAACTAGAAGAGACTTATTGAGGAAATTAAGATATAAGGATAAAACAGAAGGGGATACAGAGTGATGAATGAGGGGAAAATTAAAGGTTTTAGACAAAACCAGGATAGAGATCAAAGAAAGTAGGAAGAAGAGGAGGTAAATGAAACAACAAGGCAGAAAAAGGTAGGAGAGTTGCAAAGTTTGTTTTGTTTTGTTTGCAGATAATGATAAGAGAAAAAGCAAGAAAGGGTGACTCATGGAAAAGAGGAGAAGCTCATGAGGAGGCACGAGGTGAGCGGCAGGTACATGAAACAAACCCCAAATTAATGAGAACAAAATTATCCTTGGTAGCTAGAAAATCCAGTGAAGAGATTCAAATGAAGAAAAGTTGCAAAGTGTAAAAAAAAATAATAATAATAATAAAAAGGGGATATTAAAAAATAAAATAAAATAAAAATAAAATATTAAGGGGAAGAAAAGACCAGATAAAGATAAAGGACAATTTATAATGGAAAAAAATATAAAGTATAAGAGAACTTAGTGGACCATGGTGGAGGATTGGCAAACTGACAACCTGTGTGAGCCACTAACATGTTGGTCAGAAAGGTGTGAGGCATGGAGAGAGAGCGAGAGAGAGAGAGAGAGAGGGAGAGAGAGAGATAGAGACAGCGAGAGAGAGAGATAGAGAGAGAGAGAGAGAGAGAGAGAGGGAGGGAGAGGGAGAGAGAGAGAGAGAGAGAGAGTGTGGGTGTGTGTGTGTGAGACTGTTTGTGTGCCAGGCGGCACGTAGGGATCTAGCGAGGCAGGCCGCCTGCGCTTCGTACCCTCATTCCGTCCAATTGCCATGACGACCCCATTAATCAGCCAAGCTGGCACAGAGCAGGGTTCCCAGCCCAGCCCGAGATCAATACACACACACACATGCACACACACACACATGCACAACAATACGTCCGCAAACTAAGAGATTATGAGCAGAAAAGAATGGCTGGATCAGGGAAGATGAAGGTGAGACAAAAGTAAGGTAACGTCACTTCCTGCAATTTCTCAGTTTTTGTCATCAAACAAAATAAGTTCCTGTGGTTACAATCTGTCGTTTACCATATTTAAGAATCTACAATAGGACCTTGCCCATATGAATTTGAATTCTTGGGAGAATACAGCAATTTTTAAAAAAAAATTACTATTTTTTTGTCCCTTACCCCTTCAGACACTCTCTAACCTGTCTAACATTTTAGCTCCTTGCATGGTTTCACTTTGAAGCATAATGCTTGTGAAAAACAGTGTTTGCAACTGCAGCAATGTAGCAGCAAGTCAACTAAAAGTAGACTAGACAACCACGTGGTTGTATGCCTCTGCCACTCAGACTAATTACAGAATACGTCCCTGTTTATCCCGACTCATATAAATCATTAACCATTTAGTATGAAGTCTTGAGTAATGGCTAAAGGCTAAAGTGTGGGATTTCTCATTCTCAAGGCCAAAACTGTGTTTTGGTAAGTCACCCTGACCTTGACCTTTGAGCAAAAAAGTTTAATCAGTTTTTCTGTGGGTCCAAGTGGACATTTGTGCCAAATTTGAATAAAATCCCTCAGGGTTTTGCTGAGATATTGCATTTAGAAGGACAAAACAGTGGTTTGTGAGGTCACCGTGACCTTGACCTTTGACCACCAAAAAATGTTATTGGTTCATCCTTGAGTCTAAGTGAATGTTTGTGCCAAATTTGAAGAAGTTTTTACCCTGCTTCCTAAACTATAGTCCCTTAACTGCTTGTTTTTTGTCTCAATATTGAAAATTAATTTGCTTTTTAAATGTCGAACCTAGTATATTAAGAATCATTTTTGACTCACTTTCAACTGCATTATTAGTCAGGACACAAATGTTACAAAACCTAAATGTAGCCTGTTTACTAAGCTTGCTGGGGACGTTGTTTCTCATTTTCACTTTCTTTGTGTATTCCTAAACAATGGCGTGCATGTGGTGAAAGCAACTGTGTGACAAATGACCGCCACCAAAATAAGTCTATGCCATGTCAATGAGCCTCTCTCGCACACACACAAACTCACGCACGCACACACAAACACGGTGCTACATATCAATGAGAAGGTGAAAGGTCTCCATTTACATCTTGTATTAATTATGAGTGACAAGCCAAAGGTCACTGAGGGAGAAGAGGCCGCTCGTATGGACAGAATATAGATCTATACTTCTTCCTCTTCTCCTCCTTTTGCTCTCCTCCCTCCTTCCCAGATCTATCACTCTGTCTTGCCACCCTTTTGTTCCTTCACTTGTCTTTTTCTCTCCCCTCGCTTCTCTTTTGGTCTCCCTCTACCACCCTCTTTTCTTTCTTACCTTCTCTATTAACTCTGTTGTTCTTTGTTCTGCCAATCTGGCTCTCTGTCTTTTGCTTTTGCCCTTTTTTTCTTTCTAGGTGTGTATACATCGATGTGTTTATCTCTATTCCTCTTTTCTCTCTCCTTTTATCATCATGTCATGTTTGAGCGTCGATTTATCTCGTTTGGTCATGTTTTGTTTCTTTCTCTTGCACTTTCTGTTTTCTGTCACACAGATAAATCTGTTTTTAAATAACTGTTGCATGTAAGTAAAATTATACTGGACGAAGTTTCAGACATTAATACAAACGCACAAACAGGTGTGTTAGTGGTGAGTAGAGAGATGCTAGCCACTGTTGACGAATATCTCATTGCTGCTTTGGGTGAACGTAGCCTGCTTACTGAGCTGCCAACTCCTATTTAGACTAAACAACTGCGTTAACAGCAGTATATTTGTGTGTGTAAATTACATGTGTGAGTGTGTGTAAGGGGATGTTTGGTTTGCGGGGGCTTGCTCAGTTATTCCCTTGAAGCATTAGGCATGGCACAGAATTGTGGGAAGGGCCCTGGAGAATATCTGGCCATGGGCAGCGTGAGTGTCAGTCTGTGTGTGTGTCTATGTGTCTTCAGGCCCCTCACTGGCAAACAGATGGTACCAGCACCACAGGTAGAGTCCAAATTTCTTTACATGCATTGCAAATGACAATAGACACACAAACGCACACACACCTGCTGCATATTATATACAGCGCTCGCAATTTTTGGATGTGGGAGCAATTATTAGTCCTTATTAGGACACACAAACAGGTACAGGATATCAGATACAACAAACACTTGAAAATATGACCGTGTTAGAAGGAAGAGACCGCCCTCACAAAGAAATGCAGATTTTCATTATCCACAATTTCATTTAGTGTGTACATTTACCTCCACAGTGAGAGCAGTAACAGCAGTTGAGTTGAGCGTTGGGTCCTGTTGGTGCTTCTTGTAAACCAGTCTATAATGGGAAATTAGACCATTGGGCTGGCTCGGTTCACTCCATTTCAGATGGACTGAGTATGCACCTGTCAAAGTGCACAGCATATGAGACTCAATACAAGAGCATTTTCCTGTGACAACAGCATTTTCATGGGACTGAATGAACTCACCAGTGGGTGTGACAGTGGGACGGGCCATATCTTGTGGTTCTGCCTGTAAGGTCTGGGCTAAAGCCCATTGGCTCAAAACTGAGCCTTTGGAGTTGTGGGCTCGCACCCTGTACTGAAAGTAGCTAAAGGGTTGCAGGGTGGGGCTTGCGTCAAAAAATTCAAGTGGCCCACTTGACCAGATGAAAACCAGCAGCTCCTCCTCTGTTCCCTCTGGACGCCTATGATAAAATAAATGCTTGAATTAGCCATTTACACAAAACTGATTAACTGACAGTGACGTTAAAACCGCTAAGTACATGAAAAACTCCCTTGAGACTTTGAATAAACCATACGGTACTATTTTTCATGTATTTTCAGGAAACCTCAGCTACCAAATAAGTACATCATAGTGAATAGGTGCCTTTTGCACCTAGTGTTTCTCATTTATGTATTTTCCACATATTCAAAATATATTTGAAATATGCCGTACACTACAATTAGCCACTTCACAGTTGTATAACCTCCACTGACATATGGCCACAATCTCCCCTTCTGGTAATTACAGAAATTAATAATGACCAGAAGTGTTTTGCAGAACAGCAATGTCATTACTTAATTTTATCCTGTTAGACATTTGTGTTAAATTGCATTATAATTAGAGTAACAATTAGCATGTTATGCCCAAAAACATGTTTTGTGAAGTCACAGTAACCTTGACCTTTGACCATGAAAATCTAATCAGTTCACCATTTGTACCAAATTTAGAGAAATCCTCTCAAGGTGAGATATTGCATTCAGGAGAATGTGAGGGATGGACAAACAACCTGAAAACATATAGCCTCGGGCCCTGGCTGTCACCGGCATAGAGTCATGACAAAGAAAAAAGATTATGTTAAACTAGTTATCTCAATTATGTCATTGAAAGTGTTTTATTATATTTCAGTATACGTTAGTGGACTGAAAGTAAACACACTTGGTTGTGGAATTGAAATAAAGAATGTAATGTCACGTCTTAAACATTATGTGTAAGTCAGTGGCTGATGCAAGCAGCCTGACATCTTTCTAAGCTGCTTTCTCTCTGATTATGCAGGGTTTCAGGAAGGTGTGTGTGAGAGAGAGACAAAGAAAGACAGAGAGAGATTTTTCTGTTTTATCCAAGTCCCTGTCTGTCTGAGTCTGATCATGCCAGGTGTGTCAGTGTGTGTGTACTACTATGCTAATGTGTGTTTCCTGAGGAGTTAAAGGGCTTAGTCTGGTCTGACCCTGCATACAGATCACACACTCTTTGGTCAACAAGCAGACCACGACCTTCAGCACTCATTTATACACATGAACACACACACACACACACACACACACACACACACACACACACACACACACACACACACACACACAACGTACTCAGGTTGGCCAGCAGACATTTGCCTGGAGACACATCACCATCACCAAAACCTCTTGGCTTCTGTATATACACTGTATGTGTACAACACCTGTTTGCAAGAGTATGTATGTGTATTACACACAACCCTAACCCTATCTATTAATCCTGGTTCATTAGTGTTATATAGAGGTGGACTGAGAAGATAAAGTGCATATGGCCACACAAGCTTACACATAAGAATGTGAAAGCAGCTTTTCATAAAGTGTAGCTGTTTTTATATCTACTTGTCCATAGTTTATCATCTGCCTTCTTTGGACTTTCTGAAGACCAGAAAAGCCTTGCTCCTTAAAACAGTGATTTGGATGTAAATACACAGTAGTCTATGTCCACTTTTCAAAAATGCCTATAAATTACTAATACTGTCTACCATGAAGACAATTTCGATGAAGTGACTTTTGATGCAGTATTTTGTTATGAGGATATGTCTGTTTGCTTCAAATCCAAGTGTTTCTAGCACTTTTCTGTGTATATGTCACCTGTATATGTGGTAGGAAGTGATGTGTCCATTAGGTTTTTGAGGGGGTGACCAATGGATCTCCAGGACATTGGCTCCAGCTGCCTCTACTGTTGGGGGTGGCAGACCCTCTGGGGCAGCCTCTAAAGTTTGAACTGAAACACCCTCTCCTACTCCACACCCATCTGCAAGGAGCAAAACAGATGGTCACAAAACACAGATATTTCAAGACACATATCTTCATTGCATTTGTTTCTTTTACATTAATGGAAGGATTCACATTTATAAAGGCTTTTCCATTTATGAAGCACATCACGGTTCAGTATGTTATACATGCTGTGAGGCTATAATTGAAACACTTCAGCTAAAATATGCTATACTATGGCTGAGGAAAAAGGCTATTAGCTACTATTTAAAGTCTGTTTAATTATTCTCTGTAGCCTCCTATAGCTTAGCTACAGGCTGCATCACAGGGCCTTTTACCCCTCAGATCACAGAAATGCAGTAAAAATGAAAATGTTACTGTGTGTTATCTAACAAGGTGTCTTTGGCGTCCTCGGGATTCTAATTTGTTTGGCCACCTTTATAGGCCACACTTACAGGCCTCCTTACAGAGCAAAGCCTATGTTAAACAGAATTACAACAATGTAAGGTCACTTACAAATAGTGCTGCTATTTATACTAGTTTTTTTTTTTTTTATGGTAAACTCGTGCATTTCCTGATTTAAACAGCATGTAAGGCTTCTATCAATTCTAACAACTTTTAACTGCACAACAGTATTATTATGGAAGGCTGATCTTTAAAGATATTTACCAATCTGACAGGCCTGCACTCTGATGTAGTAGGTAGTGAATGGCTCTAGACCAGTCACAGTGTGGTGCAGGTCTTTCCCAGCATGATGCATTATGGCTCTGTTACTTCCTGGATTAAGCAGGATGTTGTAGTTTACAGGCTTGCTGCTATCAAAATGAACTGTGGAAGATGAGAAGAGGCACACATTATGATAGTGATAGTTAGTTATGTTGTTTGTTGGAGTACTTTTATAACTGAATCTAAAAATCTAGGCAAGGGATGTAATTTTAAGATGACCCTTAAAGCTACATACATGGACTGTGACATTGTTTAATTAATGACAGTACAAGCTCAACATTACTTTTCTCAGCATTGTGATCAAACATTGACAAACATTCACCCTTAATTAAACAGGCTGTAACTTACACCTAATGGTGCAACTGTACCAAAAAAAGCATTTGACTGTAATTATTTTAAAATCATAACTCTGCTGACTTTGATTGAGTATGCAGAGGAAACTTTGGTTTAAGCACTTTATCCTGCTGTAAAGCAGATGGCTTCCTACCACTAAATCTACATATATGCTTATATTTTTGTCTTAACACTTAATTATGACTTAATGACAAAACACACAAATTTATTCTTACGGAAACTCACTCACTCACTCACTCTCACACACACACAGATACATACACACAGACACACACATGCATTAAGACTTTGTTAATATTCTCACCGGAGGTTTTTCCATAATTCAGGCCTACTGTATTGTGATGGGTTATTCAACATTCATGAACTCTTGATATCTTGAGAACGAACCGATTACCAGACAAATGAAAGACTTCAATTATTCACCCCCCCCAACTCAGTTATGCACACATGCACCTATACACATACACACACCTCTGGACGCCCGCACATGGAGGTTTTGATATGAGCACACTTTAGCTGCATTAATACACTTTCACATAGTCCACACACACTAAGGGATATTTATGTGTAAGCACTGGGGGAAATAATCTGTCTTTGAACGATATGTTGTACAGCCAGGTTTAATTGTCACTGTAATATTTAAGTTCCATTATTAACAACTAATCAGCTGTTTTGACATCTTCTATTTCTTACACATGATGCCGAAAATTACACACACACACACACACACACCACAATAGAGGAACTGATTCTTGACTAAATGTCTTTTGAGGAGCCATACCTCAATTTTTTGGCAGTCAATGGATGCATATAAAGACACAAACACATGTGCATATACATACACAAAGACAGACACTGTCAGAGAGTCAAGCAGGCACACATACACATGCACGCACAAGTCGAAAACACTCCAGACTCTGGGCTCAGTAAGTTAACCAAGCGTGAGAACCCAGCCGATATTTCCTCACCTTTAAAATCAACCCATAATAACAATAGAATAGGCTTGCCTATGGAAATATCTCCACAATGACATGCACACACACATATGCACGCACACAGGCACATGCACAAATGCACACAAACACACTCAAACACACATGTATAGCGATGCATACATAAACACAGACATAAATATACAGAAACAAAGACACACACAAACACACACACACAGTGAAGTGTCTGTGCTAGTTGGACTATAAGCAGTTTCCTGAGATAGGAAATCAGCCTAATGAGAGAGTAATAGTCAATGATAGATGGGTTAGGGCAGACAATCACTACCCCATAAGCATGAAACTCAGTCCCAAGTGTGTGCTCATGTATGCCAGTGTATGTGTGTCCACATCCTGAGAGGCCAGAAGGTGAATAGAAAATGACTCAGGGCTTGTGTTTGAGTGTGACCCCTGGACTTATTCCCATGGTGCAAAAAGCTTCGATATAGTGGATATAATTTTTTCTGTTGTAGAGCTAAATCCAATGAATGTGACAAACATCGTTTTACTATTGTGCCAAACAGGGACTGTAATATCACTTCACATGTAATATTGACACAATCTGTATGACATTAACTCTCTTTCCAATATCTGTTTGATCACAAGAAAATGAGAATGAAGCCTTCTTAGTCTGAACGTTTACCTAATAGCTCCAGCTGCTGTGCAACAAATGAATTCGGGGATTTGTAAATTAGAGGATTATGTCAAATGCAGTCACCCCTTTAAAACAGATTTAAAATCATCAGTAATGGTGACGTAAGTGTTTCTCTCTTTCTATTGTGCATTGTACTGGTGAACTTTCTCAGTGACCACACATTCCACAGCAACACCTCATGAGTTTGACCTTATGATGAGTTATTAGCAGAGTAGATCAGAGATTTGATTGGTTAATAAATTAAGAGACATGCAACACCAGAAATTGAAGTAGAGGCTGGTTTTGTGTTTTCCACCAAATTAAGGAAATATCAGATTAATAAAATGTAAATATGATACAACACACAAACTTCTAAAATGATTTCTAAAGCAAGTTGAAATCCATCCATCCATCCATCCTACTTACCAGGAGGGGTCCAGGCAAGAGAGATGGAGTGGGCCCCTGACACTGTCACATTGTAGGGAGGTGGGATCCCAGTAGGGCATGAGACTGGAGTTTGTATGATATATTTGTCACTCACACCTGTTCCACCCTTTGTGGTGGCCTTCAGTTCATACACATACCTGAAAGATATCGAAGAGGGGGCACATAGAAAGGAGAGCTTGAGGGAGAAGGGAAAGAATATATGTACAGAAAGTTTTAATTGAGCAGTTTCACCCAAAATAGCACCAATATATACAATAAATCAAACACAGGATTTGGTCAGGATTGTGGTTTAGACACACTAGTACACTAGGGTCTAGATAGCTGAGACTACTTTTGGGAAAGTGGCTAACTGTATAAACAAATTAGAAAATAAACCATGGACACCACAGTTTTCTCAGTTTTGGTCTGCGTTGTGTCTAACATGGCAACACATGGTGAGGAATTGTCTGAAATAAGAAAGCCAATTGTGAGACTTTATGAAGCTGGGAGAAGGCACAAGAGCCTCAGACAGCTACTGAACATAAGCTGAGATACAGTTGCAGCAGTGGTTCGGAAGCAGAGAAAGAGCTGTGCTACCAGGAGGCGCAGTGGCCGTCCTTGAAAATGATGCTATACACAATTCACTCCTTACGCAAACCTGCACTGAAAAACAGATGTGTAAGTTCTTCAGGCACAGGGATCATCTGTGGAAATGGTGTTTCAGTGACTGATCAGACAGTGTGAAGGACATTGTATGAAGTCAAAATCATAACACACAAAACAAGATTAAACTTTGCCATGGAACATGAAAAGAGGCCTGATGAATACTGACAGACTGAGTCTTCAGACAGATAAAACCAACACAAATTTGTTTGGATCATACAGGGTCAAGCTTCTTGTGGACGTGGCAAGGACCACAACATAAAAAAAAAAGAATGGAAAAAGTGTGTTACTTTTGACAGTTGGACCTTTTGATATAATATAATTGGTCAATTTGTTTTGTTTTTCGAATAAATTGCCTTTACTCTTCTTTGGCTTTGGCTAAAAACCAATATAATTGTATTGAATGGACATTGTTTAATATTATATTGATATGGACCAAGAGTTTAGTTACTTTTGTTAGAAAAAGTAACAACCATAACCTCGTCCTCTTAAATCTTAGCATTTGAAAGTATGTGTCCATATGTCTCTCTGTGTGCACTAATATTGTCACTACCCTTTTAGTCTATTCTTTCTCCTTCTCCATCATACACCTTTCTCTCGCTCTTTCATCTGTCTTGTTGCCTCTCTCGACCCACTCTCTACCTCTCCTGCCCATGACATCATAAGATAGATTTCCCTTTTAAGAGCGCGTGGCTGGCTGGTGCTAAAGCCTACATTAGCTGTGTAAGTGGGCCACCATTTAACATTAAAAGCCTTTAATTTGCTATAAACTCCGGCACACATGCATTAATAGCCGGTGGTGTTGGGTTATTGTTTCTGTGCAGAGCGTTTCAAACAGGAGGCCATTAGCACCTCTGCAGTGGGTTAGAACACATTCAGGAAAAACATATTAAAACTATGCATATGTTTCTCCCATTTCTCCCACACACACACACACACACACACACACACACACAGACACAGACACACAGAGAAAAACATGAATAAATACACCTCACTGAGATACACCAACTAAGTCAAGGAGACAGAGAGAGCAAAGCAGCGAGTGAGGGTGATGGAGAGTGAGAATTTTATCATGGCATAAGGTTTCAGTGGGAGAATGAATTTAAACACTTCATCACTGCAAGATATTTACTTAAATGTAAACACCGCCTTGGGATATCAAAAGTAAAATGGTGTGTGTGTGTGTGCAGGTAATCGATGAGTGGGGCATTTGCATCTGTTTAGCTTTAGATGTGGCTGTGTGTGTGTGTGTGTGTGTGTGTGTGTGTGTGTGTGTGTGTGTGTGTGTGTGTGTGTGTGTGTGTCTGTCCTGCGGGGCCAGCCAGAGGGAATAGGTTAATTCTCTCGTCATCTTAGACACTTCCTGGGCTGCCGAAGCAAAGTGACAGCTAATCAACATTGTCATAAATAATCAATGGCCACTTTGAGCTGTCTCACGCACAGACACATGCACACACAGAAAGGCATGCGTGGGTACACACACACACACACACACACAGGCAAAAACACCACACAAGTCTGCCTGGATAATGGGGCCGGTGCTCCCTGTGTAATTCTTGGCGCAGGGCTAAATTGGGAAAAGAAGGGAAGGAGGAAGGGAATGAGGTAAGAGAGAAAGGACGGGAGGGGAAGGGGGATAGAGGAAAGAGAAGTGAATAGGAAGCGAGGCAAGTGATGAGAAGTGAAGGGTCGGGACAGAAATGCCTTCTGGCAGACTATCTGGAATTAGGGAAAATTAAACATCACACACACATACAGTCCTATCTCCCTTCTTCCTTCCTTTCTCCTTCTCTTTCACATACATAGAGGAGATTGGAGTACTGCAGGGTGTTATCCCAAGAATTCTATTTGGGGTAAAGAGAAATTGTCTCAGGAGAGAGAGAGGGCTGAAGAGGAGAGAGAAGGAGACAGGAGAAAGAGAAAGAGGAGGAGAGAGGGTATCATTTTGGACTCCCATAATTAAAACTGAAAATCCATCTTGGAAAAAAGGCACGGATTAGTAAAGGTTAAATGAAAATAAACAGATAAATAAAACCTACGCTCCACTGCTGTCTGTAAGCAGAAGCCAGATCTGATTGGTGATTTTAATGTGTGTGCATGTGTGGTAATGTTTGCATCTGTCATTGGTATGTCAAATATTTGCCCATTAAATGACACAAACAAACATATAGAGAATCCAATCCTGAGAGAGACATGGATGGGATGATCGGAGAGCGTTTAAAACAGGGTGACCCCAATATAAACACACACATACGCGTACACACAAATGGGAAAAAAATTAGGAATTAAAGGGATGATTAATTATGTCGCTACAAGTGAAGTGTGTTTATGCATGTGTGACTTCTACATATGAGCACACGTTTGTACATGTTTGCATTTGTGTGTGTGTGAAAGCGCGCAAGCAAATGCATCCACCTGCGATTTGGCAGGAGTCCAGTGTCGGTATAATTCTGGTCACGATGGTCTCCGGTAAAAATAGTGTGACCGTCTCTGTTCAGTCTGTACTGAGAGATGTGTCCATTAGGCTGGGACGGCTGATCCCAGTACAGCTCCACTGCAGATGTGTTTATTATCAGGTGTCTGGGCGTTGACCATACACCTGAAGAAGCAACAAGGGGAAGAGAAAGAGGACGTGAGCATGTCCCATGTATTATTAATTACGCATATAATATTATTATTATTATTAATTATTATATGATTCATTTTTATAATTTCATTTGTGAATCATTCATTCATTCAATATTATTTCATTCTTGCTGCTCAGATACAGTTTGTCTTCTGTTTATTTCAAACAAAATGCTAAACCTGAGAAGTAAAGTGTATCGTTTGATATGAACTGGATTTTTCCTTCATATACCAAAGTCTACAACAGCACACTAGTGCCTGGAGACTAAGATAGCGACATTTATTAGTATGAAATGCAGATGATTAAATTACTGAGGCAACACAGTTGTAAATTATTACAATGATTGAAATTATAATGAAATCAGAACAGGACATGAGTTCAACAGAGGATGTGTTTGGTAAAAATGAAATTCATTATTAAAGAATTTCAATTATTTGGATATAAATGATCTAAGAATGATCTATTTGCCTGCGTGCAGGACGGTTTAATGACTTTTAATTGAAATGGAATTGTTCACCAATACGGACACACAGACCCGTAGCAGATATGTTAATTCCAATCACACAGATAGATATATTTAAGATGACATAAAATGGTGTGGTGGCATTGTGTCTGACATTGAGACACAAGGATGAGGGTGGGGTGGTGGCGGTGGAGAGGAGGAGCTTAAAAAAGAAAAAAATAGGAGGCCCATATAAGAATAAATAGAATGCAAGACAAAAGATTCAATTGATAGCAGAGAGGGGAAGAATGAGATATTTAAATGGAACAGAAATAGGAGAAACATTGACACAAGGAGGAGAGATAAATCGAAAAAGGTTTCAAGAGAATGGGAAACAAGATGTAGAAGAAGTGGAGATGATCGGAAAAAAGAAAACAGATAGAAAAGATCAAGACAGAGGAGACAAGAGAGAAGGTGAAGGCATGGAGAAGAAGAGAAGTGGGGGAAGATTAAAAAAAGAGAAATGAATGAAGAGGGGAAATTATCCCAATTGAACTTTTGTAATCAATAAAAATCCATAAAGCCACTTTAGTAAGACAACAAAACAAAGCCTCATTCTACTGTAGTCAACAGTGAGGAAGAAGAGAAGAGAGAAGAAAACGAGAAAGGTGAAGGGTAGGGAGATGGCCTGTAGGGAGACCAAAGAAGGACAAGAGAGGGGGAGGATTCAAAAAAGGAGAGCAGTGGGAGGAGAGAAGAAAAGTGAGAAGAGCAGACAGGAAATAGGGAAAAGGAGAAAAATATCTGAAATCAGTAAAGGCGTCAAGTCTTTACTGATTTCAGATATTTTCTTCTGATAGTAAATAGTAAAAAAACTTAAACAACCTTACAAAAAGTAAGAGATATTGTTGTATTAATAATTAAAGTCACAATATATAATAATAATAATAATAGTGAACAATTATAATATTCAAATATATCTAGAACAATTTTAAATATTTTGTCAGTAAACTATGCCAACAAAAAGCAAAAAATATAAATATACACATCTTTCATAAATGTATTATTTTATGTATTCATGTCATATATGACATTAGCTATGCACATTCAAAATGTACGGTCTCCTGTCTGACTTTTTTCTAGATCCGGCATCTGTGGACAACCTGTGGGATTGGACTGACTCACTCATTTGTAAATAAATGTCACTGCATGAAATCAAAATTCCTAAAACGTATATATTCAGTGAAGGTTTACAGATCCTGGAGGATATTGGTAAGGGTGGCTGTGTATGTGTGAGTGTGTATACCAGCAGGGAAGGCTTGTAGGGTGTGTCCTGTGGAAGGTAAGCTGGCTCCACATCCGACAGCTGTACAGGCCACCAGCACAAAACTGTATTCTGTGTACGGCTGCAAACCTGTAGCATACAGACATGTGTGAATATATGCTTAAAACACCACAAAGGATCAGTCTTACGATCATGTACAGGATAGAAATTTATACTCATATTTCCTATGTCCAGATTGTTTTTATTGTGTTTGATTTCTTATCACAATGAACTGTACAGAACTGAAATGGGCAGAGGGATGATAGTTCAGCCTAAGATGTTTAAGGGGAAGGGAAGAGAAACAAAATCAAAAGCAGGTGAAAAGGTAAAAGAGAGGAAAGCCTTCTCAGCCTGTATCACTGACTCTCCTCTTGAACCTTTTCTCTCTCTATCTGTTTCACTCTCCCTCCCTGTGTTCTTTCCACACTCTCTCAACGGATGGATCCATATCTGTCGGTGTTAAATTATGCATGCCATAACTCAATAATGAAACAACGTAAAGATGGGCAGCTGCGGAACTGACATGGGATAGGACCGGTCCAACGCTGTAATGTCATCAGCTTTTGATCTATGATAATTATGATACCTCGGTATGCGTTTAGGCTACAGCGTCCAGACATGATTTATTTATAGGCACCTGCTATGCAGTCTAAAAGAAATCACATAGCGACTGAGTGATCCTTTAACTGCATCCATAGGCAATCAGTTTTAGGTGTGATACTGAACTTATTTTAGTAAGATGTAAATACTGAAATTGGCTAAAAATCATATTCTAAACAAAGTTAGAACCACTCTCTGGTTATTGAAAACCTTTTTTCCTTCACATATATTTTCTGTCTGGTTCTTAATGTTAAGTGGATGAATGACGATGAATGGATGGATGCAAATCCTTAATGCTGTCATGGGGGTTGACTGGATATTTTATGGTCATTCACTTAGCCGACAGGGTACAACAGCTTACAAATCAAATTCAAAGGAAAATGAATGAAGTAAAACGACTATTTCAAAAGGATGACTGCGAAAACAGGGTTTGGCACATTGTACATTGTGTTGAATTCTTTATTTCTGCCATACATAGGCACTATGTCAGATGAAGCAATAAATATTACTACACAATTAATGATTTGTGATGGATTACATAATTATATTTTAATATGCAGAAACTAAGAAGCTAAGCCTCGACATACTGGATTTTTTTAAACATAAAAGTGAATTTTCTTAGCTTCCATATGCTTACTATTAAAGGGCAAAGAGACAGTGGGAGACTCTTTCACTCTACTAGATGTGAAATAGAATTAAAAGTCAATGATATTATGAATTAATTACATAAATGTATCACACCTGTAATTTAGTGGAAAAAAACAATTCACCATTCGAGAAATAAAGACCTTTTGATATAATTTTGCTAATTATCTAAATTATCTATTTCTGTTTCCAACTGTGTATATTTGAAGGCTGAGAGACAGAAAGGGACACCCTGCTGTGCATCTCAGCTGCTATATGCATGTCGGTACCCACCCTGTGTTGACTACATACGGCAGAGAACATGTACACAAACACACACACACACACACACACACACACACACACACACACAGACACACAGTCTAATGCACAGCGGAGTGTTTCACCAAGGTTTCCTCACGTCTCTTTCTACTGCTTAGCCTGCTTAACATGCCTTGCAGCCTGCCATGCTTAACCCAACCTCTGATCAATGTGTGTGTATATGTGTGTATGTGTGCGCAAATGCTCTTACAATGTTGCCCTGTGTTTGGGTTAAATAAAGAAAATCTGCCAGCCATACGAAAGGACTAGGGTTGAAGCGTAAGGCTCTGTTACACTATTTAACTGTGTAACTAAGCGTGTGTATATGCGAGTGTGCACTCTAGCATAGTAAATGATATCTACACTGCAAGTGATGTCATTTGTTGCAACACTAAATAAAGCAGTAACCATTCTCTACATTTTTGTGTATATGGACAGATAAGGCTGAAAACTGGGCTGACAACTGTGTTGTAATATTTCTAACACAGATCACCACACGACCACATGTGGCAATGGCTTCAGAACTAATGAAAATGTGTGCATAAACTAAATGACCTAATGATTTAAAATGCTGCTCGTGTCTATTAATTGCAGCCTAAATTCAGGTCAGGAAACACAGTGGACTGATCAGAGGGCATGCTGGTAAAAGTTATTTTTACCTTCAATGCAATGAGCTCACAGTCAGAAACTAAAAGAAATACCAGGCCAAAAAACACTGATGCATCACCTGATTCTCCAACCGCTCTGTCACATGCTATCTTAAATTTAGACCAAACCAAGAACAATTATACTTCTCATCCAACGTGCATGTGCAGCTGCATGCAAACTCACACAAATACCTCTGATGTTTTCTCGTGTATTTATCTGCCTGAAGAGGGCAGTGTTGTTCTGCTGGAGAGATGACACCAAGTCAACAACGATGTGTCTGTATGTGTGTGTGTGTGTGGGAAAAAGAGTGTGTGTGGGCATACCTGTATGTGTGTGTACACGTGCATACACATGTGCTTGATTATGGAAAGACAGAGAAAGCTTCAATCAATTTAACAGTGATCACTGGGAAGTGAAAAACAGGTGGAGGGTCCTTTGATGTGAGCAACCAGCGGCTCCCTAACACAGAGAGACAAGGCTGTAACTGTCATCGTAAGAACTGGACACTGGAGATTGGTCTGTGTTTATCTATGATAGAGCGACTATGGCATGAAGACAGAGGAAAGAGCTGGTGCGTACATTCACGTAAAAAGTCAAAGTGTGCATGTGAGAAAAACTTAAGACAAGAGACTCGATTGTAGGACTGTTGTTGTGGAGTTCTCTTAAGTATGTTCGCATTTTGCTGTAGTATAGTAAAAATAACTAATTTAAAACAACATTTTATTAAACGGTCGCTAAGTCCTGTTTACATTAGACACTTTGATGGGACGATGGGCCCAGCCGGCAATACCAGGCCAGTTACCTGATACACCATACAGTCAGAGAGAGGGAGAGAGGGAGAGAAAGCGATGGTGAAGTCAAAGAGAAGATGGTGAGTAAGTAGGAGAGAAGAGCCATGCATGAGAAAAAGAAAAGAGAGAAATGTTAAGACAGAGGAGAAAAGAAATGAAAGTGGCTGAGATGGAACGAGAAGAAGAGACGTGGTACAATGAAGCACAAGACAGGAGGAAAGAAGAAACAGAGGCAGTAAGAAGAAGTATGTTTGCATGATAATCTGAAAGAACAGATGATGCATCAAGCCGAAGCAATGAAATGAAAGAAAAAAGCAGAGAGAGAGGGAAGAGAGATAGAGGAGAGCTTTGATAACACCTCTCCTAAATAATTAAGAGTTTGACTTCCTGTCTGTGGCTCCCTAATGCAGAGACCGTCTGGGTGGAACAATGAGATCAGGTTCTCTCTCGCGCGCACACACACACACACACACACACACACACACACACACACACACACACACACACACACACACACACACACATTAAGGCCCATTAAGACTACATGTTAACATCCAAGTAATTTCTAAGCTGCTGCTCTGCTAAAATCACAAACATATCATGTCCCGTAGAACTAAGCGCAGGGTTGGCTCTCATACATGGTCCAGCTATATACTAAGTTTAAACCTAGTCTTGTTTGAAATTTCATTTCATTTCATTTGAAAAAAGCAACAGCCAATGGGGAAATTCCAACTCAATCACGTGACATTCGGCTGAACAATTGACCAATGATGGAAATATGATCAACTCCATAACTCACTTACTCAGTCAGTCAGTCAAGGACAATAGATGTTATATAATTGTTTCTTCTGCTGTGGTACTGCCAAAGACAAACACGTACACACACACCTAAATGTGGAAGAAGACAGTTGAGGGGTAAAGAGGTAGGAATGAATCACCTTGAAAGAACCTTTATATTTTTATTTATACATATTTTTCTTTGAGATGCAGAGGTTTAATGCTCCTCTTGACAATATTAGCCCTTACTTTTTTTAATTACAGTATTAATATTTTTTGATTTCAGAAAAATTGCATAATCTTGATGTACATTTAACTTTCAATTTCTCTCAATTTATAACTGGATTGAAAAAAAACCAACACTTTTTTCATGTTGCAGTTTCCCGATACATCCTGGTCTCGTTCCCCTTTCCTTTATGAGGATAACAGAAAGGCAGACTATGGGCCTAAACAGGAGACATGGTTCTGGCAGAACTGGCTCAGTTAGGTAATGTGGATCCACTATATCACAGAGAACAACCTTCTTTATCGCTAACTGTCCCATTGAGCTCCACTGTTTTACTGCAGGCCTCCTGAACTAAAGTTAGTAACTAAATTAATCAGAGTGTTACAGGGTGTGACTGTTGGTTGAAAAACTCTTTCTGTCACTGACACTACTGAAAGAAGACAGATTCAGGACTGATACATGACAAAAATTGTTTTCCATCCCCTCCACTCCTTTTCTCATGTCTGCATGCCTGTACCTATAACATGGGCCAACCAGAGCATGGACTGTGGGGGGAAACGCATTAATAAATAAAAGAACATACTCTATTCCCTGCTGTTCTGAATTAATAATGAGCCTACAAAAGACCAATTAAACACATGATTAATGCCATAATCTATATAATTGCAGGCAATAATTCATTGTGAGCTAATGATAGCAATACTTAATATCGATTCACATGGGGTGTCTTTGTACAGTAGTGCTTAATTCTTTCACTGCAGTGTCTCTTTTCAGAACTGTTAAAATGCTATTAATAAGAGTCTATTTCTTGCTTTTCCTAAGGCAAATTGTTGATGAACAGGAAATAGTAAAAACCAAAAATGTGTTTTTATATTCTTCTGGAACCATAGACTCCGCCATGTTTTACTAAAAAATAAAGTAAGCAGCAAACCAGTCAAAATCATTTTTCAAGTGTGTAAAACTTCATTTTTCTAAAAAAAAAAAAAAAAAAAAAAAAAAAAAAAATCACAAATCTTTAACATATCTGAATTAGATGCTTCCTTATTTTCTAAAATAAACGATGAATACAACTCTATATTTTTATATCTTTATCATAAAGCAACAGGTACTCTCAGTTAAAAGTGCCGTTTTACTGGTAGTCTCATAATTTCAAATACTATAACACTGGTATGTTTGTCGTGAATGGATTTATATGAACTTTTCTTGATAAATGATGACAAATGATAAATACCTCACAGACTAAAGAAAATGCTCTATCAGATCAAATAAGTTACAACACTGCACGATTGAATGATTCAATTTAAAATTGACATTTCTGTGGCTAAAAAAAGCACATTACTCCAGTTTCTGTGGTTTGAGAGAGTGACTGTGTGAGCTGTTCGAGTGTCTGTCTCTGAAAGTGGTGAGAGCCGTCAGGGAGACGCAAAGCAGATGAATAATGGCATATTAAACATTAAGGATGAGGGAGTAGTGCAGCAATTATTTCTGTTCATATTTCACTGAAAACACTTAGTTACATCCATCCACCTTTTCATGTGTCACATTCCTTTCTCCTTTTCTCCTTCACTCTTTTTTTTTTTTAAGAGTCATTCTGTGCATCTTCACTACTTTAGTTTTTCCAATTTTTTTGTAACTTTAATTTTGCTGCTGATTTTGCTACTCACTTCCACTTTCCCTATGATTCAGTTTTTATTGTTGAGTTGTTTAAAATAACACAATTTCAAAAGCTAGAATGTGATGGCAGTGACTCATTACAGTAATGTAACAATCATTAAGTGTGGATTTGTGCATTTTTTTGCTTTACTGATAAAGTTTAATGTTTATAAAATGCAGAGAAAGAGCATAAAGAAAGTGGAAATGAACCCAAAGCCTATTTCCTTCAGTTGACATATATAAATGTATATGTGGTAGGGTTGTTCTGAGCTGATGTGCAGAACAAATAGCATTTGAGGTCTTGATTAACCTGCATTTGCAGTAAAAAGTTTATTTCTTAATCCTTTGTTACAGTGAAAAGTGTTTTTCACTACGTCGCATATCAAATGTGTATTTGTGTATTAACACTGCAATACATTAGAACACTAAGATATTCCTAATATGTGCATGTGTTGTGAGAGAGACAGAGAGAGAGAGAGAGAGAGAGAGAGACAGAGAAAGTGAGAGATAAAGAAAGAGAGAGACTGGTCGAGTAGTGGTTTTGGCTGAATACGCAGGGTTCTCCAGTGTCTCACTGGGGTACAGGGAAATTTCACACACGCATGCTGGTTGCTTACACTGGCACATGGGGCTGGTACAGTATTACAACACATTACCATCTCTATTTGGCATTGTTTGCTTTGCCTCATGCCTACACATACAAACACACATGCTTGTGTGCACACAAGTCCTGACCATATAAGCCAACCACAGGCACCATGGGAATAGTCTATTGGCTACTGGCAAAGCCGACGCCTGGTCTGAGTCCAAAACAGTGCAGAGAGGAACTGTGAAGGGAAAATGCCTGTGAATTTTAGCTTCAAAAGATGACATCACTGGATCATGTGTAGATATTTAAAGGGAGGGAATCAAATCAGCCTTGGAAGAGTTAATATTTTCAAAGTGAACTATTTTGGTCGCAAAAGACATGATAAAGCTGTCACATCACATCATATATTATTATATTGGTATTTGTCTGTTTTCTCTAATTAGATTTTGCTTTATACAGACAACTAACATTTGTTTAACAGTGCTTCATTCAGATATATGTGTGTGTGTGTGTGTGTGTGTGTGTGTGTGTGTGTGTGTGTGTGTGTCTGATGGCAGAGCGCCAGCAACACTGCAACTCCTCAGGGTAGATAAAACAAGACTCACAAATCACCTAGTTCTGACACCACCATGTTTGTGTGAAGATCTAAAATACATAGGCAAAATTTCTGTTTGTATGTCTGCTTTACTTTTGTGTGTTTTATTAGAGCCCTGTGTCTCAAACTGCGTTTGTTCAGCATGTTTGTGTTTTCCCAAGTCTGAAAATAGAAAAAATGCTATTTAATCAAATTTGTAGAATCAAATCAATATTTTAATAAAATGTCCAACTTTACTGGACAAATGAAGAACAAAACTTGCACAATAGAAAAATGATACAAACACGAATTGTACTGAAATGCTATATTTGGCAATAATGACTCTATATGTTGTAGCAATCTAGAAGCTTCTTGCACCTCTGCAGGTAGTTTCTGCCACTACTCCAATAAACTATGTGTTCAGTGGGATTTAGGTCATGTTGTACAGTTAAAACAGCTACAGTGCCAGAGGCAGAACTTTTACCATGTGTTACTTCAGGTAGGGTTTTCTTTTCGTTATGGGCTTTATTTTGCCATATATTGCTCAGCCTTCCCTAAGAGCTCTTTGGGTCCATTTGTCTATATAACATTAGCCCAGAAACACTGTGGCTTATCTATGAAGGTTACTGCAAACATTTGTCTTACCTTTTTGTAATTTACCTTTTATTGTCCTCTTTGGCTTTTGCCCATGGGGCCCTAGGGCCCAATCTTACAACCAGCTGAAAGTGGCACAATGCAGTGCAAAGCACAACACAAGTGTCTTTGCTAGTTCTAGACTGACACTGCCAATTTCCCATCCAGCACCATGTTGCTTAAACAGCAAACACACCTATCTGTGTGCCCATGATTGTGTTGGTCTTTAAATGAAGTGAGGACAGGCACATTGTTGAAGTATTGTTAACTTAAGACAGTGGAAAAAGATTGTGTGATTGACCAACAAAAACCTGATCTTAAGTCAGTGGCAAAGTATTTCTCTGTTATTTTACAGGCGCATTATCAAGAGAGTAATATGCACCTATGCAGGCAACCTGGCACAGTGATCTTTTTCTCCACCCTTAAAATTAGTGACACAACCTATTTGTTTTAGTGTGCATTGTATAGTTAAGGCTCAAGATTTTAGGGGATTGCCTCGTAATCCATGGAATTGAAATTAATGTTTTTTGATAATAGCATTTCCGATGCTTCCAATGCAAGTGAGACTTTTTTATTTTTATTTCTATTGGATGAACTACTTTAAATTTGTCAAAAGGGAATACTATATATTTTATGTCTGTATTTAGCATTATTTCTTTAAAAATCTGGGCCTTTCATGTAATATTATGGTTATAAGAAATATCAAAAATTACTTCATTCATCAAAAAAGGATATAAATTTTGTACTCAAAGTTCAGGGGTGTCAATATTTTCATCCAGTATGTATGTGAGCCTGATCTTGTGTACACCTCTCTACTGTGCTTGAGTACATGCCTGTGCTCATGTTTTTGTGTGTGTGCATGCATTTGTGTCTACATAAAGGGTTAGGCCAGAGAGAGTGTGGTGGGAACCAGGTGCAAATTCAGTTATTAGATGGCTTCCAGCATACATAAATAAATGCATGACAAAGGAAACACGCAAAAGGGGGAGGAGAAGAGTGGCCAGGTAAGAAGAGGAAGAGCAGCAGAAGTAAAGATGTGTAAGAGAGGTAAAGATGTACAGAGGTACAGGTACAGAGAAAGAGGAAAGAGAATCAGTGAGGTGAGAGTAGAAGAAACAAGATTACGTGGGAGAAGAGAAACGAAAGTGAGCAAAGGGGAAGTGAAATAGGAAACTGAAGAACTGAGGATAGGAAGAAAGGAAAAAAAGGGTAAAAATAGAGAGGAAGGAAGGACTAGAGAGAGAAAAATAATACAAAGAGACAAGTAGAGAGAAAGACAGTTGAGAATTAACAGATGGCAAGAGAATTATACAACATGTATCTTACCAGTCACAGTATAATTTCTGGGTCCATCAGTTTGTGTAACAATTGTCCCAACACCCGTTTGGTTCAAGTGGTATTGTTGTATGAGTCCATTGGGACGAGTAGGTTCAGACCAGCTCACATGAACAGAGGAGGGAGTTAAAGCTGTTACCGCTGGAGGCTGCACACCCTCTGGGACACCCTGGACTGTAACTGCCACCACCTAAATACAAAAGTGGACATGGTAACACAGAGACAGAGGGTAACACATGCATAAAATATAAAACATTACACATTTCTGATATTTTACAGAATGTAAAAGATGTCAATAACAGATGGATTTCTGCTGCCACCCTTTATGAGTGTAATTAACATGACCACAAACTAATAAAGAGCTGCATCTAAATTCAGGGCTTCTCTTTTTTAAGGTAATAAAGACCATGTTAATAATAGAAGATGACATTTGGCGTTGGTGTAATTTATTTCCAAAAAAATAAAACTGAGATATGGATAAAATGTTGACAGTGATATATTTTTATGTCACAACCTGCAGCTAAATATGGCCAAAACTGGAAAGGAATGAAAAGAAAACATCCACTACAGGCTGAACATGTAAACCAAACCATATAACAGTAAAATGAACTGTTGTACTAGATCGACACAGTGGATGTACCATTACATATTTCTGGCAATTTAACCAAAAGCAGTATACCAATGTGAGAATACTGGACATTGATGGTTTGTTGTTTCCAGTTTAAGGATTATCTCTCACGAATGTGTCACCCATTATGATGGCAACACTCTACTGCTTTAGCATTTCTTCATGACAAATAATCCTATTGATGCCACCTGTAGAAAGCACTTTCATTATGTTGGCTGTGTGGGCTCCAACAGTATGACCAACTATCAAAAACATTAACATAATATAACAAAACAACCCATTAGACTCAGGTCATAGAAAAAAAAAAAATTGCTGTTTTTTTATACAGTGTTGTAAGTGACCATCTTATTGTAAATTCCTAGTGTAGTATCTGTGGGCCCCTGTGAACGCTGGGTGAATGTGGAGCCCACAGAATCACAGGGCAATCTGCTGCTAATGGCAACAGGGATATCCTGCCTTAATAGACTGTCACTAGCACTTCCTCCACCTGTCCCGCACAGTGCTATGCAATTAGAACACCGCTACTACAACTATGGAGACAAACGTGCACGTGCACACACATAAACACATGCAGGTATATACACACACCAACACACAAAGAGATGTGGGAGAGGAAACAGCAAAGAAGGCAGAGAAGGAGATAAGGAAGATGCAGGGGTAGTGAGTGCTTCAGTCTGCTTTCAACTCACATCCCGTCAAGATTTTTGCTCAAATGTAAACAAAATAAGAGCCATATAATCACCAAAGTTAACTTAACTTAAAGTGCTTTGGGTGGACAACCTGATTCTGACATGAACAAAATTAGGACCCGGTGTTGAGCAGCACATGGATGCAGGGACATCACAGTCCAATGTGGATACTATTGAGACAGATGCACCTGGGTAGTCTGGCTTAGGGGTGTAACAAACTAACTAGTGATGCTACCAACCTCTAGTGAATATTGTTTGATTTAAAATTGATGTATCCATCTGTTGACAAGGTAGACCAAATATCTAATCTATAAACATGATAGAAAACTACAATTTAGATACTTACATTTCACATCTAATAACAATGCTACATACATGCTCTTCATCCAGCACTTTTTTTTGTCCAAAGGAGCTCAAATGTGTGGGGACACACGAAAATGGGATTGTGAGAGGCATGCAGGACAGAGAGGGGGTGGTACTGGACACCAGATGACAATAAAAGAGAAACTTGTGTTTGAATAGTGGGAAGGAGTGAGGATGAGAGAGGTTAAAAAAAGAAAGGGACAACAGTTTGGAGAAACCCGGAGAGTGCCGCATTAAGATGGGGAATGACAGGAGACAAATAGCAGAAAGAACAGGACAAAAGGATGTGAAGACAGAAGAGGACCAATCGCTGTTCCTTCCTCTCTAAGTGACCAACCGTATTAGATCAGCACCTTCTGTTGTCACAGCAGGTGTGTGTTTGTGTGTGCCTGTGCTTGTTTGTCTGTGACTGTGTGTGTGTGTGTGTGTGTGAGGGGGCTGATGCCAGGTAATTGCAGTGGTGTATTAGGTTAGCCCAAGTTAGTCCGTAATTGGGACTGTTTGGCCAATTTTCACTGGTGTACAAACTAATTCCAACTCACCCTCTTTCCACCCTCTGCAAGGAGTGTGTGCTGGTTTGACTGAACATATGTACTGTATGTGTGAGACGGAGGTAGACAGAAGGAACATGGAAGACAAAGACTGGGTTTGCGGTGTAACTGCGTATGGCTTTACGAGGGTACAGTGGAGTCCAGAAGTCTGAGACCACTTGCTGATTCAAGTGAATGGGAAAGTGGTCTCAGACTCAGTATGTGCATGCAGCGTTAGAGACTAGGAGAATTGTTATACATCTTTCTTTCTCTCTTTATCTCTCTGAAATTTACCACTCCTTTCTTTATCTGTGTGCTACATCCACTCAGTCCTATTTCATCCTTGTCATCATTCTCCCCAGCATTCATTTATTGTATACATTAATCCATCCATCATGTATTTATCTATCAACTCCTCACAACTAGTTCAATAAACTGTACCTCCATCTCACTCTCTATTATCAATGCATCCCCCCACTTACACAGCTCCAAGCTTCTTCTTTACGTAAGAATGTATTCATCAAAATAATGAGATGTTAAATTAGCTTTAAAAAAAAGCCACAAAGACAGTTTTTGAACGTGAGCTTTCATCACCTCTAAGCCGGAGAAATTAATTGTTGTGGTGATATCAGCTCGGCTACAGCCAGAAAGATAGCAGGGGGGAGTTCTGTGTGAAGCTATTATGGACGCTATCACAAACATCAGGTTGGCTCAGCAAATCCAGAGCTTCGCATTGAGGGGGAGAGTGGGAACAAGGCTAAATAACAACTTGTTCCGACACGGGAACAGTACAGAGTTCACGCAGTGTGGAAACATCATACATTGTAATTTCTTTGCAACCAAAGTCAGAAAGGTTTAGAATTTGTAAAATATCACTTGCAACAACTGTGTTCCTGAATTGTGATGCAAACAGTGTTTTGACATCAGCATCTGAGGCGGCTTTTACAAGCGGGTGAATGAGGGTTTATATAAAAGGTCCTGACCACACAATGGATCAGAGGCGTGTCAGAAGACCAGTGCTGCAAGGTTACTGTTGTAAATTTAGTGGGAAGTTTGTGTGTCGAAGCAATTTTTTCTTGATAGAGAAAAGGAAAAATTATGGGAGAAATCAGAGAGAACATTGGTCCCTCCTTACGTTGTAATTTACTTTATCTGATAGATTAAGATGATGATTATTTATTTTCAGAGAGGGGTATTGGAGAACAAAGATAAAACTGTCGACTATTATGGTGTTGTCAAAGTGGCGATGAAGATGATTTTTGTTCCTTGACATTGATTAAAAAGACATCAACATATGCATTTTCTCCCTTCATCTATCAGATAATACAACTTGTAATTAAAGGAGGGAGAAATGCTCTCTCTGATTTCTCTCTCTCACACACAGGCCACACTTTTTCAGACCTCTTTCTTTTTTCATTCAAGTGGTACGCTTAAATTAGAAAACTGAACTAAGATCGAAACTACAGAGTGAAGTGCTTAGGTCAGTGAGGCTCAGTCCATCTTTAGAGGAGCCATCAGATAATCATACAGGGAAATAATGTCTTTAAGAGAAGGGGTACTACAACATTTTGGAAAGAGGGTGTGAGTGTGTATGTGGATGGGTTGGTGTGTGAAAGAGACAGAGATCCACAGACCTGTCAAATAGCGAAGAGTTGGAATCAACAGAACAGACATTACTTTTCCAAATAAAGCTGGATTTTATTGTTAATTTATCAATGAGGGTCATCAGTGCCAGTTACTTATTTGTTTTCTCAGTAGCTGCTTCAGGGATTTAAAGCTTTATGAGACAGACCAGCACAGGTCAGTGCATTTGCTTTGAATGATCAAAACTCCCAGCTCCACTTGAAACTCCCCTAAAAAATTCAATGCCGATGCAAATGTGGCATCATATTTCTGGGACAGGTAAACATAAAGTTAGCCATATAAACTGCTGAAGACACAAGAATACAAAGTCTTACCTGTGTACTGTCAGTACAACCAGCCCGGTTACAGACCCTTAGCTGGTAGCTGTATTCTTGAAAAGGCCTGATCCCGCCTACATCAGTGAAACTATTTTCATCACCACGATAACGTTCTTGTCCATCCCGCAGTATAACATAATGGGTGATCTCCCCTGTTAAAATGGAAAAAGTTGCTCATTTTTTGAAAATCAATGTCAAATTAATGTCAGATAATATTTATATCTTTGAGTCTAGATCCACATTAATAATAAACATTCCTCTATTAAAGTTAATTAACTGATCTCTAGGCTGATTTATCTATTTTTTATTACTACTTTTTTAAAAATTGTATTAGTAGTTTAACATCCAAACACTCGTGACACATTTGCACACACACACACACGCACACACGCACGCACGCACACACACACACACACATATACACACCATTAGGTCTGGCAGGTGCTTGCCATTGCAACTGGATGATGTCATCTCGTTCACTGAGGCGACTCCAGCGGGGCGGTGCCACGCCCCATGGTTTGTCTTCACTGGTAGTCACTGTTGCAACATCGCTGGAGCCTCTTCCAAAACTGTTCCAGCCCCTCACTCTATACTCATAGGTGGTGAAGGGCTCCAGGTTAGAGTCTATTTAAGAGTAAGGAAGGGACAGTAGTACAAGAAAAAATAATAAACAATGATCTGTCAATAATAATAATAATAATAATACTGACAATACATAGTTAGTGAATATCATTATTTACCAACACCATAACACCTACTTTATATCTCATTATATGTGATTAATACTGTAAGTTCACACGTACAGTAATGGCTCCAGCACAGAGGGGATTCATAATATACTGTGTAGTCCTCACCAAGCAGATTATACTTTTAAAGACAGCATGTCACAACATAATTCTGATGGATTTGTTCACCGTATATCCTTTTCATGAAAGACATGGCAGATGGGCTAATGCAAAATACCATAGTAACAACAGTTCCATCATTGCAGCTGCACTGGGAGCTGTATTACCAATGTACACATCGTATGAACATACATCACATACACTACACCAAATATATACACTCTCACTGGTGCTGGTGGAGATCTGATGAGGTGGACATACAGGAGCATATATAAATACAGATGCATGTGCACACAATTACACACATATGTGCATTATTTTTTAGGAGTGCTTAGGGATTACTGTTGTAAATGAGACCATGTTTTAACCACCAGTCTGGGACTCTTGTCTTTACTATGGTGATAACTGAAGCAGCACAATGTAACACACATGTAAATAAAACACGTAAAGGTGTTTGTATGCCACATATATACACATGCCTAAAAACTGTGTTTCAATTAAAACTGATAGCAAAAAGTATAATATGAGTTGTGTGATATAACAGTCAAGAGTATAAAACATTCATTGCACATGTGGTGCTGTGTGTTGACTACCTTAGGTTTTTCTCCCAGAGAAGTATAGCATGGTATCATATGTGTGTAGGTGTGTGTGAGTGTCTGTGTGTGTGCATAAGAAACATCTGGTGTATGGTGGGTGGTGACAGCTTTATGTGCCTCTGTCCAGATGGTGTCACAGCATCACCTAGAAACTCTTATCCTATCCACCCCATGCCCCCCAACACACACACAAACTAAAAGAAACACATACACATAGCCACATTCATGACTGAGGGACACTTAAACAGTAACTAAATGGATGCAACACACACAAAACAGATGTAATTATAACAACAGACACACATATAACACACACAACCACAATTAGTCTTGATTAACAGATGTAACTACCCAGATACATAGTGTGAATGGACTAAAAATCATGACACACACACCTACAAACAGCAAGACACACACACACACCCCTCCCCCATGGGCTGATAAATAGTACAGAACGTTGAAATGGCTTTTAAGCGCCCATCTCTAAGTTTTAATGACACACAAGTGTACAACACAGAGAGAGTTACCACGTTACAGCTATTAATGTACATTGCAACAGCTGCCTTGGTGTGTGTCTGTGTTTGAGTGTGTGGAAGGGCATATGTCTCCAAAGCAAGTTGATTGTGGTGGCTGACACATTTAGAGTAAATGCAGAATTGGTTTCTGCAGGCTCTCAATTTCAATTTCTATGGGCAATGTGTTGGGCATCGCCCATGATTATCATGGCCAAAAGAATTCAACATCACCTACTAGTGCAATATCTGTAGAATTTTTTAGATTAATTATAATGATGTTGGTGAAATTCATCTTAACTTTTTCATTTTCTGAATTTATTGTGTGTTTTGTCTCTTATTTGGCAACAGTCTATGACCATAACAGTGAAAAAGCTAAAAAAAAAAACTATAATGGATAAATGAAAAGCAACTAGAAACACTGATAAACAAAAGAACCATAAGTCTGTGAAATTATGATATTATCATACATGTGTCATCAAACATGTCATGGCAGAGGACTGAAGTGAGGGTTTAAATTTCTAGCAGTCAATACATTAGCTATACAGAGACATGCTCACAACAGAGATAATTGATTATTTATATGTTATTGAACATATTTGATTTAAAATATTATTGAATGATTAATTGAGCTGAGGGGTAATGCTGCTGACCTGTGGCAATAATTTTGTCATCATGTTTTAATCGCAACAGGATGTAAAGGAAAGTTTTATCCAAGGTGGAAGGTCAACAGAAACTACTTTACATACAAATTGAATAACTACAAATTGAATATTTTCAGTAACTTGAAGAGGAAGCCAACAGGAAGGGTTGGGGAAAAAAAGGCCCCTCAATGGTACATTTAAAATTGTTTTACAGATAAGATGAGAAAACAGTCAATTTGCTTTAAAGAGGTGTTAAAACTGGTACATGATCAGAAAAGCAGGTTTATTACTATTTATTATTACTAAACAATTATTACTATAATTATGTTTATTATTGTGTTTATTATTATTGAATGAAAGTTAAAGAAAAAAAAAAACTCAATTAGCCTAAATTTCTACTACTACCTACTGTTTTTTCCACTGAACTCACACCAACACACAACCATATACATGCACACACAAACAACCCACTAATTACCTGTATAGGTGTATCTGTTGGCATCTCCGCTGTACACTACTTCTTCATGTGATGGACACAGATTTCCCTCATATTGCACATTCTCAGTGTGTGTGTGACTGTACATGTCTGCCATTTTGTATGTGTTATCACTTCTGTTTGTATCTGTAGACAGGCCTGTTGTGAGAGTTTCTTGTGTGGTGCTGATAGAAGGTGAGTACATTGTGGAGAGTGCGTCAGCATGTGTGTGTGTAGACAGGACCCATGTGCAGGCAGTCATAGATGGATCGAGGTCACAGGAGCCACAGTAAGCTGTAGATGCTGCAGCTACAGGACATATGGCGCCCTGCAGACACTGGTGCTAGACAGAGGAAGGAGGCAGAAAGAAGGATGGAATGAAAAGGAAGAAAGTGGATGGGATGGAGAAGTTAATAAAGTCAAAGGAGTGGGACACAAAAACAGAGAAAGGTGAAAGTATGAGGTTAAAAATCTTTACTTTCTTTAAATGAACAGTCTCAATGGTTCGTCTTTACACAATTAAACACACAGAATCTTAATGTTGCAAAAATTGTATAAATTCTGCAACGTGTCTGTTTCTTAAACACACCTTAAATTGCTGGATGTAACTATGTGCGTGATTGCGTGTGGTATGCATGGTCCTTAATGACATCATTAGAGCTAATGAGAGTTCCTACCCTTTGTGTGTGTGTGTATATTCGTGTGCTTTTCTCATGCTGACTTAGGAACACACAAACACCACATGACCCCAATTGATAAATGGAAAATGGCCCAGTCCCCAAGTCCTGATGTGACAATATGTGTGAGTTTTACAAAGAGGAGCGAGAGAGAAGAAGAAATTCTGCCAATGTCCATTAGACATGTAAACCCTGGGTCTTTTTTTATATAGTCTACTATCTTTACTTTTTGAGGAATAGGAGTCACATGTGAATTTAGTTTCTGTTTTTATTAGCAATTGATGCTAATTTCCTATTAATAAGACCTATTTATGATTATTACTTATTATAAGTCTTTCTTTTACTTTGGCTCTCTGGAAATCTTGAAAATTTTGTTTTGTTGTTTGTCACTTTACCTTACAGAAGTAAGAAAAAGAGGAAGTAAAGAGGTTTCTATGGCTAATATACAGTGGAAATACAGATTCAAAATAAAGATAAGCCAGTATATAAAAAGAGTAAACTAATGCTTGGATGAATGTGCAGTTCATTGTGCATGTAAAACACAATAATGTGGGCAAAAAACCGTGTGATAGGCCTGTGGCACAACTGGAACCCTAAACATCCACATCCAGTGGACATGAAGCAAAACTTTCAACATTGTTAAGTATTAACACGTGCACAACATGTGGTATAGAGAGAGAGTTTCACTGCTTTAGAAGACATTCATTTACTAGCATTAGACAGACACAGACAAATCAATCTCACACACCTGTGTTGACAAGCCGGGGGTGGGTCGAGCAGCACAAACGTGTCGACGAGGGTCGTAGCCAATCCCATTGCAGCATTCTTCTTCCTGATGTATGACATTTGACCCGCAGCACTGCAGTGTCACTGTGGCATTGCCAGCGGGGTGCATTGTGGGATACCTGTCTTTGCCCACACAGCAAAGAGAGGTTGAAGAGTTTATATACTCTTGACCACAGCAGACAAAACCTAAAAACAAGAAAATATGGAACATATTATTGTTTTGGTTGCATTTTCATACCACTCTGCTGCTCTGCTACTCCATACAGGGCATCATCTACAATTTCTTCTCCTTTCTCACTATTCTCTACTCATTTGTCAGATCCTTTCCCTTCATCTGCTCCTATATCGTCTTCTCTCCACTACAAAAAATGTTCAGTCAACAATAAGCTACAGTGTCTCTCCCCTGACTTCCCAAACTCCCTGTCCCTCCTCTCTCTGTCTATTTCCCCATCTGTGCAGATAGAGTATTTAAGCTGCTCTGAATATTAGTGTGCATTTTCTCTTATCAACCAGTCTATATATCCTCCTCTCCTCTTCTCTCCCTCCTCCACTACATGCCTCTTTCCCTTTCCTGTATTCATCTCTCTATACAACAGCGATATTCAGGCTATGCTGTCAGAAAAGTGCAGCAGGAGAGAAAGTGTGTTTTTCTAAAAGCTGACATCTCTGACAGTGATAGGTGATGTCTGTCTGCCACCACTTCACCTTCAGCAGCAAGGTGACATTCAAAATACATGATATCACTCCATTTCCGTATAAATGTTTTGCAGGTGTATATCAAATTTCAAGCATTTTTCTTCAACCGTCTTCACTTCATATTTCAAATCAAAGTAACTTTAATTGCATTTAATGACTGAGAAATGAAAACTGTTTTAGTGCCTGCAGATTTGAGGTAGAAAGATTAGTGGTAGTTGAATGACTAAAGTAATCTAGACTGCAAATGTTACATACTGTTTTCAATTTCCTGCACTTTAAACCTCTTAACCTCCTTACAGACACAAATTGATTTAAATTTCTCCTTATAGAAAATGATTTAAAAACAATAAATGTTCACATGTGGGTGTAAACATATTCTCTATCAAACTATGAGCTAGCAGGTGACTGACTGTGCTACCTGCAGGGCTTCATAATAAAAGTCTTCCTGTGGTTTGACGGTGGACGTCTCCAGTGAAGCAGTTAATGATACAAATGTTACACCGAAACATAGGAGGGAATATCAGAAAACACTGATGCCTGTGTGTGTTAGACTAAAGTTTGATTGTGAACAAGAGGATGAAATAAAACTGGCAGCATCTCAATGCAGGAGCAACAAAACTAACAAAAGCTGAAGACACGAGCAAAATGATGCCTTCCTTTCAGCAGACCAAATAATCGTACCAGATCAATCTGGTTACTGTGACGTCAGCACATTTACGTTAAGGGCCAGGACTGTCTTGCTTTGGCCTTACAATGGATTGAGGCTATAATATTGCCCTGCTGCAATACTGAGTCAGCAACCACATGCTGTGAGGATGCTTTAGAAATATAAATGAGCATGGCATGGCAGCAATAAAATATCACAACTGTGATGATGGACGAAGGACAAATTGTGTTTTAATGAGAAAGCACAACAGTAAAAGCTTCTCATTTTGAATCAGGCTGAAAGGGATTTTGTTTGGTTTTCATTTAAGAATGTTTAACTTTCATAAGGTATTTAGAAAATTTATCCCAACAGTTGATGACATGCTGATCTGTGGCACTATCTACCCCCAGCTGTGGTGCCCATTCTATTTGACAGCAGACATTACACTAAGTCATTGCTTTGTATCATGGCATCAGCCTTTAATGGGGCTGCTGCTAGTTGTGGAGTGATAAATAACTTATTGTTTAACACCCTAATCAGCATTCACTCTTTGAGCAGAGGAAAAGCTGTTAATTTAGGCAATCATTTCACTTAAAGGCCAAAAGTGGAGAATGGCACATATATTGTACTACGCTGCTGCAGTGCATTATATTCTCACAGTATCCATCATAGGCACCATGTGACAGGAAAATGCATGTGTATGTGTGTGTGATTGTGTGACATAAAGGCAGTCTGACGGCTAGTAACTCACTTAGCAGCGGCAGCTGTTGCAGAGTGGGGGCTTGGTGGCCAATTCCCCCAGCGCCTTACTTCAGCTTCAATGACGCGCAAATAAACAGCTCAACACTTTTCCAAAATAGCTTCTCTCCACTTATCCCTCGTCCTCTCAGCATCCTCACCTCTACTCCTCCCTTCCATCCGGACACCAGGCCTCCTACAACTCACAGTTTTCACTCATCTACGTGTGCGTCCAGTCCCAGCGTCTACTCTCTGGATCATGTGACATGGCTCTCTTCAAACACAGCATATCATGATTCTTTCTCAACTTCATCTCTTGTAACCTGAAGTTCAGGAGTTATCTCCTGCTTCCTGCCCTTCCTCCTGCTGATTCCTCTGAACGTTTTTTCTCCCTGGATCCTTAACATCTCTGTCAACCACTATCTCCCAATCGCTACAGCTGCCTGTCTTTCTCTAGCTAACTTTTTTAGGTTACCCATGCTCTACCTTTTCTTACGTCTCCTTTTCATTTCACGTATCTGCTTGTTTCTCTCTCCTCTCATCTCTCTTATCTTCTATTACCATTATAACTCTATATCGCTCAACTTACATCATAGTCTATATCGTTTGTTTACTGTTCTGCAGCTAAACTTCACCATTGTATTATCACACATTCAGCAGACATCCAATCCCTGTCTTTGTGAGCGTTATCTGTGTATGGGTGTGTGTGACATGATTGCACATTTGTGTTAATGTTTTGACACACACACCTCCTATTTTCACTTCGTCTCTATAAGCTGTGTGTGCAAGCATATGCATGTGTGTATGTATTGACAACATTTTATCACACCTCTTGTTTTCTCTCTTGTATTGCAGAATGCTTCAGCCCTAATCTTCAGATTTATGTTGGATTTGCATACATTCGTTAATAGCATCGGGAGCAGCGCGTCAACACAAGGTGCTTAGACAACGTGAATTATTATTAGGGTTTCACTCATTCCACTTAATGATAAGTCAATATTTAGCCCCGCCAATGAACTACTGATAAAAATGTGTGTTGTGGATTAGGGTTATCCGAGCTCTCTAGGAGACCAAAACCCCTCCACAACTTTAAACAAACCAAACACTTTTAAATACCTGAATATATTACAAGAGGTTTGGCACAAAGTGCAGAGCAAGTGTGCCCATACATGGTTTTTGTGCATGCGTACCAGCACACAGACACAGGCTGGGGGGCTCAGATCTGCACGCTCACACAAAGGAAGGAGAATGTACATAAATGCTGATGTACTTTATGCATAATATAAAAATATAGCTTATCTCTCTCTCTCTCACACACACATCGATATCAGAGATGATCTTGGTGAATAAGTTATTGCAGAAAAACAATACCAAAGATTGAATTTATTATCTAAGCTTAATTCATTATATGATGGTTGGAGAAAACATTCTAATAGCTTGCATTTCATAGATAAACAAGATGGATAAATCATCATTGAAAGAACATATTAACTACATACTTTATGTTCATGATGTACTAATATATTTTTGTTGTATGTGAGTTGTTGTTGATAGTTATTTATGATACTAATCTAATTAACCCCATAATGTCCAGCTCAATATCTTGGTGCCAAGTCACAATATAACTAAATTTAAAGGTTGCTTATCAAACTATAAAATATGCTTGTTTCTATGTGTTTGTTATTAACATGTCTCAACAAAATATATAAATGGTATCAGCCCCAAAAATCCATTGGTGGTTGGTTCTAGTAGTGTGTGTGTGTGTGTGTGTGTGCGTGTGCATGTGCACACTTTGAGCTCCAGGGGGCAAAATTATATGCCATGTTGGGTGGATTGACTTTCCTCACACTTTCCCTGTGGACAGACACACGTGAGTATTAAGGTAACAAGCACTCACATAATAAGAGAGACACACTTATACACACCTACTCTTCTCCCAGCTGACCAGTTGTCCTCTTGTCTTTCTGATGTCTTTTTTTTTTTTTTTTTAAATTGCAACAACAATACCAGCTGGGTGTGTGTGGCAATGTGTGCATTTGTGTGTATGTGTATCTTTGCAAGTTTCTTTCTGTGTATGTGTGCTGAGCCTTGGTAAATGCTTTGGTGGAACTTGTATTGTGACCGATCTACAGGGATTCACTTAAGAGTGAGACACAGCAAGCAGCTGCTCATGTGTGTTTAAGTGTATGTGGAAAACATGAGAGAGAGGCTCGGATGAAGAAAGACAAGGTGATAAAGAAATAAACAGCTTAAACTTTTCTTTAAGTTGTTTCATTTCTGAATTCTCGGAGTTGAAGGGTGACAAAACTATTAAAAGAGTGTAAATTTAGCTAAAATACAGAACATAACATATTGTATCATGTAGTACAGTATGTGCGCCAAAACAAAGCAAAACAAAACAAAATGAATGTTTTGTTTGTCCTCAATTACAGACACAAACATTTTATCCATTATAGGGATATAAGCACTCTAGAGCAGACTCCTTTGCCTCGCAGGTAATCCCACATGCATTCAACTATCCAATCCTTACAGTCTGCCAGAGACATTTCATCTGACAACACAATGACCCATGGGCCACCTCCTTCAGGTTATCCATCACTGTCAGCAATGAATCTTGGAGTTGTAGAGTTATGTTATGGGTGGTGGCCAACAGGAAGAGGGTCTCCAGAATCTCTATAACTGAATAAATACTCTCAAGCCTTCTGTACATCTTCAACAGAGAGACCCCTCTTCTGCTTTTCCACAACTCAGTGTCAGAATAAATAACCTTTAAGTACAAGTGCAACTTTTAGCAGAAGTGAGGCAATGTGTGGTAGCACATGAAAGAAAGACTCTTCCTAGTGAATGAAAGTAAGTTGCATTTAAAAATTAACAGAGGAATGACCTACCCCTATCTACTTGAACAATGGATAATTAAAAACCAACAGCCACTGTGGTGTATGTAGGTATACAGCACAACTAAAATACTCTAATCACTTTCAAGAAATGTCTAGCTGTCTGAACTGAATTTCGTCCTTGCTCTTAGGTGGAAGTCTTCTTTTAAAACACACAAATGCATGTACACTCACTTACGCAAGCACGCGCGCGCACACACACACACACACACACACACACACACACACACACACACACACACACACGCGCGCGTGCACACACACACACACACACCAGTCTATCCTCATCTCTGCGTTCCTGACAGCCTCTGGTTTCATTCTTGCCAGTCATTAAAGTAAACCTAATAGAAAAGCCATCATCATAAATACATTAACAGAGAGAGAAATGTCTTCCTGTGTTCAGAGAGCACTCCATCTTCTAAAGCAGCCAGACGCTGCTGTTTGGAATCCACTACTGTTGGCCATTTGCTACCCATCATTGATGAGGGGCTTTTGGCAATGATATACACACACACAAACAGAGAGAAATACACACTCAGAGAAGAAGTTAAGAACCTTTTGGTAGAAACAATGAAAGGACATGTGCAAGATGTGCATCTCTGCCTTAAGAAACACTCAGATACATGTAAAGAAACAGATACCGAAAGTGGAGCATGCATGTATGCATCAAGTTGAAGTAATACACCATGCACACTTGCACACACTTATACACACAAACGCATCCACTCTCACAACTCCGCCAGGCTCGGAGTGAGCTAGCTTAACTACTGGGATAATTTCCCTCCAGCAAATGGTCACTGTGCCCTTGAAAAACATATTTGATTATTACTTTTTCCTCCCCCTCCTCTTTTTTTCTTTTAGCATCATCACAGCCATTTTCATCACGCGCTCTGATGATGGCACGGCAAGGAGCGTTAAGATAACACCCAGCACCGCCAGGCTTTTAACACTTAAACGGTGAAAAGGGATATTCAGATTTGTCCTTGAACGTTTGGATGGGGCCTGCTGGGCTGGGACAGAGGGAGGGAGTAAGGGAAGGAGTTAAAGCAATGCACACATTTTTAAGATTTACTCACTTTAAGAAAAAGTGAGGTGGGTAGGGCATTTATGGTGGCACCCACAGTGAGAGATGGGATAGGTTGAAGGGCAGATGGAAGAGTTAAAGAACTGCACACTGTAAAGAAAAAGTGTGAAAGGGAAATGATTAGTGGAGCGCGCACAGTGAGGCAGGGGACTTAGGGAGAGTCAGGGAGCAACGGGAGGCCAAAGACACCACACACGTACTTTTAAACACCATCTAATCTCACCTAAGTCTTAGCTAAACATCTTACATACAACCTCAGAGAGAAAAGAAAAGAGGAGCAAATGAAGAGCTTAAAAGTTGGTCTTGAACCTAGAACACGGGAGAAAAAGCTGCACAAAAACGAGAGGCACTTTTGTCCAAAAGCAAACAGTATTTAATCTACTTGAAAGTGAAATGAAAGCTGTTTAAACAAACTGGCAGATTTGGAAGGGAGGGATTTAGCACAGAGACTTTGTGTTATTGTATAACAACTGTGGATGCTGAGGAAAGGATTATAGACCATCTCAATAATACGCCAAAGACTAAAACTGACCAGAGTAGAAGTTGGGCTGGCCATTAGAAATGCCATAACAAGTGTCACTTGACCAGGTAAGTTTGAATACAGTCACATGTATTAACATATTTAGACTAAATTCAAATATCTGCAACATTACAAAAGCAGCAGGTCATCTGGAGCTACAGTCTCTCATCAGTGACACCCTATCGGTTCAGTCACAGTAACACCATGCACTTTGAAGCATTGTGGCAGGGTTGAGAAACCCAATATGCAATTAATGTAGGGCTTGTAAGGTGGAAGAAAATAGCCTTGAGGCCTAAAAAGAGGCTTTGAGTCTCAGTTACACGACCAAGCCCCAAGTGAGATCCAAGCCATCATGTGGTTCCTGTGTTGATTAAAACTGAAATCTGCTCTGCAAGATACTAGAGACTTGAGACAGATGATTTGAACCATTTATTCATTCTGTGAATTAGGTTAGGATCTGTCAACACATCTAGATTTTTGCTGAAGAATCAGCATTCATGGCTGTCTTCAGCCGCAGTGGGTTTTTTTCTTATTACCAATGGGGGTTTCCCAAGTTGGAAATCACAAACCCCATTTATAGCAGCTTTAAAAGTCACATAAACCGAAACAGTAAATAACAGCAGCCAAGCTGAAATTAGTTAAACAGTTGAATGGTGACAAAATTGTGCAAGATATTTGCACAATGTGTTTCATGCTAGGACCAAAGAAAAAATAAGAGAAAAACATAAGAGAAGTCTCAAACAAATAATCACAAATATGCAAAAAAAAACTTGGTGAACAGTAATGTTACAGCAAAACTATAAAGAGAGGTTTGTTAAACCCTAGGAAGTTAAATGAAAAGAACAACGTATAGGCCTGTTTTTTTGGTTTCTAGTGTTTTTTTGGTGTCAGGTTGGGAGAGGTCACTTGTCTTATCCTGATATCTTACCTGCTTTACATTGGATGCTTTTCAAATCCAACAGTCCAGCCTATGTGTGAGTGCATACTCATGCAACCGTTTCTTATATTTGTGGATGAGTGTACATGTATGTGCTATTAAGCCTGTTTCCTTGTGAGTGTGTGTGTGGTTGTGTATTATTGTTGCTGTGTTTGTGTATGGATGCTTGTGTGTATCACTACATGTGCACATGTGCATGCGAGCCAGTACGTGTATCTGTTGCCAGACGGCTGTCTCCTGGCATTGCTGTTCCCCTGCAGTGTGTGTGTATGGTTGTTGACAGTGTGGACGGTAATGTGTGATAGATCGCACTTCAGGGACCCCATAATCACATCAGCCTAACCTAGTCTATCAGCTGGGCACAATGGGATACCCTTCACTCCTCCTTTAATCTGCTTCATCTAGCTCTTCACCACTATTCTCTCCTGCTTTTTTTCCTCACTTACTTTCTCCCTCTTTCATGTTTCCTTTACCTGATTTTTTTTAACCATTTTTAAAAATCTATTTCTTTGTTTCTTTACATCTCTTGTTGTTCTTTTATTTAATTTTGCATTCTTTCTTACAATGAAGTGTTTAATAAAATAATACTTATTTCTTTCACTTCTTTTCTTTTTGACTGCATATTTATTTTTTATGCATCACTATTATTATACTTTAAATTCAATTCCATTTAATCACTAGTCCTCTTATTTGCATTTTTTTTTATTGTTCATTTCATTGTTTCTTTCTTTCTTTCACAATCTCAAAACTCTCACTACATCATTAAAAACACAAAACCCTGGACATGGTGAGAGGGAGCAATGAGAATGAGTGGTGCCAAGGTTAAGTATCCTATCGTATAATGGGTGTTACTGTGTGCATGTTGTGTGAGTGTCTTGAAACAGACGTGTGGGGTCGAGGTTGCAGAACCGGCCCCAGGGCTCCCCGACAGCGCAGTGCACCCGGCAAATGGCCCTTAGCCTTGCTAGCGCCGCTAGCCCCACGATCCATCATACCATATGTTCTCAATGGGGAAGCTAACGCTAATGACTGATGAGTGGAAGGGAAGGGGGCATAAAGGGAGGGAGGGAGAAGAGTAGGATAGAGAGGAAGAAAAGATGGTAGAAGAAGAAAAGAGGAGCAAGAGGGTGGGGAAACAAGTTGAGGAGAAGTAGCAAAGAAGATGACAAAGGAGAAGAGGGAAGACATGGGAAATAAATAAAAAAGGAGATGGAGAGAAAGAGGAGGTAGGGAGCATATGCACTCTTTGGGAGGCCTCCTAAAATGAAGGATGACCATGTAGCCTGCTCAGTTGGAAGAGAAAAAAGGATCTAGTGAAGAAGAAGAAAAGGAGACAGATGAGATGAAACAAGTGATAGAGTAGAATTGAAAACTAAAAAGTGAACCAGGCTTTACTCAGAAAGTGAAAACTTTCTAGAAGAGAGAGGTATTGTCATAAAAATGACAATGCAAAAAAGTAGTTTTTTAATAATAAGGGAGAAGAACGTGTTAACAACCGAGAAAAAAAAATCAAATATATATAAAAAAAATAATATATAATATTTTTTCTGTTAATTTGCTTACTACATGATACAATACGTGAACTTTTTAGTGGGCATTATGTGAATTTTTATGTAGGTAGGGATCTTGTGTGTGTGTCAGTGTGTTTGTGGGCAGGCTAATGGAGTACTATAGGCCTGCCCATATGGGGCCATTGTTTATGTGTGATGAATAGAGTCCACGTGTCTGTCTCTGGCACTCAACACTAAGCGAACCCTGCCGAGGGCACCCTGTTGACTCTGTGCGTGCATGTTAGTGTGTATCTGTGGGTGCATGTAATATGTCTATTTGTGTGAGTGTGTGTGTGAAGGAGAGAGAATGAGTGTGTATTTGTCCTGCTGTGTGCTTGGCAGTGCCCTCAATGGTGCCATCCCAAGTGTGTTTCATCATCATCTGCCATGACAAAGATGTCTAATGACACAGACACACACGCGCACGCACACACACACACAGTCCCATCTGTGCCATGGTACCGAGAGCTTTGGGACACTGCAGGAGAGAAGGAAAGGGAAACGACCCCACGTTCCTACACCATGTGTCTAACTCAACCCTCCTTGCTGTACTCTCTTGTCCCATCATTTCCTATCCTTTCCATCCCTGTCTCCTTTTCTCCCATTTTACAATAAGACATTACCAGTGGCTAAACTCTGACAAATTCCTTTTTAGGCAAGAGTTACTTTTGAACAAAAAGTCTTTGTTTTGTTTTGTTGGTTGGGCTTCACAATAACCAAAAGCGATTTTGTATCAAGAAGACTTGATGAGGCCATCAAAATTAACCCAGTGTGCTTTCATTGTTGAGCAAAAAAAAAAAAAAACACACAAAAAAAAAACAAATCAAACAAAACATTATTGTTACAACAGTAGTTTATGTTTGTGTTTTCTTCACTTACCTGGGGTATATGTATGCACTTGCCCCTTCTCAGCATCACCACAGCACACCAGTGTATCATCTACAACCCTGCCTCCACAGCATTGCACCCCATAGCCATCATGAAGGCCCCTACTACAGCAGAGCTGGCCACCTTTCATGGAGTAAGGAACCCCCCCACAGCAGCTGTCACCCAGCCCCACTGAGACCCGGCCCTGTGAGTGGTCAGGACAGCAGTATTCATCTACAAAGACAAGGACAGATGAGGGAAATGCTTATACAACATGGAATAAAGGATAAACTCAAGTCAAGTACAAAAGAACAAATTCCATGAAAACATAAACACTTAAAGCAATCTGAAACTCACTGGCTTTTACATGGACATAGTATCCTCCACAGCACTGGTGTTCAGGGAGAGCTGGGAGCAGTTTGCCATTGCAGCAAACAGGGTTGGAGGAATTATTCAAACTCAGGTAACTGCTCTCACAGCAATGATGGTGCGGCTTCTTAGTATACAACTTTCCACTGCAGCAAACCTAGTTAACATAAATATACACACAAATGCACACACATGAGAGAGCATGCACAGAACAAAGTCCAAACAAACAATGTTACTTTACACCAATACATACTTTATACCACAACCACAATACTAAAACACTTAGCTGCCTTTGGCTCCTCCACTATGATATATTATTGGATGTTCGCACTCACAAACCCTGTTTGGATAATACTGCCTGCTACTTCTAATACCACTGCCACAACTAATGACTTCCTGTCCTGGATGTAGATATGAGATCTTATTAAATCTGTGTTTTGTATTAACACAAAGGGCCAATATACTGTTATATACACAGGGAACACACAAATTAAACATGAGTTGTTTGTGACTTTATGGGACTCCGCTGATGAGCATCACATTTTCGACATAAATGTCTCATACTATTTCATTCAGGACATGACAAATACTACCTAATTAACCTTCAAAGGAAGCAGCATGTGTATAAAACATGTCTCGTTTGTGTTTTAAACTTACAAAAAATTAAAATGTAGGATTGAGTGCTTTTTTTTGTGGTTCATGAGTGTGGGTTAGCATGTGCTTCATCTAAGCATATCCACTTGCAAAACTTTAAGAGGTGTGTATTTGTATGGTTGCGCTCACAATAAATGTTGTTTTTGTTTGCACCACTGGGTGCTGTGGGAGTAAATGTATGGCGGGCAGTTTCATTGTGCCAACTTGGCTCGCATTCAGTGACACAAGGATGGAAGTGAATGCAGATGACAAGTTAATCTGTTTAGAGAAATTAATCACTGACGATGGCCATGCATCCCATATAAACAGCATGCACTTGGAAGGGGAAATATGAGAGTGTGTATTTGTGTATGGGTCCCTTTGTACATTTTTGAGCTTCTGTGAGTGTGTCTGAGGTCTGATGAGGGCTAATATCCCAGGGGAGTACACAGCAAGTCTGTATTCTTATTCTCCAGATCAACAGCCAAAGCAAAGACTATGGACTTGGATCTTGTTTTACTCATTGTTGTTGTTGTTGTACAGCAAAGATTACTCATGACAAACTCTAGTTAAAAGAGACACTTGTATCCAAATGAAAAAATCAGTGGACAGACAAAAGAAATTTAAAAAACTACCAGAGAAGAGAGATATTGCCCCCTAAAATGTATCATCGAAAATCACTGTTTGGGTTATGTGCAGCTTTTTAAAATAATGTTGTTTATTCCAGATGTCATTGTGATGTCATCTCCTCACATGTTGTGTACTTTGCTAAAAAAAAGCAAGGCAAAAAATACAGTCATCATCCAGTGCAATATTGACCTGTGCAGGTACTTCAACACAAGAGAGAAAGAAAGAATATAAGACCCTCACAATAAGAAGAAAATGTCCAGACCATAATCACCTGTATGTCAGGATCGAAGCAGGATGTGGCACACACACCATGATTTACCGGACACTGCAGGTAGGAACATCTGAACTTTAAACCACCTGCACCTTCTGACTCTTCCCCCACAGAGGATGTGACCCCTGTTGACCCACCAGCACATGACCTCAAGGTCCGTCTTAAAACCTCGTAACCCAGCATGATGCCACTGGGTCTGCCTGGAAGGGACCAGTCCAACCTCAACACCCTGTGAGAGAAAGAGTAAGAGGGAGAGAGAGAGAGAGAGAGAGCGTGAAACACACACACATGCATTCAAGCACGGTTAATGCTTGATGAAGTTGAGTTACAGTGTCAGGGTGTGTGTATCTTTATGCACTTCACACTATTGATTTTACTCTGTTTTATCTCTGACATCTTTGGCAGGGAAAGACCTGTGTAGTAACACACACAGTTACAACTTCCATGAGAGAGAAAAAAAAAAAGCCACAAATCACCACTTCCTTTGCAACTGGAAGATTTGCAACATTATGGCTTAGGTCAAACATGCATAGCAGAGCATTTTAAATGTCATTAAATCTACCTAACCACAAACAAAATGTCAGTTTACCATTAGACTTTATTAATTTTGGAGGCTTTTAAAAAGCAACTTTGAGATAATCTGTTTAAATTATACAGTCAGACAACTTTATACAGTATGACATTTACTGTATCAATTATAGAATACAGTATTTTAATAGATTAGTGTATGGTAAACATTTTGCATGGTTCATCTATAATTAAAGTAGAATTATTACTTTCATCTTATAGACTTCTCTGAAGATAAATGTGTGCAACAATCATGTCTTAGAGGGCTGTATGTTTCACAGCAGTAGGAATAAATACAGTTGTAGGTTATTTTGGCCCACAGAATGTAATTTTACAGCACAACTGACATTGTCTAATAAAAATAAATGTATTAATATTTTATTGATATACAAATTACAAACGTTGAGTAAAGTAACATTTTTATGCAGGCCTGTCAAATCACTAACAATTCACTGTGTTAGTGCCAGCTGTATTGATTCTGTTGTGTCAAACCTGCAGACCAACCTTATGTGCTGCAGATAAACATTAACGATTACTGCACTCAAACCAAAGACTATAAAATTTCATGAACCTGGAACAATGAGAACAGACTAAAAAACTAAAAAAGAAATATTATCATTCAGAAAAAAGAGACATGAGAGCATGCAAAGTGACAATAACTGAAAAAAATCAGTACATCAATACATCTCTGTATTACCTGGAACTGATCACTTGTACGTTTGGCGTGCCCAGGTCAGCAGGCAGGTCCTCTACAGTAGTTGTCTGAGTAACGTTACTTCTCACACATGCATACACAGTACATACCTCCACCTGAAATTCACACATAAAACATAAGACATAATGTACTTGTTTGCTTGTCTGTACTGGGGTTTGCACATTCCTTTGCGTGCATACCTGTATGTTGTAGACAGTGAAAGGCAGTAGGTCCCGTAGCAGTAGAGACCCAGAGCTGTTGTCTACACTGCCGTAGAGTCGGTCATTAACATAGATGTTGTAACCAGTAACTACTCCATTGGGCTGCAGAGGAGGGAGCCAGAGCAGACGGACTGTGTTGCTATCTACTGGAACTACCTCTGGGGCGGACATCCCGTTTGGCTCTGAGGATCGAACATGTCAGTACAGAAACCCAAAATTGTTTAATCCTTAAAGAACAAAAACACAACAAACAACAAGACCAGGCAATCTGTCAACACACATTTGATGAAACCAGTGTTCTCAACCTCACATGTAAGCTTTTACAGATAAACAACAGTGAGACTGCCAATTTTGGCCAAAATATGCACACTGTGAGAGTTCAAACTTGTCTTTTCTCCTTAACTTTCAGTCTCCTGTTTGCTACTTATTCTTTAACAGCTTCAGGCATTGTACTGGTTACCACTTTACCACTGGTGGTCAGCCTTACTAAATCAAGACATCAATTAAACCCCATCAGTACAGTGGAGTCCATGTTGTTCTGCTAAAAAGACTATAAACTAAAACTATAAATCATCAATGCATCATTCTTATTTGTTTACTTCCTCAAGCACATGAGCGCCAAGGCCATGTCCCTTTCTCTTTCTCTCCTTCCTCCACCCTCTCTGTCTCTCTCACTCTCTGCCCAGCCTGTCAAGGCAGAGGGCCTCCTACCCTGAGCTTGTTTCTGCTCGAGGCTTCTGCTTTTTAAAAGGAAGTTTTTCCTTGCCACTGTTGCCAACTACTTTCTCATGGTGGGAATTGTTTGGATCAATAGTATAAAGAGAACAGTTCAGGCCTGCTCTACATGAAAAGTGCCTTGAGATAACTGCTGTTGTAACCCTTTCTAAATAAAAACTTTCATTAACAATAATTGATAGATTCTGTACAATCACCATACTCTTTTTTCTCTATCTCATAGTTAACAGTCAATCTCTCTTTCTGTCCCCTTTCTGAGTTTCACTTTCAGTGTCCCTCTACTCTAATTCCTTTAGTTCCTTTAATTCCCTCACTTCAATCTTGAAAGAAATTCTCTGCCACCAAATCCTCAGAGGATACTACACTAAACTCCTATGTTGATTAACAGTATGGTAACCTATAGGAATCTGACAGATAGAGGACANTCATCTCTGAAAAAAAAAAAAACGTCATCAGCTGACAGTTTTGAAACTATTAGTAATATTAATTGTGCTCAGAGGAAAGCAATACAACAGGTTCCTGTCCACTTTCGTGAAGTTTATATTTTCTCAGCAAAAGATGACAAATTATACTTTTTGTTTGTAACTGAGGTTGTAATGGGTGGTGTGGTTGTATTGAACCATATTACATTGAAAGGTGTTTTTACTATTTTGCCCACCTTATTTACACATAAGGGAAGAATATGTTAATTGTGATCTGAATTTTGAAACAGCACTTTAGAAATATCAGAAAATTACTTTTATCATCTTTGGTCAATTACAACTGTTTTTCAAGCACTAAATTGCAGATGTGTGTTGAGAGCATAAGCACAGTTGTCACTCAGCACAAACCTCAGATTCTGCCACTGTTTTTTCATTGAATAGTTTCGAAAGGTTTGTCTGATATACTTTAAACATCTGATTTCTAACTATGTAAATATGAGAAACTATTATCTGTGCATGTGTAAAGCTTTGTTTTTATGGATGTGTACTGCTGGAGCATGGGATACAGAGCCTATTTGTACAAGCTATTTAGTCCTTAGCTTATATATATATATATATATATATATATATATATATATGGGATATATGGGATATATAGCTTATATATATATATATAGTGAGAGTTGTTGCCATATTCTCTTCAGACACGTTTTCAGTTGGTGTTGGGCTCCGCCAAGGTTGGACCATATCCCTGTTTCTGATATTCATGGACAGGATCTCAAGGTGCATCATCAGATTAGGAGTGTGTCCGCTTTGGGAACCTCAGGATTGCATCTTTGCTTCTCGCTTATGATATGGTTCTGTTGGCATCATCAGAGCTTGTGAAGAGGCCAGGATGAGCGTCAGCACCTCTAAGTCTGAGGCCGTGGTCCAGCCAGAAAACAGTGGACTATTCCCTCCAGGTAAGGGTTGAGCTACTGCCCCAAGTGAGGGTCTTGTTCAAGTGTGAGGGTAAGGGCATCTGATTAGGATGCCTCATAGAAGCTGTCTGGGCATGTCCAACTGGTAGACCTCAGGGTAGATAGAGAACTTGCTGGAGGGACTAGATATCCCATTTGGCCTGGGGGCATCTTGGGATCCCCCAGTAGGAGCTGGGAAGAGAGGGATGTCTGGAATTCCTTGTTTAGCCTACCACCATGACTTGAGCCCAGATAAATAGAAGGAAATGGATGAAAGGACGGTGCTGCTGTGTGTGCATGTTGATGTATAAATATCAGCATGTGAGAGAGAGACAGAGAGAGAGAAACAGCACAGCAATATGTGTTACCTATGCTTTTGTAGTACAGTGTGTAGTTGAGGTTCCCATTTGGTCTAGGAGGGGCTGTCCAGCGGGCTCGAAGTGATCGAGAGCTCTGATTGGCCAGTTCCAGCAGTATAGGGCCTTCTGGGGCCATCTCTAATGTACGTACCTCCATCTGATTTAAAGATAAAGAAAAGAAAAGACTCACAAGCTCACTTGAATGAAAATGCACTTAAGAACAGACATGAAGCATATTCACATACAAACTATGCACAGTATCTCTTACTCTTTTACTATAATTTTACTCACACTCCATCCATCCAAGTGTAAACTAAAAAAACAATCTTCCTACATCTAATAAAGGTCCTGATCATGGCATTATAATATAACACTGCAACCAGTTTCAGGTAAGAATGAAACCACTATACACATCTAACCACCATTACCTCTGCATCTGGCTTTCTATCCTCTTTAGTTTATATTCTTTTATTTTCATCCTTTCTCCTGCCACTTTCTTCTCCTTTTTCCTCTCAATCTACCATCTCCTCTGTTCCCATTCACATCCTCACTTTCCACTTCATCTCTCACTTTACTCTGACCATTTACTCATTTACCATCCTCATTTCACTTTTATTTTTAAACTCCCTCCTTCCCTGACTCTTTCTTTCTCCTTCTCTCATCCATCCTGCCATCGCTTCTTCTTCTCCTATTCATACTGCCTCCCCTCTGCTCCTGTTCTGCTGTGTCAGCTGATCTTGCTGTTTAACTAAATATGGCATCCGTATTGGAAAAATGCCCCAAAATATGGCCTGTCGTCAGAGATGTCGTTGAGCTGGAGTGGCATTTCCCACCAAATGTCACTGTCGTCACACCAACCCTCGTTATTGAGCGGAGCTAATCGATCACCTTTATGATGCCCATTGACACACGTGCGTGCAGACACACATGCACGCGTAACACACCTACTTGGTTAATGTTTGAGTAGGCATTCCAATGTGTACCTGTGTTTTAGTATCTCACAAAGGATCTTGTAGATTATTTTATCATTACATTTATTACTGTGTTGACTAATAAGCAATTCACTGACCATAGGTCCCTTGCCACAGCCCTGTGCAGTACAGGCCTGCAGCCTGAGTATGTGTCGGCTCCATGGAGAGAGTCCCTCTATCACATAGAACCTCGGGGAAGAACTGGAGTTTAAAATGAGAACTCCATCCAGCCACAGACCATAGCTGGTTATCATACCTGTTAAAAGAACACATGTGATTATCACATATTAACCCAGCTATTAATGATTCCCTTGATCCATTTACTTGACTATAAAACAAAAACATTTCTGTATCACTATAAAAAACTATCCACACTTCGTCACATTGGTTGCTCATACATTGTAGGACAGTTTGCAGAATATGAAGATCACAAAGTGTGCTTTGCTGTGCTTGGATACTGTCTCTGGGTCAGTGGATTTACAATGCAAACAAAAACTGACTTAGGGGCTCCAGACCTGCCAGTCAGTGTGTCCTAGTGTGATCCAATGATGAAAACAGCACTGGAACAACAAATGTAACCATAGGCATTACAAAGATAAAGGCCCTTAGGAGGACAGCAGTACCAGTGGGAATACATGTACACCCAGGAACACACACACACACACACATACACATACACAAATAGATGTGCTCCCTCAAACTCCTCCACACACCTTTCACAAAGATACACTCACACTAAGATGGGAAAACTCTCTCTCTCACTCACGCGCACACACAGACACACACACAGGCACAATAATTACATTACATTACATCCACCTAATAAAAAAATGAAACAGTACGGTGCCAAATGTGCTTTTCCTTAATAAAAATGCATACAGGGGGCTCAAAAGATCAGTGCTAAGAGCTAAGAGTCTATTCTGCTTTAATCATGTGTGGGTTTTATTATTGCTCAATACAGATATACACACCTATCAGGGAAATGAAGACACAAAAACCCCACAGACGCAAACTACATCTGCGAAGCTCTTAATGTGGCCAATCACATGCATGAGAGTGTATGTGTGGGTATATGCGTGTGGATGTCTGTGTGTACTTGTGTGCGTGTGTGTGTGAATAAGCCCATATCAGTATAGGTTGTAATAAAGACAGGTTGGGAAATGAAGCAGCGAATGCATAACAGGCTTATTTCCCCTTTTTGTCTGCGTGTTGCCCCGACCTAATCCCCGAGAGGATTATCCCCCACAAATCCCTGCGGAATTGGGGAGAAGGGGGGCAAGAGAGAGAGAGAGAGAGAGAGAGAGAGAGAGAGAGAGAGAGAGAGAGAGAGAGAGGACAAGGGAGAGATAGAGAATAACACAGAATCTCAGTCCTCTAGAACACATCGCCCTCATCATCATCATTGTTGCCGTCCATTTATGAAAAAAGACTAAATGAAAAAAAAGCCCTGAGCCCCTCTCCCTTTTTAAGTAAAAATTAAAGCTTTTTAACTGTGAGATAATCGGGTAATCATGATTAAGTGTCTCCCTTGTTATAAATTTCTGTCATCAGATGAGAAAAGCTTTAAGTAATTTATCCAGGCTAATATGCACACACATCACAGGGTTTATGGTGCGAAATGCACTCGTGTGGCATTAAGCGTAAAACACACACTATTCACATTACACATACACATGCATTATGGAATTACACGTACTTTAACGAGCATGGCAGTAACATTTGATAATATGTGGCAGTGCGTTGTATGTTGGAGTGAAATGGGGTGGGAAATCCTCAGATGGTTTTCATCACTCAATTCATTTGGTTTTATAAGATGTAGCATTTATTAATGCAGTCCTTGATAACCCATGTTAGTATTTACTTTTAATTCATATACTGGTATTCAAAACTGCATTGTGCAGAAATTCCTCAGTTGACAATTCTGAATCTCTTCACAAATTTTTTATTTTTTTTTGATCTAGACAGATCTAAGTCAATAGCCAGAGTCCAAATTCACATTCAACATACATGAAATACACCTCGGCCCAGCTCTGTGCAATGGATTTTAATTGGCTGCCAGTAAATTAGAGGGAGATCAGAAGAATGGTGACAACTGGGACTTTATGTACTTCCAGCCTGCAGTTCTCTATTCAGTCAAAAGGGAGCACTTTTCATCCACTTAAAGGAGCTTGGTGAAGCACTGCCCTCTCACTGCTTGCCTGCGTTTGTCCTGTTCTCAGATTATATGTTGTTTCACCCAGCCCCTGTCTATTCCCCCCTTTTTTGAGTCGTTTATGCCCTCTCTTTCTATTTTTTCTGTTTTTCTCTTTTCCGTTTCTCTAACTGTTTTATCTCTATCTCTTGCTCACCCATCTGATTCTCTTTGTACAAAGGGAAATGTTCTCCCGGTTCACATGAAGGGAATCCCTGAACCATGTCCAGATATTCATATCTGTGCGTTCTGTGACAGACCGCGCTACAGTAAATACTGATACCTTGGATTTACTTTCAACATTCAACTAATGACACATGCTCTTATACCAATCATGATTCTTATTAAAGTTTATCTACATGTTTCATATCTCACACATTTCCAATTCCAATTGTCATGTGAATGACCAAAATCTTTGTGTGTATTTGTATGTATGTAGCTAAAATATATATTCACTATAACTGTTAATAAATGCTTATGCATATGTGAATGTTTTGGGTTATCTTATGGGTATGTACCAGATTAAATGTGTGTCCTCTAACCATTTGGAGTGTCCGGAGGTGTCCAGCTGACATTGAGTGCATGTGGAGACAAAGGGGTGACCAGAGGTGCAGGAACATTCTCCGGGGTGCTCTCCTCAGTCTGAGCGTGGCTGGGAGGGCTGAAGGTACACCCACCTCCTGTGCAGGCCTGGCATACATTAACACACACAGACACAGATGCACAAATAGATGAATGCGTGGATACAGGTGACAATGCAACTCAGAAACATGACTTGCCAGTTACAGTAAGGCACTTACAGCCAGTGTGATGGTGTAAGTTGTTCCAGGGATTAGGTTGCGCAGTGTGTGGTCTTCAAAAAGTTCTGAGCTGTTATAGGCAACCACAGGCCGTGCACCATCATGTGACAGAAAGATAGAATAGAACTCCAAAATGCCATTGACCTGAGAGGGCCGCGACCACCTGGAGATGAATCAGCAGAGATGGAAGCAACAATGAACTGTACATTTACTATCAGACCATCACTTTAATGTCCCATTGTGTGAAACCTCTTTGTGAGACATTTATATTTAATTTCACACAGAAACATGTGAGAGAGAAAGAGAATATGTGAATGAGAGTGTGCGCTCACATGTGTGTGATTTTATCATTGTGTTCCCATCTTCAAATACATGGAAACACAATGCCTAGCTAAGGTTTCTTACATGCACGTACGCACGCATGCATGCACACACACACAAGTCTGCTGCACGTACAGTTTCCTTTGTAAAACAGAGGTGTCTCATTTTCTATATTTAGAAGACAAAGGTCATCCCCAACTGAGAGAGAAGAGGAGAGGACAGGGAGCAGTTCATAAAAAAATGTAAATGTGAGAAAGAAACAAAATTTAGATCAAAATTTTCTGCCTGGTTCATTAATGTTAAACTATTATTGTACTGATATTTTTTATTTCTTCTAATGAGGGATGATAGGATCATGGGCTGCTGAATATGTCCTGATGATCTACATGTATCCTGTGTCCTTTTAAATGTTTTGTGACTGTTCACATTGGGAGGAATATTTCTGCTATGATAAAATAATTTAGTGGAAAAAGTTAGAAGTAATTTAGAAGTAAATTCTAAATTTTATTTAATTTCACCCTAGTTTTGTCAGATACAATGCTGTAGTAACACATTTTTGAAAAATGGATGTACACTTTTGACTTAAATAAAAAAGTTGATTTTAAAAAATCCAAAGTATCTGATAATTTTACCAAAATGTTGACAATAACATAGTACATAAATAATTCATTAATAAATGAGTAAAATAGTCCAGCAATTCTCACAAATCCCAGAGTGTAACCTAACCCTCCAGACATAGTAGAAGGGGAGGCCATTTTAAAAAGTGATGGATTCCTTTCTTGGTTCCTCCCATTAAAAGCCAGCTTTTGAATGACTGATGAGTGTGTGTTAGCACACAATTAGCCACTGTGGCTAATCTATCACATTTATGATAAGATTTATATGCTGTCGATTGGCAGTGTGATGTATGTCCACTTTTGAAAAACTAAATCAAAGGGGAGTTGTAATAATCTGTATCATAATTCACAGTGGTAATGGTTTTAGAATACCACTGGTTCAAAAGTGTGTATGAAATTAGTGTGAAACAGACGGCTGCTTTCTCAGCATGCTAAATTTAAAGCCATGCTCTTGAGATGCAGTGGGTTCAAATCAAATCAATGAAGTGTCAGATTGTCCCCTGCACCTTCCGTCTGCATCTTTCCTAATGTTCTCTACGTTGCACACTCAAAAAAACAGAATGAGTGCCATCGCTTTAAAGTACTGAAGATTGAATAAAATCAGAGAAAATGTTTAGAGAAAATAATTTAGGACTGTTGTGAATTAGCCAGATTCAGTGAATTCTGCCACTCTCCTGAGCATGACTTGTATCCCATCAGGTTTTCTTTGTATTTGTGACTGTGTGCGTGTCTGGCAGTGTGGTAGCTTTGCAACTGAGTCTGCTTGTGTGTGTATGAATGTGTTAGTGTGTGGGTTGTGTTAGGTGAGGGCGGGGAATAAAACTGCTGATATTGTTTTGTTCACATACTGCAGCCTACCACAACCTTTCTCACAGTCTCTCACCCCTACTCTCAAATGCACACACTCTGTCACACTTTCTTTTTAAACATTTCTTACATTTCCCTCCATTCTTTCCTTTAAAACTCACAATTCATCTTCTTCCTCCTTTCTCTAGTCCAACTGTCTTCCCATTTTCTCACCGTTCTTCTTTCTGTCTTTCTCAGCTTTTCTCACAGGCAAAATAGAGAGGTATTGACCAAGTATGATCTCTCAACCTCTGCCTATTACCAATGTGCTAACAAGGCAATATGCATCCTTCCCACCCTGGTAAATATATACAGTCCAGATGGAGAGTATTTGGACAATTATTTTTCTGTTCTGAGCTTCATAACGTTCAATTTAAAATAAAAAAATTGGATACTACACAAAAGTGCCAAGTCTTAGTTTCAATTTAAGTAGGATTACAGAATATAGAAAGGACTAGGAGATACATCCCTTTAAACAAATTACGCCCTACGTTTATGGGTTGAAAACTAACAGGAGAGATGAACATGAAATCCTCATATTGATGTTTTGTGCCTAAGGTCTTTGACCCACAGACTTGTGTCTTCCCTGGTGATGCTCTACCAGGCCTTCACTGCAGCCTCCTTCAGCAAGATCCACCTTTACTCTTCAGCAAGAGGAACCCACTTAGTTCAAATTTACCACTGCATCCACTTCAAATTGTTGGTGTTATTCTGTGACTTTGTTGTTTTAAAGGCCTAATATTCCTATTGTTATGAGGGCCAACTGAAAGTGAATGAATGTGCATCTAAATCAGTGTGTGATATTATTGACTTCTCTTTTTAAATTACTTTGAATAGATTTTTAAAGGAAAAATAATCATGAATAAGCAAAAATGTAATGCCTTTTCTCAATATATCGATGCACTCACATGCACACATATGTACTCTGTGTGGGTACATGTAGATGCACACTGCTCATGATAAAACCAAGACCAACATCAGGATATTTGTACCCAACAAACTCCTAATTTCCTTCTCAGACACTGGGTGCCTTCAATTTACCCCATCTCCATCCTCTCACTTACCCTGTCTGTTGTTCAAGTGTGTGGATATGCCTGTGTGCATGCATGAGTGGCACTGTGCCCTCCTGTGGTGAGTCCCACTATAAGTGACAGTCAGGACACTAATGGCTTTCACGCAGATTGACTCTTACATACACACACAGAGTCACACACAAACACGAGGACGTGAGCACATGAATCTGATCTGAAAAGTGCAGAGATCTATCTTCCTCTGTCCCCTCCCTCTACAGGTGAAAGGTCAAGTGCAGGAAAATATTATGCATGGTAAACAAAACTGCGGAAGGTCACTGGTTCTCTCTCGGCTTGCCTCTTTCTCTTTATATTCTACATGCATTCATATGTATTATATTTGTAAAATGAAAAGCTAGAATATGTTTGGGATTATTCTCATTTTACCCTGTTCTTTTCAGTGATGATGGACCTGAAACAATTATCTACTGATGAGAGTTGTGTGCGAGTATGTGTATGCTCTGTACTTACTCCACCAGAATAGTCCGTGAGTCTAGAAGGGTGAGATTTGGTGCTTGTAGTGGCCCAGGAGGAAGCTGAGAGGTCACCATTGAAACTTGTGAACTGTTGGTGCAGCCTACTGAAGTGCATGCACTCAGTAGCAAGACATGAGTGGAATACACATCAAGACCTGAAACACAATATGTTAAATGAACCAAATTCGGATTAATTAAAAAAAACTTTCACACCTTATTATTGTGAGCTGATTCAACCCTCATTTCATTCTGACGCCTCTTTTTGAGAGGAAAATACCCATCCCCCATTTAGTGCAGTTTCTTGTTTGTTGTTACTTTTTGTGTTACTTTCCCGCTATTGCAGACTCACTGTCTGTAACACAATCTTTCCTAGCACATACCATATAATTACTACATCTATAATCCTTCCAATCGCTGTGAACATCAGGCACTTAGTATTATTAACCCAGCATGGATGTTACGAGTTCTTGTGCCTTCATTAACTTACAAAGACACACATATACACTGTTGGGCAATGTGATGTTTTGCTAACCATATGCGTGTTTGTGTGTGTGTGAGAAATCAAAATGAATGCATACAAAATGCCATATAGGATGACTATGAATCTGTGTACATCCCTGTATACTGTATGTTTGCACGTGTGCATGTGTGTGTTTGTGTATCTCAGTGAGTATGTGTATCTATTTGCAATGTGGAGCACCACTGTAGTCTCAGTGGTGTGACATGTGTTTCATACCTTCTTTAACTCTCTTTAGTGAAAGCTTTCAAAGCTAATGTGTGTACGTGCGCTACTGTTTAGTGTGCTTTGTTTCTCCGCTGCTTCATTTTCATGTGTGTGTGTTTGTGTGTAAGTGTGTGTTTAGTGCTCTTTTTCAAAGTGCTATTCCCTTGGTAAGGACTGAGATGCTCTTTCCTCTTTCAAATGCTAATCCCCCACTCCATTTTGCTTTTCTTCACTCTTCCCCTTCTCTTTACACCGAGGCCCCATCCCACCACAGTCACAGCTACGCTGTGGCACACTCACACAAAACACACGCGCTCTCTCTTTTTTTTTTTTTTACCACTGATGTAGTGTTGTCTGTCTTTCCCCCTGTAGACCATTTGGTTGTTGTGATAGAGGAGGTACTCTATAATGCCTCCATTGGGCCTATCATTGGGACAAAAAAGAAAGGAGCGTAATACTATGATGTTATATTTAACATAGACTATTTTGATGTTAAACTCTACACTGTGTCCAATTAGGGCAGCTTTATTTTACATGCATGTTTATTTTTTGTATGATTCAGTTTACTAAACCTCTTCATATTCATATTATTTATATGAGTAGCAGGTCTGAAAAGAATTCATTCAAAATTAATTCATAATAACATTAGTTAAGGCTTTATAACTTAAGCTCAGGCATGCACTTACTTAAGTAGCAACTTACAACTGTACATATGAACAGCATAGCAACTACAAATGACTATCACCTTGCTGGAGGTTCCCAGGTTATATTGAGTGCTGAGGGAGATGAGACTGCAGCTGGAGGAGAGACAGCATCTGGAGCTAAAATGAAAAATGTTGGTGTATGATTTAACAAATATAGTGTTTGGTACAAACAAATGGAAACAATTGACACATCTTTCTATCCTTATGTCCATGTCATGATATATTCTTTTATATATCTTATTATCTTCTTCAACAATTAAATTCTTATTTTACTGTATTGTATAAATATGGCCTAAAGGACAGCCTTACATTACATTACATAACAGTAATGCAAAAATGTATAGAACAGATATTATCAACATTGAAATATCATTTTATTAAAGGTATAGTAAATCTGTATTCTGTAGAAATAATTGTTCTATTACACGTGGTGTCGCAGATGCTTAATATATACCGAATGTTGATATGAAAACGTTTATTTAATTTCACTGCAGAACACTGATTTTATGCTCCTTGATCTCTAGCATAAGGTGAAGAAAGTGTCTGCTCAAAGAGAAGTGAAGTGTTTGTGTTTGAAAAATAGACTTAAAAGAGAGTTTTAAATAAGTTCTTTCTCCAGTCTTCCTAACATGGTTCAGTGTCGTAACTCTGCACTCAGTGAGAATCAATACAGTAATCTGTTTTTTTTCTTTTACTTCAGATTGATTTTTGCTGTCTCTGCACTGACCCCTGCCGTCACATTATCTCCCAACAAGGCCAGTTAGTCCAACGCAGATTAATGTAGTGACTAACATATGAGAAAAAATTCTTCCTTTCGTTTTCATCTTCTTCTTTCCATGACGACTCAGATAAGAAATGTAAAATGTTACTCTGTAAAATCTGCCTTTCACTCACTTGCAAGGTGCTTCATCCTTTTATCATTTTGCATCTTGCCCTATCCAGCCATCTTATTTTTTCTCTCCCATCACTGCTCCTATTTATTCCCTCCTGTCTTGTTCCTCTTTTTTTGTCTTGCTCCACTTCTCATCTTAAGAGCTAGAAATCTCCATCACTGAGGAGACAGGATGACAGTGTCTGAATGCGTTCAGACAAGTGTCTGTGTGTCCATATGCAGAAACAGTCAGAAATGAATGCTTCTGGTAAGGAATAGAGAAGGACAGAAGTTTTGTTCATGGGTGTATGAACACATGTATATGTTTACATTTGTGCTCTACAACCTTACCTTCCTCTGGGGTTGTGAGGCTCGATCTTAAATCATTATCATCACTATTGTCATGACGAAGACTCTCTGAGCAGCCAATAGGAGTACACGCACTTATAGTGACAATATATCTAGTGGATGGTGTAAGACCCGACAACACACCTGGAGAAGAGGAGAGCGTGCACATGTTAAAGAGGGAGTGGGACAGAGAGCATAGACAGAAAGAACACAGACAGGGGAAACTTAGTCCCAGAAACACTATAACTTTGGAGGATACCCACTTGATTTAGAGTGCATGTTGGCAAAAATGAATATAGGTTGATAAGTTTCAAGAAAGCCTATCTTTCCACATTCCTTCATGCTATCCATGCCTTGTTGCCAGACTAAATACCTTTTATTGTCTCCTTTTAGTGTGATAGAACCTTTTGTTGCTGGAGTATGTATCAAACTGCTTCAACAGTGCAATTTAAATGCTTTACTTGTTTCCATGTGCCTCTGTTGCTAAGCAAATTTACTGCTTTTGGCAAACAACGAGAGTTCATTCTAATTGTAAAGCTTCAGTCGTCTCTCTGATGTTTTTTGTCCTAGCCGTCTCGCCCCTCTAAACTCCATTCGATATTTCCTAAGTCAATCCTTTCTCTTCTCTTCCACCCCCTCCAACTCTCCTTTACCCTCTATGTCCAGTCATCCTCTACTTTCCTCTCTCTCTCTCTCTTCTACCCATGTCTTTTAATTCAATTAAGGGCCAGGGCCCCAATCCGCTGCCATTACACCCTCATTTGCTTTCTGTGTTTTTTAGCCGTTGGTGTAATTCTGCAGTCAGGTGTCGAGGCCATCATAAATTAACAAGAAGCCTTATCACGGTGGACTTAATGTCTGGCAAAGAGAGAGGGAGGGAATGGGGAGCAGCAAGAGAGACACTGAGAAAGACGGAGACGGAGAGCTCATCTTCATATTTGCCTGGAGACATGGCAGAGTGGATGAGAGGAGGGACGAATAGCAGCAGCGGACGCACACATCATCATCATCATAAAAGATGAAGTGAGGAAAGATCGAAAAGTGAGCAACAGAGAGAGAGCGAGAAAAGGAGTGATGCCAGGGTATGACATCATTGGGGTAGTCCTGAGTGTCTTGTTCCAAATGGAGACAGTCTCCTAAAGCTGGGGACTTGCCAAGGAGACATTAACAGGGTGTATGTGTTTGTGTTTGTATGAGATATAGAAGGAGAGTGACTGAAAAAGGCAGCGTGAATGTGTTTATGCTAAGAGACAAAATGCCCCCACAGGTCTCACAAGTTGGTGGCATGGAAATAGCTGCAATAAGTGAATGTAAGTTAAATTAGATTCATAATGTAATGTTGGTCTTGCTCATATAGAGGAAAATCCAGATTTTCTATTTTTACCTTTATTCAATTTGTTGTACCCCCCATGTTATTGGCAGCCTCAGTGAGAATATTTTAGGTTATCAAAGGTTTGCGTGTGTTTTACCTGAGAAATTTCCATTAGCCAGGAAAGTGGCTTTGATGGGTGGTGCATCTGGCTGGTCACTATTGTAGGCCTTTAACTGATAACTGTCAATCAGCCCTCTGATGTCACCAGTGGGTGGCATCCAGCTCACCCTTGCACTGAAGCCATTCAAGCTCTGCATGGTGGCAGGAGGCGGGACAGCCACAGGTACTAGATCCAGGGAGAGGCAAAATGAGTTAACGTGAGAGGAGATAGAGGAGAAGATTACTGTGGATTAAGACAGAGAAAGAGATAAAGAACTGTGAGCAGCAAAATAAATAAAACAACCAAATACAATAATTAAAAGAAGCAATACATAATGAAGCAAGTAAGGAAATCAAATATATAAGAACCAGGGAAGCCAAAGAATATAAAAGAAATAACCAAAATAACAGGTCAGGAGCACATGAGGTTAAAGAAAAGCATCGCCCATCTCTCTGTTTTAATAGGCCCAGTAAATCATACCTCACCATTAGCATAAATAGTATTTATGAGAGTAGTAACTTTTTCAGCACTGATTTAATACAGCCAGCCATTCATTCTGGGCTATATTTCACAGCAATCAGCTTCCCTCTTTCTCTTTAGCACTCCCCTTCTTTCTCTCTTTCACACCCTCTGTAGTTCATGATGGTACAACCCCCCCCCCCCCCCCCCAGTTCTCTGTCTCACTGCCTCACAGCCACCTTCATTCTGTCTCCATCCATCCTGCCACCCTTCTTTAAATCCATCTTTACCATACTTACCCTGGACTTCATCCAGAAGTAGACTGGCTGTCAGTGTAAATTCTTAAAATTGTCAAAGGGGGAAATTACAAATGCAGATATGTTTTGTGCTGCGAACAGTATACCATTTGTTTATAAGTGCTTACAAATGTATGTTCCATCAATCTTTCATCTGTTTGATTTTACTCATTCCAGTCTGCAGTGCTTTTTGTTTTTGAGCAGTTTAGAGAGTATGCCAAGTCATACAATAGTGCACCATGAGGAGCTGTGTGATGCCCTTTCTCCTGCAACCTTTTTGTTGTTCTTTTGCTTGTCATTAACTGCTTTTTTCATTACAACTTTCTCACCTTCCTTCACCACTTCAGCCATTGTCACATCTTCCTTTTATACATCCCTTCATTACCACTTCTTCATCTTTCCTCATGTGTCTCTCACTCTCTTAATGTTTTTAGCACTTCCTCCCTCTCTCCCTTCCACTCCTCTCCTCTGTCTGGTCATAGCACGGTGTACTGAGACCTACCAGTGTATCGTTCACTACTAAGGAGCAGCTTTATATTACACAAGGGACCACACAGGCCATTCTGGGTTAACAGCCTTTTACTGGGATGCCCTTTATAGAGGCCTTATCAATCTCTCATACCATCAGGCACGTGTAATATCACTGGCTTTGGATATGAAGTCTCATATACTGTACAAGACAGCAGTGCTTTTACATCCAAAATATGTCTGAACAAAGAGAAACCATAGAACACAGTCATCACTGGGACTATTTCCTCCTTTTTGAATGTGTCAAAATACATCTGAGTAAATAATAAATTAATAATGTTTTCTGTTTCTTTGTAAAATAAATGGTAACTCTTACACAACACACCAAACAAACATTTAGCACGTTTTAAAAGGAACACACTCTCTCTTTAACCCACAGTATGTGAGACTTTGCCACACTTACATACTTAAGGGTTTTATCATAACCTTGTAGAGGTAGTCAGATAGAGGTTGGACAGAAAGAAAGAATGATACTATAGCAGATATTGTATGAAATGTATACTGAGCTTCTGTACAGGCTGTAAAATATATATTGTTCTAACAATACAACAGAAAGACACATCCACCACTGCCAGAGAGACTCTTACCTCGGCCCCGGCTGCGTCCTCTCTGCCAGGGCCCTGCTGCCCAACCTCCTGCAGCCAAGGCCACAAACCTGTACAAGTACTCTTGAAAGGTGTATTTGTTTTGTTTTTGCACATGGGGGGGGGGGGGGGCAACAGATAAAGATTTCTTAGTAAAGTATACAAAATATAAAAATACATGCAAAAAGTTCTAGCTGCAAGGCATACATATATTTCATGGATGTTAGTACCTAACCATTTCAATGTCAGTCACAAAATGTGGGAGCATAGTATTGTCCCCAGTGTAAACTCATATTGGAAAACACAATAATGTACAAAGCAATCAGAGTGAGCTACTAACCTATTTGCTTCAGCTGGAAGATTTGCAGTCACATATAGGTTTGCAAGTACAAAAAAACTGCCCAATGACCTGAGCAGAAATTACTAACCTTTGTTTATTTAGCTTATTTATATATAGTCCATACTGTGTATACTCAATGCACTCCTTACTGAGAGAAAGGTAGGAATATAAAGTCATGCAAAACGATAGCAGTGAACTTGTCAATCTGAAGAACTGAATGATGCGTAGATATCTAGACATTTTGGACAATGAACTACACAGGAAACCTCCCTGTCAGAATTTTCCAATTCATTTGAGTGCTCCTTGCAACAGACACTGGAGTATCAGTGTCTGTATTGTCTGCTTGATGTCTGAAGATGATCCGTAACTAAATGCTGTCAGTTATAGGAGAGTTTCACACTTCCTTTTCAGGTGAATGTTGTCTCCATGTTTAAGGAGTCATGTATGTATGTATGTATACTGTGCATAGTTACCAGTGAAAGGCTGTAGACTATAATCTGTGACTAGTGTCTTTCTCCCACTATACACCAACACTGAATCATTTCCTCTGCAGTTGAACCGACTCTCAGCAGTGGGGCAGCCATCTAAGTAGACTTTAATCAAACGGCGGGACGCAGCAGAGAGATTAACACTTTTACTGGCAGAAGGGTTTGTTTCATCACTTCTTATGGTCAGATCCCTTATGCAACCTCCTAGGCCTGTGGAAGAGAAGAGGGGAGAAAGTGGAAGGAGGAAAGAAATAATACACTTGTTACCAATTTAAATTTTAACACAAATTTTCTCTGAGTCCACCTGAAATCTCAGTTTGAGATGTGTACTTAAGAGCATGATTTGTAACATCATAACTAGTTTGGAAGGAAACTAGAAGGTCTCTTAAACAAGCACCATCCTCCTAGTATTTACTTTTTGTGCTCAGATGCCAAACCTATTCCCTTCCCTGTCATAAATAATTATGTTCATACCATCTCTGCGCATATGCATTTCTCACCGTGTTTGTGACTTTGGCTGTGCAGAGCAGGATGTAAGAGGTCCATGGGCACACCCCCCAAGTATAAGGGGGAGTCAACTCTCAGCCTCAATGCTCCTCCTCCTCTTATCTCCTCTGCCCAGTCATTGACTGCAGCAGAGATGAGTGAGCCACGTTTTGCCAATGACAACTGTTTCCAGGCTCCATCGCAGTAACTAAGCCCAACCCACATGCTGAGTTCAGTCACATGACCTTCAGAGGCAAGAATGAAGGACAGGAGACCAGCCTCCAGCTCCACCTAATAATGTAATACAACACCAATAAACAGAATCTCACAAGCTGATGCTTTGTTGCCTGTTTGTCAAGTTTTATTAGAGTGTTATCAGTATTCAAACAATGATTTCAAATGTGCTCCTCACCAGCATGTAGTCTTCAGTATGTGTGTTGTATTTAAACAGCAAAAGTGCATTCAGCTGGTCTGTCCTGAAATCCATAGAAATGTGAAAGTCCTTTCCTCCACTGAATACATCTTTGTCCAACTCCAAGTAACCTGAAACAAGGAGGAAATAACTACCATCAACATGCCATTTATGAACATTTTAAGGCCTGAAGAAAAAAAGCGAACTTATCTTTATTTGTGACCTAGAAATTAATTTTTTGAGTTGTATTTAAAATGTGTGAGATGTTTAATGTTACAAATAAAACAAAATACTCCAAAGTAAGAGCCAAATAACAGATTCAATGAGCACACCCATTTACAAAGCAATATTGGGGGAAATATACACTGATGAACTTGATATTTTGCACAGAGGCCAATGAATCTATCGTAATCTATTGTATATCTAACAACAACCTCATCACCTCGTCACAAACTCATCCAAAAGCACATGATTATATATACATAGATATACAGTGTTGCCTGTGTATTTGGAGCACTAAAAATTAACTTTAAGTTAACTTCGCTAACAAAAATAAAGAAAGCTTTTCTTTCCTTCTGCAATGTTAATACTCTGATGCCTATTGTCATGTTTCTATATCACAGTATAAATCTCTCTAGTTTGCACTGAGCTTAGTGTGTATTATCCTTTTGAAATGAGGAGGTAAATAAAAAAAATCCTCATAATCATTATCAACAACAATTCATGAGATCCTACCATGACCCAGAAAATGGGCTCCATCCACAATTTGAGTGGGACATCCCTCCCAGCTTTCATAAACTTCCACCTTCTTTGTGGCTTTTGTCCAGTCCAGAGAGCTCCATTCTTCTGACGGACTGTCAGTCATTTTGAAACTCACATCTTTGAGGCAACCAGAGAAACTCTGTTGCACCAGCCTGGCATCGCCTGATGAGACAGATAAATACCATAAATATCACACTAGTAATTTCATGAAGTTTTCACTTCATGTCATGTACCATTACATTCTGAGAGATACAATAAATTACAATGGAAAAAAAAAAAAAAAAAAACAGTATATAAAAAGAAATTAGCCAAAAGCCAAGACGTGTTCACGTGGCCATTTGTCAAATTAATTTAATTTTAAAATATAAAGAATAATAACTAAAAGGACAGCTTGTGGAGACAAATTTACCTGAATCCTCTCTTAGCAAAGTAAAGTCTTCAGGAAGCCCTCCAATGAACACTCCCATATTCTCACCAATAATAGTGCTGCCACTGGAAGCTGATGCACTTCCTGGGGGTGGGGACCATGATGTTACACATAAATAGTGGGACAAAGAAAAATGTGGAATGAAGGATACAAGTGAGGAACAAACAAGGGATGGCACACAGGAGAGAAAAGGGAAAGAAAATATAAGAGAGGAGAGGCAAGCGAAAAGACAAAGACGGAAAACAAAAGAGAGACTAAGTGTGAGTCAGGTTATAATCTATCCATATTTACCCATAAGGAAAGAAAATATTTGAAAGACAGATCTGAGAACAACTGAGGAACATGAATGTGTTTATATGTTTTTTTCTCATCAGACACAAATCAGCTGGAATTAACCTTCACGCAGAGCTGGAGAATTTACATACATGGAAACACACATACACGCACACAACTTGTTAGCCTCATACTACTCACAAGAACATGGGAACATCTTCGCATGAAGAGATGAACATAAACACAATGGTATTTATGCCCTCACTCACAGCAGATACACACAGTGGTCAGTGCGAACATGAGAAGAGTTACCTCTGTATTGATTGTTTACAACAAGTGTTCCCACGGCCCCTCGTCTTGTTGCTATGATGCTGTGCCACTGTCCATCATTGTAGCGTAGCCCTCCATCACCCTCCACACTCACAGCCACCGCTGAGCCCTACACACACAAGGACATGTACACACACCATACAGGCACGAATTACAATACATATACATTAATGGTGCTGTGAAGACAACCAATTGACTTGTTTCCTGACTGACCATTGGTCGAGCAACTTTGTGTTTTACAGTAATCGCTTAAGTAAATCTATGACCTCTGGCTCAACAGAGACCACTTTTAAAATCAAAGTGCAATCAAACACGCTTACTTTGTAACATTTTAAATTATTGCTTCTTTATCCTCATCTTGTGCGAACAAGGTTAGACAATAATTGATGACACACATCACACACACACCACCCTCAAAAGGACATGAACATACACATGTAATCATCAAAGTGTTGTTACAGGGCTTTTTGCTACCTATTAAGTATGACATCATTGTTGTGATCAGCTTTTAGCGAGTAGGCAGGGACTAATGTAGTAAAACAAGAGTAACTGTCACGTGCACTCTCACACAAACACACTGACATATATATCCAGACGCAGACACACACACACAGTGATGAAGATTTAATGATGAGATCAATAAATGTATGAATGCCAGAGTATATCAGTCTCTGACATCTTTACTACCTTTGCTAGACAGCTCTACTTAACAAGACAATAGGGGAGGAGTTTCTCTATTGCTTTCTTTTGCTCTCTTTGCACAAACACACTAACTGGGAGGTGGTGCCATTGGAAGCAACTAACATGAGGTGCCCTTGAGCAAGGCATTTACAACTTCAAGTACACAAGCGGAGAAGACTGGTGGTTTTACTGACAAGCACCAGTTGAGAAACATTTGAAAAGAAACTACACTGGACAGCTGTGTATGTGTGTGTGTGTGCATGCGTAAGAGGGCAGTCCAGTTTTACACTCGACCTTCAGTTCTCTTCATCTTTTTCTCTGTTTCCATGTCTTCCACCGGTTTTCCATTCATGTAACTGTATTTTAGTATAATGTATTGCAATCTCAGTCCAAATCCATGCTGACCAAGATAAATTTTAAATCTTTTTATAATAATTTTGACCAACTATCCATTCTAACTTCCATTTTCAACCACCATCTTTTGAATAAACTTTCTAATAATAGAAAAATTTATATGTTTGGTTGCCACATATCAAGTATGAGCCAAGCACAAGATCAGTTTTATAAACCAGCTCATTCAACCTCTCTGCTGAGTTCAGCACTACATAGAGAGATGAGTACAGATGGTGATAATAAACCTCCTGATCTGTACAACCTTTCACTTGCTATACTTTTACACCTGGAAGAGACCTTATGCCACCCTGTACAACACTTCCACCATGTACCAGTGGTGCTAGTGGCAGGTGTACTGTTATGTCATCTCACTTCAGTTTAAAGAGATCTCTAGACTATAGTTGCTCACTTGGAATCTGCCTCTCTGGGTTGCAAGATAACTCCCAACTTTGTAACCCTTTCCTATTGGCGATGTGTTAAACCTTAGCAGTCATTTCAGGAGGCATCTGAACTTCATTGAACAATACTCAAACTGAGTATATGGCTGAATTGCTTAAGGTCAGTGTTCAAAATTGGGGATGGAGTTGAAAACTGTGGTGGTACCTTCAAAAACTATTGTCAAAGTTAAGAAGTTAATTAGCACATCCATGACATCATTGCATTGTGTCAGCTCTGTGAGCTCAGCAGTGTCTCTGTGCTCACATAATTTTAATACAGTCAAATTTCTAATAAAACTGTACTAATTTACATGTTTTTTTTCTGTTTTTGTTATCAGGCAACAGAATAAGGATTAAATAGAGACTGAAACAAGACTACATTTTAACATCCATGCCATTTCCAAGCTAATGATTTGCACTAGTAAAATACAGATTTTATCACCATTTAACAAAGTTGACACATAGAAAAGTTAAAGACAACGGCTGCAATGTGATTTTGTCTATATTTACCTGTAAAATGATCAGTCGGAGATAAAGTTAGAAGCGCAGTCATATCTGTGTCAGCTGCCATGTGGTTAAATGAAAGAGTGGTGACAGAAGGAAACCCTCATGCTTGCGGGGCAATACAGGCGATTCTCTTTTTACCTAAAGTAGCTAAGGTTTGTCGAAACCTATGCTGCTAGGTTTGCAAATGTGTTTAGCAGATAGCAGACAAGAAGCGAGTGTTAAAGTCTGTGTAGATTGCTATGTATATTACATCATTATCTGTCATTATCACAGTTACCTGTAGCAACATATAGCTCTCTATATTGAGACAAACAATGGTCCATAAAACACTAACCTAACCTGCGTTAATAGAGTGTAAACTATATGTGTGTGCATGTGTATGTGTTTGAGCATGTGTGTCACACAGTTTGACAGTACTCAAACTTCAGTGCTCTGGTTTTTCTCTTCCACCTGTAAAAGATAATATTTTTGAGTGTTCATGTGCTTCAAAGTATGTGTGCGGTAGCTCACGTGCACGTATTTATGAGCATATCACTTTCCTGTGTCATGCTAAATTACTCCCCCCTGCACTGGTAATCCCATTAGGCTAGCTCAACAGGCTAATAGGGGGAAGTAATGGGCCCAGCTATATGTATCTAGGGGAACACTAATAAGCCATGACACCACTCCCACTGTTAATTACCCCAAACTAGCCTAAACAAAGGAATCAACCCAGTTGGAGAAGACACACACACACACTCCATTGCTCTTCCAGAAGTACACACAGACACACACATCAACATTGCACATTAACAAAGATCTATACACACAGAAATACATCCAATAGTTATATTTTGATAAAGATTTTTTTGATATTTTATTATTGGTATTGGATAGCGATAGGAAGGAAACTGTGTGTGTTTGTTTGAGTGTGTAATTAGTCAGTGGCTTCATGGAAGTATGTGTAATCGTCTCCCATCATCACTTTCATCATCGAAGTCGTTGACTCTTTAACCCCTCTACATGTGTCTGTATGGATGGATAAGGGAAGCAAGGCTGTGTATTTCTTTGTGTGTGAGTATTTGTGTGTGTGTGTGTGTGTGTGTGTGCGTGCGTGTGTATGCGTGCAAGGGTGCAAAGCTTAATTAGCTTGCAATTGGTATTCACGCGTGGTGACTGCAGGGAATGAGTTAATTGCAGTCCAATTCAAACGTTGACACATTTTCAAAGTTTTTTCCCCTTTCCCTGTCTCCCTGACAGAAACCAATGAGGGGCTACAGATCACATTTATTAGATGAGAGTAAGTGAGTGAAGAAATAGGAGACACAGGGAGTACGAGCAAAAGAGAGGGGAAGAAAAAGAGAAAGATAGAGCCAGAGGTGGATCAGAAGAAAAAAGAGAAAAACACAGGTAAAAGTGAGCAAGTAAGTAAAGTGAATAGGATGAAGTAAGTAAGTAAGTAAAAAACAAAACAAATGAAAGCTTGTCGAAAGAAATTTATGAATTGGCCAAGTGGTAAATGATCACTAGCATAGCTGTTCACTTCAAACTAAAAATACAATACAAATATATGCTGTGAACAACAGCGCGCTTGCTACGACTCCAGGGGCCCTATTTTAGACGCAAGGGCCAATTTTTTTAAATAACAAATACATTTGTGCTCATCTGTGTCCCCACAGCATCTTAAAATAAGGTGCAGTGCTATCTTGAGACAGTGAAAGTGAATAACCAGCAAAACCTGTGGGACAGTATTTTACTGTTATTTTAATGGCGCATCATCAAGAGTGCAATATGCTCCTACATTGGCTGCTTGCCTGTTACATTGAGGCAAAGTACTGAAAATGACTTCAAATGTTTGGATAAGTCAGGTGGAACATTAGATACAATACAGCCCACAATACAGCTGGGGCATACTTTGTGGTATAGTGTGTGCTACACAATGTTGCACAATGTTGCTATATACATCTGTGACGCATCAAACTATGCAGAGAAGCCTTCATTCTCACTATCTGGTAAATCCAACACATTGTTTTCCATTGATAAACCAACTAACCAGATGTATATCATTTCATATAACATAAAAGTGTCTAATGTCATGATGTGTGTTGTTGCTATTTTGTAGAGCTGTGAGCAGCGCACTGATTCACTCAGCCCTTTCGTTCCGCTCAGTGTGCACAGAGCTGCTGTGTGTGTCGCTTGACTCACTGCTAACTCACAATATGTCATCAACAGAATCTAATTCTGTGTAAAACACCGCAGCATCATAATAGCAATGCACCAAGGTGCGCATGTTATGCCCAAAACACTCATGTGATTAATTAAAAGACATAGTACAACCCTTTTGAACCATGCACCTGGCACAGTGACCTTTTTTTCCCCACTGTTAAAACAGCAACAGTGATGTGGTCATGCCCTCAATGCATTTGTGCCACACACTTTAGGCTGTTAAAATAGGGCCCCAGGTGTTTATTTGATAGTGTTTGCTACATGGAGATGTTTCTCATTCAGTAAAATATGACACAATTTTCAGGTTTCTCACAGAGAAAACACTAGGTCCTTCTTGAAACTGAAATTGTGAGGTGTTAGGAGTGTTGAAACATCAAAAAAAGTATTTAAAAAAAGATGTACATACCTGTGGGTCAAACAAAAAGTAAGGGCGCCCATTTTTTATTTGAACAGCCAGGAACTCTTCCTGATTTCCAGGAGAGAAAGCACAGAGCAGCAGGCCATCTGGGGACCGAGTCCTGAAACTCAACTTAACACCTGATATAAAGTAGAATGAGGAACAAGTGTGTTTGTGGAGATACACACAGAGAGTGAGGGGGAGAGAGAGGGGGAGAAATAGAGAGAGAGCAAAAGATTTCATTTACTTTCATTTGTTTCAGGAATTAATTTAACATGGGCGACAACATCTTATACTTTCAGCACAAGTCAGATTCTATCATACTGTTGTAAAAGAATCCATACCCCACATAATGAAACTGAGGAACCATGTAATGTGTTCCTTTAAAAACTTAAAACAGCATAGGAAGTAACCTCTTAAACTCTGAACACTGGATCCGTTGGAGCTGAGTTGTGGGAGCTGTTATCAAGGTGCAACTGTAATGGCTCAGTGATAAAGCTGATCATTTACGGCCAGATTCCAGGCAGCACTCACAGTTTTCCATCTACATTAAAAAGAGAGACCATTTCTGTATGTACACCATACAGAAATACCTCACTAGACAACTGCAAAGTAAACCCCCTGAGCACCACTTGATGACACACAACAGAGTAGTAGTTTAGTGTAAGGTCTAATATTGTCTTTAAATGTCTTTTGGAAGTCTGGTCAACCATAGATGTCTGTTTGCAAGTAAATATGAAAGAAGGGATAGGCTAAGCTTCTGAAGTGTAAATAGCTGTAAAAATACATTTACATGAGCAGGCAGACTGACTTCCACAATTTTAACAGCTCTTTATCCTTATAGTCATTTGAACTATATGTATCATAATTGATGTATGAAGTTGTGAGTTATTGCCAAAAATACATTTTGTGAGGTGACCTTTGACCACCAAATTCTAATCAGTTCATCCTTCAGTCTAAGTGGACATTCGTCTCAGATTTGAAGAAATTACCTCAAGGCATCACTGAGATATTGCATTCATGACAATGTGACGGATGTAAATACATGTGGACAACATGAAAACATAAATGCCTCTGGCTTTCACAGGTCTAGAGACATAATTGCAGCCTTTAGCAAAATTATCTCCTGCGATTTCATGTGACACTATTCTATGTGAAGAAATTTACTATTCTCAAAAACAATAAAGCCTATAAAATACTGGAATGACAACAGACTTTGGAATGTGAGAAAATGAACATTGAACATTGCCTTGTTCCTTAAATGTATACTGTGAATCACAGATTCAGCAATGTGGGAAACTTATGGGTTCTTAGACCAGCAGAGCACACCCACAGTGCAGAGAATTCATCCAGCGTACTGTCTTGTCATGTTACTACGGATCAGAGATTGAATCTTAATCCACGACTAGATCCACATACCGACACAAACCATCCGGTTTTATGTGTGTCTATGTATATGCATGCGTTTCCTCAGTTCTATCTGTCTTTGTAGAAAACAGAAGTGTGGGAAGATCTAAGGAGTTGAACGGAGAGTTCAGCAGAAGCTAGTGTAAAATAATTAGTGTGTGAATTCACTTAACATGGGGAGAAGTCAAACAGTTATATGGCACTCTCAAGATGAATACAGATTAGTCATCTCCCAGAGCTCCCAATTTTTACACAATACCTTGGGTCTATGGCTGTTTATTAAAAACAGCTCCAGGTTTAAAGCAAAAATTGGTGACTCCCATAGACCAAAAACAGTTGTGGACAATTTTACAACTTGTGCAACAAACATAGAGCCTATAGGTCTATAAACAGTATCACAGGAAGTACTGCTAACAAGCTTAGCAGCAGTTTCATGTGTCAAAAGTACATATTTGAAAACATGTTCCTCCTGAACTTAGTGGTGTGTTAGAGGACTGATTCTTCTCACTTTTGTTTAACATCATCTTAGATTCAGATGTGGCTAACAAGGTATCAGAGGTTTGGCATTTCCATTTCATTCTAGGACACAAGTGATTTAGATGACAAACTGGGCATATAGTACATTTAAAACCAATCCAAGGGAAGAAATGTTACTTATTCCTTGCTCAAAAAATGAACGTTGTAAAGTTTTTAAATAAAAGAATAAATGTAATTGTTCATTATTTATAAACCAGTCTACAAATAGTACAGTAACTGGTTCTAGCACACAGCCAAGACAAAAAATGTTCTTTACATTGCATTGACTTGCATTCTGTACATCAAGTGGACATGTGTCATTTACATTCATGACCTTGTCACCACAAAGATGAGTGAAGTCATGACAGATACCTGACATTACATTATCCCGTTTTAACCTTCTCTCTCTCTACCACCCTCTACTCATCTCTCATTCCTTTTCTCTTCCCTCTGCTTTTAACCTTCCCCTTCTTTTTGTGACCTTTTCATTCCTCTTTTCTCCAACTATTGTCCCCTCTGAATTTTTTCTTCAATTCTCCTTTTACTTCTTTTATTCCCAACATTGCTACTTCCCATTAATTCCTATCCCTCCCTCTTTTACTGCTCTGGTGTAATTATCATCTGTCCTAAAATAGAGTACAGGTGAAATCAAAAAGAGCTCTATAGTGAACGTCAACATGATATACACACTCACAACAATCCTGTATGCAGAGCAATGGGAACAATGGCACACACTCATGTGATCTGATGTTGGAGAAGCACTATAACTATTAGTCCTTCCTCATCAGTATGGGACGTATGCATACAGTTCACAAAACAGAGCTGTGCAATGGTCAAAACATTAAATGCTAAATGATGATGCATTACACTATGGTATATAGTCATATTTAGAAATGTGCAATATCCTGAACTTTGTGTCAATGCATTATGGTCTACAGATGGTTTCTCTGACATTATTTGCAATGACAGAGAGGTCATTGTGACTATTAAGTTGTCTGTGTGTATCATGTATACAAAATGGAAAGTCCCTGAGAGAGAGAGAGAGAGAGAGAGAGAGAGACAGGAAAGTGAGTGAGAGAGAGGACATGCAGCAAAGGAGCACAGTTTGGATTTGAACCCTGGCCGCTGTGGTGAGGACAAAGCCTTTGTGGTATGTGCTCTACCAGGTGAGCCACCAGGGAGGCACTATTGATCTTTGTTTTACAAAGAATTGGCCATTTTTCGTATAACCAACATGTTTCTGTGAGCCTGTGTGATAGGGAGGGAAAAATTGTTAACACATGCTCGGCCAATGTGTTTGGTCCAAATGTACAACATCTTAGTGACACTGCTTGTGCTCAGCGTTACTTTCTTCAGATTTCCCCATAGGACTTGTGCTACTTTACACTGACAACCACTTTGGAGCCATCAACAAGCAAACCTGAGCACACATCATGACAGGTGTCTCCACACAGAGAACACACACAAAAACACACACATGCAAACACACAAACGTGTATAGACCCAAACACTTGCTATACAGTGCAATCACACAAGCACAAAACACCAGCATGCATGTAAACTCAATGCTTAATGTTAAACAAATGATTAACACTTAATTGTTAAAATGTAAAGGCAGCCTAACCAGTGAATCAAATTTAAATTAAATATATTATATGATGAACTTTCACATTTTCAGCTTCAACTCGTCATCCCCAAAGTAATTACTTGAGGAAGACATGTACTGGCCTATATTTTCCAAAATTACAAAAAAAGTGACATGCCCTAAATTGCAAAGTATGTCTTAAGTGTCGCACCAACTGCAAGGCTGTAAAAATCTACTGTTCATCCCTTCAGGAAGATGAATGTACCGAACGATCTAATCCATTACAGGATCATCCTCTGAGGACCATAAATGTGCTCCTGGCAACCTGCCCATTACATTCTGATATTTCACGTGCAGTAGTGGAAATTTTGGGGAGGGACCATGAAAATTTATACCAAATTTAATGGCAATCTGGTCATTTGATGTAAGGAAATCCTGCTTTGAGGCAAAGCATTGAACAGACTGACTGACCAACCAAACAACTGGTGATGGCAATTCTTGTTTACAGCCAGCATTTAACATCATGTCAACTCAGCCGTCCTCAAATCAGAACTTGAAGAGAAAAGAAATGCTTGTCTTTTGATAATAAATATATCAATGCATTGTTCACTGTACTGTTTTTGTACATGAGTGATATATTACTTAATGTACTGTACAGAATACATTTTATGACCTACAGCTTCATAAAACCAATTAGCATCACATCATCAACTCTAGAGTCAAGCGAAGAATTGTGTTGTTTAGACTGAGCTTTTGAAAAATAAAAACTTATTAAAGAGTGCTTCAAATGTTGATTGTTCATAGTGAATGTTTCCGTCGAGAGGACTTTTGATATATTCCACAACATGGCATACAAATAGCAATACTCAACTACTTCAAGTTTTGAATAGACTCTTATTTATTAGGTAGAATTGTTTCATGTGTTATTGTATTGTATTGTTTCTCCTCTCTCTGTCTTAGTAAACAGTGGAGGTTGTGTGTAATCATCTACACAACATAACCTGAATAACTCCAGTCATGTTAGCTCTCTGCTGGCATTAATCAGAGCCTGGCGTATTAATGAGAGCGCGGCAGCTAGCTAATTACACCCATAGATTCTGCAGCAGCCCATTAAATATACAAATGACAGAATTAAAGAGCCCAGCCTCTTCTGATTAATCTTTAAATGGGGAAAAACTAATGATGTCTGTGCAAACTTTCCCTTCACACATTTCTCCCCCTCTCCTCTCAACGTCAATGCCTGGCAATCAATCATATTAATTAAGGAAAAATAATTTGTATCATTTAACATTTCCCTATTTCCTGCTCAGTTGCTGCAGTGAGGCTGTAGCAACGTACTGTATTAGATGTGTCTGGAAATTATCCAAGTCTATTTGTTCTTGCATTCATTTTTGATCTTTTTTTTTTCCATAAAATATGTTTGTGATGTTTCATCTCTCTTCATTTACTGTGGGTTGAAGAAATACATCTGAATTAGTGACAAAATGAGCAGGCCATCATCCTCATTACAATCAGCCCATTTTAGGCTCATATACTGAAGAATAATAAATGAGGAGAGCGGACTACATAATCTGTTTTGTACCCACTGTATCCACTTAAACACCTTTTTTTTCTTAACAAAGAATAACGTGGTCTTAACCGAGATGCACAGTCCTTAATTCAGAGATTCAAAGATGAACAAGGAGAGCAGGAAGTCACATGATAGAGTCTTGGATACAGAAACATTACAGGTAAGATAAATGGACTAACATGCATTTATGGAAACAAGCACTTACAGAGTATTCATATCACAGCATGATCGCATATCGTTATAATCCTGTTTTATCTAAAGTAAGATTCAGTGTGGTAAATATTGACCTCAAGTACCCTAAATTCATTCAGCATTAAGAAGCATCGTTAATCACAAGTGAAGAGACTTATCATGTATGGAAACATGCACATGGAAAACAACCTATTTGGCCTAAAATTATTTTAGTAAAGTGGCCATAAAATTACAGGTGAAAGGGCAAATATCATGTGATTTTACATGGTAAACCATTTAGATCTTAACTAAATTTAACACAGAATATTGGCCTGTTCAAAGATCTGTCATCAATTCACATATTTAGAAAAGCCTACCCAGTAATAACCTCAATTTACTTTGTAAGGACACATTAAATTATTAATATTCTGTGTAAGGTGTATAATAGTTGGAGAAAAATTCTGATATGCTGGTGCCTCTGAAAACCCATCAGGATTTTTCTGAGGCACCAATTCTACTGCTGGGGAAATCATAAAGTTTTCTGAAGAACCGATTTTAAAAACATTATCCAAATGTTGCAATGTATTTTAATTGAAACTGCATGTGACATTAGGGAACTGAACAAAAAAGACTAGTCAACTCAAATGAAAATTTTACATTGCTTATTGTCAGAGTTACTAGGTTTCCACAAGACATCAACGATTGACGAGTCTTTCCTCAGTGATCAATTGACTCTCGAGGGGGCATTACACTGCATTACATTCATAATCCAATTTGGCTTTGATTTGTTCACTGTTCCGTGCACTTCGATGGGAATAATTGTCTGTAGATGATGCTATTAGTATTGATGGTTGTAAAAGGGCGATGGTTTGAGGTCTGCCGACACATTGATGGTCCAGAATAGATCCGGTCTGAAAGTGATTGTCTGATCCATTACCCTTTATGAAGGAATAGAGTGGAGGAGATGAGACAAAACCCTCAATAGCAAAAATCATCATCTATTTGCTGGTAGTACTCTAAGAGATCTATTTACCTTTGTGCTGAAGGAGCATGGATATGATCAAAAATTATTTGTTGATGTGAGATAAAAACACAACGCTCAGCAAGAGCAACAAGAACCAGAAACCAGTCAAGATAAAGAGTAAGAAATAAAGGAATAAAGAATAAGAGGCGATCCAGCTGTTGAGATTTTTTTTAAATTCAGTTTTGAATTATTTTGTGCTTTATTTTTTTGTCCCTTAGCTTTTCCTCTCGTTTCATTCCCCACTTCCTGCCCTTGTGCGTTTCCCGCCTCTGTGATTTGTTTGCCCCGCCCCTGATTTCTTGCACCTGTGTCTCATTGTCTCCCCTCTCCTGGTGTGTTTAGTTTCTGTGCTCCCCTCCCTCTGTGCTAGTTCATCTTCGTTCTCTCTGACAAGCACTCCGGTTTTTCCTTGTGTTATTTTTCTTGTGTTACTTCTTTGCTCATTTTTTGAGCTCGCCATAGTCCAGCCATCCTAGATTTGTCCCTGCCCCTGATTGACAACCTGTTTACCAAACAATTTTCCACAGTAGAGATTCTGAACTTTTTGGAGCCCAGTTTTACTTATTGAGCCATAGATTTGAGTCCTTACCTTGTGATTACCATTTGATAAAAGAAGGACATTGATCATTTAATATAAAACAAATCGTGTTGACAATTTTAATAATAATATTACAAAAATGTGGGGCGTAAATGCATGGTTTTGTTTCACCTCTAGAGAAATGCACAAAGTCAAACATATTTGAGGTTATTAATGTAATTTGAATAGATTACTTTTTGATCTGTTATTTACCACAAATACACTCGACACTCTTTTTTCTCAAATTCTTTGCGAACTTAAAACGGTTTTCACAAACAGTATTTATATTAACCAGTAATAGGCAATGAAAAATACAATTTAATGTTGTTAATCTGTCCTTGAAGCAGACTAGTTCTAGTCAAGAAAACTCAAAAGGAAGTGGTTGCTCTTATTTCTCCCTCCTTTCAATTCAAAACTCTCACTTCCTGCCTTCCTATCACAAAGGCCACTAAAAGGTCACTATCAAAGCATGTGGTTCTCTTCAGTATTATTTTGTTTTGTAAGCTCCAAGTAGTTTGGATTTAAAATGAACTGTGCATGGATCCCCACTATGCGGGGGGGCAAACATATTTGGGTATTTTGAACGGAACAAGATTATGTGACCAACACAGACGGCTTTGTTGGCCCAATTTATGTTGTGCACTGTCATGTAGGGATTACAGATGAAAACCTGTGTCTGTGCAAAGATAGGAATTTGTGACCAGACCAAAAAATGTTTTGCCCGCAGATGTAAATTATTTTTTTTACATTTACATAAAGTATAGCTTCAACATGACTTGGAAAGATTGTATCTATGACCCAAGTTTAAACACAGTGTCCACACAGAAAGAAATAATAACTGGTGATACAAGGTTTGTGCAGGACAGTAGAAGAGCTTTGCCTGCTCAAATCCCACTGATTAGTATCAGCAGTCATTAATTATGAGCATCAGACTGGGTGATGTTCTCAGATGAAGCAGAACATGTTTGGCTGTGCTGCTCAACCCTCTAATGATGCTGGTAAACAGAAAGATAATTGACCTTTAAGATGACTGGGGAAGTCATTCTAAAGGAATGTCACTAGAAGACGGAGGATGCAGTGCAATCACAGCACACCACAAAAACTACACAAAAACACAGGGTTATATGTATGCATGTGCCCAAAAACTCACAGTTTATAGCAATGCAGGCAGACATTCAATCAATTTTCTGATAAACAGACAGCTGCATGTACTTAGACATATTACCTGTGAAGTCAGTGTTGACAGGAAGAGTGTCACTGGGAAAATGGTAGTAACTGTTTCCAGGGAATCTGGTTCCTCTCACAACAGGATCTTGTGGGTCAGAGAGAGAGACATCTGTCCTCTCCACCTGAAAAATAAGAATAACAGAGTAAGAATATTATTTTGCAGAAATCCCCGTGTCTCAGTTGGTAGTGCACATATCATTTAGGCTTAGTTTTAACTACGGCAAATCAACTGCCGGCCTTTTACTTCATGTCATCCCCTCTGTCTCATCCCTAACTTTCCTGTCTCTCTGTCACTGTTCCTAATATAATAAAACCAAAAATGGCCCAAAAAACCCTTAAAAAGAAAAAAAGGAAAATGATTCATTCATTACCTCTTTGCATAACAGTAAAACAAGACCAAGAGGTTGCAGCCCTGCTAACGGTGCTAAGAGTCTGTGCCTCGAGCTAAATGCTAACGCAAGTATGCTGAGATAGTGAAGTATAAGGTTTATACCTCGTTAGGGTTAGAATATTAGCATACTAACATTTGACAATTAACAATAAACACAACGTACATCTAACTAACAGTTAGACTGAATATATTATTATATTCAGTCTGATGGTGGAACTAGATTAAAATTTGTCTGAGGGGGGCCTGAATGTGTGTGGCAAATTTATATTCAACAGCTGTAAAAAAAAAATTCAATTAAGTTCACAAATGTCATACTTATTGTAGCACCAGAACTTTGTGCCAATACATTCATGTCAAGATACTTGTGCTAAATTACATTCTGTACAGTACTACACAGGCCTATACCATGGCTATGAATATTTTCTTGCTAAAACAAACTCACAAAAATGTATTAAAAAAAATAATGCCAATGGGCAGATACTCTGTGTACAGTCACTCAGTACTTTTACAGACCTGATATAGTGGATGTGGTCCATTGAGTTGGATTGGAGGGTCCCAGTCTATCTGAATAGTGGTTTCATTTACTGGATGTAATCGAGGTGGAAACAGTCCCGTTGGAGCTGAGAAGGTAAGAATGTAAATAAGAATCTTTGTCTATGCAAATAGGAATTTTGACGTTTTAGTCACATTTTCATAATGTATGGTAATAATGTAGGTAATGTAGATTTGTGAGCTTCCTTCTTACTTTTACAAAACAGCAATTGTATCTCAAATGGGAGCACATAGACATGCAACCACATCATAGAATAACATTCATATGTTGTCATTGTAATCATAAATAAAATGATTTTTCTGATGTGAAATTTATTTTATTTTTCTTGAGTAGAATTAATTCCTCATGCCTATTTTATTGGCAAACTGGACAAAAGTCCAATTTTCCTTTATCAGAGGGTCAATTTAATTTCCTTCTTTCACTTTAGATGTTAAATTAAATGTCCCTTTGAAACACACTGGAAGCTACCGAAGCCGCAGTCTCAACATGTATCATAAATAAATCAACCAGAGACTGGCTGATATGGTGAGAGGATATATAGAAGAATGGAGAGAGAAACATAGCAAGTGATGGACTGGTGTAGAGATGGGAAAGATGTGTGTGTATTAAGTGTCATTCCATCGTCATGTTTCTGTGTGTGTGTGTATGTGTTTCAGTAATGGTCTAAATGGTCTATGGTAGGAGTAAATTAGCTCTCAGTGACACACATGCGAACCATCTTTAGTGTGAGTTCTAATAGAGCTCTTAAAAGGGAGGTGGACAGCTTGTCTTAGGTGGCTCATCTTGGCACATCAAACCATAAATTACTTCCAATCGATAGCTTACCAGTCTATTGAAATTGAGCTATGGTGACATTTAAAACATACACACACACACCCACACACATCAGCCAACAGCCTTGCTTTAGAAATGGGTGTACTACTTTGATCTGCTCTGATCTCTATATATGTCTAATTTTTGGTGTTTGAGGCACCAGAAAGAAGGCAGGTAGATGTAAATGCAAAATGTGGCGGCTATAAGATCGCAGTAGAGAAGTTGTTGTAGCGTTGAATCTCTGGATTATGAACAAATATACAAGTAGCAAAAGCTGGGTTTAAGGTTTGATAAAATTGGATTTAGTAAATTGTGTACGACTGTGAAACTGCAATGTTAGTGAGGGTATTATACAGATTCACTTTCCCTGATCTAATGTCACCTATGATGGCACTGAACATTACTTAACAGCTAGTGTGTGTACACAAAGAATGATTCGATTGAATGCCTTAAAACTAAATTGGAACCACAGCAGCAGAGTCAGCTCTATAGTTGAAAATGTCACTGACTGACTGAATGTTTGAGTGATCAAGTTACACCATTGGTCAGCTGAGTGATAAGTGTGCACCATCGGTTGGCCCATTGAATGATGGAGTGTTTCCTTACTGGTCACCGCTCTTTCCTGTGTCGCTACATTTCCTAAATTTTCAGACCCCTTCAGCAACTTTCTTTAAAAAAAAGTATCCAAATATCCAAAATCGCAAAACAGCAATTGTCTTTAACTTATTGGTAGCATTGAAGCTGCGTAGGCAAGCATTGCATTTCTCCCTTTTCTGCGATGGGAGTCTATGGCAGCCCCTTGAAGCAAATAGTATAAAGGCTTGAAATGTGGCACGCTGATTGGGGATTCTGCAGTGAATGCTTTTCACCAAGGTTTTGAGTCTGTGTCCTGAGCACTCTAGCTCCAGGTCAATGTAACTTTTGAACCATATGCACAAGTTTAAAAAATGTGGTACCATTGCATTTATTGGGTCAAACCAAGTTCAATGCCAATGGTGTTATATGGGATTTTATATATATGTTTTTTTCTACTCCAATCTTTGTTCAATCTTCAATAATATTATCACTACAATTTTTTTTGGTGTGAAAATAATATTTTCATACCCTCTAAAGGTATGCTTTTGTTTATTGATTTCATGAGAGTAGGAATTTAAACTCAGTTGTCTCAGATACATGAAATTAGCGATTATTGGCAAGATTGTGCATTGAATGCAGAGATCATGGGTTATACAAGAAAAAATGATTTCAGGTAAAAGTATGAAACTTTGGGATAAAAATGCTGAATATACTATTGCATGACAAATATCTTAAAATAGGTCACGTTAGTATGCATAAGTCTGCAGGCTACCTGTCTATTTATGTCATGACAGAAAATATCAGCCCTCAATTAAATGATTTTCTTTTCTCACTTTCTCGTCAGTTACTGCCTCCTTGGGAATGAGGTCTAATGTCTAATTATGGGGAGCAACATGTTTTCAGGACCATGGATCAGTCCATCACATAATACAATCTGGATAACTAGTCTTCTATCCACAAAACATCCATATCAGGGAAAAACAGAATAAACTTTGACATACTTCAAAGTACAAAGAAGTGTTTCTGTGTGTGTTTAAGTTTGACAGTGTCTTTTGTTTCTCATAAGACAGCTTTCCTCCCTAGTGATTCCTTATAATGTGATGTCCTGTATGCTTTGCTTTTCTGCATCTGCTTGTTAATCCACCGAAATGTGCTTAACACCATTACACATTCAGTTTGACAAAGCCACTTGCTTTATTGTGAGTGTACTCCAAGACACATGTATACATACGCACACACATACACACAAGGTTAACAGTCCACCAAAAAGGTTAATTTTAGCTGCCGACATGGTAATGAAGCAGCTAAATCATGGGCCAGCTCCCAGGAGCAATTGTGCATGTGTGTGTGTGTTTTCTGTTTTTACAGCAACTGACATGTCTTAACAGCCTCTTAACGTACAGTTACACCACGCACACAAGCACACCACTTATTGACATGGCGATCCCTTGCCATGCATATTTCTCTTCTCAAGAAGGGCCTCAGGCCAATTATGCGTAAATCAATAAAGTTCCTGTTCTGTTGAGTGGTGTTACAGTGTGAGTGTGTATGTGTGTATGTCTCTCTTTGTGTATGTCTTGTAGAACAAGCCTTTATGGATGTAGGATACATAAAACATCACCATCAGCCCCTGATTAGCCACTCACTTTACGTCGTGATCGATAACTTTGCGGGAAGACGCACACAATGAAACAACTGCATATGCATCAACACACATGGACAGAGAGCTCTTTTCTTATGTCGTTACGTCTGTCTCAGCGTGTGTGCTAATGTTTAGTCATGTGCTTTGGTGTAACTCCAGTGGTTTCACAGATGCTGTCTGCTCACTTACAGCAGATGGTGGCTGGCTCTAATGGCCCAGCCTTGTGTGCAGTAGATTTATCAGCACATCAGTACTGCGCTCAAGTAGCTCTTACAAGGAGTACACCTAATGTGAGGATAATTTCCTCCACAAAGTGAGTTTCTTTGAGGATATATCACAATGTTTGTTCCATTTCTGTAGAATACCACTGGAAGATCAACCTTTGGACAGATTTGTCAGTGTTTAGTCAACAGAATTGCATTTTTACTAAAACCAAATTTGTCAATTTTCAGAGCTTCTTTCCATTTAACAATTTGTTGAACAAATTTCAACATTTGTTCAGATGCTATGGATATATTACATCCCAGCCTTTTTATAAACAAATGCTGTCTTAATGCAGAACCAAGTAGGTGTGCACCTCTGTTAGATTATTCTCTGAAAATGATTATTTTTAGTGTTATCTGTGAACTTTCATGATAATAGCCATAAACCGAATGAAAAAAGGTGATTTTTTTTTTTTTTTTTTTTTTTTTTGAGCTACAACAGAAGCACAACACCCAGTGGAGTAGCACATGCTATGCAAATTGTTTGGAGATTAAAAAAGAAAAATCTGCCAAACGGCATATGCCATTATCATTTCTTATAGTTGAAACAAGGGACATCTTTGGCGTTGGATGAAACAAAATGGTGGCAACAGATGTGGCTGTTAAAAATACATTCAAAAAGTCAACTGGGTACAATAAGCCATATTGTATTGTACTGTATTACAGTCAAGACAAGTCTTTGGAATCACTTGAAATAAACAGTGTGGCTGTGTCAACAGATGTAGCCATTAAATGTACATTTAAAAAGTCCACCGATTACAATATGAAGTATCATTCATCACAATGAACAGAAGGATGGACTTTTTGAGAACTGTGTGAAATGAAAATATCGGTATGTCAACAGATGTAGCTGTTTAGAGTGCGTTCAAAAGCACAAATCCCTGAGCAAGTATTTATACATGAAAGGGTTTTTTTCACATCCACTCAGCACACTCATTGTCTATTCACCTAAAAGAATAAACAAAACAAAAACAAAACAGAAAAAAAACATTAAATGAGCTGCAAAAGTAGACACCATGAGTGAACAGATGGAAAAGTGTGTCGAAGGGTCAAGTGTATGTGTCTGTGCGATATGTATATTGCAAAATGATACATGTTTCTCTGCTGCCATGTGCTATTTTGTTTTTAAGTGAAAGCTCCAGGTAGAGATTGAAGTGATGGATGGAAGGAGTGGAAATGTGAGAAAGCAATAGACTGTCGGAAAGAAGCAGACAGATAAAGACACTGAATAAAAATTCAGTGTGTGTGTGTGTGTGTCTATGTCATCCTGCACTGATCAATTAGTGCTCATCTCATTCCCAGAGATTTGTACCCGAGTTATTAAACACAGCTAATTCATCCTACTTCCATAATGGTTATAAATCTAAGAGAGAGACATTGCATGTGTGTTTCTGTAACTGTGTGTGTGTGTGTGCGCGCGTGTGTGTTTGATTCATGGCCAGCAGGAAGTGTGAGCTACGCCGCATTTTTCTCCTTGTAATTAACAGTAAATTGTTTTTACTGCTGCTTGCCATGAATATCCCCTCTGGTTAACACGACAAATGCTGTCGACACTCAAGTACCCAGTGACAGACTATGTGCTTTTGGATGTGTGTGTGTGTGTGTGTGTGTGCACGCGCGCACGTGCATACAGTACAGCAGCTTGTGTTGTAGTAGTTATGAAGAGAACACCACACACTTAAGTAATTCAATACTACACACAGGATCTAAGTTGTCTGTTATTATCCTTTAAACACACGAGTGCATCTTGCAGCAGATGTCCCTCTATATTATGGTTAAGTTGAGCCCCAGTGTGTGTTTTTTTAGAAAGCATGACATCACTCCAGACCCATGATATGTGACATCAACAGCATCTGCATCTGTCCCACCATGCTGGTTTACCCTTTTACACATACATTGATCCAGCTCTGTTACTACCTTCACTGCCAGCCTCACTGCCCCCCCCCCCCCCCCCCTCCCAACTTCAATATATTCTATTCTATTCTATATTTGTACTTTTTACACAGAACAGCAAGGCACTTACAATGTATTGTAATTGTTTGCATTTAGTTAGTAGTTTAAATATCTATTTTATATAGAGCTGCTTACTAGTGCGATGCATTGTGTACATTTGTTTATATTTGTCTGCATTCCTGTGTGTTTGTGTGCTGATATTTCTGTTTTACCTGCTGACAGGGTTCGTCCTGTGCTTGGCAGACTGGTAACACAACCCATCTTGGTGCAGAGTGTAACAGTAAAGTTGTACAGATGGTAAGGTTTTAGTCCTTTCACTGTATAAATGGGCTTTGACAATGGCCCCACCCTATACAAGACCTGAAAAAGAGAGTGACAGAGAAAATATCTGTTGTGATAATGAAGTTGAATGAAGCTAGAAAAAGACGAACATTCAGAAGGGAAATGAGAGCATTAACATAAGTTGAACTCAAACGTGAAAAAAGACAACAAAATGATTGACTATAAAGCCTTTTACCTTGACTTCTAGCTATTGGCATAACTACAGTCTACAGGTAGGCTTGGCAGTTTTTCAGTTGCCCTGCTCATTAGGTGCAAGCACATGTGTATAGGTCTTACCTGGCTAACCACCGGAGGAGCGTAGCGATTGTTGGTCTGCTCAGTGAGCAAGTTGACCCGATATTCTTTTACTTGTCCTCTGGCAATGACTCCTTGACCCTCAGTTGAGTTCCATGAAACTTTGAGACTGGTAGATGACAGTGCAGACACTTCTGGTCGAGTCATAAACTCTGGTACTGGAAATATGGGCACATGTGTATACATATGAAAACATACACATCACACACTTTAGCCATTAATTCACCACTAACAAAGCTTTTTTGTATATTTGTGAATGATTAATAATTTGTTAAGACAGAGACCACAAGGTAGTGATGAAATAATCATAAACAAATTATCAAATATTGTAATGATTATTGTAATATTTCTGAGTATTTTGAGAATAGTGTACATGAAATTATAAGAGGAGGGAAGGAGGGAGTTGTAAAGTACCTCCCACCATCCCATGAATACATTTAATGATTTAATGCTAATGTAATGCAGAACACCATTTTCCTTGCCTGTTACAAATATTAATTATTATTCTACTTATTAATTTACAAGTTGTTTACACAGCTTTTTGCATCCAATAATTTGAAAAGTAAACTATTCACTATATACAAATGTGTAGTGTTTTCAGTTTTTTATTCAGTGATGCTAATAGCTTGCATGAATTAAATTAGCTAACCCAGATCCCCAAAGCGGCAGAAAATTACATAACTTTAAGTGCCCCGTTCTGCACTGTTTATCGGCTTTTATGTACGAGAACCCATGAAAGGGTTGCAGCTTGACTCTGAACAGGCTTTTCTTCTTCTCAAATCAGTGTAAGTAACTTGATAGCTCCATCAAGTTACTTACACCAATACAGACACGTAACATTATGTGGCTGAACATAATGTTATGTCTGTTTTCATCGGTGACTAGTTTGAGTAGCATGACAAAGTTATCTGACTTTCTGTTACTGATATTACGAATGTGTGAAATGTTATCTATGGTGGCTCAGTGCCAACATCATGGCTTTGCTAGCGAGGGCTAATAGTTGTGGGCAGATTGTTTTTTGTTGGCTCTTGTGTAGGCAGGTTATTTTTATTTAGTTGTGCTTTGAGTTGTGGATTTAGTGGCCGCTTTCACTGGGTTTCGAACTTAATTAAGTGGGGCCGGAGGGAGGCCGGAGGGAGGCCGGAGGTGTGGCCGGTGAAGGATAGTGGCTGTGATAATTGTTTATCTTACACTGATTCTTAATATCAATCTCCTGCTGAACATGAAAATAATACATAGTCAAGTCTGCTCTGCACATCGGCCACATTAGAAAATTATTGTTACCACATGTTGGCACCAGATATTGATTCAGAACTACTGTTTGTATATACATGTATGTATATACAAGTAGTTTAAATAAAATTCAAATACATAAAAATGGTTTATCACTCACTATTACCTTAAATTGGACATCTTAGTCATAATTAATAGAAACTTTTTTTCCTGCAGCAAAAATATAAGCAAAATCTGCACTTCCACAATTCAAAATGACATACATGTATAATTTTCAGGAGCGTTTAAGTTGGTGCTTTCTGGACTTGAACAATAACAGGAAATCTGGAACTTTGGATCATTTAACAATCTTCTGCTGCAGGAAAATGAAATCCTTACTTATTACTCTGTCGTGAATATAAGTGAATAAGATTGTATTATCAAAGTTTTTAAGGTGAAATTTAAGATGTACACCACATGATTGAGTCCATGCATGTCAAAGGTGCAACACTGGCCAGAATTCTTTCAGCTGCATTAAATACATGATGCACAGAAAGTACATTTAGTTTAGATTTATTTAGTTAGATTAACACAGTTTAGATTTGGTTCTATGGTGTTCTTTACTTACTGATCATTAAATCATTAGTGCAAAAAATTATACCTAAATAGATGCCTTTCTTTAAATTATGGATCTGACAGTAAAACCTGAGATTTATTACTAATCTCTGCGATGTAAAGGATTATACTACTAACCTCTGTTGATTACTTCAAATGTTGTTTGGATACTACATACTGAAAATACTGAAAATGAACCTTTTTAAGTAGGTTAAACAAAAACAAAATACAAATTTAGACACAAAGACATACATTGAAAATCTGGATTTGGATATTATGTGGATTTAATGGATTTAAATATTCCACAATTCTACGGTTGTGACAGCCACACTATTACATGACAGATTAGAGAAAATGATTCTTTTATTCTACTGTTGATGGCATCTAGGTGTGAAATATGCTGTGAAATGCGATTTATGGTAGACATAACCAGTCATATTCTCTCTCTCTCTCTAACACAGCACATGTGCACACGCAAACATGGACACACACTCCACATTTAAAATGGTGTTATCATATGCTTGTTATCCAGACACATAGCTTAGACTGATGTTGGAGGCAATCGTTTAGTACTAATGAGCCATATCATCTCTTTGAAATTCAAATACCTTAATGAGTTTCCCCTCCCCCACACACATTTTTTCATTTCCTCCCTACTTCCTTTCTCTACATTTCTTCTGACAAATGCCTCTTTGTGTTTTTTTTTCTTTTTTCTTGATGTATCTATTTAATACAATTTATTTTTCATTACATCCATCATTATTATCACATTTAAACTGTTTTTGACCACTTTATTATGTTTTTGTAGTTATTGTACATATTTTTGACCAGAGCTTATGCTGCATTCTTCTGGATCAGGATGCTCAGCAATCTCCATCTTAATTGCAACCCCACAGCATTTCTCTTTTTGTCTATCTGTAAAATTCCTGTCGCTGTTTACTGCCTTGGAACAATCACAGCTCCATATTAGAGTAAAACTGGGGACGTAATTTCTCGTATAAAATACTTTCACTTTAGATTTCAAGATAGATAAAGGACTTTTATGGTGCCAGCAAGTAATCCACAAAGTTGTTGGAAAAGAAAACTATTCAGTCATGATGGTCACCACTTGGTTAAGAGTCTAACAACAAACAAACAAAAAAAAAAAAAAAACATTGAACAATTTTGTTTGATATTCAATATTTGTCAGTATAATACTATTTAAAAAAATCCTTGTAGCACTACAACCTACATGGCTACAAACAGATACCCAGATATGGGTATACATGAGTCAAAGTCATGTCTGGGTACATGTCAACAGTGACTAAGTTTAACCATGACCATAATTTATACAAACCTCCCTCCATGGTGCGTGCTGTGGTCCACCCTGATGTGACGTTTCCTGCCACATTGATGCTTGTAACTCTCATCTCATAGGTGGAAAACGCTTGCAGACCTTCTACTATTGTACTGCTCTCAGGGGGTGACAGTGTGCTCCTGTTGGTTAGCTGCATTTCTGGTGAAATGCTTGGATCCAGCCAACCAGAGCTAGAGAACACTTTCTTCTCAACGGCCGCACTTAAAAGGTTTTGTGTCTCTATTGGTCCACGGAGAAAGACCTCATACCTTGTGATAACACCTGTAAAGTAGGCAAAATGAGCATGTAAGAGATTAGTCCTGAGGACTACAACAACTCGTCACTAAATAATTTCTAACAATGTATGAATAAAGCAACTGTTTCACTTCACCCAACTTTGTTTCTTTTACTTAAGTGGTGTCCCTGTGCCAGTTTAACCTGTTCATGATTAAAGACTCAAAGCTTCAAGTGTCTATGAGATACATAATAAATATTAACATTTCCCCAATGTAAAATAGGATATTTCTGCATTTTTTTCATATTCAGTAATAATGTTTGGCCCTGTAGTAGAAAACAGGCTAATGACTTAGTCCTGTTTAGCTCTCTGGTAGAAACCAGGTTATTGTCTTAATCTCACATGCTCTATTCTAGTTTTTAACAGGAAAGTGACAGAGCTGGGTTAGATGCTGCTGAGGACAGGCAGCAGCTAAGTACAATAGGGGACTTGGAGACCCACTATGTTATAAGTAGACATATAATTAAAATCTAATGATATAGAAAGACTTAATTGCAACACCAATAGTTTATGTGAATCAGTATCTAATGGCTGTCTTTAGCCCACTAAAATACTTAAGGTTCAGGGGGTTAGGGTGCCTACCTCTCTACTAAATATTCAGTATTCATGCTGTAAAATAGGTCATAAATAATGGCCTTTGCCTTATTCAATTATTTACTGTTTTCGCTGATATATCTAAAAATCTAATCTCTAATCTAATCTAAAACAGCAGCAACCACTGAACATGGTATATTAATTAGAGCAAGTAGAGTGCTAGTGCACTGATCATAAAGGGTATTTTCCAATCTTAGATGTCTGGAAATTATCTTTCAATTCAAAAACTGAAAATAACATCATCACGGGTACTTTAAATATTGAATTGATGGTAGAGAAAATGAAGGAAGGACACATAGAGAACCCCATGTAATAGGGATTAGTGACGCGAGGGAACAGATTTACAGAGAGAGAAAAAAAAACAAGAGACACAAACAGAGAGAGAAACCCAGGTTACAGGGCTTTGTATGACACTGAGCCTTAGAGCCGTTACAAAGCTCTTTGGATTTACCAAAGGCAGTTCCAATTCAGAGTGTATTTTTGTGTGTGTGTGTGTGTGTGTGTGTGTGTGTGTGTAGAGGTGCTAGTGGATTCTCATACTTCTTGAGTGACACAAGCCTAAAAGCCACAGTACTAAGCCAGTGTTTCATGTCTGCTAAAATATATCTGCTGTATGTGTGTGATTAGTCTACTCTATTTTTTTTTATATTGATATTGATATGACATTGATATGAATATCTATATACACTATGTTATGTAGTTGTAATTAACTTATAATAAACACACAAAAACATATGTATTCTTAATTGCATGAATGTGTTTGTGTTTTGTCTTTTCTTTTAGTAATTCCTACATGTTATATGAGTTGTTCAGTATTTGTGTTTATGTCTAGTATCCTACCATTTGGCTGACTGGGTGGGTCCCAGGAAGCATGCAGTGTATGAGGTCCTGTAGCGGTGACTCTGGGTGGCGGTTGGTTTTGTGGGGGGGCAGAGGCTGTCAGAAGAGACAGTGGTGGGGCAGAAGTGCAACCCCCAGAGGAGCATGCCTGTAGAAAAGGTTAGGCGTGTGATTTTTATTGTGTAGATAGTACATGCTAAAAATGTGATTGAAGCATATTTTCTATAGTCTTTTGAATAAGGAGTTGTTTCACATATCTTTCTTTTTATTGGAAAGAGTATCATGTCTATCATTTTGACTAGTGTCGACATCTCTTTGCAAAGAGATGTCGACACTAAAACACTGGCAGTTTGCCACTTACCTCCAGTACTACAAAATATTGGGTGAAGGGCTTTAGATCACTTGCCACAGCCTCTGTAGATAAGCCTGTGTAGTGAATGATGGGCTCTGCTATAGATGACTTGGTGGAGGATAACACAAATCTGTGGGAGAGAAAAAATAGCAATAATCAGTACCTTTTTTCTTCACTTTTACATCCGTCCCAGTCACTCTACTAGGCCACATGCTTTTGTTATGTGGGTTAGTGAAAAGCTGGGATGTCAGAGCAGTCAATGAGCTAAAATGTGTATTATGTAAAGTGCAGCATTAGAGTTTGTGGACTTGAATCTGCAATCTAACTCTGCAACACTGCTGACACTCTCTGGTGCTGAGTGCTCTGATGCTGAACCCTCAGTCATGACCCCTCCTTGTCTTCCCTCCTTACCTTTCCACTGGGCCGGTATCATTTCGTGGCGTGCTCCAGTTAAAGCTAGCTGTCGTTGGACCTGGTCGTCCAACAAGGTTTAAGTGGAGCATGTCTGCTTCAGGTGGTGCACCGAGCGTTTGGTATGAGGCTGATACACTTATTGTCACACCGGCCACATTTGCTGTTATAAGCCAGTAAGAGTAGTTGGTGTAGGGGGACAAACCAGTGTCTTCATATGATTCTGAGCCTAGACAAAAAAGGAAGAAGGAAACACTAAGATAGGAAGTGATTGTAGAGTAACAGGAGATGCAATCGAGAGAAAGCAATGTATTTGAAACAGTAAGAAGAAGATTAGAGTAGTGTGAAATCCTATGTGGATACTCACTGAAAGGATAGTGACTTTGGATACTATACACTGAGTGCCCATCTCTGATTAGTGTGTAGTTGAGTCTATTAGAATTTGGGGAGTCAGGTGGATGCCAAGAAAGATGAATGGAAGAATAACTGAGAGGGAAACCGACTGGTGCAGGCTGCTGAGAGGGTGCTGCAACAAAAAGACAAAAAGTAAAATAGAAATTAACAAATAGAGAAGAGGAAACTTCAAACTAATCTGATGAATATTGACTATTACAAGGGAACTATACCATAGAGAATGTTAATCATTCATGTGTCATTAGTGTTGGCAAGAACCAAAAAACAGGAATTTATAGAATTAATGTTAAATCAGATCGCATATCCTCAATATTTGTTGATGCTTAGGTTGGTGTGTTTGGGTGTGTGTGTTTATTAACATGTAAACCAGACCTTTACTGCAGCCAAGGTGGTTCTCAGGGTTAAAATGACTCGCTCCAGGTTGGCATACATCACACTTCTCTCCAGTTACCAGCAGCTTACACACACACACCCCTGAGTCTGGATGACATGAACCATTGACACTGCCCACTGGGTCACATGCACAAGGCTGACACCTGATCAGGCAAAGAAAAAAAAAATTATTTTGTGTGCAATTTTCATTAATGGCTACATCTCATAACTTAAAAAATAAAAAATCCATTCAGAACTGCCATTACACATTTAAAATATATAAGACCTTATAGAATACAGACAGACATTACGAGTTAAATGAACAGCTAACTGTTACCACTGATTACAGTATTATAAACCAGTCATCACACAGATATAGTGACTCACATACTGTATATTTCTGATAATAGATCATTGCACAGACTTTAAATATTGCTTTAACTTTGAGCCATCGGTCGGTGCCTCAGTGGCTCAACTAGTAGAGCATTTGCCCTTTAAACTTTTCCTTTATTTTTGAACCCAGACCACTGTAGTGACATTATCCCCTCTCTCTCCCTGACTTTCCTCTCTTTTTCTCACTGTGACTATAATACAGGGAAAAAGACTGAAAAAAAACAAACAAAAAAAAAACAGAGGGCTGGAGTAAATGCCATGTGGATGATGTGCCAAAAATAGAGAAAGTAAATGCACTCTGAGATGTATCTGCTTTAGTGTGGAAATGTTCAACTTCAACTGGATAAGTGTGTGTGTCTGAAAGGTGTTGGGTCTTCACCTTAACACTGTGAGGGAGACCCTCACTACCATCTTTCCCACACACCATGCTCCAGCTGTGAAACTAACTTCACAGAAGCTGCTTTCCCCCTCAGAGTTGTCAAAGTGTGTGTGTCTGACGGTGTATGCGTCTGGGTCACCAGTGTAGTGTTACCCTCACTGGGGCTGGGCAGTGGGTGATCATCCGGCCAGCTACCTCACACCTTTTTACACACACACACACACACACACACACACACACACACACACACACACACCATATGTGTTTTTCTTTCTACCACATACTGTACTCACATGCTCTGTCTCTCTCCCTCACACACCACTACACCTTCTTTATTACTGTGTGAAAAGCCACAGTCTCATAACGAGCCGCAAATTTGTCCTGTCAACTGGTGCAACTCGCACACACATACACATACGCACACACACACACACACACACACACACACAAACACACGAATGCCATAGTGACTTGACCTTCACTCCATTCCCAAGGAGAAAGAAAACACTATTACACCCATTCTCCTTTTTTCCATCAGCCTCAAAGTATAATATAATGTGGATGAGAGAGAGAATTTGTATTTACAGAGAAGTGACATGCTAATGATGATATGCAAATTATTATTATTGTTACTGTAGGTTTTAGGGTACTAGAAAGTTACATATATAATCCCTTAATAATCCCTTATGATAATATTATGTGTATAAATGCATCTGTGTGTCTCTCCAGACAGAGTTACCATCATATTTCTCTGTGATGATGAGAACAGCAGTTGTCATTTCTCTGACCTGGTTCTCCATGGAGACACACAAAGACACAGGTCTAGATATTCGGCCACCTTTCAACTTCCAGTGCTTCCCTTCCTTACTGCCTGCCTCACACATCAGTTTGGGTGTGTAAATTCATTTCAGTAAAGCCTTTTGTTTGACTAGGGAGGACAAATGTGTTTTTTGTATATGTATGTTTATATGTACAGTCTAGTGTTCAGCAGTGTTCAGCAGTAATAAACTGGATCTCATTAATGCATGCCTTTCACAAGACCTATGCCTATGTTTTCCTGTCTTTCTCTTTTAGTTTTTTGCGTTTATCACTGATAGTATTCACCCATGTAAAAATGCCCTGTTTAACCTCTTTCTCTCACATTATACAACAGTTCTCCCAGTGCTTCCCTTCCATACAGCCTGTATAAAGTACTCTATATTACTCTGCTGCTTTTCTTCCCTTTGTCCCTCCCTACCATCCGATCTTCATGTTTTAACACTGGAAAATCATGTATGAGGATCACACGCACACACACACACACACGCACGCACAAACTCGACCACTGGCCAAACAGTTTGTGGACCATCTATCTGGTATGACACCCTGTTGAGAGGAACGTATGTGTGTGTGCATACCAGTACAGTACAGGGTGTAATGTGTAATTTCATTTTTGTATGTGTGTTTTGAGTGTGTATATCTGTCATGTGTGAGATAGCCTGCAGGTAGAGACATGAGTGGTAAAGGTCAAAGTAGCTCTTAACTCATGTAAGTCATATGTCTGGCTACCTATTTGTGAACTGTCTTTACAGAGACTGCACCTGCTGGCTTGTGCTCTGCACGTGTGCGTTTGTGTTTTTGTAGTGGTGGTGTAATTCGTGAATATAACCCACATTTATAATGTTTGTGTGTGTACCAGCGTGTGTATAAGTGTGAAACTGACTTCATATGGTTACCTGCCCAAGCCAGGGTTGAATCCAAAGAACATCTCATGACACTGGTCACAGCGCCGCCCACCCACTGACTGATGGGCACATAGACACTGTCCTGTCTGGCTTTCACAACCACGCTGCAGTGTTCCCATGGGATGGCAGTCACACTCTGCACACACACTCCGATCTGGAGAGTGGTAGAAGCCTGCACAGAAACAAACATAAAATAAAGCAAAACTATGAATCTGATTAGTTATCAGTCACTTCTGCTCATCTGCCTACAAGTGTTTTTTGGTTTCTTAGTTTCTTCCTCTTTATATAACATCTAATCCTACACACTTCATATGTGGCTGCATCCACAAAATTACTCACTGATCGCTGATTAATTGACTGTACATTGTAGTGTTTTCTACACAATAATAATCTAGTCAAAATAAATTATATGTAAATGTACTGCATTTGCATTCTAAAAACCATGTCATACGTGGTGCACATTTTAAATAATGTAATGTGTGTTTCACTGATTATATTAGTGTTTGTTAAAAGTTAAAATAGTGAATGAATGATTGGTTTTGGATGCAACCTGTATCATTTTATGGTCGCCCCAATAAGCATTATGGTGTGCTGTTCGCAATTTATTTGTAATAAAATTTAGCACAAAGCCAATCTGAGGCTACATTAAGCACTCCAGGTTCTTAAGTATAAATCAATTTGGTTTATTTTTCTCAAGGCCTGGGAGCTAATAAACAAATTAGATATTCTATTTAGCCACTTGGGCAAGGAACTCATAATGACATGAACTAACAGCTAAGGAAATTAAGTTGGACAATTTGTAAGAATTGAGCTCAGATATGGTAACAAAAATGTACAATTGTTTCCTTATAAAGGTACTGAATATCACCTTTATTTGATTTGTGGGCATTTGTTAAATATTATTATCTTGTGTCCTCTATTGCTCTTTTTGACGTCCTTCTGTCACAGTAAACCTGACTATGCTGTTGGTCCTTCATGACTGCCACAATACAACATCTTTTACCTTTTGTCCCAGAAGACGAACGGCACGTTCAAATACACACACGCTAATTTACAAATACACGAAAAAAGAGTGAGATGAGCGAGAAGGAGCAATATTTCCTTTCTATCATGCTGTTGTTGAGAATTGGCACATATGGGACAATCACTGAGTGGAGATCTGGCAAACAGCATATGCCAACACACACACACACACACACACACACACACACACACACACACACAAAATTACCAAAAGTTTGGAGTACCAGTAATTACTGTTCACAATGTTTCCCAGAATCTCTTGGATTTTTTGGCAGTGTCACCTTTGAGCAGTCATCTATTCACCTAATTTATTTATCCAATCACTTGTTAATTTTTTTGTTATATTCATCTATTCATCCATCCATCCAATCAAACACACTCACCTGGTCTGCAATTACTGCAGTCTTGTCCATGGCGAGTAGGGACACAAACACATTGCCCTGTGGTGCTGTCACAGACAGTCCCTGGCACTGTTCCTCTGGGGTCACAGACACATGGTACACAGCCCTGGGACAACCCCTCTGATAGGACGTCAGAAACCAGAATACACTTAGACTTTTTCTCCCCAACAGTTTACACAAAACAAAGATTTAACAAAAACAATATAATTTGCATAATGCTCCCGACTATATAGAATACATTTGTTAAACTGACGGAGCAAATTAATCTATGTAAAAGTTGCACTAAACTAAAAGTGTGCCACTAATCTTAGATGAAACTTGTGGCTTTCACACTGTGTTCTCTTACTCTGTAGGTCTAAACTCTTGTTGTAGTAGTTGTGGGCACAGTTGGTGCACTGTGCTCCCACCACCCCCTCTCTGCATGGACATTGTCCAGTCCACATATCACATGTACCCTCTGGCACAGTCCCAAAGATGTCACACCCACACGGCAGACAGCCCAGAGAGTTTCGATGCTCCAGGGTGTGGTAACCATGCTGACAAGAGTCACAGCGTCGGCCTTTCACATGTTTCTATAAGAGCAATAAAAGGGACAGATAGTGTGAAAAAAGAAAGGTATAATAGACACCAGTCATTGCCATCACACCGGTTTGACAAAAATTTGGCCAGTTTGGGGCTAGACATTGATCTGTGGTTTTAGGTGTGATAAGGCTGTTGGTTGCTGTTAACACAGCACAACACAACCAACCAACCAGCTGGGTTCTTCCCTTTTTAGTGTCCCCTGGAAACCCTTCTGTTGTTGTATGTGTTACTTGCAGCGTATTTGGTTGTGTTGACTATTTGCAATTAGCGTGTGTTTTCTTGAGTTGCATTGAGTTCTCAGGGCCACTGTGGATTGTCCTGTTATGGTTCTTCATGTTTTCTGTCTGATCAGATGGCACTTCAGAGTTAACCATGGATTCATCAACTCAGGCTGCCGTGATGCTAATATACTATGTTGGTAATACAGGTCATACAGAGAAGCAAGGTCAGTAAAAAAGAAAAGAATTATAAAATTTAATTTACTAAAGACTTAAAAAAAAAATAAATTCAGAGACATGATGAAGCTACGTCCAGTAAAAATTTCTACACCTCTTCATCGGCAACTTTACCTGTGTGGCTCCACATTTTTTTTTTTGGAATTTCTTCTGTTCACTAAACCAAAACTAAACTAACCCTCAGCTACAGAGCCCCTGCTTTGCTTTTTTAACTCAAATTGCTGAAAAGTTCATTGTTGTTTGTAAATGTGTATAGGTAATCATTTTCTGACCCATAACACTCAACACTCAATCATATATTTTGCCAGAATGTGGCGGCTAACTATCGGCAAATCACCACAAGAAGTTATATTTGCTGTATTCAGAATGTGTATGGACATGTGCAATTCAGTGACATTTGAGCAAAGTAATGCATTATTCTGATGAAGAATCATGTGATAAGATTAAAAGCTCCAGCCTATAGCTGAGAAATAGGGAGTAAGGTAAGACTATTGATTGTTTTGTGAAAAATATACTTGAAAATCAACCACAATTGTAAAACTGTTGTAAACTTGTTAACTTGCCTTACACACACACTGTCCTGTGTGAGGATCACAATCTGTCCCAGGTATGGTTCCCTCATGTGAGCAGTTGCAGGGAGCACAAGATCCTTCCAGTCTCAAACCATATGAACCACTCGCACACGAATCGCAGTGCTGCCCCCCTACCCCGAGCTTACACTCACACTGCCCCCCCTCAGGCTCACAGAACTGGCTGAGGGAACCCATGGGGTCGCAGGCACATGGGACACAGCCATCTGGGTGGGACAGGTTCCAATAACCAAATTCACAGCGGTCACAAGAAAGACCTGGAAGGAAAGCATGAGAGAGAGAGAGCAAGAGAAGAGAGAAAGAAACATAATTTAGATGTCGAGAGCGGGTAGAGTAAGGCCAACAGAGAGAAACAGGATAAGGATATAGGAAAAAAAACTAAACTAGCGTTTAGCCACGCTGTGTTTTGAGGTGTGTGTGTGAGAGTATGTGTGTATGAGAGAGAGTGAGCACAAGAGAAATGGTGGGCGAGTGTATAAAACTGCCATCATTAGGGCCAGGCCCTCTACATATGATGGATCACTCACCTAAGGCCAAACACTTAATTTCACTGAGTGAGAAAATAAATAAATTAAGCAGCTACAAGAAAAGAATGGAGGGAAAGAAAAAGAGGAGATGGAGGGATGGAAAAATGGATAGAGAAAATAAAAATAAAAGTACCATCTGGTGTAAAAACAAGAAGGTGAATTCCACCTATAAAGCTTGGCTTTCTCTGGTTGTTGCCATATCATCTTTTTTAAATTATTCATAGGTTTCATGTGTGTTTTTCTGTGTCTTGTAAAACAGAAGAAATTTCAGAAATGAAACAAAAAGTTATTAACAAGTTAAGCATGAAGTTCATGCAATTCACGATTTCATATTTTTTATATTTTCATGCCAAACATTAGTATGTGAAATTAACCAATTAACAGTTTTAGTCTCTTCATCCATTTATGCATCAATTTATTTATCTTAAATTTTGGCTTAAGTCTGTCATCTCAGCAGTTAATTCTGATATTGGCAAATAATTTCTTCAATCATTTTTATTCTCAGCAGCGCTAGGCTACATGGCTAGTTAAACTATGATATGCAGTGTGCACGAAAAGAGCTTATTTGAATATGCCATACGTATTCCATGACAGGCAATCTGTCCCTAAATGGATGCCTGGGGGCAACGCAGTCACCACAGCCGTTTATGAGTGAGTGTTCATATGTGGGTGGGTGTGAATGTGTGTGCGTGCACATACATATATGACAGCATACCTGTACATCTATGTCAGTGTATACGAATATATGTGTGCACGTCTGTGTGAGTGTGTGTCCTACTCAGTGTGCGGCAGACACTTGCAATTTCCCCTGGTCTGCCCACTTTAATGATTTTACAGATATGAATGTATTTCTCTCCATAGACCATATTTCATAATAGCTCAGTGAAGATATTTGTGTGTGTGTGTGTGTGTGTGTGTACGTCCATGTGTATTGGTGGTAAATATGCCTGCTGACACACTGATGCTTAAAGCCATGAGAATGCTGTGATATATCGTACTCTGTGTGATTTTTCCCAGTAAAGTTGTGAAAATTATAAAAAATATCACTCCCTTCTTAAAAGTTTATGTATTTTTTTCATTTTACACACTGAGCTGAATAAGTTTACATTTGCAATTCCTATTTGCAGCTAGTCTTGTCTTTCAGACACAACGTTCAACAAATGCATTAACAAAGAATGAAAAGTAAGAAGGTGAGAAAAGTGAGAACATTAAAAAACAATGTGTTATTAGATATAAGATCAGTACTGAAAGGAAGTGATTTTGTGTTGGGGTGTGCTCGCTTGCATATATGTGTGTATTTTCGGGACATGGCCCAGCCTTTTTTATCAGTAGCCAGCTGGTTAACAGGCTCATGCATCACCATTTCAAACACTATTATGTACACATTGCACTCTGGCACCTTGTTCTGAGTGTACATGTGTGTATCTGTGTCTCTGTGCACACATTTCCATTCCGTCCTTCTGAAGCATGCCTGCCATTGCTCTGCTCAAAGTATCAGCTTGGCGGTAATAAATTGCCATAATCAAATCTAATTTCTGAAAAATACCTGTGGGAGCAACCAAACAAACAGGGACAGAAAAAAAACGAAAGTAGGTCTTGTAAGAAGGAGTGTGAAAAATACAAGGGGCTGCAGCAGTTTGTTTTAATCAACTTGGCATTGAATTAGAGAATTAAACACCAGCTTAGTCCTTGATGACAAGCATGCGTGTTCATACACACGCACGCACACACGCACACACACACACACACACACACACACACACACACACACACACACACACACACGCACGTGTATGTACACCACACACAAGGAAACTTGCATACAATACAGTTAGGCAGAGAGAAACATACGTAAACACATGGCCACATCCACATCCGACATTCTTCCTTATGCATATACATTAACATAAACAGACACTCTGACACACATTTACAAGTTCACATACACATGCCTGCACTCACACACACAACTACGGGCCCTTGATAGCAGGGCTTAGCAGTAACCATGATGCGATGAGTTGAGAAGCGTTGGCCGGTTTTGCATTTCATACGAGCCTGCTCTTCAAAGACACACAGGGGAGAGAGTGAAACCATTTATCACAAAGAGAAGCACAACGGCTGGAAGCAACGCCAGCAGAAAAGCCTGTTTATTTTGGTTGGCAAAACACTTTGGGATATGCGTTTATGCCTGTGTGTATACACATGCCTGTTTTGGTGTGTGCATCAAGCATATCCACTTTTGCTTGTGTGTGTGTGTGTGTGTGTGTGTGTGTGTGTGTGTGTGTGTGTGTGTGTGTTTGTGTGTGTGTGTGTGTGTACGTGCACCATGAGTGGCTGAGCCTTCGTATTAATTAAGACACCATTAATGGTAAATTAACGAGTAACTTTTCCAATGAAAACACAAGTTATCAAAGTATTCTGGGACATTGTGTGAGAGAAACTATTTTAGGGACCAGATATTTTGTAGTTGAGAGGTGTACTGCTCTGGTAAAATTCCAGGGTCTGAAGAGATAGCTGATACTACCATTAAATTTCTTTTATCTTCCCTTATCTTAATTGAACCCTTAAACACAATGAGATCACCTGGCTTGTATGAGTGAAATCAAAGGGGCTTGAAGCAGTACTTTTGATTTCACGTGACTCCTCCAACGCACATCACTGTTTCTCTGGGCCTACCATCAAATATGTCATCGAAATAAAGGTGACAAACAGGAAACTCGGATATTACAACTGTTTTATCCAATGCGTGTCAGCAGTCACTTTACCTGTAACATGGGGTTTACACTGGCACTGTCCCGTGTCCTGGTTGCAGCTGGGAGCTGCTGCTGTCGACATGCTGATGATGCCAATATCACTGCAGTTACAGCGGATGCAGCCATTTGGATCTGAGGCTTTAAGTCCATACCAACCAGGCAAACAGTCTGAACAGCGACGGCCTGTTGCTGCAACCTTACACTGACACTGACCTCCTACCTGGAGGCAAGAAACACAGAAAGAGAGAGGGAGGTGCAGGAAAGAGGGAAAAACGGGTTGGTAAAAAGAAATTAGGGCAGTAAGGAAAAGAAACTGAAAGAAACAATAAGGTGTTGAGTCTCATTTGATAGTTGTCAAACTCGTGTTAACCATAAACACCCAACCTCCTTTTAACTGATGTATTCAGCAAATTTGGAGATACAAAAGATTTACTGTTGCTATGCTGTTTGAGTTATTGTGTACCTGGGAACACGCTACGCTGCCGTTGACTGTCCCAGCAGTATGACAGTTACAGGGCAGACACACATCTTCTGAAGTGGGATCAGATTCCTCAAGCCTGAAAAATCCACTTATACACAGTTCACAGTTCTTCCCTGATAGTGAGAGACATAAACAGGATGAGACAGGGAGCATGAAAATACAAGAGAGAAGAGAGAAAAAACAAACAGATCAAAAGGGATATTCATTTTTAAAAGTCATGGTTTCAGCCTTATTTGTCTAAATGGGAAAGTGGTTTCGCAGCATCATGAAAACATGTGACATGGCACAACATGCCAACATATAAATGGTTTTATTATCATTATAAATCACCACTACCATCACTGCAAATCAATAACAAAATCCATAACCCTTTTAACCCTTTACAATACTGGAAGGGTTAAATGTAGTGAGGTTTAAAAAGTCAATATACTTAGTATAGTATCTGTATTTCTTGGAACTAATATTGACTTGTTGTAAAAATCCTACGTAAATGGAAAGTAATAGGAAATACTTCAGATTCAAGCATTGAAATGATAGAGTAACATTTGAAGCTTATGGTATCTGGTCTTTTCAAAGTGATTAAGTAATTACATTTAGAAATCTAAAACCAATTTTTAAACTCATATTTTATATATAATTACAGGGCAAATCACCTGTGGTGTTGTGCATGCAGTTATCACAGATGCCTCCTCCTCCTCGATAGTGCTCATCTGGTTGGTCATCAGCTTGGACGTCATAATGACAGGACATGGCGTGGTCGTGACAGTGACAAGGCCGGCAGTTCATAGGCTGGAGTTGGTCACCTGACCGAAATGGCTTATCATTGTAGAGGGGCGCACATCGCTGACACTGAATGAAATAATTATATAAATATGTATAAGTATATATAAACATACATTGTTTTAAATTGTACTGTACTGTTCTACTGTACTTTGAAAGTACTTCCAATTGTTATTAGAATTTAATCCAATTACTTAGCTGCTACAATGAATTTTAATAATAATGAGCTTTTAGTTACTGTAATCTATCAGTGAGTTTCAGACAATAATCAAAAGTACTTTGTCAACTATGAGATTACAACATACATTTAAATGAATTACAGACTTTATGATAAAAACAAAATAACCTCCCTTGACAAGAGACTAGGAACAAATAAAACCATTTGTATTGAGCAATTGCATAAAAAAGTGTCATAAACTGCAATTTACTTAAATTAACAGTGCACGTGTGTGTATAGAAAAATGGTCCCATGATAAGTGAAATACTTGTTTTTATGGAACAAAGACTGACGCAGACACAATGAGAAACAGAATGAGAGGGGGGTGTAAAGAAAGAAAAATCAGTGGCCCATGTAAATCTAAATCTAAAGAGGGAGAAGAAGAATACACATAACTGAATAGAAAACACAACGGCATTCTGAACGATATAATAAAGAGTCAGTATTTTCACAGACACACACACACACACACACACACACACACACACACACACACACACACACACACACACACACACACACACACACAGCATAGGGAAATCAGACCGCTAATGAGGAGTGACTTGCAACAGCCAGAGCTCTCACACAGGCCCCACTTTCATGTCAAAATAAACATACCAAGGTGTGTGTGTGTGTGTGTGTGTGTGTGGTGGGGGGGTGATATAAAAAATGCATTTTTCTGTAGCAGAGATCAGCAGAGGAGAGAACCAGCAAGTACAAGCCCTTTGATTTTGTTCAGCAGTCAGTACAAATTATGGTGGACAAGGGGGGCATCAAATGGCGGGATTAAAAATGTATTAAAAAACACAGGAGTTCCTCCCATGTGTGACACATGCAGACCTGCACTGGGCCTATTATGTATGAAACAGTGAGGAGGGGGAAGGCAAGGGGGGGAGAAGGGGAGGGGGACACCATAGATGGAAATGGGGAAAGAGGCTCCAATTTGTGTACGAGAGAAAAAGGGAGTTGAGGTAGGGGAAATGCAGGAAACTGGTGTGAACAGAAATGAGAGAAAAAAATCCCCTTGTGTTTTAAAGTTAAAAACAAGAGGGACACAAAGAGAAGAGCCACAAGTGTGTGAGCAAGATGTGCGGCAGATAAATACAAAGAACAAAGACAATTAAATCAATGTTGGTAGGTGAGAAGACAAAAGGCCCCATGTGTAGCTACAGTATGACACAAGGCCCAAGACAAGAGAGACACACATCCACAAATACACACACAATAAACAAACAAAAGAAACAAAACATTAACCAGGAATATTAAGGGACTTACATTGGTCTTTAGTTTAATGCATTACTATATTTTCAACTAGGGGTATTTTTTATTTGTGATTAGTGATTAATTATCTATTTATTGATTGATTAATTATTTGGCTCGCAATAATTGGCAGTAATTCTCCAGTAGTCAATAAATATCTTGTTTTGTATGTCCAAAATCCAAAAGATATTCAATAAATTAGCATCCAATAAAGAGAAGAAAAAGCAGTAGTTTCTCTCATTGGAGAAATTGGAGCATTTTGCACAGAAAAATATTTAAACGATTCACTGATTAACAAAATAGTTCCAATAGTTACAATTTTCCACCGACCTTCATTCCTGAGTACACAAGATGAAAATAAAAGCATTTGAACCACTTTTCGTGTACACATCCATGTTTCTTATTTTTCTGTTTGTGGGTCACAACCTTCTCATATCGTGTCTGTTTTTTTGCTGAGGTGGTGAAGCATGATTAAATTAACAAAGGAAATACTGAAAACAAAATATGTTTACCATCGACAGAATGAATAAGCTCTAAAGGCTTTGCATATATATGTGTGTGTGTGTGTGTGTGTGTGTGTGTGTGTGTGTGTGTGTGTGTGTGTGTGTGTGTGTGTGTGTGTGTGTGTGTGTGAATACAGTCCAGAGCACGGTTCCCTGTTGGGTGATTATTAACAGGATCTAACGAAGCAGCATGAAATTCTCTAGAGATATGATATACACACAGTCACCAAGACATACAAACACATGAGACAAAAAATCCAGTCTGTAAAGACACACACACATTCACAGAAGAGTGTGTGTCTTGAGACATGTAAGGAGTGCTGGGCTGCATGTTCCTGTTTGTTCTGTCTGCTCATCTGTCTCTCATGCTGCTTGGCCTCCAGTCACTGTACTGTCAGTAACTTCCTTCCTCTCTGTTTGTACATGCTTTTTTTGCCACTTCTGCCCAGCTGTCTTTCTGTTTGCCTATCTGCAGCTCTGTGCCCGAAAATGTTTCATTTATCAAAGGTACTTTTCTTTCTGCAACAGAATGCTCTCACTACATTTCACCCTTCGTCTCATCCACTGGGGATGAGTTCAAGAGTGAGATGTGGTGAGATCTGCTCTCCCATAACTCTCTTTTCATTCTTCTTTCGTCTCCTCTACCTCTGTGCCTCCTCAATCTTCCCACCCTTCCTTCTTCTTCAGTCTCCCCTCCCTCTCAAAAACAAATTACTCTCCACATCTCTCCTGGTTTCCCACCTCTACCCTTCCTCACTTGGTTCCCCTTGTCTCTACCATCCCCCAACTGCTTGTTCTCATAGCCGCGATGCGTATGTGAGCAGGAAATATTACCATACCAAATGAAAGAGAAGGAATTTTTTTCTTTCTTCTCCTTTCTTTTCATTCAACACTGCGTTACCTTCCCTCTCTCCCAGCTGCTAATTAGTCGAGGGACTAGTGTTTGGGAGTTAAAAGAAAAGTGCACACGTTCATTCTCTTCTTCATACAAAAGGTTTTGATGGCGCTCCATCATCTGCGCACAGTACCAGCAAGAAAAAAAGGACAATTGTGTTGATTCTATTGCTTTTATTTGTCTGCACATGGTCAGTCCACTGTAACAGTATCCTTAATGAGAACATTTGAAAAGTTTGTTTGACTGAAGCCAAGGCACATCTGACAGCACCCTACTGACAGCCTGACTCTTAATCCAACATTTGTTTTGGTTTCAAGCTATTTCATGACACAACACAGTTTTCTCACAAGTAAATCAGGAGTAAGCAAATGGTGGCACGAAATTATCATTTAGTGTAGTGCAACCCATATTGTTAGATATGAGGTTACTTGTTATTTACCATTTGCAAATCTGGTTTAAAGCAGGAAAAAAAGATGACAGGTATGTGTGTATATGTGTGTGTATGTATGTGGGTGTGTGTGTGGGTGTGTGTTGTAAACTGCGAGCCATAGGAAAGGATAACATCTTATTTTCCCTCTGAATGTTTTGACAAAATCTGCTGAGTGAGGAAACTACTCTAATGGATATGTGGACATTCAGAAGGCATGTCACAAGCATCTTTGTGTGCATGTGTGTGTTTCCAATGTGTTAATCTGCTGGGGAAACTCATCTTATCCTAAATGCCATGACCAATTTCACGCTCTCCCTGGAAAGGTCGTGCCATTGGTGTGTGTGTGCATGAGCATATTTGTGTGTACACGCCCGTGTTGTGTGTACCTGAAGTTAACCCGGTTAACCCCAGTGTAGGTGAAAATCTGCTGCTGAGGCAGACTTTAGCAACTGAGATCCTGGGCAACGCTACTTAACGTCACTAGCCATCAATATCTATCACACACACAGACCCACAGATGCAAACAGAAACTCACACATGTATGTTCACATAAACATGTACACAAAGACAGACACAGATAAACACACTAAAACTCAAACTCACCATTCGTTCACACACACAATTTTGCTCATGATGATGTAAAGTCCACATTCAAATCAGCTTGAACCTAGAATGTGCCTGATGTAACTCTCTCTCAAGTCTTACAGTGTAGACAGACACACACAAGGCTGTATAGAAAGAGTGTTTTTGCATCCTACCAAGATGACATATTTCCACTTCTGTAACACTAATATGGGACAACATTAAATCCCCAAAAAATGATACTCTGATTCATCAAACGACAAAGACATTGTACAACATAAAATACAGCGTATGATGTGATGTTAAATACAATATATGATATAGCTTTCAGACATGACTGAATCCATCAGTTTTGGTGAGATGTACAGATACAGAGTGACAGAATGAGAGATCAAGTCTGACACAGAGTGCACATAAGAAAGAATAAAAAGACAGAGAGAGAAAGTGGGCGAGTATGTGTGCTTTTGTGCGCATGTGTGTGTGTGTGAGGGTTCAAGTGTGTGCCTTCCAAGGCCCCCGTTGATCATCTTGACACATGTCTGAGCATTTCTGTCACTTTAATGTCACTGTGGAAATTCTGCAGATTAGTACAACATCCGTCATGGTGCTAGGCCGATCCAAGTCAACAGAACGCATGCAATATTAAACGCTAATATTCCCCACAGCCTTTTATGCTCCAATATTATGGAGACAGAAGAAAGGTTTTTTACTCAGAGTGATGACATGGACAGGTTTGGGAGAAGAGTGCACACAGGCATACAGACACACACACTCACAGATGATCACAGAAAAAAAGGACTGTATAGACGCATGCACATACTGCACACACTCCTTTACACGCTGATGTTTTTCACATAAGCATAGCTGCTATAGAAATGATTTATCATACACACACACATCCACATTGTTCATTTCGGTTGCATCTCCGTGAAACCAAAGAATTACTGTACATAGATGTGAGGGTAAGAGACAGACCACGCGGTCAGAGTTGAAACTGAAATATGGAGGAAATGCAGCAACAACATGAGAAACAGTCAAACAGGAATGGATTAAATACTTAGAAAGCGAGCCAATAAAGAGTGAGGGGGAGTAGAGAAAACGGCTGAGTGAAATGAAGCGGAAGACAAACAGAGAGAGAAAGAGAGCTGATTAGAGATGCATGCTGAGGGAATGTCATTGTTCTAGTCGATTTGAGACATTATTTAAACTAAGACCCAGGAGAGACAGACAGAGTATGTGAGAGAGAGAGAGAGAGATCGACAAAGAGAAGAGGATGGAGGTAGGACAGGGATCTCGAGACAGGAAAGGGAAAAGTGGTGTGTAAATAGAGAAATAAAAGTGTGTGTCTGTGCATGTGCATGTGTGTGTCCTGCATAAATCTCAATGATGGCATTCCCCTCACTATATTCAATTACTTTACGTGTGTGAACAAGAAATTTCTGTTCACTGCCATTGCTGTGGGCACCTTTTGGTATTGTAGCACATTTTGGTTGATCCTAACAGCTTCAAACGTCTGTTTGATGGTGATTTGGTTTTAGATCTTCTGGACAGAATCAAGTTTTGGCTCGTTGTGGTTGTTAAGGTCAAGAGTTTATGCATTATGTCAGTGTCAGTAGGGGTGTAGTGATTCTTAAACAGAGTGAAACCATAATACAAACATCCACAAACTCATTGCCACCGCTGCAGGTGCAGCGTCTTGAGCTCTCATCATAATACTAATGTAACAAAATTCATTTTTCATTTACAATTAGCACATACATGTGGAACTGTAAATTTTCTAAATATTAGCATTACACCCTTTTCATTGTCTTCCAATTATGTGTCATTTGACTATTTTGGGCTAATCATGATCGAGTAATCACACCTTTTATTAGTTCATGACGGATTACAACCCTGAGACTACAAACCCGCCAGGTTTATTCGAGTCAGCACTGTGGGAACATTTTCTGTGTGTGTGTGTTTAAGCGCTTCTTTTCTTCAGTAACTTATTTTAGTATGGAGTTCAGGTAAGGCAAAAACAAATTAATTCAAGTGTGTAGGAGGGCATTATTTGAGTTCGACAATAAGTAAAAGATGCAATTGAACAGCTGTTGGTTGACAGCTGTACTTCTCTGCCACTGCCACTGCTGTCCTCCATTGCACACACACACGCACAAACACTAATGCATGCACATGCAAGTATGAATGATACATAAGTTGTGAATAATGCAGGCTGTCCAGTGCTACAGTGAGGTAGCAGTCATCCTGAACTTTTCACTCCTGACCAACTAGAAGCTTTTGTCAAAATGATGCCTACTATTACCTGGCAAGTTATTTGTTACAAGCAAAGTACTGCTCCTGTGATGTCTGAAAATCAAATGAAAGCCAACCATTCTGTAGCATATCAGCAAGCAGACATACCAAAAAATTTATTGTTTAAAAAAAAAAAAAAAGATGCTTTTGACTTAACAGTAATGACTATAAGCAATAATTCATTAAGGGCTGGGTCACATAGGATTAACACAGACATAAAACTAAAAAGAAAGGTAGTTTTTTTTCTTCCTTGCCAAAAGGCATATTATTGGCAAAATAAAACCAAATCATATTGAATTTTCATTGCTCGCATTCGGACAGCCATTTAAAAAGATTTAAATGGTTTTCAGGATTAAATGGGCTTTTTTCTGACTAAGTGAAACAATGTAAGTGAAGACTATTAGACATTACCTACAGTAGATCCAATTGAAAATGCTCAAAAGTTGGGTCTGCCTTTAACAGAAAGCATAAATTGAGTTGCCTGGCTGTACTGATAGGTCTCCATTAACCCATGTGTCATGTTTGGAGCAGAACCACCCTGCAATACTGGTTTAACGTGCATCCAAAAGCATGAGAGTTAACTCCACCTTTCCACTGGACATAAAGAGGGAAAAATATCTTAGAGGGAGGGGTTGTAATAAATGTGTTTGTGTGTGTAGGTATGTAATTTATTAGAGAATATCCTCTATGTCATTAAGATGGAAAGTGCTTAATTAAGGCCACAAGGACATTTTTCCCAGGGGGATTCCTCTGCGCTCTGTGCTCGGTGTGTATGCATGTGAGTGTGTGTGTGTGAGATTACGTGCTTGGCTTGAACATGAAATAGGGCATCTCATGCTGAATATCTGGATCTAATACTGACATTAATTCATTGATTATTGGCAATAGAAATTCCTAGGTAAAACAAACAAGTGTAAATCCTCGAATAACTTCAAAACATATACATTGAAAATCTCAAAATTTAAAAATTTTTATGGCCACTCGTCACTCACATTGTTTCCCTCTGTGTGGCTCTCAGGCAGACAGAGACAGCGGTAAGGTGTAACACTGGTGTCACAGTGGTCTGAATGGCCATGGCACTCACATCTGGCCAGATGACAGAGAAAAGGAGAAAGACAGATAAACATATTAGAAACCTTGCATAGATCAGAAAATGATACTGAAACTGTAATATACAAATGTAGCAACAAACAGGGGAGAAAACAATGTGACAAAAGCTCTCCCTCCTTCAAACTGTGTCCCCACCCACTTGTCCGTCGTCCATGGAACAGCAGTAGTGCCATTAGGAAGTTCCCATTCAACATTTATAAATGCCATCCTGGGAATTATCAGAGCAACATAACAGGTAGCAGACAGCCTCTCTCTCTCTCACTGTTCCTCCACTTTCTCACACACACACACACACACACACACACACACACACACACACACACACACACACACACACACACACACACACACACACACACACCCCAAGTCATTCAATTATTCATTCAGATATTCAGTTGCTTTCTCTCTTTCAGTCTTCCCTCTATTAATCACATCTGAACCATATAAGCACTTAAGATTTTCTCTATTTCTAATCAAATAAAAGTCTCTTTGTGCAGTATCTCTGTTTTGTGGTAGCCTACCGGGCTCATTTCCTTTGAGGTGTAGCAATGACTTGATTCACTGAAATAAAATTGAAAGTGTCAAGAAAAATGCCACATTGCAATTTACCCCACTCATACAAACAATTAGAAGATTATTCATCAGATAACATTTTTTATAATAGTATGCAATAGTGTGACACAATGTATTCCCTTTACAGATTAAAAAAACATGCTACAACAAGTTTGGACAAAAAACCAAAAAACAAAAAAAAAAACTATTCTAGCAGGAGGGAAGATAAGGCTGTAGCAGGTATCTGAAACCCTTAGAAAGGCACCACTGGCATTTTCTCACTTTTCACCCTTAATAATGTACATCAATCATATCCAATTACTAAGTATTTTTTAAATCATTTGATTCAATTATCCTCATTTTCTCCTTATAATGGCCAGTAAACAATACTACCATAGGCCCCTGTAGCAATGACATTAAATACAGTAACTGTCTAAACTGGATATGCAGCACTAACAGTGCAGTATTTTTGTTGAAGTAATTATGATGGAATTTATTTATGTACAGTATAGTAACATTGCACATATAGACTAAGGTCCTGATAAACTGCCCCCACATTTACAATCTGGAAAAATAACTTGCATGGGCCAAGACTCAGTATAATGGTGCTGGTATATATGTGTCAGATAATAAGGTTCAGACTTGCCAGTCAATTTGTTATTAAATTAAGCTGTAAACAACAACTACAAAAAAAACCTAATAATAATAATGATAATAATAATAATAATAACAATAACAATGCCTTGGTGTATTTACATCTATGTCTGCCCTGACTTATACATGTTGGGAAGACTTTAAAGAACTTAAATGTACTAAGTCACATTTAGCCTATGAGTTCTTGAGTTGTGGCCAAAAAGGTGTTTTGGGAGCTCACAGTGACCTTGACATTTGACCACCAAAAATATTAGTTTATCCCCGAGTCCAAGTGAAAATTTGTGGAAAATTTTAAGAAATTCCCTCAAGGCATGACTAGGATATTACATTCACAAGAACAGGACAGACAGACGGCTAGACAACCGAAAAACATAATGTCTCCAATCACAGTTGTCACCAGTGTGTAGGCATAAAAATTAGGAGACTGCTGATATTATGAGACTTTTTTCAACTCTAAATGGAACTAGCTTATAAACAACTACTTGCTATTTACTTTAGGAAAAAGAACATGTTTTTGCAGAAAAGAAATTGTTATGGCACATAGGACGAACATGAATATAGGGAAAGACAAAGACACACATGTTCAAGTTGAGTGCAACCAACCTATTTACATGCTTTATAAAGAATGAGAAGACAGAGAAATGGATAGATGTATAATGAAAGAAGGGGAGATGAGGACAGATGAGGAATGCACAGATGAGATTTCAGCAGCTCTAAATCTCTGTTTCTCCTACTTGACTGTAACAAGCTACTAATTAAAACAGCTTAGAGGGAGGGGGAGGGAGAGAAAGAGTTAGAGATGATTGCCTCCTGCATAATCCTATAATTACCACAGTCATAAAAAACAGTCACTCTGTCAGTCTAATGGAGAGATGTGCTCACAATTACTCTCAAAACCTCTGCTGATACTCAACAGTCTGTGTCAAAATATTTTTTTCCATGTCGAACTGTGATCACATATTTATCACAAATCAACACTGAAAAGATCTTCAACTGTCTTTTTCAACCAACAGCACTCAAATAAAATTTTGGAATAATAGTTAACTGACAAACTGGAAATATTCTGAACACTGTCCAGACATTTAAATTAAGTTTTGTTTTGGTTTTATACATATTAAATACAACACTGCACTCTAAGATATGAAATATAACTTAACTTAACTGTACTTGAGGTATGACCTTTTGACTTTATACTTCTTGATGCACAATTTAGAGTAATTGATTTAACATGACAACAACTCAAAAGCCACCAACAGCTTTCGAAAAGAGAGGACATACTTGGTTAAAAGGATAAATGTTTGTTACTCCTCACCTGCCACTGATGGTGATCTCATTGATGGCATAGTATCTGTGTCGCTGGTTGACCCCAGCTGCTCTCGTGTGGTATTGTCCTCTCAGATGTATCCTGACCTGGGTGGCATGCACCATCCTCTGCAGGGCAGGAGTGTTGTAGAAGTCATTATAGCCAGGCCTCTGGTTTGGTTGTGGGGTGAGCAGGCTGAATGTAATGTTACCTCCTGAGAAAGGCACATCGCTGGAACACAGGGAACATAAAAACACACCCAACTGAGCATGAACAAAAACTGAAAAAACCAACAAAAAAACAAAAGAAAAACATAAAAACGAACTGAAAATTTCAGTAAAATGTTTGTTTGGTGATCATGTTAGGAAGAACTTACTTTTTTTATCTATGCGAAGATGTTCAGTCATTGCTTAACTTGTAACTTAACTTGTATGTATAAATTGTGTACAACACAGCTTGACTGATAAACCAGTCAGGCTGGTACATTGGCCCATATTAGCTTATGCATATAGATCGCTATTGTGGTTAAGGTCAACAGATTTTTAACTGCCAACCAAATACTCAAGTAACCATGTAGAAGATTATTATTCTGTTGTCACTGCTATAGGGTTCTGCTTCACTTTCTTTCTTTCTCCCCCCCATAGCAGCCTCCTCCTCTTTGTCTTCAGGTGATGCTTACAGACTTATTCAGGCCACTTCTCTTGAAAACATACGTGTGTGTTTTTAAGTTAGTCTGGCATCTGGCATATGATAAATAGTGTGCATACTATTCCACATATTGTTGCAAACATTACATGTATGTTTGCATGTGTCCATAAAAAAAGTCTATTTTGGCTATACATTTGTAATGTGACCATATGTTTTTAGTGTTTTAGTGTTTAGCATTGAGTTGGGGTGTTTACCTATTGATAGGTAAGAAAAATTATTTTGAAACACTGACACAAATGTATGGATGCGTACATACACATTCTTTTTCAGGCTACTCATTCAGTCAATCCTCAAGTATCATCTTCGCTGACCACTTTCATTGGGTAAATCTTAAGAGTTTTCAACTGACTGAACACCAAAGTGCTGGTCACTACTGAAGCCTGGGACGAGGACTCAATACCAAATGAGATCATGTTAACAAAATCAGTTAAGCGCAACACAGTGATTCCAGGATGTTGTAAACTAGCAGTTTTCTTTTTAAATAAAATGTGAATTTGTGACACATTCATGTGGAAAATTAACAAGACAAATATATCACCAAACATAGTTTTTAACTAAAGCATTGCCCACTGTTATGTGTTCATCTCTATTTCCTTGTAAAATCTTATCTGTTATTTCATCTGTACATATGGAAAGGGTGTAGAGGGATCACCGACAGCACTCCTGGAGAAGAACTGTACTTGACTGGAATGAAAACACCTGAAATGACTGAAGTGGTCTTTACACGTATCTTGCCAAATACTCCCACGGTCTCAGAAGAAACAATGTTTATTGCGGGATTAAATTAATCTTGCGTAAGATAATAAAAAAACATAACTCTTGCAAGATCTAAGACAGTGTTCTTTTGATATAATTATCAACCATTAATTTCACAGAGTGTATTATTATGTTGACAATATGTGGTTCAATTGCTCCTATGCCAATTTGACTAATATGCATAACTGTGCCAGGAAAGGTTGTGTGTGATTTGTCATTTGTCAGTCAAGTGAAAAATAAGCAGTGACTAAATAATCTGTGATCTATTCATACCTGTTCTATCTAGTGCCAACGAAGGCCTTGATACAAGCGGCTATGCCAAGATTTAGTGTGTGAGATTGTCTGTGTATGTTGGACTACATTCCAAATCCATTTCTCAATCTAGTGCCAATCGCCTGTTACCAGCCAAGGCCAGCACTGTAGGTGGTTAGCTTTATAAATCTAGTCACTGTCAGAGTGCCAGCATATGTGTGTGTGCGTGTTTGTAATGGGTATGTTTGATTTCCTTTGACTTATGTTTTGCGTATGGTCATATTAACACATAAACGTGAATAAATGTGTCTGTGTTTGTTCTTATACTTCTTTATTTAGTCTTGCCAGTAAATTTTCTGTGTAATCTCCTTTGCGTTGAAGTGGGCTATGACCACCCAACAGTATACAGTGAGAACATGTGGTCCTGCTTATTAGGAGATTATTTTTATCTTTGCCACATATAGATGAGGCAGTTTCAAATGGGATGATCACTCTTGGGCCAAAGAAATCTTTATCTTTATCTGACTGAAGACAAGGAACTTTAAGTTTAAAATTGCATGTATCTTATGTAGAAGGCTTTCATTGTACACATGCCCAAGGAAGGTGAAAATTTTGAAATTACAAAGCATTACATTGAAAAAAAAAAGATTTTTTTATTATAGTTAATATTAATATACTCAACACTGAACATTTTTCACGTTGACACATCATACCTACCTGGGCAGCTGCAGACAGTTGACAGAGTCTGGTCTCAGTAAAGGCCCATTGTTCTGCATTTCAAACACACTGCAGTTTCTGGCCATGTACTGCCAATCTAACCAGGGCTGTTCTGTGGTGGGTTCACTCTCAGGTTCTGTGAGATTAAACCTTCGCCTCTGAATCAGGACTGATTCAGGCAAGAGGCCCCCAAACTGAATTATAATGTAGAATACCTGGAAAAAGAAAGGGGTTCCTGAATAAAACTAAACTTGCAATACAGTTGCAACAGTACAATACATTTTGATGCAGTTTAACACAGAAATCCTATAATGGTGAAGTTTTAAATATGAATATATTGTTGATATTGATACTGTGTCAGACATATTTATTCATCTTTATAGTAATATTTAAGATCATTGTAAGAGCTGTTGCTGTTCTGCATCTCATTATACTAAGGAAGTGCTACAAATCTTCTGCCCCCTTAATGTATTTAATGGTATGGACGACACATGAAAACATCAGCAAAGTCAGTTGCTGTGTGTTTATCCAAACCACATTTTTATGACAGATCCTGTGCTGCCTTATTCACATGGTAAAAATGCCATTTTGCTCATAAATGAACAGCACAAAATTATAATTAAAAGGTTTTTGTTGAAAATATACAGTCCTCACACAACAGACACATATTTACACAAACACACACAGACACACACACAAGGAGTTTCCTACTAAACTGTGTGTCTCTCTGTGTGTAGGTGTGAGTGTGTGTTAAGTGTTATCTGCCCCGCTACAGTGTGGGCTTGGGCAGTGGGTTACACAGCAGGGAGCGCATTAAGCCACCACTATTGCGCAAACCCACACACACACACTAACTTCAGAAAGTGTCTTTTATCTGGGGACTTGAGTTGAGCGACCACATATGGACAGCTCCCAAAATCCTGCTCACACTCACATACACACTTCAGAGAGAAGAGGGATGAGTCTTTTGACAACCCAGTGTCGACAACGCCCAAATCCAGCAATCTCCCCCTCTCCCTCTCTGTGCCCCCACCTGTCTCTTACTGCAGACCTTAGAAAGGAGGATGAAACTACTGTCCTTAGCACATACAGGTGCATCAAGACAGATACAGTGCAGTGTGTGTATTGTACAATACCAAATGTACACTCCATAGTGATGGCATTTAGTTGACTGTCAACCCCTAAGCAGTTAACACGTGAATAGGTAAGGAAGCTGATACACCTTTTAGACAACAGGACCTACAATGACTAGACCAAAAACTCTGTAATAACTATATAATAACAGTAGAATTATCATAGAAAAACTACAACCCCTTTGTACAGGCTGACTACAATTTCTATCTGACTAAATGATTTATCGTTTAATATCTTATCGTTTAACACATATTTCTGCATGAGGGTGTAGGCTGTTGCAATCATTTTAAATAAGGTGTCCAAATAAGCATGGTTTATGCCTACACATTTGAATCTTGAAGGTAAATATTTAGTGAGTTATACTAGATGAGTTACCTGGTATTGTCCATTAGCCAAATCCACCATGATTGTGATGCCTTCATCCAATTCCTGTGTCGTCATAATCTTAGAGAGCCATGTGGTTCCCATGTCCTGATCATTGATATAACTGAGTGGATGGGCGTTAAGGTTCAGTCTCAAGACTCTGTCATTGGTGGTGTCTTCCACAGCATTGGGAATGCAATATCTGTAAACAGTGACAGGTAAACAACGATACCAGTTATAATAAATTAAACTCTGATAAAACTGGTTTTCAAGGTTTTCAAGGTCTGTTTTATATCAACACTTAAGACTTCAATAATCCCTGCACAGGATAACGCTTTAAACAGGCATTTAGAAGTAACCAAAATGCAGTATCATACATACAAAATACATAAAGGTTGAATGTAAAAGTTTTTTTTTTTTTTTTTAATCTTTCTGTTATTGAACTGTGCAGAGGACTGATGTACATAAATGGATTTTCACTAAAGCTGTAAAGTCATCAGTAATGAGTACATGTGAAGTTGTGATACTGTACCTTTCAACTAAAGGGTGTACTCTGGGGTGACTGGGAGGACAGCGACACTCTGACTGGGCATGGAGTTCAGGCAGGTCTCCTGAGTACAACCCCACTATTTCTCTGTGCAAACAAGACAGAGTATATTAAACTATAGTCACTGGAGCAAAATGATATCCTATGAATAAGAAACTTGGATGACAAAAGTTCTAGTTTACTATTGCATAAAATAAAATGCTGCTTAATGAGGTAGCAGTTTTTATAAAAATCTATACGTCTATGTTTTATATAAAATATAACAAAACAAAAACATTGTGGGGTACTGACTAATAATTTAATCTAAATTGTGCAGTGACAGTGAGGTTAAACAAAAATGACAACAAATACAACAAACCTTTGTAACAACTTCAATTCTGAGGTAAAATCTTATAGCATCTGTGGAAGGACTATTAAATGAACATTTAGAGAAAAAAATCAAAAGGCATAATTTAAAAACTCAATCCCTCATTTTGTCTCACCTCAATCTTGATGAGATAAACTTGTAAGCTCCATGTCCTTAGTGTGTGTACATCACTGGTTAGCAAAACACTAATTGCCTTGTATTGGATTCTCAGGAAAATCCTCTGGAAGTAGTATGGATCTTAAGATGCAATCCCCTAACTATCTCTCCTTTTATCACACCTGCACAGCATCTCAGTCTATTTCTCATAATTTTTATCCCCTTCTCTCTATGATCAATCTATCTAGAACTATGATTTACCCTCCTTTTCCTGAGTAAATGGTTTAGTTCTTCTATCTAACCTTTTCTTTCACAATACTCATTTCCTTTGGTCCTTTTGTGATACCTCCCTGCTTCTCTGCAGATAGCTGCTCATTACCTGTCTCTCTGCCTCGCTTTATCCAACTCACCTGTTGGTCAGAGTGGCTGGATAAAATCTAAAGTCCTGCATCCACCCAATGAACTGATTAGACCCTGGAGACATGAAAAGAGAGGACAAAAGAACATCAAGAAGGTGTTAATAGGTTTGTACTGAAGAAAGTGAGTGAGAGGATTTCTTAGTATTTAGTAGATTATCTTATCAGTTTCTTGATACCAGCTAAGTGAGACTGCTCACAGCTGCTTATAATGGTCAAGTTCATGAAACAAAGCAGAACAAGATCTGCCACGGTCTACATTTCATTTCACTAGAGACCAACAAGACTTATAAGGGCAAAATCATTAGCTTGGTTTGAGGCCTGGGCCAAAACAGGCCTGTCTAAGGATAATAGGTATTACCCAATAGCTTCAATTATTTCCTCTACTGCAGAAAACTGTTTTACAAGATTTACTGTTTTGATCTGACTCCTTACTGTAGAAAGATCCGTGTCTAAAACCATTGTCTATTAAGAACTAATTTATGTCATAACTCAATCTAAAATGTGGGAAATAGGATATTGAGTGGGAGGGAAAAAAATTAAAAGATGTTGAACAAGAGATGCCACGTATATCAAATATGGCTTGATGCCAAAGCAAGTTTATCAAGCAGACATATGCTGGAATATATTAAACATATGGGCACAATGTCCAGACAAACATGTGGATTCTGGACTGCATTCACTAAACACCATCAAACACAAGTAAACACAGGCAAGCCCCCAACACATCTCGACAGACAACCACACATACGTGACAATGTTGGATAGAGACCCACATAAGAGACCCATACAGACAATGATGCAGGTCCAAAGAGAGCTGGAGTCTTTTAGTGTCCAACAAACTTCTGTGTAGTTTGACAGCAACTCTTAGAAAAAGGATAACGTCTTTAAGCATCGACAGAACCCATGCCATGTGTAGCTTTGTCAGTGAAAGTGTGTGCATGTGTGTTTGAGGCTTTCCTGTGTGTATTCCAAAAAACATCCCCACTTTAGAGAAAGAGAGTGTACAAGCGTGTGCGTCTATGTGTGTATTTGCATTTGAGAGAGGCTTTACCATGTTTGAGCCAACTACAGTGTGTGTGTTGTGGGTTTTTGAGTGTGTAAAACAGAGCGTGAGCGAGACAGTGTTAATCCCATAACACTGTCTCGCTCACGTGTTATGGGATGTAAGTGTGTTAGAACAGTGTGTGGTTGTGCAGCCTTAGGCTTTGGCTCAGGATTTCTTTAGCGTGTGGAAATGGGATTATGCCTTCCTCTGAAAAGCATTCTCTCTATTGTTACTGGGATGATGCAAGGTATAAGCCTTAATTCTCTCTTCTCTCTGTAGGTCTCTGTCTTTTCTCTCTGTGTTTCAAATTCTGTCATCCGTCTCTCTCAGTTTCCCGTCTCTTTGTTTTTATGCTGTTAGAACTGATGACAGTTAATGCAGGCAGCTAGGGGTTATGTATGATTTTTGCCTCTGTCCTTCACTGGCCCCACAACTCTCAATATTCAAGATAATTTTGCTTTTTAACCAAAAACGCTTTACAGTGCAAATACCAATAAGAGCAACTGGTGAATCCATTTAGTGTGCAACCAAAAAAACTTTGTTTTAATATACAAGTTATTAGTCATTATTAGTCATTATTTGACATTTGTCCATCAAGCCACCAGCAACTATGATCCAATTTCACTTATCCACATAACATAACAAGGCACTGTCAGAGGAGATTATTGAGTTTGATTGCTTCGAGAATTTACTTCAATATAAAAAAAAAAATATGCACCCAATAAATACACAGAAAAGGTATCACTGAAAAATGCTGATCATAAATATTCCAAAAACATTTATTTCATTTCATGAAAATATTAAGGATTATAACTGTAATGCCTTGTGTCAGTTACTATTGATCTGTTATTAGCAGCTGATTAAGGACAGTCCTGTTCCTCCTTTGATGCAACTGCCATCCTCAATGATTTTTAAAATGTGGTTGACATAAGCTCTTCTCTTGTCAACTTCCCCTTTTACTTATCATACAGTTTTCAGTTAGTAGGATCCCCTCCAAAAACACACACAGATGTTAATCAATACATCTGATCAGCATTCGCATAATCAGTCCACTGATCAGAATTCCAAACACAACCCCAGGTTCAACAACCACGCACACCTACACACACTTACCCACCCACCCACACCTACACACACACACACACAGACACACTCCCCCCCCCAAGCCAATCGCTTGTATTGATCACCCCCTCTGATGTGATCTTCAGCTGATCAGATGCTACCTGCAGTGAACTAGGGATCAATGCCTGATAAACGAGAAGAAAAACACTCGTTTATCACCCTGGAGATGAACGGATATCATTTTTCTCTCAATTTCTCTCCTATTGACTCAGAGACGGCTCCCAGGCACCACCAATCAATCACAGATGTGTAGTTGAAGGGGGATAAAGGCTGGGAGGAAAATAAAGGTGGAGTAGTCATTGACACCACATTAAGATATACAGACATGATAAACTAAGAGGTAATTTTTCTCCACTTGGAGGAAAAAAATAGACGGTGGTCCCTGCTGAGGAAAATAAAAAATAAAAAATTCTGCTTTGCTATTCAAGGTTTCTGCAGTAGTTTTAAACATGCTCAAACACTGTTAACTGATTATTGATGGTCTACAGTATTGAAGCTCACCTGTATTTTAATTGAATATATAACTTATTACATTTTATTGTACTATCATTGTGATACATCTGGAGGAAAACATTACAGCTGAAGAATTTAAGTATCTGAGAAATCTTGAATTAATATTGTACAGATTTAACTTATTGTTGTCAAAAATATAAAATGTTTACCGTTAGAGCTGACTCCCACCCACATGGCACCATCCTCACTGATATCAAAGAGTCTTCCAGTCAGAGATTGTGTGTCAAATGGTGTCCCATCCTCCTCAAGCCCATCCAGGAATAGACTCGCATGTCTGTCATGGACCTGGAAATCAGTTGTACTGATTACTTACTTGTATTTATATTTTCTGTAAGCGCAAACCAAAAAGTGTCATCAACCAATCATAGTTAACTGCACTAAACAATAAGCCACTTTCTTTTTTGAGTAGGAAGAACATTTGTGGTAAGAAGGGGCTGAGCAGTCACCAGGTGTATTTTGTTTTTCCTGAATGAAAAAAAAAAAAAACCTTGATTGGTGTTTATTTGGTCTGCTAACACCTAAGTACGCAAATAAAAAAAAAAAAAATCCACATTTAAATGAAGCATCACTGGATACCATTATCAGTGCCACAGTGAAACCTGAGGGGCAGATGCAGCAGTAAAGGCCCAGCAGCCAGTAACTGCTGAAATGCACAGCGTCTCAGAGAGAATGGCAGCTGTTCTGTGTGTGAATATGTGCATCTTTTTTGCAAAACTATATGCACGCACCATGCATGCGTGTGTGACCATGTGTGTGTGAATTATACATACAGCTAATCTTCCAGCTCATTTCCCCAGTAGCAGAAAGAGCCTCAGGCTAAACTGCCTCAGCTGCAAATTAGCTTTCTGTTTGACCAATATCTCCTCTCCACTCCGCTCCTCTCTCCTTTTCCGATCTGCTGCATGAATATTAAAAACTGCACGGCAGACAACACCGTCAAAGCAGGATCTTACATCAAACCAAAAAACTTTAATGTGCCCTGTCCCACTCTCTCCCTTTACCCCATCTCCAAATCCTATGTATGGGAAACACACTGTGGGACTACTGATAAACCCCACTCTCCCTGTCTTACTAGAGTCCCCCTCTCCTTCTTCATCTTTCTTGTCTCTCCTCCACTCTGGTCTTCCTTACTTTGTCCTTACTCCTCTCCATGAGGTCATTTAATTCTTTCACCTTTTTCAGTTTTTTTTAAGTTTCCTTAACTCATATTAATTTGCTCCCTCTCTCCCTATTTTTCCTAACCATCTGTACTTTCTTTCTCCTCTCAGACGACGACTTCCCCCTCTCATCTCCCTTCCTGTCTCTTTCCCTCATGTTTATCTTGCCCTGTCGCTCTCACTTGTTGTCAGCTCTTTAGGGAAGTTGAAAAGGTGTGAGGAGGGAAATAAGTCCAGTCAAAAAACGCCTTTAGGGGATGAAGGCAGGCCCAGACAAGTGTCTGCCTCTCAGAGGATAGTTAAGACGCCCAGACAGACACTTTCATGATGGCTGATTGAAGACTGGCAAGCGCATGAGAGCACAAGAGAGAGAGCGGGAGAGAATAAGAGCGAAAAAAGGCAAGAGAAAAAAAGAGACAGGAGGGAGAAAAGAAAAGTCAGGGAGTGGGTGTAAGAGAGGGAGCTAGAAGAAGGGCCCTCTTTAGGAATCTCTAAGCCAGAGCAGTGTGGCTCTTGGGGAGATGTGAGCCAGTTGTCAGGCCTGATGTAAATGAATCCTGAAGCGCTTCATCCTCCTTCGCTGCCACGCGCCCTTTTGAAACACAGCCAACTCCCCTTTGTTAGCTTTCACAAACACTTTCCCTCCATTTTCCTTTTTCCCTGTCCATCTGTATTTTTACCTCCTTCTTTCCTCTACCTCTCTTTGTCTCTTTTAGCCAGGGTAACTTCAGAGTTCTTGGAGAAGAGAGAAAAAAAGTACTCAGAGAATTCTTTAGTGTTGATAACTATTCTTATTTGGACTGTGTCCACTAAGTCCATAGGAAAGAAAATGACCACTTCAAACTCTACCTATCCTGCTCCGTTTATACAGCTGATATTTAATTTTGTGAAGCCATGTAAATAACATACTTGAAGGTACCATCGTTGCAAGAATTTTCAGATGAACACTACCACCTTCATTTTCCAGAGTTAGGGTTATTTAAATTCTATGTCTTGATGTTTCTGAATTAAATTAAAGCAAAAAAAAAAAAAAAAAAAAAAAAAAAAAAAAAAAAGACAATTGAAGATTGTAAAAACATTCAGAATCTTGTAAATGAATAAGATTTAATCAAAATTTCTTAAAACAGCACTCTTTCTATCATAGAAACCAAATTTTGTAAAAGTTTATCACAACACTGCTGAGAAGTGTTGAAACGACAAATGTGTCGCACTTCTGTCTTCTTCTGTTCCTTTATTATTTGAAGCCACCTTCTGATTCTTTTCTTCTGTTACTTTGGTTGGTCAGGGGTTCATCCTACAGCAAGATAATGAGCCAGTCTCCTTCCTTTGTTACTTGTCTTTTTCTTATCATTCTCATAGAGTTATACAGAACTACTTTCTGCAGTAAGGTAAAACAAGTTTGTTTATATATGAACATTCAGAGACAAGTGATTTACAGAGGCATGGAAATACATAGAATAAAATACTTGAATAAATAAAGACTACATAACATTAGGTAAGAATGTATGGACAGTATTGTCACCAGCTAAAGTTTGGGCAGCTGTAGGAATTAACTTAAACTTTCAAGGCTTTATTTGCTTGTGCATACTTCTTTTCCTTGCTAAGTTCACCATTCATTGAAATTGAACTGATGAAATAAAACTGGAAAATAGAATTGTTCTAAAACTTTAGCGTATACTGAACTACATTAGAGCTCACAAATAGTGATTGCTGAATACTAATTATGCATTCACACGATGAATAATTGTGCAGTTTCGTCATATGTCCACCTGCCAAATAACAACCACTCAATGTGCAATGTGCACCAGTAACACAAATAGCTAAAGTGTAATCTTCGTCTTTCAACTGCGATTGCAATATCTAAAATATGACTCCATAATCATACTTACTTAAACTTCAGCTCAGCAATTTGAATACATGCTTCTTATTTCTTTTATTTGTCTTTTTTTCCTATGCTCTTCCTTCCTGTAAACTCAAACTCTCACATTAAGCTTAAAGTTGAAACTGGAAAGAGACATGGGTCCAGCAGGGTTCAATCCTGTGCCAGCCTGGATATTGAATCTTAACCCCTGCACCAACTGTGGTCCCTGCCACCTTTCATTGCTCCATTAGTATCTGGCCTGGTTGCCTATGGTTAGTGTTTCTCCCACAACATTCCTGCAAAGCCACAACTCAGGCTTAAAGTAACAACATGCACTAACAGCATTCTTATATTACACATATTCACAATACAATACAATGTTCAATTTAGCTATGTTGCCAATGTACTGTATAAGCATCTGTGGTTTCACAAATCCATGAAATTCTATTTGTTTTTTTAATCTCCTCTTCAAGGAAAACTTCCATTATTTTCCTTTACTTATCAAATTATTTCCCTTAACATTTCTAAAGATTTCTGTGTTCTTAGGGAGTTCGAAGCACCCTTTACCTGTGCAAAACCCACCCCACTGGCAATGTTACCACCTAAGCTGCTCTAAAAGCCCAAGAAAACCCTGAGTGGAAAGCTTTTAGTGATCTGTAGGCTGGCATTTTGACTAAAGCTGTTCTCGATTTTCACTCTGCTGCCAAGCCATGGCTCAGAACAGAGTGTGGGCAGCAGTGTTTCTTCTAAGCTCACTTTGTAGCCATGGGCTACAAAAGAGATATTCAAATATTTTTTTTAACCAGCTTGGATGACATAGCCAACTGCATATATTTTAATGTTCAAGATTTGCAGATTAAACACCTAAATTAGGAAAATGCTAGTTTGTTTGTATGTAACAGGGATGCATAGCTAACTAACAGCTAACCACAGTGATACATGAGGAGAGGACTTAGGTGACTGCAGCAACACTTCCTGATGACCTGGGTCATTTTCCGTGAAGTTGATCCAACCGTGCACTGACCTACATTTTACCACATTGACGATAGAAGAGATCATTTTACCTCCATATCTTTCATGTATGCAGAGTGCCAATTTCTGAGACCCATCTATGCAGAAAACACCAGTTTATGTCACTTTAAACTCTCTAAACTCTCAGCAATATAAGCAAGTATATAGCTTCCAAATACACATCTAACTCATGTTTGGCTGTCAGTTGCTGCAAGGCATTAAAAACTCAAATGGAAAATGAATAACTATGTATTGTCATTATCAAAATGTAGATAGACTGGGGCTTGGTGTGGATTGTGGGACATTCCAGACAGACAGCTGTCATGCAGTTTCATATGCAAGCATTTCAGTTTAGCTGAATAAATGAATAAATCTTTTATTCCGAACAGTCAGACATTATCCAAACATCTGATGTACTGCATGCACTGAAAGGCGTATAAATAACATTTTATTTACAGGTAAAATGGGACTGCTGATTTGAGAACCTCAGAGGTGACAGCTTGAGGTCAAAATAAATTTAACAGTGAAAACCATTTCTGGATACATATTTTAACTCTGATTATTTTATGAAAGCTAAAGAAGTGGAAATCTCTATGCAGGTGCTTACTGTTGTCCGTGTGTATGCATGATTGAATGCAAGTAAAAATTATGATTGGCACATGAAGAGATGCACTTTTTTCATGTTCCTAAAGACACAGGAATGCGTACACATTTATGATGAAAAAAGATAGATCAACCCATAGTCAAAAAAGTTACAGCTGTCACACCTAATGCACCAATTCTTCCATTATAGTACCATTTTTCCATTGGATATGAATGAGATTCTCAGAGCTAGTGCTGTGAATTGTACCTCTAAACTAGTGTATTATCAAAAATATTAACGTGTACATTATGACACAAAAGCAATTACATTAATGCACTATTTAATATGACCAACATGTCATAATAGTTAAGCAATGTGCATTGCTAACGTATGCTATGTGTAGGAACGGTAAACAGGGGTTCTTCTGTCTGCTTCTTCATTGTCTTTAAATTGAACTACATCTACATCTACTACATCTGCCTTTAGACTTGCTGGTGATTTCACTCAAAAACACAGTTCAGATAGTCGGTCTGACCAGTGGTGCTGCCAAATGCCATATTATTACAACTCAACAAGAAGAACAATCACTTCCGGTGCTATTTATTGAAGCAACATTCCCTCTAGTTTTTTGCATCCCAGTCAGACATAAATTTACACAGAAGATCCCATTCCACCCGTCCTCCACATTTTCCACTCAGTCCATCTCCCTTTAAAAATACCCTGTTCAACTCCTTCTCTTCTTCTCACTCAGTCAACACAACCTATTCATCCATCTCTTCCATCCTCCTTTATCCCTTCTTATCACCATCCACTTTGTTTCTATCATTCCCTCCTTATGGCTGGGTACTTCCCTTAATCAATTCCTATCTCCCTGCTCATGCACCTTGTTTCACACTCTTCCGTCTCTCCCTTTTCTGCTGGCTTTGAACACAGAGAACTTAGCGGATGTCTTTCCATCTTGCAAGCAGGATTCCCCCCTCTGTTGCTCACCCAGCCTTTGTTTTCTTTTCTCAGACCCCCCCCCCGTTGTTCCTCTCATGCTTGTCTGCTCTTCCTTACCTATCTCCTCCTCTAATCCCTGACTCCCTGTCTATGTCCGCACACATCCTGCCTCACAAAAGTCTCTCCACCTAGCCCATCTGTTTTGGGCTGTATTGCCTTGTGACTGACTGACATACTACTCACTGATAACACACCTCATTCTACAGCAAGTGAAGCTGCCAATAGGCAGAAAGAGAAAGAGAGGGAGGGAGAGAAATTAAGAGAAACAAGATGGTCAGAGTATAGCGCTTATTGGAGAAAAAGACACTAGTGTTGAAAGAGAAAAACAACATACATGAGAAAGACAGTGATATAAAGTGAGATATTATGAAACATATGATGAGATAAAAATAGGTGACATTGCACAGTGGTTTTTGACATCACTGAGAAAGGGAGGAGAGAGTTATTCAATAATAATCAATACAATATTGGTGTGGATAAGAAAGGAGGAGCATTGGGAATGAATGCAGTGAACATGGATGTAAAACACGTTCTGATCCAGCATTTGGCAAGGGGTATAGCGTTTGTCTATACCCCTTGCTGGATTGGCTGGCAAAGAACCTATGAGGTGTGGGTGACATCCAATGGGGCAGGTTTCTCTTTTTGATATGCGCACTTGGTTTGGAAGCTTCTGCCCATGTTATTGCTATCACAAGTTAGCATCTGAATCATAAACAGGTTTTAAACATGTACACAAGTCGAGTGTGTGTAAAGAATGGAGTCATCTGAGGAAATCAGTGGTGTATCAGGGGGGAGTATTTGAAAATTATACTGCTAGTAGCAGTTTGAATCCCATTGTGGGGCTTAATGTACATTTATTTTTGGCCAGCAGGTTCTGTATTTCTATCTGTACACTAATATTGACAAATCATCATTAGTGATCATTAGTTTTAATTTGGCAAGGTTTTCAATATGTCGCCACACTTGAGATCTGTGATCTGCCACAAATACAATCAGTTAACATTACCATGAGTTGAACTGTAATAGTGGCACAAGGACTGCTTTAAAAATCATGTTCAATTAGACAGCTGAGTTTGGATGTTTCTGTTTCTGATGTTTCTGAAAGACAAAACAGTTTCCACTTCATGTAGCCCATAAGGGGACTCAAAACCAGAGGTCGTCAGCAACTTGGTCATGTTACTGTGAAGTAGTGTTAAGATATACATTATATATATTATAAATGCTATAAATGTAAAACAGTTTGTCAATATTAACATTTTATACCTCATGGGCTTGGATAAATTATAGATAGTTAAATCACTCACTTTTACAGTAACTAGCACAAGAGAAGTCATTCTGATTAAATATCAGAAACTTGTAACATGGCTAAGCGATGGCGCCTTCACACCTTTGAGGAAAAATCCAAGTAGCGTTTTATAAAAGTATTCCAAGTTATGAATAATGTTATGTGTATTGTGTCTATTGCAAACTGTCATGCAACATGATTTGCAGCACTTCTCTCTCTCTTCTCTCTCACTTCCCTCTTTCAGACTACCTGACAGTTGGTATGCTTGTTTTCCGGCTCTAGTCCAGCTTGTGAAGATGGACTAGGTCTAACGTCTTCTTGCTCAAGATCAGACTCAAACCAACTGGTAAAATCAATAGCCACAAAACTCTGTTACAATGGGCAGTTGCTGCCAGCTTCAGAGTTTTTACAAAGTGTTTCAGACAGAGGCTGAATAGACTACAGGAGACAAAAATGTCTTTTTAGAACATTGAGGCATGAAGCATGTAAATCAACTTTACCAGACTCCAAGAATAAAATCATGAAGACTAAAAATGGCCATTATATGTCCTCTTTAACGTATCCCAAGTTTTCCACTTCTGCATCACCTGGCTCCCCGTCACCTTTCCTTCTCTTACTCTCTTGCTCTCCTGTTATGACATCTCTTGTTGTTATTCACCCTCCAGGGTTCTCCCACCAACTTTAGTCCTCCCCCCTCTATACATGCCCTTACCAACTATGAACTGAGCAGCTCTGATGTACAGCCATCATATTAGCACAGCTGCAGTGTGTAAAGGAAGAGATAGGAAGAGGGGAGGAGGAGAAATATAAAGAGAGAGAGAGAGAGAGAGAGAGAGAGAGAGAGAGAGAGGAGACACATTTGTTCTACTCATCTCAGCGCTAAAAGATACAATTACCTCTCACAGCATATTATCCATGTTTTATACCAGCCCAGGGCCCCATGCCTTTGCCTTGCCGTGCTCACCCCATGTAAGGCCCATATTTTAACACTAGCTATGACAGTTTATTTAAGAAAAGAAAATTGTCCCCAGGGAGATGGAGAGGGAGAGAGAGAGAGTGTGTGTAAGGAAAATGAGGGAAAGAGGGAAGGACAAAGAAGGTGGAAGGGGAGAGACAATGAAAGGGGGAGAGAATGAAAGATAGATGGGGTAGAGAGGGAAAGAGAAAGGGAGAAAGAGAAAATCATCTCCAGGAGAAAAGATAAAGAGAGAAAAAGAGAGAGAGGGGACATATATAAGGTGACACACCAACCTTTTAATAAAGACCATAAGTCTCTAAGACTTTTTCTTTCTGAGCAAAAAGCAAAAAGAGACATTCATGAGAGCATACAAGGAAGGAGAGGCACCCACTGCAAAGGGAGAGAGATATGCACAAGAAAGCTTTAGTAACAAAGCCTGGATGGAGTTAAAGATGGAGAGAAGTATCAATTTCTGGCTTGGGTTTGGGCTTGAAATTACTGACAGTACCAATCTAAGACCAGTGCTCTTTAACCGGTGGAAACACAGCCTTTTATGGATGACTTTCACAAAGAAACTTTATTTAATGTGGATTGGATACAACGTGGTTGGAACCCTTTCTCATTAAAAATGTCAGCGTACAATGATGTATAGGTAGATAAGATCAGAGCATCATTATCTCTATTATAGTCAACTCCATGTATGCAATATGTTGTAAACAGACATTCAGCAAATTCAAAGTGGGAAGACAGAGTAAAACAATGCGAAGTGATCACTTCAGAGGTCATGATTTTATCCCTAATTTTAATTTCTAAATTGGGTCAATCAAATCCGGTCATATAAGATACATATAAGGGCAGGATTTGGTCTCAGTCTCTGGCCAATTTTAAACTTGAGTACCATTCAGGATAATTTCTTTCATGTCCGTTCCTCTGGCATCCTCTTATTATATAATATTCTCGGTAGTTTCTGTTGCTTGTAATGGGGTTCTTAGCTTGTGTCATGAAACTTCTACTTTAGTGCAGATATTTCTACAAAGGCCAGGTTAACATAACATATGCTCTTTTAACATATTCTCCTTTTATCCAAAGCACCTTGTGGCACCCTTGCTGCTTACATTTTTAGTTCTCATATTTCAAACCTCTAGTGGGATACCCCTAACCCTGTCTGTATTAGTGGCATGCTCTCACTATTAGAGTGAACCACACTGCACATTGGCATGAAATACTCATGCAAAATTAATAAATAAATGAATTTAAAGGCAGAAAATCTCAACCCCCACCACACATACACACATCTCTCTCTCTCTCTCTCTCTCTCTCTCTCTCTCACTATGTAATTGATGCCAGTCTTGTGCCCTTTCGCCTCCTGTGCCAGCGGGCAGAGGGCTACTATAGAGGTGTCCAGTTCACCCCTACATAACAACCTTGCCTCACCTTCACACACATGCACACAACCGCACATACAGAGACATAAATATACTGTACTTGGTGCACACAAATGCACACAAACACCCACATACAGCCTCCTTCTGAGGCTGCAATTAAAGCTATACTGCAGCGCAACTATGCTGTCCGATTATACGGGCTCCCTCAAAGAAATGGGTTGTACTTTTCCCGGGCAGCAAAAGACTCCTTCAGATGGATCCTTCGTGACCGGACTTAGCTCATGATTCACTGCACACCAGTAATGAAAATAATGTCAGCAAACAATGCCATCATGGAAGTACGAGTATTCAGTGTAAGCGCAAGCCTCAAGTTTATATATTAAAAAAATATATGTATTGTCAAGATTGCAAGGCAAAGACTAGACAGTCTCATTTCAATTTGGCCTACACAGTCTATGATGGCTACAAAGACCACAGCTTCATAGAACATGTCCTGACGGATGTGGCCCTTGATGCGGGACACAGCTCATGTTTTAGTGTGCATAGTGGGCATTATACATTCACTGTGGCGGTCATTGCCAGGTCTACACCAAACTGATTTAAACTAAAATTTGACTAAAATAGACGAGTCATGTGTCAGGCACATGACTCGTTGTGCCTGTTCCCTAGACACAAAGCCTATCAACTTCAAGTCAAAGCCCCAATTCACAAATCTGCACATTCTGTTTCTTCTCTGATTTTATTCTGAAATTCCAAAAGTTGTGATTCATATATTCCAACTATTTTGAGGCTTCTTTCGGCACCATGACATCCTTTGTCTATAAATTGTGTCACAAATATTGACAAAACATTTTGCTTAGTACATATGGAGTGTTCATTTGGACAGTGCTGTTATTTGCTCATGAGGTACTAAATGTAAGTTCATTAATTATAAAATTAATTTACTGCTAAGCAGTCAGTCCAAACCACCTTGTTCTGCTCAGGTAGAGAACTGCTACAACAAACTCGTCAAGGCTGCAGAATAGACCAAAGACTAATTGTCTTCTACAGATAGCAGAGCAGTTGTTCAACAGGTGACAGTTAGTTGGTTAGGAGTATGCCGAAGTAAGATGGCCAACCCCTAGATTTAACTATAGGCAACAACTGAGAGTAATCTAGTCAATGTAACTGATGCTCATGTTCACCAGCAGTGGGATGGTCAGCATCAAGGTAAATGAGATATGTCATAATGTACTAAGTTCACATCAACAAACACAGAAGAGGAGGTGAAAAGAAAGAAAAAGGAAGTTATGGGGGAACAAATAGAACAAGAAGTAAATAACCAGTGCCTTCAGGAGACCAAGGACAAAGAAGAGTAACACAGAGAGCAACGAGGAGAAACCAGTCTCAGACAGAGTGGGGTGATGAGGCATGTGTATCTATGCAAGAAAGAAAGATAGAAACTATGACTGTGGTGGTATCAGATCAGTTGGTGCAAAATAGCAGCCTTCTGCCAAGACCACACCAGTCTGTATATACACATACACACAGCAAGAGTCTTCCAGTGTAATTGTGCGTGAAAACATTCATTAAGGTCATTATGGCATGCAGTAGAAGCTTCAGCAGCCAAACTGTATAAGAGCAGAGTAGTGAAGCAGATGAGCTGTCAGGGTCTAGAGAACAAATTGAAGATTAGATGGGAACAACTTGTTCACTCCCTGCAATAAATACATCGATAGATGTGTGTGTGCATGTCCTTGTAATCTTGACTTGACCTTAACTCACTATGACTCTCAGACACTGACCTACTTAGCCCATTTTCATTTTTTTTTTTCATTTCAACAATTCTGTTTCACCTCTCTGTTTTCTGTATTTGCCAACAGGTATGAACCCTCCGAAAGAGCAGCTATCCATTTGTGTGCGTTTGGTACTTTGTGTATGCAGGGGCAGTAAGTTCATCACTAATGTGCCTTTGTGTTTAATGGCTGGCTCAGACAACAGTTTTAAAAAGTTTTAAAACACATGAGGAGAGTCAAAGTCAAAACCTTATCTTCTCCCCAACATGCTTACAATACGCACAAAGTTTTGAAATAATGGTACATCATGCATTACAGCATATTATTGAGATTTTGTTGCCAGATGAAGCAAACAGGAAGCAATCCACCACCTCACATGAGCTTGTGTGGAAAGCAGATTCATACGTAGTGGAGACTGCAGTACCACAACTTACTAAAAGTTTTCAAAAAAAAAAAAAACGCAAGTTTTAAAGAGAAAATGTTTGGGGAGAGAATGTCTGTTCTTCAGTGAGAACTTAACGAGAGATTTGAAAATTTTATTCATACTGTCTGGAAGCAATCATATTACCAAATAATCTGGACTGAACATCAACCAAGGTCCAGAACTAGATTTTTTTCCCCAATTGTCAGGAGGGGTGAATCTGGGTTAAATTGGACTCAAACTCCTGCAGTCTGAGTCAGGCAGTATCAGTAAGAGAAAGAGAGTACCAGTATGTCTGTACACACAATGTTAAACATTCATGCAGCCATGCTAGGTCATGATGGGACCAGTGCGACTGGTTGTCCCTGCCACTTTCTCATCCGATAATGGTGATTTGCTCAGGCACTAACAGACGGACCCCTCTGGGGGTCCTCCAGGCACAAAGTCTATCACTGGTACTCCAAAAGATAATACGCCAAAGCTATTTAAATTTTGAACTCTCTTACTTTCTCTTCTTTCTGTCTCTTCTTCACTTCTCTCTATTGCTCAGTACTTCCAAGTCACTTCTTCTTTTTTACTATTTATCTGACTTCTCTTCCCTTCCTGACACTTTCTTCTATATATTTCACATTTCACTCACAGCACATCTTCAGCTTTTGTCCACTTCACCTTCGAAAAAATACAATTGCAAAAAATACAGGACTTTGCAATAGCCATTACAAAGAAGCAGAACACAATAACATTACTAGATGAAAGAGTTGAAAATGAAAAAGTATCAAAGTGCATCACACGAATCACAAGTAAAACATCCAAACAAGTCAAAGTTATATGTAAATCAAATCTTGATTAAAAAGACATCAAACAAAAAAAATATATAAAATATAAATATATAAAAATAAAAGTTCAGAAATATACAGCGGCACCAGCCAAGGCCTGACCTTAAAAGTAATTAAGAGAATTTCAAGGTCAATCCTAAAATAAAACAGAAGCCAGTGTAGGGATTTTTTGGAGTGAGTTAGGAGCCGAGCTGCAGCGTTTTGAACTAGCTGTCAGCGATGGATTGATTTTTCATTGAAACAGGTGTATAGTGAGTTGCAGTAGTCAGGAGTAAATAAAAGGAAAATAAAAACATGTATACGTTTTTCCAGATCTATGGTTGTGATAAATTACTTCACTTATATTTCTTAAGTGATGAAAATCTGACTGAAAAACCTTTCACCTGAGTTACAAAACAGAAGTCTTCAGATGAGAAAAATACCATTAACGCAGTGTTGAGTTGCTAAAAAGATAATGCATGTTACGAAAGATTATGACACAAAACTCAGAAAGTTGTTAAAGTGGGGTTATTTGATGTGGGGTTGTGTTAGGTACATACATACATACATGGTCAGAGCATTACCTACAGAAGTTAGGAGTATCACAGTAGCAGTGGTAGTAGTGATGATGAACAACATTGATGAACAACATTGCGCAAGCGCAACTGCAGCACACACTGTGCTACACTGCAGATCAGCAGTTTGAGCTAGATGGAGCAAAGCGCAGGTGCACTTGTGCGTGAGAGTATCACAGTTGAGAAACTGTTGTTCTAAAGTAAAAGGCCCATTAACACCAAGATAAAGTTCACAATAAAGTGTACAGTTAAAAAAAACATGCCTTTGCAGCTGGTCCTGCCCACAACAGTACATTGCTCAGCTTCTGTACCATTGTTCTCATCTGCTTTTTTAAACCGGGAGCACCCTGATCTGAGGATACTTCAGGAGATACAAATACATATTGTCTATAGATAAGTATCTCACACAACCCAACGTCAAATAACCCCGGCTATTACTTTAAATCATCAGTATACAAGTTATTTATTTATTAATTATTAAGTTTATTAAATATATATGAATATAGTATGTACTTAAAGTCACATCACCAGATAAAGTGTGTTCTAAGTCCCTTGGGCTTCTTGTGCTTGCTAATAGCATTTCCCACCAGGATACTGCTTACATTTAAATATGGTCTGCATAATAAAACACATCTCCTGCTGCTTTCATGACACAGAAATGTAATAAGTATTCCCAATAATGAACCACTTAAATGAAAGACAGATTTTATAGTGCATCACAGTGTTTCCCCTAAGATATATGTCAGCTGAAAGAACAGAATATATGATTTGTGTCTGGTGGCTGATCACAGCTCTGAGCTGAAATTTTACATGTCTAACTATGAAGTGTCTCATGATGTCAGCAGGTGTTTTGACTGGTAACACATGCAGCTCATTGTTTTTAAATGGGGCCCACATTCTCAGCCATATTATCTGCTGTTTTGGACATACCACTGCTGTTTTTTTTGCCAACACACGCTACTGTGAACCTAGGTAACACAGAGCAAATACCTAGTATCCCCACATTCTGTTAATTATACACAGATCAGCCACTGTAACAGCAGATGCTTCTCTATGTAGAGCTTCAGATTAGTAATAACTTGTAAAGGTAGTGAAAGGTGAGTCCCATTCCAGACTGTCTTCGAAGCTATCACTTAACTTGACTGAGTCACATTCCTCACTTCCCCCATCTCTCCTCTCTCGGTCCCTCCCTCCCCCAGGCTACCTTTTCCTCCACTATTCTCTACATCGTTACCATAATCAGATAAGACAACTACCTAGGGAGCACCAGCATCCCTACAGCACCTTGCTCCTGGCACCGTGTGTGTGTGTGTGTGTGTGTGTGTGTGTGTGTGTGTGTGTGTGTGTGTGTAAGTGTGTGTGAATTGCTCCTGGCACTTGGAAACCCGTATTCCTTTTGACCGTCTTTTTTGGTGTTTTGATCTTTTCAAACTGACAGATGACTGGTGTGTGTGTGTCTATGTGTGTGTGTACTGTATGTGTGTAGGAAAGGTTTCTAAATTACCCAGCTCCTATAGGGGAATGTCTGTATTGCAGCTGACAGGCTGCTACAAATTACCACTGAACTGTGTGTGTCTGTGTGTATGTCTAAGAGAACAAGTAAATGAGTGTGTGCATGCATGAGAATAGGAGTGTGCGAACGGTGTGTGAGTGTCAAGGATGATTATGTTATTCTTCTGGATGGTCAAAGCAGATCACATCACCATACCATTAAACGAAAGACAGGCAGATTCACAAGAATACACAACTACACACCTCCAAGCCACACCAACGCAAAACAATTTTAGCAGAGTGCCTACAGGTTTTTTTCAATGCCTAGATGGACATATACAACACACATAAATATTATTCATAGACATATATTAAACCATGATCCCTGCAGGGCATACACACTTTATATACAGGCACCCGCACACACACACACACATAAGCTAACAAGTGAGCCACCAGAAACACTACTTTTAGCCAACAACACATTAGACTTCCTACTACTTAACAACATCAATCTGTTAACTAAACTGTCAAGTCAGATTTTCTGGATAGGTGCAATAATTTCCCTTTTAAGTACTGGTCAAAAGGGGTGGGCAATCTGGCTAAAAGAGCATATAACAATCTTTATGTGTAGAGTAACAATTCACAATCTAAGTCGCACATATCCCCACAGATTTAGTTGAATTTGTGTGATCACATCATTAGTTGTGCATTGCCTGGACAAAAGCTTATCAATTCAAGTGAATATAGCACCTTTTAATGACATCTGTAAAGTAGATCATATGCCAAAAATGTTCATGATATAAGATGTCAGATCGCCCACCCCACTGATCAACACGTGTAACTCCCTCATTTTTGTTTTGCCCCTCTAGATGTGAATCATACCCTCAATCACATTGCAGCTGATACATAGAATAGCCTTATATTTCCCTGCATTTAGCACTCCCATTCTTATTTTTAAAACCATACATAATTTAGCTGTTTACAAAACATCAAGTCTTTAGGGAGTGAAAAACTCAATAGCTTTATAATTCCAAGAAAAATGGATGATCTACATTTGTAATAGACAATTATTCTAGGAATAATAATAATAATAATAATATTATAATTTTTTAAGACTTGTTTTCTTCTTTTTAACATTACCCTTATTAACATTTCAAAATCCTACCATGGTTTGACGTTTTGGGAAATTAGCTTATATGTTTTCTCATATCTGTATTTTAAATATGGAGAAAAACTGAGAAATATTATTATCTGAACTTGCACAAAAGCTGAAAGCAGGAGGAAACTAGTCTGGTCTAGCTCAAAAGTACGTCTACCAAGACCTCTAAAGCCTAGAAACCAACAAGACATGTCTCATTTATTTAATCTAACTGCAAAGAGAAACGCAAGAATGATAAACTGTGCTTTAAGAAGGAGGAGTGTGCTGCATGGTACTACCCTCTCATTTAATGAAAGACTTTTAGTATGAAGCACCTGTTGGAGCTTTTCTACCATCACATGAAATGCAGAAGTAAAAGAGGATACAGACAAAATGTATTTAGGCCTATTAAAATCCACATCAGGTCTAATCACAGTTTGAGCTCAAAGTTTAAGATTATTTTGATTGATTTGGGTCCTCCACACCCATTTTAGAATTATCAGAGCAAATTAAAGCCTTTTTTGTCCACAACAACGTAATATTTCTAAACTTCTGATGCCCTCAAATATTACTAGTTGATCTACCACTTAGGTCAACTGAATCTGAGGGAAAAATGAAAGCCAGAAAACACCAAAGAAATAGAATAAATACATACATTGTTATATACACAATAAGGTTATAACCTACATACAGTAACCTAACATACAGTAAGTAAAACATGCATTTCTGTGCTTTACACAACAAACTAAAGAAAACACAGACCCACATAAATTAAACAAAATAAGGAAAATTCATAATTTCAAGGTTTTGCAGCTAATTTTCCATCATAGACATACATGCCTTTGAAATATTGTGTGTGTGTGTGTGTGTGTGTGTGTGTGTGTGTGTGTGTCCCTGGCCCCAGCAGCTGTGCCAAGGCAGATGTTTGCCAGCATAATTACCACTTGCTTGTTCAGAGAAAAAGACAGAGAATGAAAGAGAAACACAGGCAGAAAAAGCTGGACAGACAGTTTGTCCCCTATGACAACACAAATCTCATGATGTTTCTAAGGTAGAATGACTAAATGTGTTCAAAAAACACCTACATGTGCCTCTTATAGTGACGGCAGGGCAGTTGTCTTTCATGCCACTATGAGGATCTCCAAACACTCAAGATTTCTTACCTGCAAAACAAGGTGTGTCCACCTCTCTAGTGGAAGCCGGCCCTCTGTTTTGAAGCTGACAGTCTGTGTAGTCTGACTTCTGGATTGAATGTACCGCAGGTTGACCGCCTGCTTGGACATTGTCACAGAAAAAACCAGCTGCTCACCTAAGCTCTTCTCTATCAGTATCCTGAGGGAAACAAAAAAAAACACACTTACAAAATATTTGGCCTTGAGAAGCAGTTATAACTTAGGTCAAAAAATTGGAGGTAAAGTGAATTCCACTACATGCAGTTTCTCATTCTGACATTTACACACATAATATCAATATTTTACATGACTGCTAGGTTTTTGCTGCGACACTGGGTGCAGACAGACATGCACAGCCTGCACGTGTCATATTAACCACCATCAGTGACATTTTATGGGAAATCATGGCTTTTATGAACCCAGTGCAGTACACCCTATAAATCATAGAAAGATATATGCATGAGGAAGTATGTATGTCTACACGTGCAGGTGAGTGTGTCTGTGCCTGTTGGGAGAGGCAAAGAGGTAAAAAGACAATGAAAATAATAAGTGCAAAAATTAAGTAAGTACAAGTTGGTATGTTACAAGTAAAACATTGTTTATTGTCCTGAAAAATGTTTCTTGTCAAAAGTGCAAGTCAAAATCCATTGAGGTATTGAGGTAAGGACCACAGCTAACCATTGCCACTAATTAATCTAATAATTTTTTGATTATGATTTAATTTACCATAGAATCTAACTTTACTTACATTCAAAGTGGTTGTTTTGTACGACAAACAGTTCAAAACCCCAAAATACTTATCTACTACATCTGTGAAGCCCAAATCAGTAAACTTATCCTTACTTGAATGATTCTTTGAGTGTAAAAATAGCTGATTAAATTTCTGTTGTTTTAATCAACTAACAGTTGAGAAGTTAAGATAATCATTTAATCTATTCTAATCTATTGAATCCATTGCTGACAACAGTATAGTGAAAAGTTTTTTAAAAAATGTAAAGAGTTTTTTTTCAACACAAAAAAGAATGAGGCTCCATCATCTGTGATAACTTTAATGTTGATATGTAATTTTACGATGCCTTGTCCATTCAGGAAATATTCATTACATATAACCAACCTAAATTAAATCTAGCCTATATTTAAAGCGATAATAATCAAAAAATAATCAAAAACGTAAACTTAATTTTAGAATGAGTTTCTGGAAATGAAGATATGGTATAGTAAAAACTATGGTTTGTCAGAACAGGTGGCTGGCTCTGTTCATTTTTCAGATGAGCGAGGGATGTGAAATCACACTGAGAGGGAGAGAAAGAGATAGAGGTGAGGAGAGACGGACAGAGGTGAGGATAGAGACCTCCTTTCATCTGGATTCTTTGATGGCAGCCATGATTGTCTCTACAACAAAAGACTGATAGCCAGTGACAGCACCAGAAAGAGAGAGAGGGCGAGATACTACTTCCATTCAGATGTATTCAGCCATACAGGTGTCATGTTCAGCAGACAAAGACAACAAGACTTGTCTGTCATCTGAATCCCTAGACAGACAACTTCACAAACAAATCACAGCGTGAAATATAAAGGAGAGATTTGATCTCTGTCTGGTTCCCATTCTTAGAGTTAAACTTTACTGACAGCAACATTTAGATTGAACATCCAGTGAATTGCTAGAATACATATGCAATCTGTCCAATGCTGAATTAGGTCTTTCTTCAGACCTGACTGCAAAGTTATCAGTCACATTTTTTTTGTGTCTTTCGCAAGCCCATCACAACTAAAAACCATAACAGTGTATTTAAAAATGTCTTTAATTCACAAAAATTAATCATTTTCTCACCGAGCCGCCTCTTTTCTTGTTTGTCCTCATGGAACCAAACCTTCCAGATAATATTACAAGACAAGTCAAATGACAACATAACTTTACATATCTTGGTAAGTTTTTAACTAATCTCTCCAGTAGAAACTGGCCCAGGCATTTTGCTGCATGTCATTCACTGTCTCTCCTCTTCTCTATCTCAATAAAGACAAAAAAACCCCAAAAAAGTCTTTTTCCAGGAGGTGGGGTTTAAAAAGAAATAAACAACTCCTCATCCATCACAGAGGTTAGCAATTCAACACTATATTAGCTGTTACTAGCATAACACACCCAAGTTTTTCTCTGGCTCTGTTACATCAATTTTGATATATTTATTTCTCAACTATCCATCATGAGTGCATACATTTTACTCTATAGTGCAAAGGTGAATCAGTGGAGTATACATTTACTAATCCAAATTCACAATTCTGACAAATACAAACCAAGATATCTGATATATTTAGCCAGTTTTGAGTTTAATGACAATGCATGTTGTTCAAGCAATCTACTTAAAGTGTTGCTACACAAAGGAAGAGAGGGTGCTGCTAACCAAAGCCAACCGATCTCATTTTGTGTGTGCTATGTGTCTTGTGTGTGTGTGTGTGTGTGTGTGTGTGTGTGTGTGTGTGTGTGTGTGTGTGTGTGTGTGTGTGTTTGGGAGTGTTCATGTGTTTGTGATTGCAAGCTGATCCGAGTCTGTAACACTGCACCATCTCCTGGAGCCTGGAACATACCAGCACGCTCTCATTCATCCCCTGACAACATCACATACACACACAACATGTCTAAATAGGACATGACAGTCAGTTGTTGGCTAACATTTCCTGATGGTGATACTGACCTGACCTGAACTGCTTCTCGTTATTAGATCAATATCCTGTCAATGTTTGGAAATCATATCAAATATCATCCGAACAGATGTTTGACTAAACATGAGGCAGCAGGCAGTTATATTTCATCAGTAGCACGGGACAACGTTGATTTACTGTCATATACTGCACATCAGTAACTGTGCCTAATACGTTTGACACACAAAGTATATAACACAAAACTGAAACAACTCTGTATCCCTGCGATTCTTTTATTTCCTTTCAGTCACTTGACTCCATCCTCTCACATAAAGTAGACTTTCTGCAAAAATAATCACATAAGAGTTCTAACGGTTTTACGTGTGTATACAAAATAAAATACACAATCTTTAGTATAATGTTTTATAATGGTAACATTAGTATTTATAGGTTCTATGATTGTGACCATCCTCCTCATTTTCCTCTCCTGCCTCCATTTTATATGATTAATCTCTGTGGTTTATATACTAACTTCTCCACATCATTCGAGACCTGCCTCTTTACCGCCTTTTTACCCACTTAATACAAATTCTGCCTCCTGTGGTGTCTTTGGAGTACTTCAGCTGTGACCTGTCAGTTTCTTTACCTCAAGACATGTAACTCTACAGTCCAATACAGTATCAAGAAAGAGTTTTACTTCTATCAAAATAAGTTTTAAATGTATCAAAAGTACTGTGATAGATCAGTCATAGAGATCAGTCATAGAGACAGATAAAAGACCTACTGTATGTCATGTAAAATGCTGTACTAATTTAAGTTACAGAAAATTTACTTCAGTTTACAAAAATTACTTTCTTGTCCCAAGGAAGAAAAAGATAGCTAAGCTCTTCTATCATCTATCAATCATCTACCTATTACTTTTGCAACATTTAGTATACTTTATTGTAATATGACAATGATTATTAGTTAAATTGTGGCTGTTTCTATTCTAAAAGACAATCTCCAACTATTATTCTAATTTCTTAGAACTTACAAAAACTTAACTCACATTTCTCCAGGAGAGCTTGGTTTTATCCACAATGCCAAGGTAAGTGAACCCAATACTCCAAGTTTCTGTGAAGGGGGAGTGACCAGACATCCCTCTGGGACTGCCTGAAACAGCAAACTGCTAGATCCACCAGAGGGTCCTTCTGAACGGGTAGATGTTCCAGTCTTTGTCTGAGCCCCAGGACGCGTGTCATTACTGTCTTCAGTGACACAGCTACTCCTGATGGAATGAAGTTTAAATATGTTCATGTTTGTGCATGCAAATATACGGACTGCCAAGTGCCAAAATCACTTACATTATAAGATTATGGTTATATTATCTATTATGCTGTCGTCAAACTTATTTTACTGGTTAAGTTTTCTTTTATTTGGGATGAATGGTGAAAGGTCAGAGGTCATGATCATTTATATAGCCTTCTCTAAAACCTAAATTAAATTACTACAAATTTGATCTACCTACCTCTGTGCATGTAATAACAATGGGGCATATGGAGGCGTGGATGATCTATAGGGACACTCTTGGATGCAGAAGGCCTGATAACATGTCCGTAGGCCAGTTTGGGAGGAGGCTGACTGACAGTAGCTGCTCCGCTCTGGAAAGCCACAGGTGGAACGAGGTGGAGCGGTGGACATGGGTTTGAATGCAGCAACGTTCTCCATTTGTGGGAAATTACCCTAAGAAAAAAGAAGGTTGATCACTCCATTTAATGTGCGTCTCTTGCCACTTTTACTTATTTGTTGTGGCAGCAACCTGAGACATGTGGATACAATGCCATTTTAGCCATTTAGTGGATCTAAAAAAAGTGGGATGAATAATGACACATCACAGCCCTTTTTGTGGATAAATCTCGTACCATCAGACACAGTAGGTATACATGACATTTGACATCATGTTTTTTTTTTTTTAATCAATAACTAAAAAAATGAAAATAAATCTGGACATATTTATGTAAACATTCATTTTCTTTAAAGTAATGGAAAAGCACAGGTGTAAATAGTAAAATTAATGGCTCACTGGGAATCTTAACTATTGTCATTAGTAACACTTGTCATACTAGGACAAGTTAAAACATCTATTTAAGAGTTAAAATGAACACAATGCATTGTCTGTTAACAAAACATCACCTTTGGGCGAGAAATTAGAAGTGACTCTCAAAAGACACTCTTACCTGTGATGAAGCAGGTTTTAGACACAGGCTGAGGAAGAGGAGAGACAGCCAGAGGAAGATATGATGCTGCCTCATTCCCACGATGTTTTTCTCTCTCTTCACCTTTTCTTTAGTCATGTTTTTCAGGAGAACCAGCTTCAGAAAGACAGGGCAGCTCCTTCTTTTTCTCATCGTTTTCACCCACTGCTTGTAACCACCTTCTGTTTCTGTGGCTGACACGATCTCTGAGACATTTGCCTTCCTGTTGTCCTTTCCTTTACTCCCACTTTGCCCACTTCCTTTTGAATCTTTCTGAATTGCCCCCTTCCATAAGTTGCTCAGGTTCTCTCTCCTTCCTCTCGTCATCCTCTGTCTCCCAACTCCTCTCTCCCATGTTTGTCCCGTCTTTTCCAAATATCTTCTTTTCACTCCTCCCCCTGTTTTCTGATCTTCCTTCTCTTTAGTCCAACTTTGGCCCTTGACCCCACATCCTGATATTGGATTTTCTAAGGGGTCCAGCATGGTCCGAGGTACGACAATCTTGGACATGGGTTCTGGAAAATTCCAGGAGGCAGAGGGATGTCCAAGAACCTGGATTTCTCTTGGTAGCCTTCCGGCAGCGCTTGAATAAGTGATGACTGTCATGGTTTCATGGTTCCAGGGTTACAGGGACATTTTTTTTTTTTTTAAACAGGCCAGTGCCCCCAGGGTAAGGCTACAAAGCTTAGATACACACACACAAACCACAACCAAAGCCTTCATATGATAGGTAGGATTTCACAATCTAGAGATGGAAAAGAGAGAAGGAGAGAAGGAAAGAGAGACGCGGTCAGACCAAAATCCAACACGAGACAAATCTGAGGAGAGTGAAATGCCATGCAGGCTATTCCCTAGCCAAAGCCTACACTATCATGTACAGCTTGATGGAGGCACAGCTCAACTGATACTGCTACATTGCTTTCCTCTTTTCTTCATTTTCTATTGAATTAAACATGCCCTTTTTCCTGTGGCATGTGGCCTCCGGGTTTATATCCAACTGAACGGGTTTTCACATGAGTTTGTATGAAATTGAGGCTTAGGCCAAAGCTCTCTTCATTACAATACTTATCAGCATCAATTTCACATTTGGACACACAAAAGAGGCCAGCAGCTGCAGAGGTGAATTACTCCATGCCAACAGTGTCGTTTATGCTCACTCTGTATCTCATAATGGCTACTTAATGTCGTCCAAATTTCTGAGTGTATGCGGATATTGTTACAAGCTAAAATATCAGATAGCTCCTCGTGGTTTACCTGTCGTTGTGGATTGGCACCACACAGCTCTATCCCAAACACTAAGTGCAGCGTCAACAAACAACTTGTTGCTCTGGCATGAGTCGGACAAAACACGCTACCTGTATTTTTCCACACACCTGTCTGTCAGCCATGGCAGACACCGCACCAGCACCAAAAAATAATCCTTTACAAGCATGACTTGAATTATTTTGTCCGTCCTTCCAGCAAAACCACTTCGACAGAAAGCTGAATGACAGTACAACTGCACTTCACAAAGCTCCCCTCTCTCTCTCTCTCTCTCTCTCTCTCTGTCTCTGTCTCTCTGTCTTACCTCGCTCATTCAGAACACACGGCGCGCGCTGCTAAAGAGATTACCGCGAGCCGCCATCTGGCCGGCAGCGCTCGAGGCGGCAGGATATTGGCCACAAAGTAACGGCGATGCAACGTTACATAGTTGAGACCCGAGTAACGGGAACTTGAGAAACCGGGGAGGGGGCGAGAACAAACGTTGCGACATATCCATTTTTATCACAGCAAAGCATTAATACACGATTTAAATAATTACCCCCCGCCTGGTGGTAAAGCTTTATCCCCCCCCCTCCCTCCACCTACGTGGGATGAGTCTGGGTTTCAGACAAGTGGCTCTCAGGGTAAAAAAAAAAAAAAACAACGCTACCGCCGTCGCCAGGCAACGGTGATCAGCTTTGGCCATTGAGAGCCCATAGAAAATCATGGTCTTTAATATCAGTCAGACTTCTTTATTACCAAAATACCATATCACATATATCGAATAAGGCTGGGATACAACATGCACTGATCAGGGAACAACAAAAACAGACCAGGAAATTAGAAAACTGTATTATATTTTATTATAAACATTTATAAGGTAAGATATTTACGCCATTCAGGGCTCCAGTAATAAAAATATTGAGAAACATCTTTACACTTTAGTTGTGCTCTTAAACACTAACATAAACTATATGACATTGACACATCTATACGCCTAATAATATATATTTGCTATTTTTTAAATAATATTTTTTAATAATACCAATTTCTAATTTTAGCAACAATCAAGATAAGCGATTCTACTTCTCTAATTCAAAAATACCAAATAGGTTTTGAACATATATATATATATATATATATATATATATATATATATATATATATATATATATATATAGCTATCCTGTCCATTTTGCCTCTTTTAGGATTGTAAAAATAGCAAGTGTGTGTGTGTGTGTGTGTGTGTGTGTGTGTGTGTGTGTGTGCAATTTAATGCCAGTCACCAGGGATGCACTGCTATTTGTTATATTAATTGGACCTTGGTAACAATAAACAATGCATTACTAATTGCAATGTGTATCCATGATGAAGCCCCAAATCTAAAAGTAACTGCTTTATGTCCTTACAGCTGCTGAGTGTGTTGAAATGTGGTGGATCATTGTGTCATTTAAAATATATTTAAATAAGTATCTCTATGTGCATATGGGCCTGTGTAAGAAAAATCTGAGTGAACCAACCAAAAATAATGAAAATTAAGAAAAATGTAGATGAACTGTTGTTTCTCTGAATTATTTATTTTCTCTATTTGTCTTTGATTAAAATCTGTGCATGCACTACTAGCTCAAAAACACTGACTGTGCATAGACAGGCGTAAACTGTCAACATCTAATCTATGTTTGGCCTGGTCAATTCTTTATTTATTTATTTAACTTATCTTTAAAAAAAAATATTTTTTAAATTTATTTTATTTTTTTTACTTGAGGCCTGTAAAACAACCAAGGCTGTTCTGAATTACATTTCTGGTTTCATTAAGCTCAACATCCAATATAATATATACAATACCCTTAACATACACATCACAGCACACACAGCAGAGGATGAAGCACTAGCTCAAGTAAACGGTAGTTTAAACTTCCACTGTGTGCTCAAGCGCTCTGCATCTAAATTGTGTAAACATTTCTACCAAAAAAAGAGCCTCTCTTATATTTTTCCCTGCCGACAAGTTTTTACGTTATCATACTAATCGCGTTTGAACAGCTGCAATTTGCTTTGGTTGAACAAAGGCATTCTAACTAGGTTTTAATTAAGTGTTCCTAATGACCTTAAGGAGATTAGAGGTTCGCCTTCTAATCAATACCAGGCAGAGAGGAGCAAAGGGAGGGGAGAGGAGGAGAGGGGAGGTGGCTAGGGGCTAGGATAGAGGTAGGGAGCAAAGGCGTGGAGAAAGGAAATAAAAGGAGAAAGCAAAAGAGGGAAGGAGAGAAGAGGAAGATGAAGGTGGTGGAAGGAACAGATGAAAACTGAAAGGCTGGAAGAAGGAAGAGAAAAGTGGAAAACAGAAGGGGTGTATGAGAAACAGAACAATAAATTTGATCAGGAATATTTGCATAAATTTTGAAGAAATTTTGTTTCTCTTAAATAAAGGTCACAATCTGTGATTATTTTTTTGAAAAATAAAACTTTTTTTGTAACAATGTGGATGTCATGATGTGGGTTACCAAAGTCTCTTTTGTGGTCAAACAAAGGATAATACGTTTTGTTTGTGACAGACAGAGGTTTGTGACAAGACAGGGGCAACTTGTGCATCCCTATACAACCCAGCATTCACATACTTGTCATCAGATGTCATAGATAGGCTATGATCATCAAGAGCTCTGTTAGCCAAGAAGAGTTTCTCTTATCCTCTTCTCATAAGACATTTGCATAGATTTGCACAGAGTGTGTCCACATGACAAAGAATCTAGTCATACATTGATTGTACTAATTTATTCAGCCAGGCACATTCAATTCCAGAGACTGAAGTGCTATCACACAAACGAGATTAAAACCGGATGAGGATCACACAATTAATATTGTCTCATTTTCTAAATTACTTATATATGACTTATATTTGGGTAAATTGTGTTTGCTGGTCTAATAACATTAAGGGTAATATGGTAAATGTAGGCTGTAAATGTATCGTCTCTCTGAGTCTCCAAAGCAGCATGAATATGTATGAAGACATCCTTGGCCTCGCTGATGATTAGACAAAGTGGAATAAATTGATGGTTGGGCTGTGTGTGTGTGTGTGTGTGTGTGTGTGTGTGTGTGTGTGTGTGTGTTAACAAAATACAATATTCAGTTGTCCATATGGAAATGTGACAAACACACACAGATGCTCACATTATTTTAGGGGTGGTGAATTCAAGAACAGTTTTTAACTCTTGAGCATGGTAATGAGTGCAAGCTCATCATTTCACTTTTTTCAGTGTGAGCGCACATGCCTGTGTGCAAATATAAAAAACTCACAGCAGTGAGTTTTTGGGTAAAAATGCATTGTGGCGTTTTCTAAACAAACATAAGTGTATGTACAGCATGTAAATCCTTGAGGCCTGGGAAAGGTTGAGGATATACATGTTTTCCCATGTTATCATCCAGTGAGTGTGTTCATGACACGAACAAACAGGAACCACTTTTAAAAACCTTGCTCCATAGCTCCACTAGTGGTAAAAGTTAGTGTGTACCTTTAAATTATGACAACATCCTCCACATTAATTTTTCTAAAGGGTTTTGGTGCACGCAGAATTCATGATCAAATGATGTAGAGTTTTTTAAAGACACAAATTAAATTCTAATCTGATTCCTTTATAGCCAGTGGCTTTATTGATCATCCTGTGGAAAAGGTAGAAAAGACTGATGGCCATTAACATAATAGTGTGTAGTATGAGACACTCTTCTCTGTTAAACTTATTTTCTCATCACAACCCAGGCCACAGGGCCACAGAATCTAAAATCTCTAAAGTGACCAGCACCATGACTGAAAGCTCAAGCTTTTTACTTGAGGCACTATTTGGCAGTCTGGTGCTGGAACCAAAATAATTTTCAGTTCAGGAGAAATTCAGCATCAGTGGCACCTTCTGTCAAATCAAATAATTTCACGACATCTTAAGTGGGGAGGACAAGGGAGCAGACAATTCTTGTCCACTTGTCTTTGTAGTCCATTTGTCAAATTTAACTTACAGTAGCTTGCATCAAATATGCATACACATCCAATCTCAGGAACACCACATGCTTGGATGGTAAACATGTTGGTGTGAGTGAAAATTTACTTTGCTATTTTCTTATCTCTTTTATTTTCCTTTCATTTTCAACATCCTGCTGTTTATATTCTACTCTTTATTTCTGTCACTTCTGTCCTGCGCTCATACATCTCTCTCTCACATGCCACTCTCCACAGACACTAGTCATTCTTTCTTTCATTCACTCGATTCCCTTCTCATCTCCCCATGCCCTTGATCTCTCTTACTGTCCTCCATCACCACTCTTCTCTAAATGTCCTCTTCTTTCTTGTCCTTGTTTTATGCAGTATTTTCTCTAAATAGATATATATTTTAATCCATGTTCATCATTTATCCTCCTTGGCTCTAAATGAAATGCACCAGAAACTAGATATAAAAACAATTTGGCTTTTCCTTGGCTTTTCAGATTTTATACCCTGAAGTCACAGTGTCCATATTGTGTGTGTGTGTTTGTGTGTGTGTGTGTGTGTGTGTGTGTGTGTGTGTGTGTGTGTGTGTATGTGTGTGTGCGTGTGTGTGCATATGTGTGAGGGGGTGCACGTTTTCTGCCCCCTATTGGGGTTGAGGCCAGTGACACCCTCAGGGCTGTGCTGTCCAATCCCCTCCATGCTGCGTTTCTATAGGATTGAATTAACCTCCTGCCTCTCTTGACAATGCACATACACATAATCATCCAGTCTCTCTTTCTCACACATACTTTGTCTATGCCAATCACCTTTCCCCTGTCAAGGCAGTATTATTAGTTTGGGGTCCCTCAGCAACTATCATCACTTAGATTTACACATGGGAATAAACCTACTAAATACACATTTTTAGAGAGAGTGATATAATAACTTGCATATCATCTGCTGGCACAGCAATACGTCTAGGATTAAATAAAATTTATATTTAAAAAAAAATTATAGCTACTTTGTTTGATTTCTGAAAGTCAGGAGGACAATGCAGACAAACAAAGACTGAAAAAGAAATTTGAACATAAACTTACAGCTAAGCCATTGTTTTACTGTGGACACTTTGCCTTCAGCAATGCTGCATTCACTGGCTCAATGCTCAGGCTTACAGCTAATTAATTAAAATGTCACAGTTCCCACTTAGGAAGTCAAGTATGTTTTCTGTATTTTCAGTTCCTGTACGGCTTCTCACACAGTCGGTGGCCGCCACAGACAGATTAAAAATATTTAAAAAATATTTTTAAATATTAAACCAGTGTTTACATGGCAACTGCAGTATGGTTAGCTTATGGTTAAGTTGTGGTTAGGTTAAGTAACTAAAACCTAGCATCACTGATGGGTGTGGTTAGGTGCAGTCAGAAATGACAGTGTACTTACCAAGTGGCATCCCACCATGACGTCACCCACCAAAACTGCCATTTTGAAACCTCAAGTTTGTACATTGGCCGTCCCCATGTTGTTGTTTTTTAAACCAGAAGAAACCATATTTGGAGGATAAGGTGGAGCTGGAGAGGAGTGAGGGGTGGATCTGACCTGCTCTGTGTTTTCTCCAGCAGGTTGCTGTGAGTAGTAGAGTCTGTCAATCAAAGGGTAGCCACACCCTAATGCATACCCCGCTTTATGGTCTATTTTCCTCTAAATGGGACCATCATTTAAAGAATGAACACTGTGTTGCATGGAAGAAGACTCAAAACTAGTGATTAAGGCCATAAACCTATTAGTAAAACTTTTATTGAGGTAATAAATCAAGTAAAACTTAGGGCCATTTCCTCATAGACTTCTATACAGACTGAGTTCTTCCTGCAACCAGTGGATCCTGATGGTTATTAGACAGAATGCAGGTTTAAGCACTGGATTCACTTTTGAATCACTATAGACCTCTACATCACTACAGCAGTTAAGTTGCTCTTCAAGGCTTTTTGGTGTACCGGTGGCTAATCTCACTTATAATAAGAAGAAACTGATCACCCAAAGAGCAATATCCTCTGTCATTTCATCAAGTCACCAAATTTTATAGCACATGCACAGCAATTAGACTGTTGCCTCAGAAATGTTGCCTCAAAGCCCACAGTTTATACCCATTCATGGTCCAACCATGTACTAGGTTTATACCTAGTCTTGTTTGAATCTAGATAGAGCCTCAGTTGTCTAATGATCTCCTCACTGGATATAATCATTTATGTTGATGCATTCTAGTGGCAATCAACCACTATGCAAAAAGTTGATCCAATGACACAATGAATGAGGCCCCTCATTTGCATAATACACCAGAAAATCACAAAGAAATCTAAAAGGAAATAAATCAATTAAATGGGGAATACTAATTGGAGAGATTCACATTTTATTACTGAATTACTGTCTCGGTTAAATTTTTGATATTATTTTTGGTGCATTTAGTAGCAATTTGATCATTTATTTAATTTTGATTTTGGCTATTTTGCCACACAAAGCTATCATCACCTTAATATGAACATAGTCTAAATCAGATCTGTTTTCTGAATCTCCGGAATTCAAAATAAAGAAATATTTATGAAAAATGCAAATATTATGCAAAATGTAAATGTAAACAATTAATTGCTGCCATGTTATTAAGAGACATATCAGCCCTAATTGGCTCTCTGAGGAAAAGTGACCGCTGCATATCAAACCTTCAGGCAATCTATTGGCCACTAGTGGGGGATTTAAAGTGCCACTAATTCACTGGACAGTGACACGTCAGACTATTTATTAAAGTACACTAACTTAATGAATGGCCCATAGAATGGAGAGTTAAAACATTTACTGTCCTAGGAGAGAGATAGAGAGCAATAGACACAGAAAGAGGATGGAAAGGGTGGAGAGAGGGGAAGAGAGAGGAGGGAGTGAGAATAAATGGCCCATCGTATAGAGTTAAGACGTTAAAAGTGCAAATAGACAGCTGACCCTCTTATAGCTTGCACATGCAGCTTAGATGCGCATAGTCACCAGAGCCACTTTACACCCTGTGAGACAGAGGAATAGGGGACAAAATGGCAAAAGAGAGATGGAATGATGGAAAATAGGATGACACAATTGGATATGATGTTGGAAATGAAAATGGAAGGAGGTGAGAGACAGAAATTAGATGAGTGAACAAAGATGATCTGTAATTGCAGTGAGTAAGATAAAAGGTGGAAGAAGAAAAAAAGGATAAAAAAATTATTATGGATATAAAGGCAAAGAGTGACACAGGAATTGTGACCAAGAGACATCAGAGACGGGGCCTCTGATTACGAATGGCACATGCAAGAGGAAACTCAGTAATACACACACAATGGAGTTTCTCCCCCATGTTTCTCCTCCTCCATCTTTAAAAGCACTGACCTGAACAAGGGCTGATGACAGATGACACCATGTTTAATTGATTCATAGGTTATGTTTCCTAATTTGTGAAATTCTGGCAAGGGTTTGGCATTCATTTAGGTTTTTTAACCAAGGAATTGTGTTTCATTTAATTCATTAATATATTTATGATAATTTGCTTCATGTGACAACTGGTGATGGAGTGGTAGATTGTGTGAAATGGAAGACAAATGATTAAATAAGATTTTGGTTGGTCTTGGGGGAGGGGCTTACCAGTTACAACATTTATCTGCATGCAGATGACACAATTCTGTTTCTTATTAGCCTAGAGTCATCAGCATCTACCTTCACAGACCTCTTGTCAAAGTTTCATGTGATTTTTGGATATAAAGTGTAAACAAAATTGTAGCTAAGCCCCTCAAATCCCGAGCTGAAAGGACCCCAAGGATTAATTTCCCCTTCCAGTAGAACAATCAAGTCATAACATATCTGGGTTTAAAGGTTCCTAACCAAGAGAAAATGTTCTCACTTAATCCCGACTTACTGCTTAAAAAGGCAGACAAGGATTTGGATAGTTAGATTCAGTTGCCAATTTCCCTAAATAGTTGTGTTAAACTGTATCAGGATGATTCTACCAAAATGTATTTTAATCTCTCCCTATATCAATAAAACTTCTTTAAGAAACTTCAAAGGATGATATCTGCTTTCATCTCTAAGAGGATGGTTTCCAGGATCAAAATCAAAATGCTTTACAATACCCCCCAACATGTAGAACTGCAGCCTTCTGATTTCCAGTTATGTTACTGGTCTGCTCAGTCTAGGGCTAGTTGGGTCTGGCAAACAGAACTATCTTATTCCCCTGCCTTGAAAGAAATAGGACCACATCAGGTGTGCCACTGGCTGACAGTTATACCACACTCTGAGGAATGGCACCGATAACCCCTTGATCAAACACACATGCAGAATCTGGTCTGCCATTCAGACATGACTTAATAGTGTGGTTGCTCTTTATAGTAATACTCCCTTTCCTTCCAATCTTGCATTACCAAATGCACTTAGGGTTGGAGTCATGGGCTTTTTACTTATTCATTAGTGCATCTCAGTGAGGAAAACCCACTACATTATTACATTGTCCTTAACATATAAGAGTACTCCAGACCCAATTTGGGTGATTTGAAGTCCTATAAGTGAATTAAGTTAATATAAGTCAATACTTATGTCACTTTTATCTATAAATATTTTCTGTATTTTCTTCTCACATCTGTTCTGTTTTGCTATGTATATTTCTCTTTTTGTGCACTAGTTGGTTTGTCGTTGTGAACTGTGTTCTACTCTCCTTATCTGTGCTGTGCTGAGTGTGTGTGTGTCAGGAGAGCTGGATGCTGTGAAAGGCCATTACCACCGTGAGTCCATGTCACTAGGCCTGTGAAACCCGGGGGAATGCTACCACAGATACAAGGGGATATGAGGATAAGACACACACACGCATGCATGTGCTTGCACACACACATGTACACACACACACATATGTATGTGTTTATGTGTTTGTCTGTATACATATGTATATATATCTATATCTACATATAGATATATATACACATAAATACACATGCGCACAAAAGGGGCCTTTGTGAAACCAGGCTTTTGCCAAAACAGGCCTTTGAAGCGCATCAGTGTGAAGCTGCCACACATTAGCACTTCACAGGTCACAGCACCTAAAACAGATATGGTCACCCTTAGAGACTGACCCTGTTAGACAGCATATTAGAGGGGGAAAAAAATCACATCCACACTTTCTGTCGAACCCCCTAAAGAAGCCCTATGAAATGAGATCAGACTGAATGAATGAAGAAGTCAACTTAGTTAAGTGTATTACTTTTGCATTTTTTTTCACACATTCCTGAATAAATCTGTAAGATAATTAAAATAATTGTATCTATAATATCTCTTTAAGATAAAAAAACAAACAAACAACAACAGCACCATCAATAAACATTAGGTACATTATAAAGCACAAGGAAAAGGATGAAAGGATAAGAAAAGAAGATAGAGCAGGGTGGCAGCTATCTATTATTTTTGTAGTTTAGTATTCTACTGATTCATTGTAATTGGAAACTTGACTATACTTTTGCCTTGAATAAGATATAAGAAAACAATTTCTAAAAATGTAATATAAAAAAATACATCGAATATAGAAAACATAAAAAAGAAGACAACACACTCTTGTACCTGCTAACTTCGATGTAATAAGGTTTTAGAGGCTGGAAAATCTCTGCCAAAGAGGACCTTTGCCATAACAAACATGTTTCTGCCCAGACATTTGTGGGTTGGTGCTGTATACCAACCCACATAACTAAAATAACACTAACTAACTAACATGAGTTACATCAACCACAATAATTAGTCACACTAATCGGCCATGGTTATAATAATAATTATACTTTAAATGTAAAACTAACCTTCTGGATTATTTATTGTGATTTGGCATGAAACCAGTAACTCTTTCATCTCTAACAATGTGTCAGCATTTCCTGCTTCAGCTCCCCAACCACAGTTGTGAAGCACAGTGGAGACAAGTGTGCTGAACTTTGAGGCTAACCACCTTCACTTTGAGCTGCAGGTGGCAAACAACACACAGGAGCCATGCTTTGTTCCTTTGAAGAGGAATTTCTAATCTGACAAGTACCCCAGTGTACATACATTGACCTGCGAACTCACTGTTCCTACCTCTAGCCCTGCTCTTGCCACCAGCTTCACCCTCACCTGCTGTATCTGTGCTCGCTCTCCCTCACTCCACCACTCACACCTTATGCAGATTTGCTGCTAATAAAGGAACAAAGTCATTGTACAACAGACTAATAACCTATCATAGTCAGGTGTGACTTAAAAGAACCAACAGATGTGTACTGTGTAGATGCAGAAGTAAGGGAGCACAACCCGGAGGTTAGAGGTTAAAAGTACTGTCACCCATGGAAGTGTAGATAGACAACAGATGAACATAGTGATCAAGTAGTGTTATAGGAATGGAGATGATGGGATAAGTAGTGAGGAATTTGTAAAAGAGAAGTTCATTGATATATTTGCAGTATGTGACACTTCAGTGCTATTGCTAAAGGGCAGGGCATGCTCCCAAGACCATGTGTAGCAAACAGCTCTTGCAGCCAACTTCTATTTAACCCCTGAGTGCGTTCACTCGGGAGAAGGGCATGACAATAATCAGCTGGGATACAACAAAGGCATTGATGAGAATCAAATTGGGAAAGAGAAGGGTGTAGTCAAAAATAGAGCATGGAGTCTAGAACTACACATCCTCTCAGCACGGATGTGGTGAACTCAGAGATGAGGAACTTTACAAATTATGCCTGGGGAAGCAACAAAGATGGCTTCAGATTTATCCTGGTTAAGTTTAAGGTAACCCATTCAGGCATTCATATCTCTAAAGCAGTCTTTCAGGTTGGATGGTGCCTGGGGGTTTGGTGTGAATGTAGATTTGTGTGTCGTCAGCAGTCAGTCATGGTAGAGCTGTTTGCTTCCGCAGTGGAATAGTCCTGGTGACACCAAATACTTTTTCTAATTTGTCTGACAGGATTCTTTGACAGAGTGTATCAAATGCAGCAATGAGACCTAACAAAAGTTGCTTTGCTTCTTTCTATTCGGAAACTACTGCGTATATTCAGAGTAGTATAGTAATCTGAGACAACCACCAATTTCAATGGAAACCTTTGTGCCTGCTTTTGCTGCAGATATATTTTCCTATATACAGAGGTGCTTGTTTGCAAAGGTGGACTGTTGAACAGTTGTCTTTATACCTTAATCAATGCTTGATATCGTGAATGCTACCTACATAAAAGCTGAATTAGATTGTTTACCTTTCTTGTACCTCATTAACAGTAAATGAATGTAATGAGAGTTATTTGAACAGAAAGGGATCTTATCCTTTGAATTTGGTTTCATTAAGTTGTGGAAATATCAGTAACATTCAACACTTCATATCTGCGAGGCAGCTTCTACGACTGTCTGGACTAATGGTGTCATTAGGTGTTATGGGGAGCTATAACTGTGTGGCTCTGGTATAACAGTGAAACTTTATGCATGTAAATGGAGAATGAAATGGGGCTGAAAAATTAACCCTGTGGGACCCCAAAAATAATGTCTGCTATGGATGAATTGCAAGTGGTGACTATAAATGCCTTCTCAGATGACCAAGTTTTAATCCACTGAAAAACCCAGCTCATCACAGTTACCAGCAGTGACAGATCAGGGTTATATCCTTATCCTATACTTTTTTTGGTTCTGTTAAACAGTCACAAAAAAAGCTGTGTCATCCATTAGTCTGCAATGCTGAGTAGATTAGGATAGAGCTGAGAATTTCTTTTGATTGTACAGAAAAAAAATACAAGCAATTTGAGTGCTGAATTAAGAACCTGAAATATGAGTGAAATAGACAAATATTGTAGGGGACAAAAGAGGAGATCGTAGAGGAGTGGAATAAAGGGATGAAAGATATTCAGAGGGAGACAGAAAACCAAGAGATGTAGATTAAGCCAGAAGGTGGAGGAGGAGAAGAGAGGAGTTAAGTTGGCCATTAGTGATGCGGCGTGTGGAGCCCACTCTTACATGCGTTCCACAAGGTTAACGATAAGAGCCCCTCAGCAGCTGAAATGCTCAAGTAGCTTTTATCGTATCATAATAATGAATCAAAGATAAAATAAAATAAATGAACTCCAAAAGGCAAGCAAGTAAAATAAAACGTATGTGCAGGGGGCCGGGTGACCAGGCAACAGCCCAAATAGAAAAGAAAGAGAGAGAGAGAGAGAGAGAGAGAGAGAGAGAGAGAGAGAGAGAGAAAGAGAGAGAGAGATCTTGTGGAAATAAGAAGGAAAAAATGGAATAAAAATCTTGCTCTCTTTTCTCTAATATCTTCTTATGTCATCTGGTTGAAAAATATTTGCCTGCGGGTCAGGGCTCCCCCTGTTTGAAAAAGGCTTCTTAAAACGCTTCGCAGCTCTCTGCTACATTAAATATCTGGCCTCTGCATCCCATTTACTGCTGCTGGCTATTAGAAGAGAGAAAGGGGGGGATAAGAGTAAATGGGAGGAAAAGAAGGGGATGTGAAGGGCTGGCAGAAAGTAAAAGAAGATAATTAAATTATATCAAGAATTATTTATAAACAAACAATAAAAAAAACAGTTGAAGAATAGGAGAAGGAGTAAGAGGATGACAGAGAAAGATGTTTTTCTTCTGTGTTTTGCTTTTGTAGGATTTCTTTTTTTTAATGCTGTACAGCATGTCTAACACTAGTGTGTGTGTGTGTGTGTGTGTGTGTGTTTGGTGCCCTTGGCAAGAGCAGGAGATCTGGCCATTCAGTGGACAGTAGTTAGCCACCCACTGAAGCAAGCTGTTACCACTTCCTCTTCCCCCCGCCCATCCTCCACATCTCTTGCCCTCCCTCTTTCCATTCATTCTTAGCTTAATTTTCCTTATTGTAATATGATGGTAGCTGAAATACAAACCTGTGAATGGGTGGCAGGGCTCCATGATTCAGAAAAGTTGGAGGTGAAGTTTTGCCTGGCTGTTTGAATGTACTATATTGGATGGCTAGATTAGAGTTTGGCTAATTAATGGACAATACAACTTGCCTTGTCAACCACTGCTGCATTGCCCTTAAGAAAAGCACTAAAATTAATCCTGACCACAGCAACACTATGACAACAAGTTTGAGAGTCTACAGCCATGCTCTATAAGGCTGTACCTTTACTTTGAACCGATGAACTAAATGCTAATGTCAGCGTGCTAATATGCTGAGAATAAAAATGCTAACATGCTGATGTTTAGTGGGTGTATTGCAGATCACCATTAAAACCAGAGACTTTTCCAGTCCAATTATTAAAATATCGAATCTATAAACTAAAAAAGAAAAAGAGGGACAGTTCCAGGTATTTTGAACATTTTTGTATTTCGATGATATTTTGGTAGGCTGGTAATATAAAATACAGAATCATCATTATTGGAATCTATTAGCGATAAATATCATAGCTTAGACCAATAAAACAGCATAATTTGTTTGAGATGCAATGTCCAGGGGTTTGCACCTCATACAGGGGATTTGAATCCAGAACCTTAAGGCTGTGAGGCAACAGTGCTAAACACTGCACCACTGCTATTATTATTACTATGTTAAATCAAAAATGATGCCAGATATGAGTGGTCGTCACCAAAGTCTTACTGCTCTCCTATCCACCATGAAGTATAGACCAAAACTATGCTTTATTACTAAAAGAATTCCTGGCTTGGTCTGTTAAGTATCCTGGAATAGAGTATGGGCTTTATTTGAACAATCTATGCTCATGGTCTAAAGAACATGAAGCAAATGCATTTTTGGGGGTTACCAATTCTTTTGCTAGTTTAATCGTGAAAAAAAAGGCAGTGTCAGGCACATTGGTTCAAAAGGATTGTACTTAGGCTCTTAATTAATCATGGGTGTGTTTTGGGTGTAACATGCAATAAACCAATAAGAGCGCCATCTCCCATTCCCTTTATTTCTGTTAGAAATTTGATTGGTAATGAGATATTACCACACTCTTATAACTCTTATTACCACAACTTAACTCACTACCAACTACACTACCATGAGCCCAACCCATGTGTTTATATGAAGCTATCATTGACCAGTCTGCTGTATGTAGTCTTAGGCTATTTTCAGGCTAATGAAGCTAAACAAAGTGAATGGTCATGTGTAACTGCACTGTTTTTGGCACGTTACACAATGCTGAAAGTGGTACAATTAAGTTAGGATGTGCTCGAAAATAACTTGAATACTTGGCCATTGGCCATTGACTTCAGCTCAGGTTTTTGTTTGTCAATTGCGCAATTGTTTTCTGCTGCATCAAAACAGCAATTTATGAGGTTTTTCTGTTTTGTCACAGGATGGCTACATAACTTGTTCCCTGACCCTAACCCTGCCCATGGGTGCTCCCATACATGCAGGTGTATTTGCTATTTACAAAAGGTGGATGTTGGACAGGAAGATGACAACTGCCTGTCTGAAACAAGATACACTGACGTACCAACATTTGAAACAACAAAATGTTTGAAGAATCAGAGACAAGACAGATTTCAAAACTGGAAGCCTGGTTTTAATTGATATTGCTCTACTGTAATAATCCTGAAAGGCATAGTCTGGAGTAACACATGTAATGTTTCAACCCATAGTAGTTTAAGTTACAGAATCATAGGTCTCTCTTTTTGCATTGAACAATATATACAATGTGAAATAAATACATTTACACAAATGGACATTATTGTTGGAGCACACTTGTATGATACACGTCACAAAAATATACAGGTAATTGTTTATCTTTTTTTTTTTTTTTTTTTTTTTTTTAATTTACTGATGTGAAGCACATCTAAAATCTACGGACATGTTTTTTATAACACTACAGGGTCTTCTCTCATTTTCAACTCTTTTCCACTACTAAGGGTCTGTTTAAATCTCCTTTTTACCCAAATTCATTCTCTCTCCCTTAAATATTTGTCTTCATATTTGCAAATGCAGACTGCAGGGTTAGCTGCAGCACAAGTGGCAGTTACATTTGGGGATTAAATACAACTAAATGACTAAACACTGTAGAGCTGTAGATAGACAGTTTGGCCTTAGCAGTTTTCAGGGGCAGCCATGGAAGATGGACAATCCTGTTTTGTCACACGATGGCTACATAACTTGTTCCCTAACCCTAACCCTGTTCTTAGTATTTGCACTGAATGGATCTAAGTTCCAGATGAGGGCGATAACACAGTGCCCGAAGTTAAACCAGGACAAACTTATTCGATCAATAGCTCTGCAAAAACCCAGACAGTCCTCATAGAAAATACCAGTTTGGTTTGTTGTTATTTATATGGTTTTAACACGAACAGCACAATAATTCCAATAGATACATCAGCATTTGGATCTTTAACCCAACAAGTGCAACTCTTGCCTCATCATTGCACAGTCTTCAAAATATTGCTTTTTAACAAGGAAAAAAAAAAAGGAAAAATATCTCTGTCCTGTACATCTAAATGACATTGTGGCTATAAGCAGCAAGTTATATCAAAACTTCTGAAAGAAACACACTGTCTCCCTCCTGATTTTAGCTGGTAGATCTTTTTCTTTTTTAGTCACCTGAAATAACCCAACTTGCAGAGCTTTACTTTATTGACATTGATAAATAGTCCATTCTAATTTGAAAAGGATATCAGAAATAATACAAAATTTTTTTTAAAACCAAATCCAATTCAGCCTTAATCACCTCAGTGAGACGTGTAACATCTTTCATTTTGTTGAGTTGCTCTGGAGAGCACAGGATTGGTTTGACAACTGACAAATAAATAAATAAAAACAACAGAAGGGAACCAAAGTACGACAAGAGCATCTTTCTTTGAATTAACTGCATGTAGATTAATGGTAAGAAATACCATTTTTCTGATAATATGACAATGTTTTAAGTGAGAAGTTCAACTCTGTTATCAGGGAGTTTGACTACAAATACCTTGTATGCAAAAGTGAAATATGTTTCCTGCATATTTCCTCTTTAAAAACATTATATGTCCATGTTCAAGACCTTTGAATTTATGCTATTTGTAGTGGAGAATATGATTCTATACACTTGTATCAAGAGGTACAATGAGTATAATAACATGTTTATCAAATATTGTTGAAAATTTTAGATTTAAATCTGGATTTTGTGGTTTAATTCCATCAGAGTGCAGAAACACTTCCCCACAATGTAATAAATCTATGGTGAAGAGGAACAGCACAAGCAAATTAAACATGTCAAGCATTATATTTAACATTGAAACCCAGACCAAGGCTAGTTCTGTCCCCCATCTGTCGGATTCACTTTTTAAAGCAAGATATATCACTGGAAATAAACTTAAAACAATGGAAATACTTTAAGGGGAAAAAACACTTTCATCTCCATATTTTCTCCTTTTGCCTGCTGAAATGATAAAGATAATGACAGAGCTGAGCTGTATGAAAGGCAGTTATGTACAGCGAGTTTATCAAAAAAGAGTCACCTACAGTTCTGTATTACTCAAATGTCCTTTTCATTTTATCTTTATTTAAACCTAAAGATATACAGTATATTGTTTACTCTACAGGAAAGTTACACAAATGATCCCTTTTTAAATACTTGTAAGGTGTTTCCTCATTTAGATACTAAATATTAAATTATTTATGTATAGTTTGGTGAAGATGGATACTGTAATTTGATCCTGGTGGTCTAGTTAAGTTCCTAGAAGAAGAGCCTTATATCCAGTTCGGTTCATTGTGAGAAAATCTGGTACCCAGACCCCCAGTGGACTGATCCGACTGACAGACAACGTTGCCTCTAGTCTACTCTGTGTTGTCTAAAGAAGAAGCACACAGCACAAGAACGGGAATCACCACAAGAAAAAGCACACAGCATTGCCGTAGAGGACTCAACAGAGGAGAAAGGGATAAAACAGAAACAGGACATTAAAACAAAATCATAAAACTAAAAAAAAAAAAAGAAAAAAAAAGAAAAAAAAGTTTTTTTTCTTGATAGAAAAAACAGCAAACATGAAACACACATCGAGGCTGAACTACATTTTTTTCTTGTTTCTCGATTTTGTTTCCAATAAAATGTCTTATGTTAGAATTATAATCTGTATAATTTACAATATACAAGCTTGAGAAAATTCCCCTTACTAATAATGTTGATGTTTGATACAGAGCGTGTGATGTTAGAGATCAACTACACTTAAACCGCAGCACTTCTCTGCTGTGATAAATTGCCATTTAATATTAGATCACACCATCATCTAAATTACATGTTTTGGCATTGAAATTACATGAACAATTAAATAAAAAACTGACTGTCTTCAACTGTTAAAGCTACGATCAGTCAACCATTGCATTCTTGTTATAATGAAATAAATGTTTCTTTATTTGACTGTAAATGTAGGACAGTTTGTAGTTAGCGTTTGTTTTTTATTTCCAATTTTTTTTTTTTATTTAGCAGGCAACAATTTTGTTGATGTCTGTAAAGTCAGTTTCACTGAAATGATTAGTCAATTTTAAATATTATTTTAAGATCTTACTTAATCCATTCACTTAAACATATGCTAATATGGTTTATTTAAATAGGAATGAGTTTCCCAAGGAAATTTAGTATATAAGCCTTTTGTCTTTTTATGAATTTTACTGGCTGAAATGTTTTTTGGTACATAATATTAATTATGTTTACCATTACAATACCTTATTTTCTCTGATTAAAATAAAACAATAAAGCTGAATTGCAAGCTAACAAGAAACTGTAAGTAGTTATGTCTTTTAATTATTACTTTTTTTGGATAATGTTTGGTTTTTGTTAGCAAAATTTTCCTTAGCACAAATCTAAAATTAGTCAGGTTCTTCTGGTGGTCCTGACATATGTTTTATTGGGAAAAAAAAAAAAAAAAATTGAAAATTAAATTGAAAATGGACAAAAACTGTCTCACTGACCTGTTGATTTAGAATAGTTGTCTTGTCTTGACCAGATTAAATATGACAGCTAAAAGTGCCTGATAACAAAAAGGGTGCAAACATTGGACAGAACCATGTGATAACTGCAAACTAGGTGTTTTAGTATTTAGTTTTTAGCTGCTTGCCTCTTTAACCCCCGTACCGACCATTAGTCGCACAGTGTTAATGTGACAGCAGCAATAAAATCTCATACTGACATTCCTGTTCCATATTTGTTACTAACAAAGGACATGTTGACCGTTATCTAATAGTTTATGGCAAGTTACACAGAGAGAAAAAGAAGCTACAAACTCTCCTCATATCCCCATCCTCTCTCTCCCCAATTTAAGACTGGCACGTTATGTTAATATTGCAGACTTAGTCCATATGCACAAACCCCTCCTTTAAAAACCACTATTGCTCAGAGTTTCTAAGATAAACGCTGATTTGTTAATACATTATTACTTGTTATATTTATATATATATGATAATTGCTGACAGTGGTCAAGCTGAGAAAAGGAAAGACATATTGATTGATTCAGTGTTAAGAAGACATCAATAACAAAAACAAAGCCATGGTATATGTCATATACAGGATGACAATTATTTACAATCCTAATATTGGTATCACTGCTAAGATTATTTTCAAGATATAAATTAAGAAAAAAAAAAGGAGTTTTAAAGCAACAATAGTTGTTTTTCAGTCAGTTTTGTCAGCACACCTTTCCTTCTGGTTTATATATGCGTTGAGTGACTGAAGCTCCCTCATCACTTGTTGAATGAATCACAAAAATATCTCTACTGACACAAGAGATGAGCTGGAAGTTGTGAATGCATTGGATCAAGGAGAGGAAGTACTGCAGTGACACTTTTACGTTTTTGGAGTTTTGGGTAATGAACATGGGCTGGACTATTCTTGGCACTATTCTCATTGATAGACTGAAATCTCGACTAACCGGTACATGGGGAGCCACAAACCTGGGCCAATGAGCAGCTGACAATGTCTCAAACAGATGTCCAAACACAAAAAGAGTGTTTGACAAAATATATAGCGTCACAGGGCATGTGAACTGAGCCTGATTCCTCAAGTGGTTAGAATATTTGAAACCATTTTCAGCTACATCAAGTGTACAAAAGCTGATACTGTGTAAAACTGACAGGTTTGGGAGGCCAGGGTCACTGGTCCTCAACAAATACAACAAATAAGTTGTCGTTGAAGTAGGGGATTCATGGGAAACCAGGAACTGAATTTAGGGAGAACCAGAAAGTGTTTACAGCTCTGTCTTTACACTCCTGATCCTTGAAAGTCTGCCGGTTTTTATCTTTACCACAACAATTGAGATAAATGCTGGGGTAGAAAACCAGCAGTACTCTCAAGCTCAGGACTGAAAGCCACTGGTAGATCAAACCAGATCAACAGTTTTGGGTTATGACAGTTTAGTTTGCTGGCATCCTCTGAATGGATGAGCTCCATTCTTTGGCAGGGCAAATCTCCTCTTCTTTTCTTTCTGTCCATCCATCCAAATTTCATTGTACACATAATTTCACAACAAACGTTAACAACGTTAATACTTTGTTCGTGTTCTTTTTTTTCCCCCCACTCGTTTTCTTCTTGGACACTTAAAAAAATCTGTTGGGGGGGAAACAGAGAGGGAAAAAGGAGACACAAGAGCAGTCTTGAGTCTCTCAGAACTAAAATGAAGAGTTTTTCAGTTTCTTTTAAATGTGTCCTCATTTAAGCCTTTGTCATTAATAACATCTTAATTGTTATTAAATGCATAAGTGACTGTTTTGCCGTCATCAGTGTTCGGAGTCACTGTGGGACTATTATGTGATTGTTCATGGTTTTAAAAGGAAACATCATCTTCCCTTGGTAATAAGGGGCCATGTCAGTCCGTCAGCAGTGTCCCCAAAAGAAGGTCAAGTGAGCGCCCTTTTCTCAAAGATGGTGAAGTTTTAGGGGTTCAGGTAAGAGGTTTAGATTATTTGTTTATTCAAAGGGGGATGCATCAGCAGACATAGTTCAGGGACATATTTCTGTGAGGGTGTGCATGTAGGTAAGAGTGTGTGCGTGTAAAAGAGCAAGAGGTCATTCAAAGTTGCTGTTTAGAATTTGAGGTGAAGCTCAGGTGGTTCAGACTGGTGTATAGCTGTCCTCCATCTACTCTCCTGTCCTCAGACCTTGGCTTCCAGCAGCTCCAGGAAGAGTTTGTGCATTGGGACTTTGCCGTCCTGCTTGATGCTGTAGAAGTGCTGCACAGCCTTGGTGGAGGTCTGGCGGAGCAGGGGGAGGGTCATGAGCAGCTTGCCTGCTCGGCGTGGATCCTCCTGGTGCTGGGAAGCCTCGTAGTCCTGCAGGGCCTCATGCAGCACATCCTGGAGCTTCTGCACTGCATCCACATCCTCAATGTGCATTGAGTCTGAAAAAGATGACAGAAACATTAATATATAATAAAAAAACAAACATCTTGGAATATATTCTCACCCACTTCTGTCTAAAAACTATGTTTAATTGGGTAAATATGGTGCCTTTCTCTGTTGCCCAGTGCTACGAAAGGGAGAGGTGTTAAAGACTCAATCAAAAATCCAAACAGGAACATTTGACTATAAAGCAATAAAAACATAATAAAAAAAAACATATATATAAATGTATTCTGCAGACCGAGGAGAATAACTCTTAATCATTACCCTCAAAGTACAGTTATGAATATTGTTCTTTCTAACACACCCTTTCAAAATCCCTGAATTGAAAATTTGAATCTAAATCTACAGTATATAGTTAAAACTATCAAGGAATGTGGCTTTAAATTCAGGAGCTGCTCTGTTGTCTGTCTTTACTGTGGATCTGTGGGTGTGATGAATGGATGACCAAACAGGCGAGTAGGCGGAGAAAAAAGAAATACACTTGTAGAATGATGGAGAGATGCAGGAATACCTGAGAGAGAGAGAGAGAGAGAGAGAGAGAGAGAAAGAGAGATAAAGAGAGAGAGAGCGAGAGAGAGAGAGAGAGAGAAAGAGAGAGAGAGAGAGAGAGAAAGAGAGAGAGAGAGAGAGAGAGAGAGAGAGAGAGAGAGAGAGTGATAGTGTGCCTCAAACATCTGTAATCTCTCTTTAAACTGGCATGTAAGGAGTGTTTCAGCTTTTGTGGCTGTAAAGGCTGAGAATGTCCCTCAGTAATAATGCGCCATATTGCCCCTTAGGGAGGCAAAGTCTTAATGTGAGCTGGCCTTTAGCTCCCAACCTCCGATCAATGTCTCCGATCAATGACTACATGCATGTTAAATAATAATCACAAGGCAACTATTGATAGGCAACCCCCAAAACACCTCTACATGAACACACATATACATACATATACTACAACCTATACTACAACTTGCACACCAAATACTCTAACACAATTTAATGCAGGCACTCTATAGAGTCTAAATAAACAAATAAACACATGGACATAATGAGGATGAAATTACTTACATACATACATACATGTAATGTGTGTTTGTGTCTTTGTGTGTTTACTGAATGCCACTGATGGACTAAGTGCCTGTGTTTTAAATCAGCTCCCTGGTTTTTGCATTGTTTGTCTACTAGAACAACCCTGGCCTTTGTCATACTGTATTGATTAGTGATCAAGCCAACACCTCTCACAACATACATCTCATTCACACACACATACTCACACAATCCTCATGCACAAGAGTTGAACACAACCATAAACATGCAATCACACATTAGAAAAAAAAAGTATGGATCCACACAAAGATTAATTTTATGACAAGTAAAAATTATACTGTGTGGAGAAAATTAATTTCACATAAAACCTACACATAAATGTGGACACTTACATACACAAACACAATCAAATACACAGGGTTGGATCTATAGAGTGTAATATATGTATCAGTATGCAGGACCAGACAGTGGGCTGGATTCTATAAGGATCAATAAAAAAATTCAGCTTCCATTGGTTTTCTACTTTTTCCTGCTTTAAATAAGAGTGGGTGATCACTGGGTTTTTATCATACTTTTCTGATGATGATTATGATATTTTGCTGATATTTGAGCATTAATATGGTGTGTGTGTGTGTGTGGGCGGGGGGGGGGGGGGTGTACATCCTTAAAGGTTAATCAGATTAATTTATGTTCATATTCACATTTGTGTGTATATGAAGAGAATGCAATGTAGTCTCCAAACAGTATAAATGGCTGTTTTTCAGGTGTCTTTCAGTATAACAATTTTAGGCCAAATATTTTGCTGCCCCTACATAGCAATGGTTGTACAATGAAGATAATGACCATAAATGAGTGCAATATAAAGTAAAACAGCAAACATAATAAAACAGGACAAGCACATAATGCACATGTACAAAATCTACAATTGGATGAGCATTAATGTCAGTAACAATGAAAAAACAATCCCCTTCTCCTCTTTATTCTTGGATTTATATTAAGTGGTTTCCTGAAGCACAGCCTATAATTACCATAAGTTAAACTGAAGTTTAATGAGTTTCAAATAGTTTTTGATTAATATTGTGTGTTTGGTATTTAAGCTGGTAGACACGGCTGCTGCCTGTGCTGTGACCTGCAGTATGCTCACAAGTAAAACGGCAGACGTTAATGAGCACAAGCACATGAAGCTGTTAAAACACACGTTAACATGGAACTCACAATGCACACACATACAGAAATGAATGCAAGCGTACACACACACACACACACACATACATACACACACACACCTCCTGTTTCCCATGGCTAGTTTAGCTGCCTTTACATGTGGGGCACGTTTGCTAACATTTCTTAAGGCTTGGCTTCATTAATGCAGACGATTAGCATCCTGTGAATTAATTAGTGTCAGTGCCCTTCAAAATGCTAATGCTAGCATTCTGTTGTCTTGAAGAGCAGTTACAGAGTCTGGCCAGTGATGCAAAGTTCTTATTTGGGTGTCAGCTGTTTCCTTTTCAATCAGTTAAAAGGATGATTATTTCAAATGTGAGTTTTCTCAACCCCGGGGTAAGCTTCCGAGGAGAAATTACTCTTGAGATTTATCTGGATAGTTTTTTGGAGTTTATTCATTGGATGTGATTAACTGCCAGCTTCATAAAGATTAATAATAAAACTGGACGTGCAGACTACCAACTGGTCAGCTACCTCACCAGCATTTCATCTGCCTTCAGCATATGATTAGTTCATCAGAATCTATTTTGATCATCTTAATGTATTAATTTAGGTTGATTTTCAAGCAAAAATATTACAACATACTAAACTGTTTTCCCTTTCACAAATGTGACAATTCCACTGTTACATCTTACATTTATCTAATATTATCTTTTTATGTTGTAAATCTTGGGTTATTGGTTGGTTTGGATGGTCTATCAAACATTCAGGACTAGCAAATAAAGACAACCGTTGACTATGATCACATCTTATAGACTAAATAAGTGACAGTAATAGCAAAATAAATCTGTGTACTAATGTCAGTCAGCTTGTGTTTTTTTTTTTTTTTGTCCTTAAAAATTAACTATTTGTATTAGGGAACAGAGTCTGCATCTTTTAACATTGCACTGTATAACTACTCATTTTTATTTTGAAATCAGTTGCACCAATATGTAAACCAGACCACCTCTCTGACCTCAGCTGGGACATCAGTGGACTTGAAGGCAATAAAGACCACATAATGCCAAATAGTTCATCATAATCATTGATAGTTGTCCCAGCCGAAAGCCGACCAGTTTCCTCAGCTTTCAGTCAGCTGCGTTCATACACCAACAGACACACATGCACACACACATGTTCAGAGTCAAGAGATTGATTGTCACACATAGCCCACAGGAGAACAATATGTCAATATTTTCTGCATGTGCATGACAGTAGATACTATATGTGTGCAAGCAAACATTTCTCAGTACTCACAACAAGTACACACCAATGTATGTGTTTATGCATATGTCAGAGAGATGAAACTCTGGCTTATTTGATAGTGTGTCTGTATATGTATGCGTGTGTCTATGTAAAAGCGTTAGGGTGTGTGTGCATGTGCGTGTGTGTTGATGATGGCAGAATCTGAACAAAGGACCCCCTCCCTCCCATTCAAAGCTCTCCCATTGCATTCTCCCATTTAAACACATTGTATTGACAGCTCCCCCCTTGTAATTAAAGAGTACTGAAGAGCTGGCCGGTTTCCAAGACAAAGTTCAAAAGACGGGTCATGGGAGGAAGAGGGCGTGTGTGTGTGTGTGTCTGTGTGAGACAGAGCGAGAGAGAGCGAGAGAGAGCGAGAGAGAGAGAGAGAGAGAGAGAGAGAGAGAGAGAGCAAGAGGTGTGTGTGTGTGCGTGTCAGTCAGCTGTCGATGCAGCTGGACACATCAGAGAGGGGGCTTTATCGACGGACTTTGGGTTCTAATGATTTCACCTTATTTAACAGGCATCTGAAGAGACGACTATGCTAATTGTAAAAGGGGTCGTCACTTTGTTTGGGGGTGGGCTTCAGGTTGAAGATGTGTGTGCGTGCGTGTGTGTTATGCATTACTAAAATGAAATATGTGTGACCATTAAGAGCATTATCATACAAGTATGTCGGGCTTTGACAAAGTGCAATTTTTGAGAACTCCAGGTGGTGTAAAAGAAAAAAAAACATCTGTGTGTTAAAGTATGTGCCGTATGTGTTTGGATACAGAGTATTGAGACCAGTCCTTTGATGATTCAGTTTAAATGAGTCCTGTGGGACTGGAGATTTCTAGGATTAACTCTTTCTACATCAGTCGTGTGCTCACAAACGAAAAACACAATGAAATCAGAATTTCAAACCTGAGTTAGCCAAAGCAATGGCCTTGAGAGTGACAAACTCCTCCTTCTCTAGTTTCATAGATTTGTATTTCTTGACCAGCTGAAGGATGGCGTTATTCAGGTCCAGAAGTCCAGCTAGCTTCGACTGGTCCTCGTCCATGATGTAGTCCTCAGCATACACCAACTGAAGAGAGACACAGAGAGGTGGAGAGGTAACAGATTGACGCATGCTATACGTCAATAAATGTATAGATATAGAGACAAACAAAGACACCAAAGACACTAACCTTGTCTTCAAAGGACAGTGAGCGGTACACAACACGCAGGATCAAGATCTCCATCCATGCACTCTGCAGTAGACTCATCTGATCTGCCAAGGACAACGTGGAGAAACCTGTGGAAGAGGAAGCAAGAGATTTTTTAATTTAAACGTTTCGAAACATTTCAGAGTTAAGCAGTTTGCTTTTCGCTTCACACTATGCTTTTTTAATTTTCTATAGTTGGCAATGACAGATATAATGTTAGTGTTATTGTTTCTGCTGCACAGTAATGCAGGTAAAGTAAAATAAATTGGCCCCCTAAGTGAAACTAATGAGGAGGAAAGGGCCTGAAAGAGAATAGAGCCTGTTTTGAATCTAGTGAGAGGGTCAAGATCAGCCCTCCTCCCTTCCCTCCCTGCACACCCTTCATCCATCCAGTTGACCAGAGTCCTCCTCCACCTCCTCTTCCTCTCTCCCCTGTGCCCAGGGCTGTTCTCTGGGGAAAGGCAGGCCTTATCTCCCCCTGACACAACCTCTACGGATCAATGCCAGCAATCCCTGCTGCACCATTCACACACACACACGCACACACACACGCACGCACGCACGCACATGCACACACACACACACACACACACACACTAATTGCTGCTATGGCCTCAAAACTACTGCTTTCTCCGATGTCAATCCATGTCTTTCTATTTGCCTACGTCTATATCTGTCTGTCTCTCCAATCGCAATCCATGCCTTTTTATCTGTCAGTGTTTGCAACTGACCATCTGTGTGTCTGATTCAGGCTTCACCTTTTCTTCCCCAAACATCTTGATGCATCTGTCTGCAGGGCCTTTTAAAGTCGGTCTGTGGACATTTTTTCTGTCTTGCTTTTTTTACCATCTACTTTCACTTTATATCTCTGTTTTTCCTCCTATCATTTTGTAGTATTTTCACATCTTCATTTCATACATTCTTACTTAAGTGGACCAGTCACTTGCTTGTTGTCTCTGTCTCTCTTTCTGTCTCTCTCTCTCCCTCTTTCTGTCTGTCTCTTTAATGGAACACCTGCCTGCTCACACCTTTCCTCACAGCTGTCTTTTCCTCACACACCTGTCTATTCACACCTGCCTGTCTGCCTAAGTGTGTATGCAAGCTTTCATAGGAAAGGCAAAGACAGAGACCCATGTGAGCACACCTGTCAGACCTTGCTGTAGCCCTCCATTGTGTATGTGTGTCTGTGTGTGCGTGTGTTTGTGTTGGAGCGGAGCATCCTGCCAGCAGAAGCAGGCAGATGAGAAGAAGGATATTTCTTCAACAACACCTGCTGCGGTGTGTCTCCTCATGAGATGGTAACTGTGTGATAGTGTGTGTGTTAGTGTGTTTGTGTGTGTGTGCTTGTGCGTTAGGGGCTCTTATCTCAGTGTGTTGATGGGTAATGGCAGGCGTCTCATTATGTTCAGGTTGCAGGCTATTGTTGTTTGTAATGTGCTCTAATTCTTTCTCTCTACAACTGTTAACATCTCTAACACACACTCAGTGACACAGGCATACTGTATAATATATAGACACTCTCTGTACAAAGACACACACACACGCACAGTATCATATAGGAACATACTGGAATGAATCCAAATGCGTATGATTGATAAAAACACACACACACACACACACACACACACACACACACACACACACACACACACACACACACACACACACACACACACACACACACACACACACACACACC